>QPKB01000002.1:5065996-5665996 GCA_003546025.1 Camphora micrantha
TATTTTGAATATTGTTAATATAAGATTTTGTTCTTGTTTGTTTTTGTTATTAGTTGTTGTAATGGATTGTAGTAGTTGTTATTGGTATTTGTAATGGATAGTAGTAGTTGTATATGGTTTTTTCATGTACAGGTACAGGTACAGGTACAGGAATAAAATTGAGAAATTTGAAAAAAAAATTGGAAAAAAAAAATAAACTGACTATTAGCGGCCGCCAGAATGACTATTAGCGACGGCCCGTAGCCGTCGCTAAAAGTATTTTGAAAAAAAATTAAAATTAAAAAAGAAATTTAAATTAGCATTAGCGGCCGCTACTGTGACTATTAGCGACCGCCGTAGGCGGTCGCTAAAAGTATTTTTAACAAAAAATTAAAATTAAAAAAAAAATTTAAATTAGCAGTGGCGGCCGCTAATATGACTATTAGCGACCGCCGCTAGCGGTCGCTAAAAGTATTAAACAACAGCAAAAAAAATAATGGAAATGACTTTTAGCGACCGCAAGGCGGTCGCTAATGTATTAGCGACCGCCACTGGCGGTCGCTAATATTATTAGCGACGAAGTTTCCGCGACGGCATCTTGGCGGTCGCAAAGCAGTCGCTAAAGACTTTTAGCGACCGCCAGTAGACTTTTAGCGACGGCTTTTGGCGGTCGCTAAAAGTCCCTTTTCTAGTAGTGTTCTAATCATATTTTTAAAAATTATTAACATCTGAACTATTTGTTTGGATAGATATTATATTTTCTTTCTTTTTATTTTTATTTTTATTTCTGGTCATCCCTATTTACTAAATAGGATAATTTTTATCTGCTCTTATTATTCAATTGTTTATAAAGATAAGTGATAAGGAATTTGATTGATTTTTTTGTCAAGCAAGGATTACTAAACATTAACCATTGTCTTTTACTAAAAAAAGTGTCCAATCGATTTCCGTTCCATTCCTTAATTTGGTGCTAGTTGCTATAATGTGTTTTCTTTCCTTTGATTCTAGGATCTAGTGATCAATATGCCACTGTAGAGACATGTACATCTTATATTTATTCGACTTGGAATTGGGAGAAGTGATTTCCTGTTCAGTCTGAAATTGGGTGGAGTTGTTACTTGCCTGTGTCGAAGGCACTTATATCAGTGAATGGGTGTTAGAGTTTTGGCGGAAGGTTGGTAGCATTTTCTAAGCAGGTGAGAAAAAATTAGAGAGAATATATGTGGAGGTTCAGATGCTAGGAAAGATCCCCAAGGTTTCCTCTCTCTCAAACAGAGATTGAAAACATAAATTAAGAAAAATTTCCCACATTTTTCCTAAAAATGCTATCTGCAACTTTTACTTCTTTATTGCTTCAAGTAAAAAAAAAAAAAAAAACCATCTCCATCTCCCAATCTCATCTTTTACATTCCATGGAGCTAATGTAACATGTGTCTACAAGATTGGCTAAGTGTAATTGTTGCTAATTCACTTGTTTACCTATTAGATAATGATCATCCACTTTTAAACATAAAACAGTAAAAACCCTCTCCACTTATTGAGGCTCAGGGTATTCTCATTGTTTATATATATATATATATATATATATTTTAAACACTTCTTTTAATCCAAATATTGGATGGAAGAAGGGATGAACATATTTTGTTAGGGATGCAACTCATGCTGGCCGGAGATGATATTGGCCCAACCCAAGTCCAACCCTGAATTGCAGTAGGGACAAACCAAACCAAAAACAGACCTAGATGAAACCAGAATTACAAATTAATTCCTCCCTACTTGGTTCCTGGGTTCAGTTGGGTTGACTCAGGTAGGGTAAGCGGGTCAGGCACCTAATATATCTGGGTTTGGATGTAAGTCTGGATACATCCAATGTTTTACTCATGGGTGGACAAAGATGTTCAATCAGCCGTTCAGAGGTGTGGAAAGTGGGACTTTGATTAGGACGTTATTAGTCATCCTTAACCCAATTAGACGGGATGACAATACTTACCATTTACAGATTTATTATCTGAAGACCTGACCCATGAGAATAGGGCTGGTACTTAGTTTGGATTCATTAAATCTTGGATCTGAGATTATGTGTTCTGAAACAGCCGGATGATATTTGGGCCTGGCTCTATGTCCAAGTAGTTTCAAATCCATGAACCTGAATTCCGAAATGGACATCTATATACGATTCCTGACCAAATTCATGTGCATCATTTCCTCACCATACGATGAGGGACAAACTTAATGGGGTCCACCTAGGAACCCATTGATCATGAGACCTGTGGGGGATGGAAAGAGACATCTTGGATGAGCCCATATATCAAGTTTGAAATCCAATAGTCCAATTCATTCAGATAAGTGAAAATTCAATGGATCTAGTGTATTTAAGGGGGTTTTATGTGTGTGGATGGTTCAAATGTATCATTAAGTCAACCTTACTGTGTTGTCCCTCGCCGTAATATGGTGAGGGATGGATGCGCATGAATATTTCTCACATATATATATATATATATATATATCGTTGGTCAGGAATCAACGACCTTTTGGTTATTGGTGAAGCATACGGCTGGTTCTGTCTCAGATCCTGTTGCCATCTCTAGGCTCAACCATGAATATTTGAATATAGACCAGGGTCTGGGTCCAATTGACAACTGGGCCCAGATTTATATAGGCAATTTGGCTTGGGCCTAGTATTGTGGACCAAAAAAATGACAACAAGATACTAAAAGTAGGGATGCCGAAGGTATGCAATAGGGCTTGGGCCATCCAAATTAGGATCCCACAAAAACACACACAAAAAAAAAAAAAAACCAGGGATTCCCAAGTGCTAATACGGTCTGAATCCAGACGTGAATACTCAAGTGTATAACGTTTTAATGTATATGATACATATATTGTCATGATACGTACAATATAGTTAAGTATATTAATAGTCTGGTAGATTAACATTATTATAACAATGATTTACTATAACTTTGAATTACGTTCATATTTTGGTCTGGGACCATCGGGTCCATTTTACTGAGGTCGTGATCTACAAAACAATAATCAGGCTTGGGCTCAGACCCAACACGAACTCGAGCTGAGCCCTACACATTTGCATTGATAACAATGGTACTATCTCAGAACATGATTGGCACTCCTCAAAAGAATTGGGTATTGCCCCAGACTTTCATGGAATCTGGATCCATTTTGGGGTCCAACAAACTTAATTAACCAGTCCACATGAGTGGGCCTAACCCCTCCTTATTAAGCAATGTGGGCTTGACATATGTGGATAAAATCTGAGACCATTAGTCCATTATATCGTGGGTCCCACTCCAAATGATTCTCAATCAGACGAAATTTGTTAAATCAAAAGGTCCCACTACAAAAACTCTCCTCAGTGTCGGGTTCAATGCATGGATTATGGCTAGGTGAATGCATGGGAGGAGAGTGTGGGTCCCATTCTACTGGGTGTGCATGCTAACAGTAGAACAACTTCCAAGCCCTCGTAATCAAATCATATCAAATCAAACCAAATCCATCTTTTCTTTGCCTGTACGACACAAGTGGCCAACATGTTCTTTGTTGCATGTGTTGACAGATTCAAAGTAATCCCAGCCACATGCACCTCACATCAACAGTCTCTCTCACTCATCCCCCACCCCTAATGATTTCATCTTCCTCTAGTGGGCATGAGCTTATTTGTCTGCGTCAAGACTTGGCCAAATTATCAAGACTTTCAGCTTCACCCACCAAAGATCATCAGAGTAATTCCTTGCCATCATGATAAGCAATCTCTTTCCCTATTCATGTCAGATGGGAATGACAAAAAGATGATGGTGCATGTGCTGACTGCTGAACCCAGAATGTGGAATGTCTGTCCAGTCTATATCTAGTGAATGGTGAAATTGCATTACCGTGTGGGAAATGACAGAATCCATGAGGCATTTTGAAGGTGACCTGGATATTAACAATGACAGCATCCCTGAGGCATTTTGAAGGTGACCTGGATATTGTTAGTTCTTGCATTAGTTACCTCCTCCTCCTTCTCCAATAATAATAATAATAATAATAATAATAATAATTGCGTTTCACCCGAAATCAGTGGATCTGTTTGCATTAGAATACATAGTCTCATCATCCTTTCATTCTTTCTCTATAAAGTGAAAGCTGTTATTTGACGGTTTTTTTTTTTTTTTTTTTGAATTCACCTTTGGTTTTCATCTTAAACCAACTTATAACATAAAATTCTATGTATTTAATTACTTCGTACTTCAATCCAAACAAACATGCCCTTAATCAATGTACATGTTGACTTCAGTTTATGCATGGCCAATTTTGTTGAATGAATAAAATATGTACTTCAAATTGTAGTACACTTGAGGAACCCTAGGTTGTTTCACATCAGTATAATATTGAAGCCAATACGAACAAAGTCACTTTCAGTCTCTTGAAACTGCAATTGCAGAAAATCATCTCTAATACCATGCAAGGAATTGCTCTTTTATTATTATTGTTGTTGTTGTTTTTCGAACTATTTAATGGGGCCAAATGTACAAAAGTCAAATCACATGAAGAAAAGGCGAGATGGTTAGGGTTATATATAAATTAGGGGTAGATCAAAACTTGTCCCAATCAAATTATCCTAGCCTTTCATCTAGGACTTTAAAGTTTTTCAGTTTATTAATTATTTTGAAGTCCAACACTTTTAGCAACCTGACAAACTGATGAAAGCATCATCATGCTAAACCAATAATAGAGAGCAATCATACAAACGCCCATCTTTTAAGGATGTGAGGCCTCCTATCGTTGGTCCAACCACCTCAAATCAGAAGCCTATCTAATATCTAGATGTCACCCACCATGTGAATCAAAGTCAATAATTGTTAAACTTGAGGGTCGTAGATTAAAGGATTAGAATGATTTAATAGATTTAAAATGTTGCACGTAACTGACATAAGTTGGTCTGATCCAAATCACTCATCTCCTTCAAGATTTCCATGGCCATAGGTTGGCCCTAAAAAAAAAAAAAAAAAACCAATTCGTACCACCCATCAACAGGAGAGCACAGTACCTCTTAACAAAATGTCAACAACCCCCTTCCCTCACCCAATGACTGGTGTGGCTCCAAATGGGTCTCATAGGAGATGAAGGTTTTTGTTTGGATCTCTAGATTGAGCTGTTCAACAGCCCAAATTTTGCATGTAGAACTATATGATGCGCGGCGGAAATAAAAATAAAAAGCATACACCACAAGAGTAAATAAAATATAAAGTAAAACGCTCAAATCGGGTGAAAAGCCACGGATCCAAATTGAATTAATAATCAAGTACTTTGAATCTCACAGTTAAAGAACACTAACAAATCCTTCCATAGATAATCACTACCTAAAGACTGTAGTTGCCTCGTATGTAGCTTCACGTCTTAACTACTTCACATCATTGACCACAACAAATTCAACCTTACTTGACTGTTCAGATTTTCTGTGAAAGAAGATGATCTTCTACAAGAGATGTAGAAGGCAACTACTCTCTAGATGAACTCTGTAGTACAACTCTCCATTGGAAGCTCTAGAGATGAAGAATTCTCTCAATTAGGGTTTCTTACTCAGAACAATGAGACAAGAGTGTTCTTAGGGTAGCCTTAGAGTCACTTAAATAGGCATCGGGACGTGCTTAGGGTTTCCTAAGATGATTAGGACTCAAATAAGCAAATTGAGAGAAAATAGAAAAAGAAGTCCAAATTCGCGCAAAACTGGAAGTCCAAATTCGCACAAAACACTTTCGCAATGCTCGCTCGAGCAGGTGACCATTCTATCTCAAAGGAGTGTTGCGTTCTGCAGACGCTCGCTCGAGCGGACCAAGGTTCTATTTCTGGAAATTTCAGCGCACTTGATTTTCTAACTGTCTTCTTTTCCCTTCCTTCAATCTTAAATGTGAACCTCCATTACAATCCATATCAAAAAATGTAAAAATTACAACTCAATGAACTAAGAGTTTTGTCCAACCCATGAATTAACCAACGTACAATTTTCTAACAGTAGAGTTACACATGATTGAATGTGCGAACAACTCTTAAAATGGTAATGGGACAAGTTGACCTCAAATAGTTGTTCAATGCTTCCCTTGATGATGATGTTGTGATTACCACAAACCCACAATGGAGAGATATCTATTTTACTCAAAGTGGAGTTTTCATCTGCAAATGGAACTTGTAGTTGCCTGGTTAAATGAAATGATCTAGATTAGCCATATGAGGAGCCCTTTCTTTTATTGTTGTGTGAAAAACCTCAATCCAACCATTTCTCGAAGCATCCACCCTTATTTAGAGGGAGATTTAGCATGGTTTAAAAAAGGATCATTACCATTTCATAATGGTCATTATAAAACAATAATGACCTATGCCATTACATTACCGTTACGTTATTTTAATATAACAATTATAACGGTTCATTTATAATAAAAGAAGAGAAAATAAATCGGTCCAAAAATAAATCGGTCCATAACGGTTATACTTTCCGATGTTTTGAATATAAGGGTCATAAAGGTTATAATGGCCGATATTTTATAAACAATGGTCAAAATATTAGGCAATGATAAAAAAAATTATAATTTTATTTCCCCTCCTTTTTTTTTTTTTTACTTTTTCCTTCCCCTAACTAATTGCGATGCTTCCTGAGACTGTGCTACAGCTTTTGAAGCCTCTTTTTTCACTAAAACTCAAACGAGTTGAAAGATTTTGGTGTATTCTCATGTAAAGGCTTCTTCACTCCTCAACCACAATGCCCTTATGTCCACACTTCACTACTTTAATTAATTTATCTTGATGTAGTAAATATTACTTGAAATCTGAAATTCATTCTTAACTTATTTGGTGATTGAGTATTTGAGTGTTGCACTACTACTACTAATTTCTTAACTTTAAGTATTTAACACTAATGGATAGTTCAAAACTAAGGTTTCAATGCATATTGTAAAATGTTTTATATTTCAACTTATTTTAGTATATAGATATTTATCTATTTAATTCAAAATAAACTTTATAGATTATATTTAAGACAGTAGTACAGGATGTTATGAGTTAAGAGGACCAATATGTTGCTTTAAAATGTTTACTAATAATAATAAAAATATTATTTTCTAGTATTTTATATTATTCTAAATTTTCTGGATATTCTTTGGGGTGAAAGAATTAACACCATCCCAAGAGATTGACCGAGTAGTCAGGATCACAGTTCCTCTCTTTTTCGGAGTTAGAAGTCCTGGTATTGATCCCCGGTTTCCTCATCTTAAAAAACCGAAGGTTGAGTCCACTAGTGCTATCACTTGAGGGGGGGTTTACCTGGCTTCTCTCTGGGTTTGAAAGGATTAGTCCAGCCCAAAGGGTTGGAAACCCTCCGTTAGCCAAAAAAAGAAGAAGAAGAAGAAGAAGAAAGAATTAACACCACGATGGATCATGACGACCGTAAATTGTGACACGATGCCTTGTCTTAACAGTTTTAAGGATCGACCTTGATGACAACCATGATCGCAAGTTTGAACCATGCATGTGATTTAGCCTTTGGGCATGGACCTCACTGAAGTTCGTGATCAAGCCTGTGGTAGGCCCAACTTAGGCAAGGAAATCAAAACCATATACAAATCTTATTATTATTTTTTGGTAGGACATCAGTTTCCTATTGTTAGGGTTTTAGTTTATTTAAACTTTGAGGCACGTTTGGTAATAGGTGAGGAACTTATAAGGAATTCACAGATTTGAGGATTCCGTATTGTCCCTAAAACATGGTTTTCTCATTGAGTATTTATATGACTAAGGATTTCACATCAATATCGGTACGTATTCACATGTATAGCTGATAAAAATTGAAAATCATATGCAAATCTGCAAAAATAAAGATTTCCAGATCCAATAGAAGGGGATCATTGTGACGCCCCGGAGTCCCACATCGGCTATAGAGAGGAAAGTGAATGGGGTTATATGTAGAGCTTACACCCTTACCTTGCATGAGGCCTTTTGATGGGTTGAGGCCCATCAGAAGCAAAACCGTGAGGCCAGTGGGCCAAAGCGGACAATATCACCCATAGGTATGGGTGGGGCGTTACAGATGGTATCAGAGCCGATGATGGCTCTATTTCCAGTGGGGGAGAATGTGACAACTTGGTCCGGGCGGCACCCTTAACCACGGGGGGTAGCATGAGGCCCATCAGAAGGCCTCATGCTAAATTAGTACGGAGTTTGACGTATAAGCCCAGGGTCAGGACTTGGATATTTCCAATGTGGGCTAACAGAGACTCACCGTTTGAAGCCCGTGGTTGACACGCTACCCCCCGTGGTTAAGGGTGCCGCTCGGACCAAGTTGTCACATTCTCCCCCACTGGAAATAGAGCCATCATCGGCTCTGATACCAACTGTCACAGCCTTGCCCAACTCAGCATGAAATTATTGTGACGCCCCGGAGTCCCACATCGGCTATAGAGAGGAAAGTGAATGGGGTTATATGTAGAGCTTACACCCTTACCTTGCATGAGGCCTTTTGATGGGTTGAGGCCCATCAGAAGCAAAACCGTGAGGCCAGTGGGCCAAAGCGGACAATATCATGCATAGGTATGGGTGGGGCGTTACAGATGGTATCAGAGCCGATGATGACTCTTTTTCCAGTGGGGGAGAATGTGACAACTTGGTTCGGGCGGCACCCTTAACCACGGGGGGTAGCGTGTCAACCACGGGCTTCAAACGGTGAGTCTCTGTTAGCCCACATTGGAAATATCCAAGTCCTGACCCTGGGCTTATACGTCAAACTCCGTACTAATTTAGCATGAGGCCTTTTGATGGGTTGAGGCCCATCAGAAGGCCTCATGCAAGGTAAGGGTGTAAGCTCTACATATAACCCCATTCACTTTCCTCTCTATAGCCGATGTGGGACTCCGGGGCGTCACAATCCACCCCCCTTAAAGCTGCACGTCCCTGTGCAGTAGCCTGCCAGTCTCGGTAGCCTGCCAGCCCTCTTGGCCCGCCCACATGGAGACCCGCCCACTTACACCAGACCACGGCAGGGGACCCACACTCGAACTAGTCGAGAGTCGGCTCTGATACCATCTGTAACGCCCCACCCATACCCATGCATGATATTGTCCGCTTTGGCCCACTGGCCTCACGGTTTTGCTTCTGATGGACCTCAACCCATCAAAAGGCCTCATGCTAAATTAGTACGGAGTTTGACGTATAAGCCCAGGGTCAGGATTTGGATATTTCCAATGTGGGCTAACAGAGACTTACCGTTTGAAGCCCGTGGTTGACACGCTACCCCCCGTGGTTAAGGGTGCCGCCCGGACCAAGTTGTCACATTCTCCCCCACTGGAAATAGAGCCATCATCGGCTCTGATACCATCTGTAACGCCCCACCCATACATATGCATGATATTGTCCGCTTTGGCCCACTGGCCTCACGGTTTTGCTTCTGATGGGCCTCAACCCATCAAAAGGCCTCATGCAAGGTAAGGGTGTAAGCTCTACATATAACCCCATTCACTTTCCTCTCTATAGCCGATGTGGGACTCCGGGGCGTCACAATCCTCAAAAGGAAGAATTTCCGCATACCCAAATCCACTAGAATTAAATAGCCAAACATGGGTTTTCCACAATTTTATGAAAAAAAGAAGGTGAGGAATCTTTGAGAAATTGATGGTCAAACATGACCTTCTGAAGCTTTATATCTTTCCTAAAAAAAATTGTAGGAATAAGATTAACAAAATACTAAGTTTGTTTTCTGTTTACATCAAATGCCCATGTAAGCCAATTGGACAAAGTATATAGTTGTGGAGATAATTTTGTTGACATGATTTTTTAAAATCTTTTTTAGTATAAGAAGGATACTTCAGGATCCAAACTAGACAACCCTAAGGTCGTGCAATTCTAACAAGATTTCAAGAGTCTATGGTCTATTTTCTTGGTGTAAACTGTAAAGTGGTGATCAGTTTTAGATGTATTTTACTCTTTAGTTGTTTTATCATGGCTAAAGGGCTAGGATTAGAACATCTAATGTTTGTTTTACTGACGGTTGAGATTCCATTTAGCACTTCATTTGATTTAGAAACATATATCAACAGCAAAAGGCCTAAAAACAATAGCATTTTGGGGTTACTTAATTGGGAAAGAAAATCCCTTCTTCCTTGGTGTGAGGGCTCTCCATCCTTTTCTGTCAAAAAAATAAAATATATATCTGGGTTAGTTGAGAAGTCTCTTCTGGTATCATTGAGCTGCCCCAGGTTGAAAAAGTCCCGCACAATTTATCTTTTGATCATCCTAAGCATTAAGGAGTTCGCCTTTGAACGCGACTGATTGGCTATTCAAGCCTCTCTTTATGCATCATCATATATCCCCTTTGTCCTTCAAAGTAGTCATGTGGACAACAGAGACCTCAACTTTGTTAATCAATGTCATCAGCCTCTCACCCAAAATCATAATCTTGGATGCAGTTTGGGTACCTTCAGATGCATCTTGTATAGGCTCAATGGAATGAGTTTTGAGTTTTTTGTTCCATTTGACCAGCTAAACTCCAATCAATAGATACAATTGTTTATCTAATTTTCTTTCAATTCTATGTGCAATTAAGAATGCACCACGTAACCTGTCCTTGACCACTAAACGAGATAGACAAAGCCATGCCACTCAAAACATCAACTAGCCTCCTCACATGTATGGACAAAACCCACCTGAACCAATCAAATGGTAAGACCCCAAAGCAAAAGCTTCTGATGACCTGTGGAACACGCCAATTTTCGTTCATTTAATAAGCTATGACATGGAGGACTTCCTGTATAAGTCTCCTACGCTATTTGGGATGGCCTTTCCAAGCTGCAAAACACTCTGTATGCCTTTGGTTTTTTTAATCTGTCCATCAATTTGTATGCATTGGTGTCAATACTAGTATCCCATGACTCTGCATGTATTGGTAGCACTGATTTCACATAGATTTTAGTGATCCCACCAACATGCATTTCCTTGCAGGTTCATGCCCTTCGAGATGCTCAACCAAAGGAGGAACCCAATCTCATGGGGATTGAGAAGACAAATGCAAACAAAGGACCTGAATCAGCTCCAGTAAGTTTTGACTTTCAAATACCAAACAAAGAGCTAATTTTCAATTCCATGCTCCTTTCCAAGAATCATAGTTTAATTCATGAGAAGATAAATATGTCACTGATGATGTTCGTTTACAAGGTGGGAAACCAACGAAATTGCTTCGGAATTTTACGCATGCTGTTACCCTAGATTGGTGGCCAGTCAATGATTTTACAATAGTTTAGTGACTGTAAAAGAAGGCTCAAAGATGGTGTGAGGAGTGTCTAGGAATACTTAAATTAAGGGCTCACATGCCATTATTAAATGGGTGTAGGAAGAGATTACCACTAGTAACCCTTAAATTAACCAAGGGCATATACCAAATATTTTTGACGATTTCGATACGACAAAGTGCCCATGATATTTGGAAAATCACTCTCCTTGATTCTTTATTTTATTGTTAAACAACCCATTTCTGGTCCAAAGATAAATACAACTTCTGGGGCACATGACAATGGCTCAATTTTTGGATTCATGAGGAGGGTTTATTTTGGTTTGGTCGACTCTAGATAGATGAGATAAGACTAAAATAATGACGATAATGGTAATAGTAAGTGCGATCTGATATATTATGACTTGTGCCTGGTTGAGGTCTCCAGCTTAGTCTGACATAATCTGGATGTGGATCAATTTAGTTCACCTTTCATAGAGTGGGGTTTCTATCGGCTTCTTGAAGATGACAATACTGACAAATAAGTCACCTTTGGCCGGTGGCAGAAGGGAACCTATGCTTCTAGTGTTGTCTATGGTTCAGTCGCTTTCAAGCATGCAATTCTATTAGTCATTTGCCAAACTCGACCTCTAGAGAAGTTAATAGTTAATTAATTAGTACTTATATGGAATAACATTCATTTCATTTGTTCTCAACCAAATTGTTATCTAGTAATTTGTAAACTTACGACTGTAGTTTTGAAATATATACACAAATTTTCAGCTGAGCATTTGCTTACGGTTCATTAGCTTTATTTGCACACAAGGGCTATAGAGCAGGTCCATTATTTAAAACTTCATATGATCAATTCGAATGGGATATACACAACTATCCCCCTCTTAATGTCACTGATCCCATGTTTTCTACACCTACACGAATAGGATTGTTCATATTAATTTTTGGGATTTTAACATAGTAGTTCTCAAAATTAGTTTTCTCAATTTTATAACCGAAATTCAAATAATGTCATCAGAGTCACTTGATTTTGCTCAATTCTTTCATCTTTTAACTTTTTTGCCCCATTCCCATGATGTCATGGGAACAAAGTATGTCACAGAAACTGATAAATCCCAATATATCATAGGATTGTCCCATGATGTCATTGCTTTTATGCAGCATCTTAGGAAAAAAAAATTTCGAATGATAGAACTTAAGAAATGGTGGTCAGATATATATTTACTTTTTACAAAACGTTATTTTTGTATTCTATAAAAAACGAATTCACTTGTCGGTTGCAAAGATTGTATGAGACAAAAATCGAAGAATTCCATGATATCATGGGATTGGCACAAAAAAGTTTTTTTTTTTTTTTCAAATATTGACCCAAGTCAAGTGACTCTGATAACATTATCTAAATTTCAATCATGAAATTGGGAAAACCAAGTTTAAGGATGACTAATATGTTAAAACCTTAAAAAATTGATGCCTTCTAAAGTTGATAACTTGTTGGCCATGGATCATGGAGTTATGACCTAATAGACTTGAAATTCTGCACATAAGTAGGTCTCATTAAGATCTTTATATCCCCTCATCATGAATAGATGTGGCCCCAGGGAGCCCCTCAAGGGAGTGTGCTACCATCATTGTCATGGCCCCACATGGGCAGATGAGCATTAATGCAATGGGTTTAGAGTGATGTGAAGGTGCGATGAAAACCCCCCCCCCCCCCCCCCCCAAAACACACACACACACACACACACACACACACGGGCACACACACGGGCAGATAAGCATTAGTGCAATGGATTTAGAGTGATGTGAAGGTGCGATGAACACCCCACCCCACTAGGGCAAATGAGCATTAGTGCAATGGATTTAGAGTGATGTGAAGGTGCGAGAAAACCCACCCACCCCACCCCAACCACTAGGGTAGATGAGCATTAGTGCAATGGATTTAGAGTGATGTGAAGGTGCGATGAACACCCCACCCCACTAGGGCATATGAGCATTAGTGCAATGGATTTAGAGTGATGTGAAGGTTGAGTGATGTGAAGGTGCGAGGAACCCCCCCCCCCCCCCCCCCCCCGGCACGAATAATTGTTACAAGCCCAAATTGGACACTCATTCCATCCATTACTCACCGTTGGACCGAACACCAAAAAAATGATATCTCTCAAGACCATTAAACTTGAGGGCCATTTATTAAGGAGTTATGATGATCTAATGTGGTTGATATTATGAACACCCATAGGTCTCTTTAAGATCTTTCCATCCCCACGACGGTCATGATTTTCATAGCCCTAGGTGGGCCCAAGTAAGTTCATTACACTCATCGCACCACCAAGTTCATCACACCAATAACACCCCATGCCAGCTTATACACACTGACACATTTACAATTTCTAGGACAACTAGTAGACCTTCGGGCCTGTTTGTTTGTGGGGAAGAGTAGAATGATATGAAATAGAGTATCAAATCAAGATAATTAAAAAAAAAAAAGTAAAGGAAGTTAGAGCGAAATCCACAAAATGACAAAAGCTCCATGAATTTGCACCACTCATAATTTTTTCGGAAAGAAGAAAGTCGTTAATTAATCAAATGGACTGCAACCAGGCAACCACCCTACTACCCAGAACTGGTAACTATGTCAATAACTTCCTGCAACGCTCCAAGTCAGAGAGAAACGGATAGGCCAAATGGGGAAAACACCAGCATTAATAACACAACTGGGTGTCAAAACACAGCGGCCCACAGCCAAGGCACAAGCCAATAAAGCCAAGTCAGATTCAACATTCAGCCAAAGTTGTACTGGTCACTCATTCAATTAATCATTTAAGTTTTGGAACCCATTCCTCTTTATCTGGGACTATGACTGAGAAAGATTTTAAGCCCTAAAAACAGTACCTTCCTTGACGTTCCCATTAATTTTGCAAATAGGTATAGGTTAAGGGAGGCCTTTCAAACTCCTAAACCTCATGATCTGCAAGCTTCGTAGGTGGGACGCACCAGAAGACCATTCTGAGCATAGGAATGGCTCTCTCTCTCTCTCTCTCACTCTCTCTCGTTCTGGAGCAAACAATGGTTGGTCTGTGTGCCTCTTTGGCTCACCTGAATGCAAACCAATCATCACAGTATAGATTAAAAGGTCTCCCTATAAATTATGTGTTTCCGAAAATAAAAACCATATGGTAATTATTAATTTACTAGTTGTTTTGATGGCTTCAAAGGTCAGATAAAGAGACTAGATAGGCATTTTTTAAGGCTTGAAAAAACAAGTGTAAAATTGAGCTGAGTGCTAATTTATTTTGAGATGCACGGGGGCTTTGGAGTTTATAAGACTTGAGAATTTATCACATGGGTCACTAGGTAGGTCAGGCCAAGTTAGATACACGGAGGAATACTGCTGTCACTATTGTGTTGAGGGGCCTGTTCATATAATTTAATCTTTTTGGGCTTATCTTTGCATGATCAAACTTCTTATTTAACATAGACTATTAAAAAGGAGTGCTATTACACCACCAAATTGTTCTCGTGCAGAAAAGGTCACTATATATTTCATATATGATCACCAAAACTTTTAGCAAAATTGTTCTCCTACAAAATATTGCCTTTCAACATATAAATATATATAAATACATATATACATATATTGCTTTATATAAAGCATTTCAACTTGTGGACTACAAATGAATGGGTTAGTTCAAATTTGCTATCTAGGTTGGTCATACTTAAGTCTTTCAATCCCCCTCTTATTCCATGATTTGTGGGGTTCCAAGTGGGCCCCACTATATGGCTTGTACCGTAAGACGATAAAAGGAAGCTTGTACGGAAACATTAATGCATGGACAAAAGGACCCCAAAATTAATGACTGAAAGTACAGGCTCTCTCAGAGCCAAAAGAATCAAGTTAGTGAGGAAGCATATATAATAAAGGGAAATGACAAAACAGAGAGAGACTAGAAAGCTTCAAGAAGGGGCTGGAGAAGGCCGTTAAGATCGGTTGTAATCTAGGAGTTGACAAGAAACTCTGAAATCCATTAAAGCAAACTGAACTTTAACTTGTGAATTGGCATGAGATTGTTGTTGAGATGAGTTAGAAGAAAATAGAGGCTACAAGTTTTCTTCCAGGACCATCTCTACCTGAAGACAAAGCATGCCAATAAGCGTCACACACATGCATATATATATATATATGGGAGATGCTCCTATGAGAGCATCTTTCGCCTTACTCTGAGAGATATGATGGGGGCCCTCACATCAATATCTAATGCCAACAACTTAAATGTGAGAACCTCTACCCTATCTTTCATAGTAAGGTGAGAGATTTCTCTCATAGGAGCATCTCCCTATATATTTTTTTTGCTTGAAGATAAAATTGAATTAAGGGAGAAAGAAAGGAGAACAAAGGCTTAAATCTCGCAAAGCCTAAAGGCTACAAGGCAAGAACATAACAAAAACATAAGTCAGGCTATGCCTAGAAAAACCAAAATAGGATGAGGATAAAGAGAGACCTTCACATTAGAAAATGATATGCTCATACCTCTCACTCAATCCTAAAAAATTACCTTTGCCCACTCTAATGAAGGCTTTCTGTGTTATGCTTAGAATCATTTCAAAGAAGTCAAAGGATAGAGATGGCATGGAAGAAGATGGCAGCTGCCCATTTTCTTCCGGACACATCTCCAACAGTTGATATGACTTCCCAAATTACAACAGCTGAGGTTGGAGCTTGGGAGAGGTTGCCACAGGGAACCGGAAGCCAAGACCAAAAAGCATTTGCCATGCCACAAGAGAAGAAAAGGTGCAAGTCAAACTCCTCACCAAGATGACAGGTGTAACATCTAAAAGGCAGGAAGCAGCCTCTCTTCTTTGCCATTAAATCTGTTGGAGTTTTTCTTTGAAGAAGACGCCAGGAGAAGCAGGTCAGCCTTGGGTTTACTAACTTGTTCCAGGTGAGACCTGTCCAAAGGAGATCTGAAGCTTGACTGCACAATAGATGCCAAGCTTACTTGAGAGAGAGACTGCCAAAAGATGAATCCAACCAGGAGAGAGTACCCGGAGAAGAGAAATCAGCAACCAATATATCCCTGGTGGATAAGAGCATAAAAGCCTTGAGGTCAGTTGGCAGGTTAGGAGGGAGACTCCAAGAGTTCTCGTGAATTATATCTATAACCCTGTCCATGGGGGGAGAAAAGGATTGACGAATATTTGGAGGAGATCGAAGCATTGTCAATCCAATGATCAAACCAAAGGCTAATGGAGAGCCCATTACCCACCTTCCAAATATTGCCTTGCTGCAAAAAAGAGGCCAAAGAGCGCAAGCTGTTCCATATACAGGAACCTCCAATTGGATTACCAATGAACCAAATTGAAGAATCCTTGAAGTGCCTTTCTCTAAACCAGGTTGCTCAAAGAAAATCTGAAGTAGCAACAGCCCAGCCCAGCTTTAACAGACTAGCCTGATTTAACTCCTTAATTCGGCGCATGCCCAGACTACCTTCTTTCTTTGGTAAGCAAACAATCACCCATTTGAATTTTCAGAAGATGCTGACCACAAGAAATTCCTCATAAGTCTCTCTATGGACAGGCAGGTTTTGTTAGGAATGGGAATTACTATGGAGATATGGAGAGGAATGGATTATAGGACATCTTTGACCAAAGTTAAATGTCCAGCGAAGGAGAGGCATCTTCTCTTCAATCCAATCAACCTCGATCTAAAAGAATCCAGAATGTTAGTGAAGAATCTATGTCTTGGACTACCAAAAAAAAAGGGGAACTCCAAGGTATGTTGAGGGAAGAGTAGCCTGAGGGATAGACAGAAGGTCAGCTATCATGTTGGCTCTCCTTGCTACACCTTTACCCACGAAAAGTTGGCTCTTGTGAAGGTTGAAAACTTGCCTTGAAGAGTCTTGGTAGAGGTAAAGAAGGCATTGCAGGCATCTCAAGTTGCTCTTGATAGCCTTTAAGAAGAACATAATGTCATCAGCATATAGCAGGTGACATGGAGTCTCATTTACCGGAGAAATCAAAACAAGCACACCCTCAAGTCTGAGGAAATATATATATATATATATATATATATATACAATCACACACGTAAGTTGTTCGGGAAAAGAGACGTTGTTACAAAGTTTGACTAAGTGCAATGAATAAGGAAAACTATGAGATATATAAGAAGGAAAGAAGCTAAGAAAGTAGTAAGTCATGCAAATTGAAAAGCATATGATGATCTATATGCTAGGTTGGAAACAAAAGAAGGAGAGAAGGTTATCTTTAAGCTTGAGAAAATAGATAAAGGAAAATTAGAGACTTAGATAATATCAAATGTATTAAGAGCAATGACCAATAGGTTTTACTGAAGACAACGATATCAAAGAAAGGTGGATGCAATATTTTAGCATACTTTTAAATGAAGACTATATATGAGAGATAAGAATAAAAGAGGGTATTTCATTAGTAAAGCATACTTTTTTGTAGAATTAGGGTGGTGGAAGTGAGGAAGTCATTAAAATAAATGAAGACAGAAAAGGCAACATGTCCAGATGGCATTCCAATTGAGGCTTAAAAATGCTTAGAAAAAGTTGAGGAGATTTGGCTAACTAGATTCTTCAATAAAACATTAATGACAAAGAAAATGTTGTATGAATGGATAAGAAGTTTTGTAGTACCTATATATCAGAATAATGGAGACATACAAAACTGTACCAGCTATTATGTAATTAAACTTATGAGTTATACGTACTATGAAGCTATGGGAGAGATATGGAGGAAAGACTTAGACAGCAGACTGAGAAATTTGAAAATCAATTTGGTTTTATGCAAGAGAGGTCAACAATGGAAATTATCTTCACACTTAGGCAATTAATGAAAAATATCGAGCGAAGAGGAAAAATCTGCATATTTTCCTGATTGATCTAGAAAAAACCTACAACAAGGTATCTAAAGATTTAATTTGGTGATCAGTTTTAGATAAAAGGAATATTCAAAGAGGTTATATTGAAATTTTTAAAGACATGTATGAAAGAGCAGTAGTAATGAGTGTGAGAACTACTTATGGAGAGATATGGGAGTTCCTAGCAACCTTAGGTTTGTATCAGGGGTTAGCTCTAAGTCGTTATCTTTTTGCACTGATTATAAATGAGCTAACTGTTCATATTCAAGAAGAGTTACCTTGGTGCATGTTATTTATAAATGATATTGTATTGGTAGATGAATCAAGAAATAGTGAAGATACAAACCTTGAGATATGGTGGGAGACTTTAGAATCCAAAGGTTTTAAAATAATCCATACAAAGACGGAATATGCGATTTATAACTTTAGTGGGCATATAAAAAGAGTTGACATTATTGTAAGAATTGAAAACCATGAGATACCATAAAGTGATTGTTTTTGTTACCTTGGCTCTATAATTATGAAGGATTGGGAGATTGATAAAGTTGTCGAACATAGGATAAAAGCATGATAGTTGAAGTAAAGACTTGCTTCTTACGTGCTTTGTGACAAACAAATGCAAACAAAATTAAAAGAAGAATTTTACAAGATGGCGATTAGACCAACTATGACCTAGGGAGCAAAATGTTGGCCAACCAAGAAGTAACATATGCACAAAATGGATGTAGCAAAGATGAGGATGTGTGGTAAAACTAAGAATGATAAAATTAAAAATGAACGCTTTAGAGAGCAGTTAGGGGTAGCAATAATTGGGAATAAAATTAGAGAAATTCGTTTGAGATTGTTTGAGCATGTCCAACGTAGGTCGGCAACGGCGCTGGTAAAAAAAAGTTTAGCTATGAAGGTTGACGGCCCACCAAGTGAAAGGAATAAGTCAAAGAGAACGCGGATGAAGGTAGTAAAACTATATATGAATAAGAATAACATATCTAAGAATTTTGATCAAGATAAATTCGAATGGAGAAATAGAATTGGTGTAGCTGATCTCAACATAGTTGAGACAAGGCTTTAATGATGATCCACACCAACTTTTATATAACTCTACTTAAAGTGAAATTGAAGCCATTATTGACCATAAACGGAGAGGCATGAGGTATCGTCAAGTTGGATCAAGAATATGCCGCTTAGCTGACATCCAGCACCATACGGATATCAAGACAATAGTTTCATTTCTTTCATGTATGTATGTGTGTATAATTTGCTTTGGATAGTCAATCTCGGTTCCTTTTCTAAATCTACGTGGTTCTATTTGACTCCTACCTCAACGGTAATTGCCTACCCTATGGAAAAGTATTATAAGTATCTTAACACAAGAAAACAACCCATCTTTCTATCTTCAACTGCAATAGTTTTGTAAATATGGCCCTGGTCCACTGTTCTACATTGGTCTATGAAATTCATATACACGGACAAATGAAACAAGTCAAAAATGCACTAGAAATTCCCTGGACTCTTGTAGACCACTTGGTTGGTTCTATTTGACTTCTACCTCAACAGTAATTGCCATCAATAATAACAACCCATCTTTTTATCTTCTACTGCAATAGTTCTGTTCTACATTGGTCTATGAATTTCATATGCACAGACAAGTGAAACAAGTCAAAAAAATGCACTAGAGACTAGCTGGACTTTTCTAGACCATCGAGTTTGTACCCATTTCAAAGTTTGTTGGACAACTAATGTGACAATGAACTTAGCTCAAGTAACTGGGAAGAAAGTGACATCAAGAGTAACCCAATAACATTGAAAATTACGTTTGGGTGTGGAGAAAGTTCTTTCCTATTTCTGGAGTTTTTGGAATCTAAAGCAACAAAAGAGCACTCTCAGCCCTAAGCTATTTTTATCCCAATTTAATCCAGAAAAGCACCAAAACCCCCTGTTGTTTAGATTCTGTAGATTTGAGGAAACCAAGTAAGTTCAGATGAAGAAGGGGACCATGGTGTGGTCCTCAAATGGTGCATGTTTTTCTGAAGGAGCACACATGTAGGCCAATGGAGTCATGTGCTTAGATTCTACATGACCATGCAAATGGTCCAAGACAAGGTGAGAGCACATTTTTAATTCATGATCCCAATATAAAACCTTAGGTTAGATGCACTGTTCCAATAATTATTGCATTTTTAATTTAACATATACCTTTTTTCTCTGGTCAGTCCCCCACCTCCTACCCCTACTACTGTATACACCCAAGACTGTTAAAGTGCTCCTCTTTATTGGCATCACCATAGATACAGGTGGGAGAGTATGCACCTGTGCTCATTGATTCTGGGGTCTGGGGCACGCGTATGAGAACAATCAGATGTGGGCCCTACTACGGTGGGGCCCACATGTCAGAAGTCCTACAGCTCAAAATGATTATACCAATTCAGAGGTTTCAGCATTCTGTTTTGGGCGGATTAAGTATTTCTAACAAATGTAAGTATTGTCTCTTTTTATCTAATCAGATTCAAATGGATACTAATTGCTAAATATATATACCTCCAACTCATATGGTTATTCACTCAATTTAGGACGACAAAGTGTCTTTATATCACACACTAAGGGCCCATTTGTTTGAATAGAATGTATAGAGAAATTCATGATCAAATGAGCTTCACCGAAAGATTATTTAAGAGGCGGGGGATGAAAAATAAAAGATTTAGAGAAGAAGGAACTAAGGTAGCAATATAGATAGAACTTGTATCATTAGATGCTAGGTTAGGGTCATTTTTTAATATTCAACTTTGATTATTTAATCATTTCTAAAAATGCAAAGTCTAGAATTTCTGAGAGTACAATTATTGAAACAAACAACCAATGGGAATATTTGTTTGTATAAAATATATATGAATTGAATAAGTAATATTTTAGGGGTGTGATGAACTCCATGGAAGGATTATTAAAGAGTTGATGGGTGAAGGATATAAAGTAGTTAAGTAGATGAGACCTTGAACTTCTTAAGTATTGAATACCGTTGGAATTATTACTTTTAATATTCCAATGAGAAAATCAAGAAATCTCATAGAGAATCCAAAAGTCATTTTGGAAAGTCTAAAGGTCAAAGGTCATCTAGAAAAACTAAAGGTCATGGGTTTTTATTGTTGTCTTGATATATATAAAATCTTGTCTTTTGGAAGTTTCCTTAGTAGTCTATATATAAAGTTGTCTTGTAGAGTTTGAAGCCCTTTTCTAGTTTTTTGGTTTTACTAAGTTTATCTTGGATTAAATTTTAGTAAGCTCAATCAAATAGGACTCTTAACTGATTTGAGGGAATTAAGGAAACTTACATTTATTAGATTTCTTTGATGGGAAGAAATCTCTTAAGGTTATCTATATATATGGTTTTCCAGTCCTCTCTTAATCTATGAGATTTGAAAAGTACCCATCAACCTAAGAGTGTATGTGGAGGTCTAGAAGATTGTCAAGTGTTTTTGGTGGAGAGAGATTTCTTGTTACCTTAAGCTTTGAGTTATACATAAGCGTTTTGTTCATTTCATTTATAGCAGGGGCTCTGTACAACCCCTTTGGTTGTACAACCTCACATACACAAGCAAACACATTAATTCCACACCTTCATATCTCTACAAAGTGTCATCAGAACATTTCTTCCAAGTGGTATTAGATCATGTTTTTTTTTTTTTACCAATGCTAGGGTGATGGATGGGTATTCATTTCTCATCTTTTCTTAATTCATATTCCATTAAAGAGAGGTTTAATTGATGGTCATTTTTGTATATTCACCTTTTGGTTCTTCATTTTTAAACCATACATAGAAATACTATCTTAGGTATTCAATCACATGAAACAATTAAACCCTTTTTTCTTTTTTGGTAGAATGAAACAAATAGTCTTAGTGATCTTGTATTCCTTGTTTGCTCACTCGTTCTAAAACTCGACTTACCAAAGCGAACTTGGAGTCAAGTAAATTGAGGCAGTCTGGATCCTCTGAGGCCTTGACATACACTAATTGTAAGTTTAAAGAATGGAACTTCATAGTAGGCTCCACCTGTTGAATATCCACACCGAATAAAACTAATTCCATTCTATGTATGGGTATTCCTAAATTTTCCAAATAGTTGTTGTCCCAATGAAAGATTGACCTTTTGATAAGTGATAATATGATCTTATGCATTATTCATTGATTGGATTTGTAA
Source organism: Camphora micrantha (assembly GCA_003546025.1). Classification (NCBI taxonomy): domain Eukaryota; kingdom Viridiplantae; phylum Streptophyta; class Magnoliopsida; order Laurales; family Lauraceae; genus Camphora; species Camphora micrantha. The sequence continues at coordinate 5,088,306 of QPKB01000002.1, forward strand.
TCAAACAGTCATTCCTCGTATGGTGAGACAAACTTCTATTTCTATAACATTTGGGGACATCATACGCATTAAGAGAGCGTTTATTTGAGTGGTTTGGTTTTTCAATGGTTGGGCTCCACGGTCGAGTCCATTGATTCAACTTGGAGTTTCTCTAAGACAGAGCCTAAAATAATTTGAACTCGCCTTTAACTTGACTAACTTTGTACCTACAATTGGCCTAAAACAGTCAAAGTGAAGGTGAGTTGATCACGTATATTAAAGATGTAAACGGGTTGGGTCCAGGCCGAAATCATATTGGAGCTGAAATCGAATTCAATTCGTAAAAGAAGGTTTTAGAACCGAACCCGTTTAACTTTTGGGATCCAAAACAAAGCTTATCAAGCCCCATTTATGACTGGTCCGTAAACATCCCACGTTACCATGCTGCTACACTTTCAAATGTCCCGCAGTTTACCTTACCGTCTGGCAAATATAAAAAACCTTGTCGATATCGTGTCTCCTTATTTGAGGCAGACGCGTTCTCATGACTCGTCATGGTGAGCCCCAGCACCGAGCCACCGACAGGGTTCCCCACCAATAGATCAACGGCCCAAAAACACCCAGCAAAGTCAAAATAAAGGGCTATAATTGCAACAAAAGGTCAAAATTGTTGACGGTGTTAATAGTGGGACACGTAGACCAGAGGTTCCATCAACCAATCGCTTCTCAACACTACCCTTTCCGATTTCCAAAGCAATCCGTGTCGATTGTCTGGGTACGTTTTGTACTTATGCAGTCCCAAACATGTAGAGATAGAGAGAGAGAGAGAAACATTTGCATCCATAAAATAAGCATCTATGGATCGAGGACAACAAGGCATATGAAGTGGGGGCCACTTCTTGTTCTTGTGCATCTAACCGTTGATTACTTGACTTGACCCCATCCATCTCTGGAAAAGAAGATAAGGGTAAATTATTTTGGACCCCATTGACCCCAACCAGAAGATATTTTTTTTATTTTTAAAGTTTGGTTCTATCTTGCTCCTTTAGCTTTATTCAGCTTGATTACACAAAGAAAAAACTTTATTAAGCTTGGATGTTGGCCTTGAGATTGACCATTGACTTGGAAGTGGGTTTAGCCAGAAAATCATTGACATTCTTGTTAGTTTAGTCTAATATCCATTAATCTTTGATTCTGGGTGACGTCTAGATAATTATGTCTAGATCCAAATATATCTAATCATGTATGATATATTATGTTTTACATATAGGGGCATGGTCACCAGCGTGTCAATGGGTACTTTAGGGGCCTATGAGGGCATGTTTCTTTACTGGAATTTATTACTAGAATTTGAGAAGTTGGGATTTTTTTTAACATGATGTGAGATGATGTGATGTGTTTCTTTCATTAGAGTTTTAATTTCCAACCATCCAAAAGACTTTTTGGAATTCTTGGAAATCGACTCTATACCATTTATTGGAATTTTAAATCCTCCATAAAAAGAAGCATTTGGAATTTCACCTAAGGGACAACTTTTGGAGAATTTGAAATTCTCTCATATATGAATTCTTGGAATTTTGATAAAGAAACGGACCCTGAGTCTCAACCTAGGAGGTGGAGAAGCAGGGATGAAAAGATTTGAATAAGTTCTACCTTTGTATAAATTTATGGGCCAATTAGATCATTCTAACCCCTTGATAAGATATCCATAAGTTATCAATTTTATATTACAAGAAAAAAATTTATAATTAGTCTAAAAATCTATTCCCAATGGATGGATGCAAATCTATCGGATCTAGTGACATATATAGGGCATGTTTCTATTGTGGAATTTCTGATAGGAATTCACCATGTTGGGAATTTCGAGACATGATGTGACATTTTGTCCCCTAGAATCTCCAAATGTCATATTTCTTTACTAGTATTTATGAATTTCAGCCACATGAAATGTCCCAAATAGCCTTTGGGAATTCAGAAATTCTACCCTCTTTGCATTTTGGTGGAGTTAGGAGCATCCAAGAATTTCACACTATCTGAGAATTCAAAAATTCCCTGAATTCCAGAGAAGAAACAGACCAGGAGGGTTCGGATCGGTGATCAGGTGGATTCCGTTCGGAGGTGTGCACCAGATCATTCACCTTAACATGATATCTATTATTTCACTCGCGATGCACTTATTATAATATTAGTATAATTCTTGTAATATAACTAGTATATTGACTTTATGTCTCAAGACTAATTAAATCCCACATCCACCTAACCCATATTTGACCAGTTGAGCTCTCTAAGCTTTCAAAAAGCCCGTAAAATGAGGGTTTTTTTTTCTTAGGGTCCCTCTCTTTGTGCGTGCCATATCTCAAATCATGACCTAATGATATAAACTAATGGTTTAAACCATCAAGACAAGGTAGCGATCGGCCCACCAGCCTACTAACTCAAAACATAGTAAAGTGAGATTTTCACCTATTGTTGTTTTGCTCGTTGTATTGCATTGATAGTTTATAACCCTAAAAAATAAAGTTAACCTTAGGTTTAAACTTGATGTATAGTAGAAATATTGAAAAACTAAAATTTTCTTTTAGTGATTTTTATAGTTAAATCCCTCTTAAACTTAGCTTTCACAAGATAATGATAAAACACACTAAAATGACAACAAAGTCATTTGATTTTGGTGATTTTTTTGTTTTGACTATTTTGTCTAAAACTCCATGAAATCACAACTCATGATGTCATTGGTTTCTCCACACTTAAATACCCATGATATCATGGGTTTTTTTAATAGAATTGATAAAAAAAAAAATTCAAAATTTTCAACTCCAATTGGGTGATTACCAAATATAGATTTTTTCTTTCAAAAAAACCAATATTCGATGAACGATAAAATCACATTTTTCTTCCTTTTTTCAATCAATGTATTTTTCAAAAGATGATAAATCACTAGATATCGTTCATGATATCATGGATTTTGGGCAAAATCGTCACATTTTCTACCAAAGTTGATTCTACTATCATTTTTGGGTCTTTCGTCATTATCGAAATTCAAGCTTCAAAGGGATTAAACCGTAGAAATCCCTTTATCCTATTATCTACAATACTAGAGTTTTTTCATATCCCGAAAAAGGCCAGATAAAGGCTTTAGTAGTGTAAGCCATCCGAGGGCTTTTGACCCACCTAGGATCTTATGCCATCTGAGGGCTTTTGACCCACCTAGGATCTTACTCAAATATATTGAGGGGAAAGCTTGGACAACTATGAGTATGGGTCTCAAACTAGAATTTGTGGTGTTGAAAATTCAGAGATATAATGTGATTGTTGTCCCCTTGGCATTTAAAAATATCATATTTTCTTTTTGGAATTATACTTTAATAGTCTCATTAAATTTCTAGAATTCTCTATCATTCTATCGAGCTCGGATCCTTATTTCGTTGAAATAAGAGAATTATGTTTTAGTCTGTTCAGAAGCGCCACCTGTATAAAGAGGTTGCATTTAAGAATGTGTAATTAGTGACATAACATTTTATACAGGTAGCGCTCCAAAATATACTGAAGTAATATTTTCTTATTTCAACGAAAGAGGGGATTCGGACTCTATTCTAACCTCTTTGCATTTAGAAATCCTACATTCGAGAGGAAGATTTAGAAATTCCGTTGGTGGAAACGTTTGAAAACATTTATAAATTACCCTTACATAGAATTCTATGAATTCTTCAAATAAATAGGTCCTCAAAAGGATTGAAAACCTTTTTTAAAACCCTTGATTTGTGAAAACCAATTGGGGGCTGTGGGCCGTGCACTGTCAACGGTTGAGATGTCTGTATTGTGGGTGCCACTTTCGCCATGATTGAAATCCGAACAAACTGTACGAATTCCCGTGCCCTACCTGGTACAATTCCTCGAAAAAGATAATAAAGAGAGGAAAAAAAATGTAACCACACCTCTCTCTCTCTCTCTCTCCGAATCAGTTCAAGTACAGTAACTGCACCATCAAACCAAAACATGGTGATAGATTACCTGAAGAGAGAGAGAGAGAGAGAGAGAAAGAGAGAGAAAAAGAGCGGGCGTTTTCTTCCACTTCTTTCCAAAACCCCAAAAAATCAACCCATCCACTCATCAAATCACCCACCCACTACTTATCTTTTTCTGTGGGTTTGAAGAAGACGATTTATCTCCCGTTTACGGATTTTCCAGATATGGAAAGAAAGAAGAAACGATGGAAGATGATGGGCTTCTTGTATTCTTCCTCAGCGTTGCAGATCTGACTCTTATCTGATTTCGTATCTTCTTCTTCTTCTTCTGGTCTGTAGAAAACCTCTCTCTCTCTTTTGCAAAGGAGAAAAGAGAGGCATCTGACAGAAGAGAGTGAGCACACACCGGCAATTGTATAAATGTATATTTTTTCCGGTGCGTGCTCACTTCTCTTTCTGTCAGCTGCTCATCTCTCTCTTCACCCATGAAAGAATTGTTATATTTGATGGGGTTTGGCTTCTGGATTAATGCAATCCAGAAAAACCAATCAAGATGAGACTAGGTAGAGAAAGGATAGACATGCATTTGTTTGGGCTTTAACTGCTAACCCTATCTTATTCTCTTATTTATCTAATGTTCTCATTTTGTTTTGCATGATCTGATAGTGTTTCTGTAGTGATTTTTTCTGGGTTTTTTTTGTTTTTGGGTATTGAGCAACAGTAATTGGGTTTCTTTGTTTTGCGTGTGGGGTGGTGATTTTTTTAATGGAATGGAAGAGGAGCATGAGAGCGTGGGTTTTGATGTGGGGTTTTTGTTTTTATATTTTTTTCTTTCTATGGCGTTGAGAACGGAATCGGTGGAGGGTAGGACAGTGAGCACTGTGCAGATTTAACAGAAAACTGTATTGACTTGTTGACGCTCTTGGGGTTCGGTTTCTCCATTGCCCTCTCCTTTCGTGTGCTTGTTTCTTCTGCTCTCTCTTTTTTTTTTTTTTTTTTTTTTTCTTTCTTTTCCTGTCGTTATTTTTTCTTTAACAAGGATATGATGCGGATGGGAGAAATTTCGGACAAATCTCTTTGTCATCCACCAATTGCATGAAGGCATGGATGGGTTTTGTGTTCTCTCAACTCTTTATTCAATGAAAAATCAATGAAAACTTGTCTGTAGTTTGTCTTAGCAGTTTCTTTCCTTTTCCTGTTCTTTACCCCTCTCCCTTCCTCCCTCTCTTTCTCTCTCTCTCACTCCCTCTCTCTGGGTTTTGTTTTACCATCTAGATCGAGGGTTCTAAGCGCTGCATCTGAACGTTTCAGCCCTTTTTTCTCTCCTCCAAAGAAGTTTCAATGTGCTTCACATGAAATCCATTGATTTACTGTTGTGTTTTTTTCCCATCTTTTCTCTCTTTTTTGGCCTTCCTTTTTTGGTTTGTCATGATATTTGGGTGCATGGGGTCTGATCTGCTCAGGGAGTACTTGCAGTGCTCTCTATGAATATTGTCTTGTTGAATATGAAAAGTCTCTACTTGAATGATTGTTTGGTGATGAACATGAAATAATTTTTTTTTTTTTTTTTTTTTTTGTGTGTTTTTCATTTGTTCTTATCTTGGTTTTGTTTGCCAGGAAAGGAAATAGGTTTTGAGTGGTGGGTGGGGTTGAATGTTTTCTTTTGGCTTGAGGAACATGGCTTTCACGTATACAACGATTTGGGTTCTGATGAGTTTGAAGAGTTTCTACTTTCGTTTAATCATATTTTTATTATTGCGTGATGAATACAGGTTTTAGTGTTATTCTATCCTTTCATTGTTTTTTTTTTTTCACAGTTGATTCTGTAAGGAAAGGGCTGTTGTGAGTATTGCAAACCCCTAAAAATCTTCAGGAAGATTTTCATTTTCTTCCCCAAGGAAAAGTGTTAGCAGAACCCGTATTGTGATTGTTTCATTTCTGCCTGATTAAGAATGGAAAATCTATAGTAGAAGACAAAAACCCCTTGTTGGCACTAAGATCATTCATTGGTACCTAGGTATCTCTAGATATTTGAGAAGATTCTGATTCTAGTAGTTCTTTTATTTGATTTGTTTTTATTATCTACATATGTCTGACCCATGATATTGGAGTAACATTTGGTTTTTTATTGTTTACATTTTGCTTCACATCCAGAGATCTGTTTTTGCACTCAGACATTTCAATCTTTTATCGGGTTACTGGATTCTTAGACTATTTTGCTTGTTCCTTAGTTCACTGAACAAAAATGACAACCCGTTTTCATCTTTATTTTTAAATGTTTTTTTCTTTACTTTCATCAATTCACTTGGTCTCACCATTAGAGTGCTGTCTCAAAACCTGAGCTGTTAATACTTTTGAGATGACTGTAAATGGTCTAGATTTAATTGTTTTTTGCTGTTTATTTTCCTTTCACAGATGATGAAGTTAAAGGATATATCCATAATAATGGACTCAACTGCCTGCTGCTCCCTTTGATTCCCCTATACATTTTCAGAAAAAGAATATGTTTTCACAAATGCATTGTTTGTTATAAATAACAAACCTCTTATACCATTGATAAGAGTAGAACTATTGATTGATATTTCCTTTGTGCAATTAACCAACCCGAGATTGATGGCATAAGGTTCTGATGATGATGATAATTTCTTTTTGCAATTTGAAAATCTGAGAACTAATGGGGGCCTCCTATGGGCTTCTGAAGCGCACATGGTTCGATTGGATTTCAGGTGGTGATCTATACTGCTCATGAGATGGCGAATGCCTTAATTTTGAACAAAGCTGTAGTGGCCAATATATTATGAGACTCACAAATCCTTTTGGATGCACAGGTGTCATATTATTCAGAAGAAACTTGGATTGCAAGATTTCTTTGAGCTCAAAGCTACTAAATCGACCACTTGAGAAGGTAAAGTTGCAAAGGGTTTGTAATCATGTCCCAATTTTGTTTCTTACTTTGTGTCATACAAGATAAATATAATGCATTTTTGTTCTATACTAGAAAGACTAGAGCCATAATTTTCCAACAATTTTAGACACTTAACTACCAGTTCTCTTTCCTATGACAGAAATTAGCTTATACCACTTGAATGTGCTATTGTCACGACCCAAAAACCAGATTACCATAAATAGTTCGCGATTTGGGGTGCGACTAGGGGTTTGTAGATAATAATAGATTTCCCCAGGTTTTGCTGATGTGAGGCTATGAGAAATTTCTCAACTTTCCAAAATTTTTTAGTGGAAGCATACAATATGTCATGATTCAAAGTCCAAAGCTCATTGGATTCCATGGCACCACATAATATCTCATAAGACTGGCATGAAACTCAATAACAAACCCCATAACAAACCATGACAACATTCCATAATTCATCCCCTCAATATATTAAATCATCAATTACAAAATTACATTGATTACAATCCCAAGGCCTCCAAAACCAAGACCAATAAAAAAACAACCATGCTACAGAGCCCGGATTTGTGCCCGGGCTCTGGCACGACTCCCACGGGGAGCCGTTGGATCCCAGGTGCAGCTGGGATCCAACGGCTCCCATGGGAGTCGTGCCAGAGCCCGGGCACAAAAGCCCGGGCCCTGTAGAATTTTTCATAAAAAAAAAAAAAAAAAATACAGAAGGTACTAAGCCAAAAGACTATATCTAATTCTATCTCCCTCTGCAAAGCAAATTTGGATGACCATCTCTGAAGACCGAAGTGATCCCTCCGAGTCATGGGTCGCAATAGTTTTTTTTTTTTTTTTCAATGCCTTATTTTGCATATGGTGTGCCAGAAACAACTCAATCTTTAACAATGCAACTGGTCCTCCACTCTTTATCAGAAGGTGCGTTGCTTATTAGATTGTTGATTCGGTTTCCTATCTCCCCAGCTTTGTTCAAAGCTTGCCTTGAGATAGGCTTCTCCAATCTTTGGGAGTTAATCTCTAACTCTTACACATGTATTTTATTTTCTCTTTATAGGTTTCCTTTCCTTATTCTTTTTGTCTCCCTGAAGCTTGTTTTGTTGCTTCACTAAAGATTTTGGGGCTTAGGCCTTTTTATTCTTTTTTCCTTTTATCCTATACTTTGCCTTTAAGAATAAAAAAGTGTAACGGATCTCCCTCACAAGCTCAATGCTCGAGAGTACAATGTCTACGCTACACTTTACCTAGCCTTGCGTTTCCCCATTGACCGCCTCAGTTTTCGGTTCATGGGTGATGGTGTCGTTACCTACAACGCCAAAGTGTAGCATTAGATTGCGAATAGCCTAGTAAGTAACCAGTATAAATTGCATTAGCACGTTGCTTCAATGTGAACTTTAATGACAAATGATTAAAAGAAAGCAATAAGGTCTAACAAAGCAAGATCATGCGAAAGTAGTGATAGCGGTAAAGAATCATCTCAGATAGACCTAAACAAAATACTTATAAACAAACAAACAAATTGGCAAACATGTAAGCTGGCAAACCACGTCACTAAGTTCTTCTTACTTCACATTTGTTTTGCAATTCCTTTTATCTGGGGCTTCTTTGCCCTCTTGCTCTTTTCTTTCTTAATAAAATTTTACCATCAAGCAAAAAAAAAAAAAAAAAAAAAAAAAGAAAAACATTTGTCGTGGCAAGTGTGGAAGGGAACATGGTAGATAGGGAGGTAAACTAGTGCCGAGGTGAGCTCTGGGACAACTCCAAACAAGAGACTACACTACAGTGGGTTAAATATACATAGTAACAAACAAGTTGGGTGATGCCAACTCGAGATCCAAGTGCCTCAGCGTCCAATAAGAGTTTATCCCAAATATAGGGTCCAAAAGGGCGACGACTCCAAATGCGAAAAGAAATCCTTCAAAACAAATTTCAAATAGCAGTCCTTTACTAATTGCAAAAAGATCGACTCTCTTGGGCGAAAGCTGACAAAAAGCAAAAGCAGACAATTATAAAGCTGCAAGTAATAAAAAGGTCAAGACTGGACAAGACGAATCAATCTATTGTGCTAGGCTCAATCAAAATAAACTAACTCAGTCGTACTCAAGTCTAACCCGATTTGAACAACATTTTGGTATAAAAGAGTTAGCCCCAAAATAGTAAAGTAGGTTTAAGGCGGGTCCGGGCTACGAAGAAGGTGGTGGTGCAAAGTATGCATGCTTATCCACCAAGTAAAACCCACCACTAGCCCTGTCAAGCCCATGGACAAAACATAGCAATGAACGCACGCTATATCCTTTAGAAGTGAATCATGCAATGAAAATGACTAAACTAAAGTTGGGCATGTCAAAGGGTAAAATCTGTACAAGGTACATACATAAGAGGTGCATGCTTAAGGCATGAGAATAAACATGTACAATAATTATCAAATTGACTATTATTCAATGTACCATTAAAAATTGTCATTTTAAGTCTTGGATTGCCATTAACATCTACTGCATTGCCATTCAGTCTGTGTTCCAACGATCAGGAATGTATAAGGATTACAAGTCTTTTGGTGCTTCAATAGTAGTTTACATTTTGGGTCCATGATTCACAAATCTAACTTAGCTTTGCACTCCACATGTCTCCTAAAAATCTAAGAGTGAAAGTCAGCTCAAACATTCACTTCCAAACAATCTCAAGTTATAGGGTCTAAGGTTCTACTTCGACAAACCAGGGTTTAAATCCCTAAGTGGTTGCTTAGAGGGGGCAAACAATGTCCTACAAGGTGCTTACTTGCATTCGTTTTTGGAATTTCCCCCCTTCTTGAGGCCAACCCCTTGGGGGTTCTTGGTACAAATATGAGGGTATCTAAAGTACATTAAAACTCATCTAACAAGCACTAATCTCATTTACAAAACTTGAACAAAACAATGAGCTTAAACTAGGTTGACTACACATTAAGTAAAATTTTCCAAGAACCATAAAATCACTAGCATTCATGGAAAGAAATTTAAAATGAGAACTTGCCTTGGTCTTCTAGGATCCCTAATCACAATTCTCACACTTTAATTCCAACCAAACTCCCCAAAACACAAAACCCCCAAGTTTCTCACCAAAAGAGACCTAAAATAAATATAAAAAAATCAACCCAAAACTTGGAATTAGGCATTGAAATTTGGGATCCACGGCTAAAATTCTATCCTTAACTATCTAAGAGATGGTGCAAAAAAGGGGCATCTCGTCTACGAAAATGAAATGAAAGTCACTAGTAGAAAGGTGATGATCACACGAGTACTTTGGCACAATCAATGAAGCAAACAAAACAGAACTCAAGTTATTAAAGATTAAACGAGAAGCAAACATAAGGAAGGAGACAACTAGTGGAGAAACATAGGGAGGAAGAGAGAAACAATGACAGTAGCTTACTTATATATTAATGAAGTTTGAAGAATTATGAGTTTAATTACCATGGAATATGTGGACATGATTTAATCGGCCTCTCTAGAGCGTTCTAGCCATTGAAATGACTCGCATTCTATACGAAAGTTTCATGAAATAATTTTTTCTTTCTAATAAACCCAGTGTTGATATACTTTGAGGTCTCGATCAAAAGTTCAACTTTTCCAAAAATAACAATAATGTTTCACATTTAAGTGAAAAGCAAACAGCTAAAACGAGGATCTTCTAGACGTTGAATGGGTACGAAGTCTTCAAGAAAGTTTCTTGAAATCTTTTTATTTTTCCAACAGTCTCAAAATGACAATTTTCTGAACTTTCTGAAATACCCCTCAACTTTTTTCAAATTCCAACTAGGTCCTCAAAGGCACTAAACTAAGTTTTATGACCTTCAAATCAACCCAACCTCTACTCAAACATATAAAAACCCACTAGACTACTAACTAGAAAGTTCAGAAAATGACATAATTCTGAAATTCCAAAAATACCCCTCACAATGATTGAATTCTAAAATTATCCTGTTGAAGCCAGAACTCAGTCTAATCATAGCCGAACCATCTGAACCACTACTCTGACACTTAGATCAAGCTGATTAACATTAAACGAACCTAACTAACATCTAAGCATGATTAATTAACACTAGTCACCAGAATTAATTGACCCTTAGGGTCTTACAACTATCTTGTTACTACCTAATAATGTTTTGATGCCTCAGGGTCTTAATTGTTGTCTCTTTGTTCAATAATTCATTCTGTTAAACTAGTTTTTTTTCCCCTCCTTTACTAGGCATGCCTCCATTATTGCTAGTCAAATCACTTGGTAATGAATTCTACAATTTTTCTCATCCATTTCTGGCTTCCTCTTTTTACTAGAAACTCCATAGTGTTGGATCTTTGTGCACTTATTTCAACATGTGAATATGGACTGGTTACATCCTAGTCCCAACTACAACATATTGTGCTCAGTAATTGACATGAAAAGGTATCTTTATTAGCACATGTAGGGCCAAAGACATCTATTTAACTTACATTTCTTGAATTATTAACAGAGTTTGGTGAGGTGGTACTGTTATTGGTTAATTAGGGGAGTAGGTGATATATAGAATACCCTAGAAGTTTATCTAGGGATGTCCTACATGTCCAAAAGTTCAACTCAAGAAACTTTAGTGGTTTTTGGGACCTACTGGTCAAAAATTAGTCACTACTCATGACATCTTAGCTCTTTACTGATTATTTTCAACCTTAAACCTTTCATTGTCATGCATGTGTTAGCAGAATTCTCTCTTAAATAACTGGGTCCTACTGTTCATTGTGTAATTTACATGAATGGGCATGCATTTTTTGTACCTCTGCATATGCATTTGAACCCATTTTAAATTTTTACCACCACCATTGCTCAAAGAAGCATATGTAGTCCAATAATGTAACATAATGCCATCGATGCATTTTAGTTAGCTATTTAGATTGCATCAAAGGTTGCTAATGCATTGATTGATAGTAGATAAACCTTGGTCCCAACACCATATTATGACTTATAAATCACTTGAATTGAAGTCGATAATAACCTTGCTCCATCTACATCGATTACTCATTTTAATATGCATCATCTTCATTGATTGTAATTTGTTTCTTTCTTATGGCATTTATCAAATTGATGGATATCAAGGTGTAGATAGCCCTTGGTTGGGTGTCTAAGGAGATGACCTTGAATTTCTATGGAAGGCATGTAGTTTTGTGCTCTTGGTCAGCTCCAAGTTATACTGTAACTTGTGCTACTACTGTTTTATTTTTAACCGTTCTTTATTGTCATCCTTTTAGTAATCCCTTTTATCAAAATTGTTAAGGGTAGTTTTGTGCTTTAGCAGTTTCCAATTCTTGTCCCTAATATAGTTTTTAGGAGAAAAAAACAATGTCAGGATAATTCCAAACTGAGCATCATGCTCGGATTGATTGTAAATCATCATCATCATCAAGCATTATCCCAACTATGTTGGGGCCGGCTACCTGAATTCTGTTTCTCCAACGGTTTTCAATAATAAAAATAAAAAATAAATAAAAAATATTTCTAAAGTTTTTTATGTTCTTCTTCCAAAATTTTCACTTTATTCCTGATTTCTTCCTGATATTGTCAAGAAAATACAAATTCAGGTAAATGTCACAATATTATAGGGTTTTTTTTCCAAATATCACCAATATCTATGATTCAAACAGGTTTGTGTGAGTCATAATTTCTCTCAGAAATAAAAATTGGTGATGCGTATGATATCTTCTTATTTTTTTTTATATATTCCTTCTTTTTACTTATTTGAGATTTAGGGTTCTTACAAAATGCAATATGGTGCAATATGGTAGAACTAGGTTCCTAAAGAATCAAGGTACAGTCCTTGTTTTCCATATGTACGATAACTTTATACAGTGCATCATCACTGATCTCTCGTGGGCCTACTAAGGTTTTATTGCAGTAGATATTTGAAAGCATTCGCTGGTAGGGCTTTGATTTATATGGTTTGTTATCATTTTAAGAATTTGTCACAAAGAAAGGTAGTAAATATTTGACAGTTTGAGAATAATATGATACACTGAAAACTCTGTCTTCCAAAAACTTTATTTTCCACATTCTTATTTATCATAAACATTGAAATTCTTATTAATTTTTTGTTAGTTCAGACACATGTTTCTTTGAATACCATGAACAACTTAGAATCTTAGCACCAATGCTTCAATTCGATCATGAATTAATTAAAATGATTAAAATACTTGATTACAACTTTTTCATATATAAGAAAATTTGAATGTTAGATCCACCTCAAATAACTATTCTTCAAGCATTCTCAAAATCAATTTCATCCTTGTGAAAACATCTCTCAATTCTTAGAAAAGATCAAAGGTTTCTCTTACCTGAAATGGAAAGACAAGATCAATGATCTCATCTTTACTCACAATGCAAAGATGAGATTAAGAATCTTGTCCAAGTTTACAATTCTGCCAACTGCTTGACGAGATTAAGAATCTCGTTAAAGTTTATGATTGTGCGAACTACACAACCATCTTCCCTTGCTGACAGGTACTCATATACAAGTTCTCAAACATGCATAAGCAGGTCATGATGGAAAAAAACCACAATCAAGATGTTTCCACATTGATCCTTTTTTTCTTTCCTATCAGGTAAGTTGGTATTCATAGAAAAAGAAGAACAACTGGCGTCAAGAAGCTGTTTGGTTTCTCAAGTTCTCGTTGATATAAAGGTATCTATTCTTATGAATAAGTCGAACTCTTTATTTTCTATCCAATTCTCATCAATTGAAGAAGCCATAGAGGAAATTTTCCCCATTTCTCTTCTTTTCCCTTAGTTAGACCTCAAGCCAAATCATTCCAAGAAAGTCCTAAGCGCATTTGAGAAGGAAGGAGAGTTGAAGGCTTGAGTTAAGGATAACCTACCTCCTTTCAGTCCCTCAAAATTTTCTATGAACTTAGGTTCATTTTGAAGTTCTCACAACAAGCTTCACGATGACGTTTTGATGTTTTGCAAGTTTTTCTTACCCTCTATCAATTCAATGCAATAGCTTTTCTGATCTATTTCCTAAAAGTTTCTTTATAACGTGTCTATTTGAACATTGTTTTCTTCACTTATAAAATGATCCATGTCTGACTATGTCATAGAGTATTAGGAGGTTTGGGTGGTTGGATTTGTTTAGATATGAGATTACTGTGAAAATAAGACTTATACTGTACAAATTAGAAAAATTGTGGTTATTTCATGTGTTAAGATGTCTTTATTATTATAATAAGATTACTTTATGATCTAAAGCATATTAGGATCTTGATAAGATTTACTTTTTTGCTAAATGGTAAATATGTATTGGGAAGAAGAGCAAAGCTCCCGAGAGAAAAAGAAGAAAAATATAGCCCAAAGAAAAACCAACAAAACAAAAAGGCCACCTCAAAAAAGGGGGGACTAAACCTAGCACGAACCTTTATAAGAAGAGCAGAAAGAAAGGACAACCTAAAACAAACTGAAACCAGCACTCACTGGACAGAGAGAGCATCCGAGCTGAGAAAAGCAACACAAAAAATACAACCACTTAGCTAAGCACAGAACAAAAGAGGCCAAAGCACCAGAGCTCCTCCCAGGAAAGAAGAGAGCAACAGCTGAGCAGAGCCAAACCGAAAGAGGTGACTGCACACAACAAGGAAAAGAACAGGGCAAGAACTACACAGCACTGTACTCAAAGGCAAAACAAGGAGCCTCAAAACACAGCACTATAAAAAAGAAACAGCCAGCACTCCAAAGCACTACACATCATCGCCCAACAACCCCACAACCCCTCACTCACAAAGCAGAATGAAGATCAGCTGCAACCTCCACAAAACACCACACTTCTCTGATAGCAGAGAGAGATGGCTAGTCAGTCCACCCAAAAGACTTCAAGATGGGGTGAGAAGGAATTCTCTTGCCAGAGATTGAGCTTAGCATACCCCCCAATCTATCTAGAAAGACCAATTGAGCTTTCATCAAAGAAGGAAGCTTGCAACAGTGCTTGGCTTCGTTACGGAGGAACCATAGGACGTAGATGGCTTGGAAGAAAATTACAGAGGCAGGCTTTCTTCCATGAATATCTACACCCTGCACTAGGGCAGCCATACAAAGGAAGGAGAGAGCAAGGGGGAAGGAGGAGGGCCTTCTTGACTGAGAAGCCAAGTCCAAAGCTACTGGGCTAAACTGCAGTAGAAGAATAAGTGTAGATCTGATTCTCCTTCACTGTGACACAAGTAGCATCTAGAAGCCAAGAAGCTCCCTTTGCGCATAGCTGCGAGATCGGTCGGCGTTTTCCAGAGAAGAAGGCGCCAGCTGAAACAGGAAAGCCTTGGATTGATGAAATTATTCCAAACAAGCTCATGCCATTCAACAGATATTGCACTAGTTCTCAGAGTGTCCCAGGCAGATTTGAGGGTAAGATCCCTGCGGAATTTCCTTTCCAGGAGAACAAGTCCAGGGCAAATGGATCTCTAGGAATGTCCAGCTGAATGAGGAAGTCCTTCAACGCAACCGGAAGGCTATCAGGGAGGAGCCATTCATTGCCTTGAAAGAAATCCACAGCCCTATCACTTTCGAAAAATTGAAGGAGAGGAAATCTGGGGGCTATGGGATCATAGTCAATTCAATTGTCAAACCATATAAGGATGGATTGACCATTCTCAATAGTCCAGGTGTTGCCTCGCTAGAGGATGGGAGCCAAACATCTTATCCTTCTCCAAATGCAAGACCCCGCCTTAAAATTATCAGAAAACCAAATGGGAGAATTCCTGAAGTATCTTCCACAGAACCAACATGCCCAGAGCGAACTAAAGGAAATAGCATACCAGCCAAGCTTCATTAAGCAAGCTTCATTGAATTCCTTCACCTTACGCAATCCAAGACCTCCCTCAGATTTAGGCAAGCAAACCACCTCCCAACTCACCAAGTTATACCTCTTATAGTCAGGGCTTGTGGGCCATAAGAAATTTCTCATCAAACGATCAATCAGAAGACTAGTTTTGCGTGGGATTGGGATGACTAAGGAGATGTGAAGAGGAATAGAAGACGGCACATGCTTCACCAAGATCAATCTCTTAGCAAAAGAGAGGCACTTTGCCTTCCAACCGTCAAGCCTTCCTCTAATAGGGTCTAGAAGCTTGTTGAAATGTGAGTGCCTAGAAGTGCCAAAGAAAATAGGAACTCTAAGGTAGACAGAAGGGAGGGAGGCCCTAGGAATGTGCAAGATCTCTGAAATCATACGGGCTCTCCTAGAAGAGCATTTACCCAGAAAAAGGGAACTCTTCTGCAGATTAAAATACTGCCCAAAAGAGGCTTGGTACTTAGATTTGATAAGATTTACTTGAACAGACCTCTCCTAAGAAAAGGACTATGCAATTGTTAGACGGTGATGAATCCTAGAATCATATTAATATCCATCCAGTACATGTTGTGAAGGATAACAATCAGATCTTGGGTTGAAATCAGTTCTTCAAATACTTGAATACCCAAAGGAATTGAGTTGAAAAAATTGGGTATGGGTCCAACAATTAGACCCATTTTTAACTCAAAGCCGTGTTCATGTTCACTTCATACACCACTGAAAATTATGTGGGTTTGAGTTTATGAATTTCATATCCAAGGACCCAATACTGACGCCACAACCATATAGTAAACAAATATAGGTGAATAGTAAATATATTTATTTATTTTTCCTTAAAACATAAGTGATTGAGCTTTGATTTAGGCTTATTTCGATTGTTCAAGTTTCGATTAGAGTCTTTCGTTCAAATTTGGGCTTGAGTACGATACAATGTGGACTCAATCTAAATCCTACTAATTTTCATCCCTAGAAAGAGCTCTTTTGATCATAAGATCAGCTAAGATCTTGATATACATTAGATCCAATCTTATTTCTATTTTTATCTCATTTGGTGTAATTTATAAATATGGAACTTCCTATGCTTTAACAAAAATCATGATTATGGAAAATTTCTCCATGCATTAACAAAAGTAAAGATTATGGAACTGGAATCAGAGCTCTTACGATCTCAAGGAAGAAGGAAATTTAAACAAGACCACAGATTTAAAGAAGGCAAACACCGAGAAATTTCATCATGTGCTCTTACGATCCAACAAACGTTCATGTGCTCTTGACGAGATTAGAAAACTGATCTTGGCATGAATCACAAATATGATCATCTATCCAATACCATCATGAGTCATGACTACGCAACAAGAGGCCCATGCTATTTGAGCTGGTGGAGAGTGATCGAGAAATTTCTTAGGGATCTTTAGACCGTAAAGTGATGCAAGTATTTTACAAATATGGTATATTCTATTTGACTTCCCTAAGTTTGATGGAGAGAAACTGTTTGAATTGATTGCTTAAGCCAATAAATTCTTTGATTTTAATCATACCCGGATCATGAATAAGATCAATTGGTTGGGTTTCACTTGGAACAAGAGTCGCTGCAATGGTATATATGACAAAACAAAACAAATGGAGCACCATGTTGGAATGAGTTCATAAAACTCATGTAATAAAAAACCAATGGAGCACCATGTTGGAATAGATTCACAAAAGTCACATATACTTGGTTCAGATGTAGAGAATTCAAGGAACTCACAACACATCTCCTAGGATGGCTAACCTAAATCTTAATGGTCCAAGAGTATCAAGTGAAGTTCTTATTGAAAGTAGGTGGGCCTTCCAAATGGAATTTCAAAACTTTTGACCCTCTTGACGTAGGAATCAAACACTCAAAAGGCCAAGAAGCAAATCCCAAGATCTAAAACTATTATCTAATTGTATCAAGATCATATATCTATCAGCAAAATGACAGATCTGAGCATGCATAAACAAGGAGAAATATCTACTAATATAACTTGTGCAGATCTATACCTGAGGAGCTCATTTGTGCTCAAATTGAGAATTTAATGTTCTTGATTCCACGAAACCCTTTTGCAGTTGTGATCTCCTAGCTAACACTAACTATCCTTGGTATGTGCTGGGCGTTTTTAACTCCATCACCTCTACCTCTGAGAAGTTCAGCCTAAGGCCTTCCCACCTAATTCTAGACTTCCAGCACCTAATTCTATCCTCAGGCCTACAAGATTTGGGTTTCACTAGAAACAGATTTACTTGGTCAAACAACCTCAGGGGCACTGGCTACGTTGCAACCAGGCTGGACAAAGTTCTTTGCAACCACCTCTAGCTTTCAAACTCAAATTACCCCGCAGCTCTCTCACTTTCCAAAGCTCTCCTCAGACCACTGTCCCCTGTTTCTCACTCATAACAAGCGCCCCCTTTCTCCAAATGTGCCTTTCAAGTTCGAAGCTATGTGGATCCATCAACCTAACTTTCTTAATCTTGTGGCCGAAAATTGGAACCATGAGAATGCAGGCAACTACCAATACGCTTTAGCTCAGAATCTGAAATCTTTGAAATAGGTTCTCAATGGCTAGAATAAACAAGTTTTCGGTGACATCAGGCTCAAGGTTCAAGCTGCAGAAATGCAAGTTCAGGAAAACCAAGAGCTCCTTGATGCTGGTCCGACAAATTCTCTTCATACATCTCTTGCTGAGGCAAAGCTTCCCTTCACAACTGCCTCCTTCTTCAAGAAACACAATGGCGTAAAAATTTTAGAATCAGATGGCAGAAGGAGGGCAACAGAAACACTACCTTCTTCTATGCCTTAGCAAAATCGAGAGGTGTTGTTACGAATTGACATAATTCTATCTGAGGGTATTTGGGTGGATGACCAACAAGAAATTAAGTCCATGGAAGTTAACCATTTCTCCTCTATGGAAAACTCCACCAACTCGGGTCCTTTTGACTTCCTCTTTGGCTTAGGCAGTAATAAAGTCTCAGCTGAAATGAACTTCCAGCTATCCAAAACTCCGGATGCAGACAAAATAAGAACTATAGTTTTTGCACTCAAGAAAAACATCTCTCCTGGCCCAGATGGTTTCTCATGCCACTTCTTCACGGCATCCTGGCATATCATTGGCCCCTCTATGGTTAAAGCAATGCGGCATTTTTTCCTTTCAGGTAAGCTTTATAGAGCCTCAAATGCATACGTCCTAACTTTGATCTCCAAAAACCAATCTCCCAGTTCCTTCGCTGACTATAGGCCAATCACTCTCCTAAACTTCACCTACAAGATCCTTACTAAAATCCTGGCTTCCAGACTATCCAAGATCCTCCATCACCTTATCTCTCCAAATCAGGCTGCTTTTGTCCAAGGAAGATTAATTCACCAACACACTGGCTTAGCCCATGAGCTGTTTGAAAAACTCAATTCCAATCTGAGAGGAGGTTCCCCATGTATGCAATTGGACATCTCCAAGGCTTTTGACAAGCTCAGCTGGCCTTTTTTTTTCAAATTCCAACACTTCTTTGGCTTCTCGACTACATGGATAAACCTCATCAGAGAGTGTGGCTTAAGGCAAGGGGATCCCCTATCCCCTTACCTCTTCATCATAGCTGAAGAAATCATCAATCTTAACATCCAAAACCTGGCTAACAACAGAATTATCTCCCCCCCATCAAAATTTCCCAATACCCCCTGCCATCTTCTCTATGTGGATGATATTTTGCTATTTCTTAAAGGTCAGAAACGCAGTATGACTGCCTTGAAGGAGGTCCTTATTATCTACCAAACTAGCTTAGGTCAATTTATCAATTTGGAAACGAGTAAACTCTTTATTGGGAAATGTAGTTTGAGAACCAAAAGACTATCATGGCCATTACACATATCCAAGACAAACATCTCCACTCCAATTATCTTGGAGCTCCCCTCATCATTGGCACTCCCAGAAGGCACCACGTCACCCCTCCACTGGACAGATTTCTCCTCAAGCTCTCAGGTTGGAAATCAAGGCTCCTTTCCTTAGCAGGGCGCAGAACCTTGTCTACCCACATTGCACTGGTCCTCCCTCTTCCTAAGTTTGTGTCATACAACTTTGAAGCTTTTATGAGAAACTTCATCTAGTCTGAAGGGCCCTCCAAGCAAAGAAGAAGCTAGATCAGCTGGGAGATGGTCACCTTACCCACTAAGAAGGGAGGCCTGGGTATAAGGCTTATTCACAAACAAAACATGTCATACTTCATTAAATTGGGTTAGATTGCTATGTCCTTTGCCTCTCTCTAGTCAATTTGGATGACTTGCAGGTACTTCCCAAACTCAACTATATGGAGTCCTTCCTCCACGAAATTATGGTCCTGTATTTGGCGCAAGATCAGAAAATTGGCTCACCATGTCCATTCTAGCAGCATGTGGATTGTTGGTGATGGGAAGTCTATTGATATTTGGCTTGACAGTTGGTCGCAAGAAGGTAGCTTTGCCTCTCTATTCTCCTCCTTTGGGTGGATGACCAACAAGAAATTTAGTCCATGGAAGTTAACCATTTCTCCTCTGTGGCAAACTCCACCAACTCGGGTCCTTTTGACTTCCTCTTTGGCTTAGGCAGTAACAAAGTTTCAGCTGAAATGAACTTCCGGCTATTCAAAACTCCAGATGTAGACAAAATAAGAACTATAGTTTTTGCACTCAAGAAAAACAACTCTCCTGGCCCAGATGGTTTCTCAGGCCACTTCTTCACAGCATCCTGGCATATCATTGGCCCCTCTATGGTTAAAGCAATGCGGCATTTTTTCCTTTCAGGTAAGCTTTATAGAGCCTCAAATGCATACGTCCTAACTTTGATATCCAAAAACCAATCTCCCAGTTCCTTCGCTGACTATAGGCCAATCACTCTCCTAAACTTCACCTACAAGATCCTTACTAAAATCCTGGCTTCCAGACTATCCAAGATCCTCCATCACCTTATCTCTCCAAATCAGGCTGCTTTTGTCCAAGGAAGATTAATTCACCAACACACTGCCTTAGCCCATGAGCTGTTTGAAAAACTCAATTCCAATCTGAGAGGAGGTTCCCTATGTATGCAATTGGACATCTCCAAGGCTTTTGACAAGCTCAGCTGGCCTTTTCTTTTCAAATCCCAACAATTCTTTGGCTTCTCGACTACATGGATAAACCTCATCAAAGAGTGTGGCTTAAGGCAAGGGGATCCCCTATCCCCTTACCTCTTCATCATAGCTGAAGAAATCCTCAATCTTAACATCCAAAACCTAGCTAACAACAGAATTATCTCCCCCCCATCAAAATTTCCCAATACCCCCTCCCATCTTCTCTATGTGGATGATATTTTGTTATTTCTTAAAAGGTCATAAATGCAGTATGACTGCCTTGAAGGAGGTCCTTATTATCTACCAAACTAGCTTAGGTCAATTTATCAATTTGGAAAAGAGTAAACTCTTTATTGGGAAATGTAGTGTGAGAACCAAAAGACATATCATGGCCATTACACATATCCAAGACAAACCTCTCCACTCCAATTATCTTGGAGCTCCCCTCATCGTTGGCACTCCTAGAAGGCACCACATCAACCCTCCACTGGACAAATTTCTCCTCAAGCTCTCAAGTTGGAAATCAAGGCTCATTTCCTTAACATGGCGCAAAACCCTGTCTGCCCACATTGCCCTGGTCCTTCCTCTTTCTAAGTCTGTGTCATACAACTTTGAAGCTTTTATGAGAAACTTCCTCTAGTCTGGAGGGCCTTCCAAGCAAAGAAGAAGCCAGATCAGTTGGGAGATGGTAACCTTACCCACTAAGGAGGGAGGCCTGGGTATAAGGCATGTTCACAAACAAAACGAGGCATCCTTCATTAAATTGGGTTGGATTGCTATGTCCTTTGCCTCTCTCTAGTCAAATTGGATGGCTTGTAGGTACTTCCCAAACTCAACTATATGGAGTCCCTCCTCCACCAAATTAGGGTCCTGCATTTGGCACAAGATCAGAAAATTGGCTCACCATGTCCATTCTAACAGCTTGTGGATTGTTGGTGATGGGAAGTCTGTTGATATTTGGCTTGACTGTTGGTCGCAAGTGGGTAGCTTCGCCTCTCTATTCTCCTCCTTGTCCTTATCCCTTAACCAACTCCATAACCTTTTGGATGGAGCCAACTGGGAGATCCCTCCAGACTTCCCGGAAGTTGTAGTAGCTGCTCTGAGAAATGCAGTTCAAAACTTCTCCCTGGATATGCTTTCCAAAGATCGTTTGGTCTAGAACTTCCACCCAAATCAGAACCTCTCCCTACAGGAGGCCTGACAGCTTATCAGAGCTCAAAGACAGTCTCCCCAATGGCAGAACTGGGCCCCCTGGTCTGGAACTACCTTCAGCAACCTTGTGTCTCTTTCTTTGCTTCGAGGCTGCTGCATGTCAAGACTCCTACCCAGGCTTGGGCTCAATCTGCTAGCCTCAGCCATGGCTCCAGGTGCTACTTGTGCAAAGCTAATATGGAATCAACTCCCCATTTTCTCTTCCTTTGCTCATTTGCTTCTGGCATCTGGTACTGGATTCTCAATTCTGCAGGTGTTGTTGTGGTTGGTCTTCTCTCTCCCTCTAAGATCTGGTTTGCCCCATCTCAAAATAGTGACAAGCAGGCTTGCAAGGGAGCTACCTCAATTTTCTTTACCACTACTTTTGCCATTTGAAATTATAGGAATGATGTGATTTTTAGTAACTATAGAGCCTCCCAGACGAAGGTCATAGCTTACTTGACTGAGCTTCTCTATGCATCTCTCAGCCAAATTGCAAATTCTTTTTCTGGTAGACCTCTTCAGATTGTTTTTGCCACTCTTTGTTTATACCTGTCTAAGCTTGTTTTGGCCTAGGCTTGGTTAGGCTTAGGCCACTGTAATCTATTTTCTCCTCCTCTTGTTCAGTGGCCCTTTGTAAAGTGGCCTCTTGTTTGTTTTCTTCTGTTGCTCTTTTCGTTGGGGGCCTTTTACCTTCTATCTCCTACTTTTTTTCTAATTCAACTTGCCTTTTAGCAAAAATAAAAATAAAAAAAAATCTCCTAGGCCTTGCGATCTTTCACACTCTTATCCTCTCTTAGAGAACTTCTCAAAGAGAATGGTGTGATCTCAGATGAGAAGAAATCCTGGCACTCAAGTGGGGAAACCAGAAGAGAAAAGAGAGGGAAAGGAGGGAACCTTTGAAGTCCACTTGTGTTGCGCATGCAAGAGTATATGGGACATCCACCCTAGTTCCCTTTTATACTTTTTGAAACTTCCTCTCCTACCTCTCTTAGAATTCCTACTCCTCCTTTCCTTATGAGTTCTAATTGGAATTAAAATTTCTCTTCCTTAAGGTTAGCGTGGGAAGCATTAGGGATTCCTTAGATCTAGCTCTAACTGAAGCTTTTAGACCCCACATCTCATGTCAATTCTGGACCCACGGTTAATTGCAAATAATTCCACTATATAAATGCAATTGCACTCCAGTCTTAGGAATTTTACAAGAAGACCCTAAAACTTGTCAAATACTGCAAGTAGGCCCCTCCTCATGTGAATTCTGGACCCACGGTTAATTGCAAATAACTCTACTATATAAATGCAATTGCACTCCAGTCTTAAGAATTTTACAAGAAGACCCTAAAACTTTTCAGTTATTACAAGTAGGCCCTTCCATCAATTATATCCACGGTTCCATTGGAATCAAACTATCTAACCAAATTGAATCCACCTCTTATTATCCTTGTGTTACGATTAATCACATTAATCATCGATACTATCTGATTAACTCTTAATCAGAATGGGTGCGCACTTACCGACACTAAATTCCATTAATCAACATAAGGGGGATATTTCTCTTTTAGATGACAGATTACATCTCAAGAATATATGTTCTCCCAGTCCACTACCACCTATAGAAAATACCGATGTGTTAACCTACAGTTGGCCTCATTCATTGGTAAGTTAAAGTAAATGCATAGCAAAAGCTTGAGTCCATTACTCTCTCAAGATTGAGAGTCAATTGCTTGAAAATTATAAGTATTCTTTAATTGAATATAGCTTTTGGTAAAAGGTGTTACTCATGATCTTTCAGTATATTTAATGTACTAGCACAACAACATAGAATCTTCCACTCTGATGGTCAAGACAAATTATACCATCTCATAGTAATAACAATACTAGAACATTTTCAGATAAGATGCTCAGTCTCATCCCTGACTGTGAAATACTTCAAGTATAAGAGTTGTGATCTATGTCTCCTACATGTGAATCTCATCCACACACATGGGTCACATTTAATTTACTTAAGGGCTCGTATGCATCTCATGAACAAGCATGTCATTTTGTATTAATTATGAGCAACAACAAAATAAAATCTCATTCATCTCATGAATGAAGCATGAAATTATAAATCAATTAAGCTAATAAATGAATTTATTCACATCATTCATTGGATTGAGGAACTACAATCTAACAGTTTGAATGGCTATCCACATGATCAACAATCACCAAAATCTGTCATATGGTGCAAATGTTCAAACCAACCACGTCAACATTAACAACACTAATCAAGTTAGCCTTATTATGGGAGGACGAGTTTGGATCCCATTACATCAACCAACAATTGATGACCCAATAACTGTTACCACTAATAACGTTAGTGACACAAGCAACGAGCCAACATTCATATCATCAAGAAATTGGTATGCCTAAAAAGATGAAATTGAGGTGCGATAAGGGCCTCTACTACGACTATGATGAGCAATTCAAGTTTTAGATGTAGGGGTGAAATTAGATCTGGAAGTGGAGCTAGTTAAGGCCTTAATGCGTGTCCTAGCTGGACATTTAACAATGCATACAATGCCAATAACATGGTTGTATCAAACAACAACTAGTTGTGGTGGGTTGTGTTCCTCATAAGCACCGGTAATGCTCACAACTTCATTGATTCAACCACTGGCAAAAAGATTGGTTACAGCAAGCAAGCAAGAGAACTTTTTAAGCTATTGGTAGTAAACTTCCTCATTTAAGAAAATTTCCTTGCATACAGCTGAATATGCAAGGATATCAATTGCATTCATGTACGTATATACTATATGTCATGCCCCCATTTAATAAACATGGGATTTTGCATGAAAGTAGGGGCCAATTAAAAAAAAAAATTCATACAGTGCGGGACATGACAATTCAAACGACGTCATCTGCACATCACTCGTGAAACTCATCAGGTTGATCTGTCTGAATTGACTCCATCTCCTCCTCGAGGTTAATGGGTTCTATACCTATGCCCCAATAGTAGTATCATTACAGTACGGATAACAGGCATGTGGATATACATAAATAACAATAGATATGCAATATCAAAGCGAACCAAAAACAATTGATCATATTGAAATCCAATAATAGAAGTGCTACACATAATAGCGTGAATCTCAATAAACGATGAATAAGATAAGAAGATAATCTGATCATATACGGTGCACATTGGCTTATCATCATGGGATATTATCACTGCTCTCCCTACTCATACCAAGTTGTGGTAAAGAATACACACAGGAGAATATCCAGGTCAATATGGTACCCAAGGGAACAAACATCAAAACCTCTTCTTTTGCGGATACTCAATGGTGTACATTCATCTCAATATCAATTTGCAATGGCAAAATAATGATCCCATAACAGAGGTGCCCAGCTATATTAGACGTTAACAAATGATTGGTGTTAACAAATGATTGGTGTCTGACTCAAAGAAACCTATCCAAATAATCAATGAGGGGTTAGGCTTATCTTGCGTGAACAAGATTTATCAAACAAAAAAGGAAATACTTTCCATCAATCAATATTTCAATCAAACTTCAAACAAATAAAACAATACTAATAGTCGTGCCAAAGTCCTTATGATCAAAGTCACCTAGCCTCAACACTTCCATCAATCCCTAAAAGAAAGGCATGAAACACAAGGGGGACCCTAATTCCATCTAAGTTCTCAATGTGATCGCAATAATAAAAATACAAAGCTTCATAACACGCTTATAGCATGTGGTCATCATCACTACCGAAATATACAGTTCAATTTCAATTATACAGTAGTCAAGGAGAATTACAACACAATCCTAAGTAAATGATTACCCTATTCCGCTATTCGTACTACCCATCACCATTCGGTCCTAGGGAATAATGAGGTCACTAATGTCTTCGTCACAAAAACGTTGGTGCATCCAATGGTAATGGACACCACTTCACCTCACATCACCCTACTTTGACTTAACATGTAAATCGTACATTACCCAAATGATCCGTTAGGGTATGTCAGATCGAACATCTCTCAATAATGGTCTCCTAATTAGTTCTCATTATACGGTTTCAAGGGTACGAAAACTTAGTTCACAAAGTGTAGGTTGAAGTCCTTTTTTTCAAAAAGTAAACTGGGTTCCTACAGTTACCGTGAGGTCTCTATGGCTAGCCGTAGTGAACCCTACGGTTAGTTGTGGGCAAATTGCAGCTCAACAGTTCCAATTTTACACAATTTTGCCTTTGTCAACATGAACTCTCACGGTTAACCGTGATTTATACTATAGTCGTGAAGCTCACCACAGAACAACCTGTCAGTCAGGTCGATTCTGAGTAGTCTTAGGCACCCTTCCAGAACTGAACACGGGGTTTATAGTTAGCCATAGGAGTCTTACAGCTAAACGTGAGCTCCCAAAAACAAGCTTCTAAAGCTTATTATAGCTCAGCTTCAGGGGGATTTCAACCCCCACTCAAAGATCACCTTGAACAACAACATACTTAGGGCCAAGCCCTTTTAATTACACAGTAAACAACCTCCAACATTCACATTTCCTTCCGTTCAATATAACCCACATTAAACAAGACATTTTCCAAAATTCACAATAAATGAGCAGGAGGGTAACTAAGGTGAAATTAATGCTAGAATCAATGACAAAACAATATATCAATAGCATTCCATATATATATATATATATATAGAGAGAGAGAGAGAGAGAGAACTGCCTTGGTCTGAAGAAAGCATTCTATGAATCAAACCCTAGCTCAAAAACCACTTTGGAAGTTCACTCTTGGAAACAAACAACCGAACGACCATTCAAAAAAAAAAAAAAAAAAAAACTAAGCAAACAAACAACCCAACTCAAAATCCCAACACAAATCAAAAGAAAGAAGGCTAATAAGCTAGCTAAACTCATTTATAACCATAAAAACAAAAAACCCTAAAATTTACAAGGAAAAAGACTCTCCTAGGGTTGAGGCGAAACAGGGAAAAGCATGAAAATGGGATGTATGCATTTGGAGAAGCTTGTGGAAGATGATGGAGTGAGTGATTGATGCTTGGGAGGTAACTTGATCTTTAACTTGGGAAAGGAGAAATGAAAAGGAAATGGAAAAGTAGAGAAAGAGAACAAAAGGAGAGAAAATGAGTAACAGTGGAGGGTCACGGTTCCTTTATGTTTGGTGGAAATTTTATGGAAATTAAAATTTAGTCCTTGGCCATTGAAAGCTTGGGAATTGGAGATCTTCAATGCGTCGGATCGAAACATGACTGAAGAGAAAAGTTCAGGAAATTAGGTTATCTACCCAACGAGCCCAAAATCACAAAAATAGAAGTTACATAAAACCACTCAAATCTTCCTTAAATTTCTAACTATGCCGCTACAATGACCAAATGAATTTGGAGCATGACGAAACTTCACACACGCGATCCTAACTATAACCCAAAATCAATTAGCCTCTAATCCCACATACTTAACTAAAATACAATTAATTGTCACTAATAACATTATTAAGGGTTGGAACCTTACGCCATCTGTAGACAAGGGCAGCATTAGGTTGGAAGCAAGGTTCGTTCAATTGGATTTCAATGAGTTAAAAACACAATTTTCTTTTGATGGAAAATGTTTCGCTTTGAAGGAAGAGAAAAAAAAAAGGAGAAAATAATTTCATTGTTGCCAATCTAATGGAGCAGTTCTTTTTCAAAAAGACATTGGGGGGTAATCTCATAAATTTTAACCTTGATGCCACATCTATTTCAGCACCTACTCCATCAACCTTGCTTTCAGTCTTGTTGGAGGGTGTGGATTTTGGTACTGTCACTTATGTTACTACAACATTAGTCTTTCTCAAGGTAAACCGTATTTCACAACTTTGGCAGAGATCATTGTCCTCTCTATGTTGAGATGAACAGACAAGTACTCATAAAAGAGAAGCAATCCTTACGACTGGAGCTTAAGTGGTTTCTCTAGATGCCTCTCCCTCTTTTGGGTCCTGAAGTATGTACACAACAGGTCGTAGCCAGTAATCATGAATCAGCCCTGATGTTTCTCATTTAGATTGAATCAGATAACATTTTGATGACCTTGGTCTCTCAGTTTTGGGGATTGTTTGAAGAAATCAATAGTCTGCAATCTGCATGTTTGAGTCGATAAAAAGATTAGTCTAAGAATTTTCCTAAGTACTCTCTTCTGATATAGGGAACTCCATAGGCAGAGATAACACAAGTGAATTATGATTCGTCAAGGTAAAAAATCTTCAGTTCTGTAGGTTGGATCACATCAAGAGAAACTATTTCCTTTTACTAAATAAGATATTTTTTAGTCCTACAAAAGGTTTCTATTAGTGAGAGCTTTTTGATGAAGATTACGGATGACCTAAATCAAGTGCATTTCTAGTGGTCTTTCTTGTTTTCCAAGTGTTAAGGTTCCTTACATTGACATGGATTCCAGCACTACCTTTACAAATACAAGCAGAGAGGTTTCTCATAAGATACAACAGTAGCAATGCTGCAGTGACATGCATTTTGTGTTTGTGTATTTTGATCATCTTATCTTCTGTGATCAATTGAGTCTACTTATTAAGTGCTTGTCATGAAATATGGTCTTCTTACTGCTATCATCATGAATGTGAACTTCGTGGCTTTAAATTAGTCACATAAGAGGTTTGTTTAGTATTTCAATGTTTTCCACCCAAATCTTGATGTTAAGTGTTTGAAGCCCCTTTTCTTCAAGATAAGCAAGACTATATTTACAAACAACCAATAGTTCAGGGAAATCCTCTATACAAAATGATCAGTTCCATGCCACAACACCACCCGTAAGGGGGTCAGCTATGGCGACCTGCGGCGGACAGAAGCTACAAGAGGAAAAGCCAAAAATGGGAAAAAGCAGCCCACAAATCAGGCCTGCAAAACAAAGCAAAAAAAAAAAAAAAAAAAAAAAAAAAAAGACGAAACAAAATATTATGCTAGGCACAAAAGGAAAACCAAACCACAACAAATCTCAAGTGCAAGAAATCAGCAGCTAAGAAATCCACTGCACACTTAAAAGCACCAGGACGGCAGCAGCTACAGAGCACACCCGCAACACTTCAAAGGGCCAAGAAGGGCCACCAAAGAATCTGAAGATGCCACAAAGATCACACAGAGCCTAGCCGGCTGCACATCCAATGAGTACAAACACCGCCTCTCCAAAAGATCCAGTATAGCACAAAATAGAACCCATATTATCAAAGAGCCCAACCCAATGTTATCAGCACTTCCAGCAACCCAGTCTTGAGCTTCATATAGCAAACCCAGCACTAGAAATACAAAAGGCAATAGAGATACAAAATGCAAATGTATATCACACCACCCAAAGAAAAGTGTGAAGCCCTTTTACAGAAAAAGAAAAAATAAGTTTCCGAATCCGTAGCATTGAGTGCTCATTTCAGGATATCACACCACCAGAAGGAATCCTCCTGTCACAATGAATCATCAATTAATCTCAAACTATAATTTACCCAAAAAATAATAAAAATAATAATCTCAAATTATCTAGTAGAAGAATTCAAATGCACTGATGATGATTGAAGTATCTGTACTAGAACCGCATATACTCGTTTTATGTCGTGAAGTCCAAAATACGGGGTGGATATGGCAGGGGCATACGACGAATACCATAGTGCATTGATTTTATACCCATAATAAGTATTGGGTACACCATATTATGAATTGAATTGGATACAATGCCTGTTTTGATGCATTCAAGTATCACAGTTTCCTTTCACAATCCTAACAAATTTTTATTGTAGAGAAATATTCCGTCTTGCATATCCACTTCTTTGTATAGGGATTAACTTGAAGGCATGCTGTCTCACCTTTTTTCTCCTTATAGCTGAGATGAAAGCATGTCCACAATTGTGTTTCACCTACTTATTTTTCAATCACTCTGATTGAGGAAATTAGGTCAGATGGTTATATGGTCTAATTGTAATATATGGATGATAAGCCTTTTTACACAAACATAAAACTACATTTTCATATCTCTCACTGGCCTTTCCCGCCAAAAGGGAGAAAAAGGAAAGCATGGTGGGTCGGCATTCTCATTGGAATAAGAGTAAATGTTAAAAACTAATGAACTTCACACTATCCTATAAAGCCAACTTAATGTTTTTTATGAGGATTGTGTCATTGATCTGACCTGAAAATCCTGTTTAGTTCCCTCTTACAAGGGCCTTCAAAACCTGTTTAGTAACAAACATTGCAGTAGCATACAGATTAGCAACCATCTTAGAGTGAAGGAGAAACCTTTGTAATGATTGATCAACGCTTTTGTTTGACGAGTTTGTGTTAACAGTTGCTTGTTATTTCAAAACAAAAATTTCTTAAAAGGCTATACAGTATCTATACATTTACTGAGTTGAAATCACGTCTATATATGGATTTACATAATTTGACACTAAATATTTTGTAGTGGAATGTGACTAGGAATTGTAATATTTAATGGTTTGTATCGGTGGGTACATGTGATCATTTCTGAATAGCACATTGTACAGTATAACTTGGTATAAGTTAATGTTTTGCCTTGTAATTTGTGCAGTTTCGAAGGCCTGTGAAAGGTGATGCCAGGGTGCTGGTCGGAAAATCAACCTTCTTTAAACTCCAGGTTGATCTACATGTCTCGGAACATTGGACACGTTAAGTAGTTAATTTGCTGCACCTTCAACACCTAGACATTGTGGGTGTATTAGTTAGCAACTTGAGAATTATGATGGTTGGCATTCTACATATATCGGTTGGGCTGTCTTAGTCATCCAATTGTAGGACCATGATTGTTAAGGTAAATGGGTGTTTAAGGAGAAGTCAATTAAACTTCTGCTGGCACTGTGGAAATGGACAGGCATGAGATTGAATCAGACTGATATAAGTGAATGGGCATATGCGAGCAGTGGATTGAGTAGATTTGGGCAAGCTTGCATTATATAAGATCATAAATCACGATTAGGTACGCCTTCTTCCCACTCTACCATGTAATACAATTATATGGGTTCCTTTACACAAGGTTAAGTTGCTTCCCTGTTAAATTTAATTTGAGATATAATCAGTCCTTAGTCCCTACTTCCATAGGCAATTGAGTGCTGCTCTCAATTTATAATTAATTGAGTTCTCTATTTTAACTTGCAGGCTTGAGGTCAAGGTCTGGCTCAAAAGGCACGATAATATCTCAATAAGTTATTCCAGGTGTCTCCACTCACCATATGGAAACTACTATACCATGAGCGGCGAGACAAGTAATAGGGTGCATCATTTCCCAAATGGTGCATCATTATCAACTAGTTTCATTCACATGTTTCCTGCTTTCTTTTATTTCACATTCATCAACCATAGTAGAATGAATTTCATTCACATTGCATTATAATTGTTTTTATATCTTTCATCATTATTGATTGTTAATACTATCGGCTGTAAGCTGTGAATCAATTCGCTGCCAAATGACTTACGAGGGAGGTAAAGTAATTTAGAGTGCGGGATGTGGATGGGTATCTCAATTCAGTTCAATCAGATGACCATAACCCTTAAGTTTAGTAATAAGTCAATTTTGATGGCCATATATCTTGTAAATTGATTTCAATAGAAGGCGAAAAATAGTGTAAAGTGAAGCAGACAGATGAATTATTGTTGTTGTTCACGTGTAGATCCATTTCACTTCAAGCCAAAAAAACTCTAGTTGCCTAGACTAAAAGTCGATTCTACTTCAAATTTTAACTTCACAACAAGAATTCAAAAATAGTGGAGTAAAGTATTCTATCTTAACTTCAACTCACTCCTCCTCTACTTCACTCATGTGAAATCTACTTTACTTTATTCAACTCATTCATCCACACAGGCGTGACTAATGTTGGGATTATTTGTGAACTCAGAAAAAATCCAATTCAAGCGGTACAGGAGAGTGCGAAGGTATTCAACTTAAAATAGGTGGGCCTGCTATTTGAAATGAAAAACAGGATATGCGGGTTAAGGGAGGGAGATTTTGTAGAACTTTCATAGACATCCAAGCTGTCCCTGAGCACGGAACATCTTACCCATTGGACCCACCATTCTCACCTTTGATCGATTAAAACCTCTCATACTGCCTCATGAATTCGCAGTCAGCCCAAATTCTCACACTCATCTAATTAGTTCTGTAGCCCTGGGATTGATCCTGCAAATTTGTCACCCTCCCAACTTTATGGAATGGCTAGAATTTTATCTGGACAACTTTGAGCCCCTTTTGTCACCCATCCAACTTATAAAGTGAATTGAAGTAAATGATCACTTTAATAAATAAAATAAAATAAAAGGAGGGGTTATATAAAAAAATATAAATAAAATTTAAAAATCACCTCTTCTTAACTTAAAAAAAAAAAAAAAAAAGTCAAAAAGTGATTATCTCATTCATTAAATGACAAAGGGTCTCTTCCTTTTATTCGAAAAAAGTCAAAAAATTCCTTCTTGACACAAACAAAAAAGTCAAGAAGGTAAATTTTGAAAGTTATACTTTTTTATTTTACACCTCTTCTTTTTTTTATCTCGTAACACGACTCTTCACGTCAATTCACCTTACAAGTGAATTATCCAAACAAAGCTTAAAGAACCTCCCTTATCAAATGTTTTCTACCTTTTGCCCTCACCTAACCAAAAAGACCCATCACCTCCTTCCCGACAGTGACGTTCATTTTTCAAGTTTGGATCCACAGGCTAAAGGTCGTTTCATACTTAAGCAAACTGGCCTTTTGGTAAAAGGCTTTCTCATATGTATATATATAAATACACACACACACAAGGCTAAGTTCTACCGAGCAACCATTCCTCAACAGGGCAATAAAGGGGATGGGTAATGGTAACCCCTAATTGTCTATGGGGGTGGGCCTAAAATCAACCCGATTGGCCATCTAACCACTTAAATATGAAGGCCTAAAGATCAACAAAGACATATACAACCCAATGGTGGATACACTCATGATGGATTTGTAGTTTTCTTATTGTTCTTGGGTGATAGTGGGCTTTCTTACTCTTTGGCGTTGGAGGCTTTCTTTTCTCTACTTTTTTGTTTTCTTTGGGGTGTGTGAAGCTTGTCGGTATAGTCATTTTGTACTGCTCGCTTTTTCAATAAATTTAACCATTCAAAAAAAATGGTGGATATACTCCAGTTGTGTTAAATTGGGTTCGGTGCCAATCCATGAGGGATAGAAATTGTGGGTAAGTATGGTTAAGGGAGAAGTATCTCATGTTCTAGACAGATGACTTCTCTACCTAATCCCTATCTGTGTTCTAGTTACAATCTCATTTTTCCCATCCATCCATCTTTGCATATTACTTAATTTGTTGATGATTAGTAATGATATAAAGACAAGAATCCATCCTTAGTTTCTCACACTTTTGGAGTTTTTCCTATATTGTTCCTGATCCCTTCTAGAAAGAGTACATGAAGTGTGAATCTACTCTACCCGTGATAAACTCATAATTGTTGGTTAACCAAATATGCATGGTATGTCCATATCAGACCACAAATAAAATAAAATGAGAGTGAGATGACAAATTAACCTTCAGATACTCTAATTTATGTGCATACAGAGGAGAGTTTGAGAAATACTACGCTGCCTCATCTGACATTTTACCTATCACATATATCATAATTGTGCCCATTTTGCCATTTCCATTTTCACGAAAAAAGGAGCTTATTTCTGAAAATTAGATATATTTTAGTATAAAATTACATTCCGTGAAATGTGCTTTCCAGCTTTCACCTTATTTAGTATAAAATTACATTCCATGAAAAGTGCTGGAACCCGCTCTGATGCCATGTAATAAACCATATATCAACCCAAAAACTTAAGTTAATACGTGGAAGACCCATATAGGTATAATAAGACATGTCAAGCCTACTACTTAGGCAATGTGGGATGTGGGACTTCCCAACAGGTTGAAACCAAATGTAAGAAATCTTTCATATATACACACATAGATTAGTGTGTTTAAAGGATTATCTTTTCTTTATCACTCTATAAATTAATAAGCAACTAAGCTTGATAAGAGTGAGAGATGGGAAAAGGGTGCACGCAAAATGTACTCTCTAAAAGAACAGCCTTCAAACAACAATACCTTTCCTATTGCTTTAAAGGTAAGGTTTGTTTTTCCAATACATATCAAAGCCTACAATCATGCTTATGGAACTTTTATCAATGTAAAGATTGTGTGAAATTAGAAGCCATTTGCTTGGCTATATTTAATGGTGATCACCAATAGGTGGTATACTTCTATAAATGTTGTGCGAGTGTTCTCCTATGAGCAGACTGTGAATTGCTTATATGAAGTCCAACTCAAGGGTCCACTTAGATGCTCGGCTACCATGAGAGGAGGATTGTTGGAAAGGTCTGGTTGTGGAAAGGGGGACCTAAAAGAAATCAACCCAACCAAATTATTATGCTCCTTGATTTAATAGCATTTTAAAAGTTTATTAGCATCTTAACTGTAGATTCTTTTGAGATTCAATCCAACATGACTGAAATTTTAATATTTAATGTAGGATTAAGAATGACGCCAAATCATGGCATGTCAAGATGATCAAAGGGTCTATATTGATTAAAAGTGGGCCCAAGCAGGCCTCATGAAGCTAGACCGCACTTTCAATCCACTTGTAAGGGGGCATTTTCCATCATTCCTATCCATTAGATTGCTCAAAGAACAGAAAATGAACAGTCGATGAATGTATGCCATAAAATGTACAATAAACAATTAAAAAACTCAAATTGCACAATTGACAACATCCAATGAAACTCTTGCAAATGGCAGCAACCTAAAACTGGACTTTCTGAATCTAGGATGGCATGTAGACCACATGTGCTCTTGTCATACAATAGAAGCAAAGAGCAATGGAATTGTCAAGGGTCAACCACAAGCTAAGTGGTCAGATTTGGCTTGAGTTGCTTTATTGAATAGAAAGTCCAGATTGAAAACTCTACCAAAAATAATTACAAACTGAGAATTGGGGTTGCTCAGATGGTTCCAACCCTAAATGTCACTTGGCCATCCAATGATTGATCCATTAATGTGTCACTCTTTTCTCATCTGTCGTCTTTTTGCCACTTGTGTGGGCTACTTTGTGTCCTGCCCCCTCGGCCTTGGGTAGGAAAAAAAAAAAGGTACAGGCTGAAAATTAAGGGTAAACTCAATCATGGAACTCCTGGTCAGTATCAGATTAGGTTGATCCAGCCGGCCAAAAATTCCCATCACTCAGTGGAACAATTGAGCCTGCACGCACCAGATTGGTTCTTGAAATTATTGAGTTTTATGTTCCAACCTTAGATATTTTGGTTTACTGTCGCATCAAAATTAACAAAAAGACAAACGTTGGTTGGTTGAGACGTAGGTCTCACGGCATGGTGGGCCACACTACTGGTCAAAACTCTGTAGTGGGTTTGCTATTGCTTGATTCCTTCAACTTGCAATCTCATCCATATAGTCCAAATCATGGACTTAGAGCCATGCCTGCTGACATCCCTTCTGATCAAATGATGATCATATATATAAATCTTCAATGAAATAAAAAAAGCTTCAGTATGGTGCAGGCATAAGCTTTATACCTGATTTGATTCCACTTATGTGGGGCTTACCTTTATGTTATAAAACTATGAGTAGATTACGTACTTGATATTGCAAAATGTTGGATACTTGCTTGAAATCTTGGTCAGTGTATAATATATCAAAACTTTTAAGGTGAGCATGAGCCTTATTTGCACAGAAGGTTTGTGAGATGTTGGATCCAGCACCCTTATTACCACTTCAATGATATGGAACCTCCTGTGATCAATCCGAATGGGGCACAAAAAACCATACTCTAAATGTCATTGATTCATGATAATGGGACTGACTGTTGGATTAACAACCAAGAAAAAGATGTCTTCTAAAATCATTAACTTGAAGGTCATTATCAATCAAAGGGTTAGAATGGTCTAATGGACTTGAAAGTTTTTGTGCGCCTGGACTGTAAGTCTCACTTAGATTTTCGCATAGCATCTTGTTAGATTCCCTATTCCACCTTCTGATCTCATGCATGTAGGAAGTCAACTTTTACCTAATGGGACGACTGAGATGGGTTGTGTCCAGGTAAGGGATTTGAGCATGTACTTGCTTGAAAATCCTTGATAGATATGTCTGTGCGGGGCGCTCTTATTTTCTCTCATGCAAATTCATCATGCACACCTTATGATCCATCTGAATGGACCACCAACAACAACCACCCCCCCCCCCCCCCCTTAATAGTCCACACGCATCCTGGGTTTGGATCCATCTGAAGATTCTGAACTGCCTGGGCAGTTGGATTGACTACACACTCCATTCGAAAGAACTGAACTTACGGGTCTTTGATGATAGGGTTAAAATGATCGCATGAGACTGATTCTTTTAAAGATAGGAGTTACTCCTACAGATCTTTAAATCCCCCAAGTCTCATCCCAAGGTGTGCGGCATGCCACAGACATTTCGGTGCGCATGGCATGCACAGTGTGTGTGTCATTAATCCTGTGTGTTATGGTAATCCGAATGAGCTGGACGAATTGGATCCAGTGTTTTTTTTTTATATATATATAATTATTATACTTGTGGGCCACACCTCAAGGGGTAGAAACGTTGGATTGGCTTGGAGCTTCATATCTTGAGTGGTCCCACATGGGTCTTTTTATTTTTATTGTCCCATGATTTGTTGGGACCTAGCTGGGCTCCAACAACTAGTGCACCCGATTAGGATCATGGTGAGTATGCATAGGAACAATATTATATATGCTCATGTTTATCTTTCTAGCATGATCTTACTATTCAAGATAGCATGTGGGGGGCACCAAGTGATCAGACCTAATGGACTATATAATCCTCCTATATGTCACAGATCCCATGGACTTTGCATTGATTCAATGGGACTAGACCATTGGATTGACTGTTAATTTTTCATTGAAAACCGTTGCGGTCTACATTGGGAGGGTTGTTTTACATGCGATAAGGGTAACAATGACAAGCTAAGTGAGCCCCACATGTTAAATCTTGTTGTAGCCCCCACCATACCAAGGCAACCGGGGATGATCTCGATCTCTCTCTCTCTCTCTCTCTCTCTCTCTCTCTCTCTCTCCAGAATAATCTAGATAGAATTAAATAAACAGTACACATTAGTGGGATATTTTGAGAGGAGCATAGAATAGTGGGGTCTTCCTCACCATCTCCCTCAAAGAAATCAACTGATGTATAGCACTATTATATAGTATTTAATTTATAATGGAACAAGAGAGCTCACCAATATTTCTTTAATGGCTTGCACCATCCTGTCGTTTCCTATATCATTTTATTTCCAATGGTTTTCTTGGTGGAAGGTGGACCTACATCAGTGGATCTTTCACACAGAAGCTCACCTCATTCTCCTTTAAAAAAAGAAACTAAGGCCATCATAATAGATGACCCACATGCAAACTTTAAGCCTGGCTGTTGCACAATCTTAATCTTTCATTTGGGAAGTTCTGTAGAAGAATTAAAACAAAGGACAGCCAACAACCATAAATCTACTTTTGGCCAGAAAGTCCTACCTAGTGACCGGACTGATTGTATTTTCTTTCATGTTCCATATATAAAAGCCACTTAGGCCATTCCTATTTTTAAGTGTTGTGCCCATAGTTTCAAAGGTTGGAAAACATTGCTATCTGGCTGAGTAATTGTTAAGACTCTGCCAGGCTCTTTCTGGACTGGTGAGTTGCACAGCCAGGTGACTCGGCGAGCTGTAATGAGTCAATAAGTTTCTAAACTGCATCTGGGGATTTCCCCAACTTCAACTAGGGGTGGCAATGGGTCGGGTTGAAATTCGTAACCTGAACCCTTGATTACCAAGTGGGGTTAGTATTGATTCACTGGGTCATAGTGCAGTTAGTTAGATTCGGGTCAAGTTAATAGATTGAATATCAAGAATATATTCAACCCAAAGCCAACATATTTATCAATGGGTTTAAAAATGTCAACCTGACCACTAAATGACAGGGTGAGCGGTCAGGCTTTGGTTGGGTTGACAGGTTGGGTCTGGAATTGCCAAACCTAGCTTCAACCTTTGTGATGAGTTGGATTCTCACACAGAGAAAGATAAGAAGGGTCAAAAGTAAATGTGCCTTATGACAAAAAGCTACTCTTGTCTAAAATATAGTTTTTGTCATTTGCTGATATGAAAAAGTAGGTGTTTGTCTTTTTTTTATATAAAAGAGGTATTTTTTGTCATTTAATACTTTTTTTTTTTTTTTTAACCCCTCTTCTATTCTACTCTCTTAATTTAACCATTTAACTTCACTATACTAGTAACAATCCAAACAGCCAACTCAAGGAATTCTCACAGGCAATACTATATGCAAGTCGAAAGAAAAAGAAAAAGAAAATTTGGCACCACCCATGATTTCCATTGCAGTCAAAATCATTGTCTCATCATATTCTATCTATAAGCCGAATCTGATTCTTCTTCTTAGTGATCTTGGAAAACTATTGGACAAGAAAACAAAGGAGTCGAAACACGTTGTCTTTTATGTTTTTTTCAAATTAAATAGAATGCTTAAGAAACTTGTCTAAGGAGAAAACATGCCCGCCCATAGGGATTCTATTTTTTGGTAGAAGAATATGGACTCAATTTAAAGAAAATCAATTTAAAGAATATGGAGTTAGTTTTGGCAAGCAACATGTCAGTCCAAAAAATTCTATTTTTCTTTGGAAAGCATAACTCCACATCCTTCTACTTTTATTTATTTATTTATTCATTCATTTATTGACTTGAC
This sequence comes from Camphora micrantha, assembly GCA_003546025.1. Taxonomy (NCBI): domain Eukaryota; kingdom Viridiplantae; phylum Streptophyta; class Magnoliopsida; order Laurales; family Lauraceae; genus Camphora; species Camphora micrantha. The sequence goes on from QPKB01000002.1 coordinate 5,127,076, forward strand.
TAAGTTGGCCTATTAGCGTGGAGTGATACTATCAATAAAAAAACTCAAGAATCCCTAGGCATGTGTGATATCGAGGTGTCAACACCACTCAACCATAAATTTATTGGACACATCCTTCTGCTTTCGAATAAGGGAATTCTACACTAAACTCTTTCTGAATTACAATCCAAGGTATTCGTTGCTGAATTCTCGAGATCTTTGCACCAGAGTGCAAGGAAAAAAATTTAAGAAACCCAGCTCAAAGAAAGAAAAAAAAAATGGGAGATGGGAGCACCATGGAAAAGGGAAGTTGGGCAAAATGTGTATGTAATAATTAAAAAGAAAATCAACATCAACCGGATGTTTCTTCCAAAAATAATCAAATAAAAAATCTTTCTGAATTGCAATCTAAGATATTCGTTGCTGAATTCTTGAAATCTTTGCACCAGAGTGCAAGGAAAAGAAACCCAGCTCAAAAAAAAAACCAAAGGGAAGATGAAAGCACTACGGAAGAGGGAAGTTGGCCAAAATGTGTATCTAATCATAATAAAAGGAAAGGTGGGTGAAAAAAGAAGTGTGAGCATTTTTAAAAGAGTAAAACTTTCACATAGGAACAGACTGTATGATGTGCTTATACAGTTCAGCTTATGAGTCTCACTTTGACTTACTATCACTGGGCTAGGATGGATAAAAAGGTCTCTTTACATATGGTCATACAAAAAATCAGCTCCACTGCACTGTCCTAGTCCTTGATTTAACACTATTGTGTTTTTTTTTTTTTAATTAAGTTTCAAGTCAACGATGAGTAAAATTGGAAGATTTGATTATGGAGGGATAAATGAGAATCAATGAACTCCACAGAGCAGGACAATACATTATGGATTATAGTGGGATAAGAATATAAATAAAAGAGAGGCGCGTGGAACATGGAAAGAGCTGCCCAAATGGACTCCACAGAGCTGGACAATACAAGCAAATCTCTAAGGGAGATTCGATGGGGAAGTGGGATAAACAAAGAGTAAGAACCTGAAGAGCTTCCTGCTAAATGGATCCCTAGAGAACCCATAGAGCTGGCCTATACATGCACCATATGGTCCATCCACAACGTAGCCATTAGGGGTGCCTCGGGCTGACTTTAGAATACAGAGGCCCATGCCCATCCCATGCCTTACATGGGTCGTAAATGTTAGGCCTAATCCTGCCCATTTAGTCAAGTAGGCCCGGCAGAGATGGGCCAGGCCAAACTGGGTTTTCATGAGTTGTATATAGTGGCTCTCTAGCAATTGTTTCGACAAATTATCATTACATTAAAAGCATTCCTTATTTGAACTGGGCCAGGCCGCTTTCTATTACTTAATCCAAGCACAATGCGATGCGGCTTGGGCCCGAATCGAGTCTGGGCTGGCACAGCCAATTAGCACCCATAGTAGATATGAGCACTAACATGTAGTCAGACGGAGCACTGAAGATCGACAGTTAATTCTTAAGGTATTTTGCAATTCTTCATAATTTTGAGAGAGAGGACTTTGAATATCAAGTGGAGAGAAGCAACAAACTAAGACACTACTCTACAAAAATAAGTTCTCCTTGAAATGACTTGTCCCCCAACTGTATTATTTAGAAAAAAACACAGATAAGAAGGAGACCTTTACTGTGGAATGTAGGTACAGTCGAAAGATATTAATAATCATTGACTCCTACGATGAAGCTAAAAGATCAAAAAGAATAATATCTCCCTCTCTCTCTCTCTCTCTCTTTCTGATTTACAACAACATGAGTAATAACCAGCCAATTTTGTAGGGGGCATGGATTCCGCTAGAGCATGAACCTGTGTTCAGAGAATGCAAATCAACAATTACAATGAATTGTTTTAGCTGTGTATTTATTTATTTATTTATTTTGCTTCACCACGTATTCGATCTGAAGTAATCAAGTTCACTACACAATCTCTAACCAACTGCCCAGAATGTTTTTTTTTTTTTCTTTTACTTGGAGGACCATGCTGTGATCGTCAAATGAAAATAAACTCACTGATTTTCCACTAACCTGCTATGTTCAACCATTGACCATCCATATAGATAGCCAAAGATATTACCACGTGATGCACCACAAGCACATCAGATCAAGCACACAAAAGGGAAAACACAAAAAATTCTTGTGGTTTGGCAATATGTTTATATCTACTGCGAAGGAGAAATATCTTTCATTCTCTCTCTATCTCCCTCTATTGTCCCTTTTATGGTTAAGATTTGCAGGTTAGACTGTATTTATAACAACTCTCTCTCTCTCTCTAGGAAGGCTAATCAAAATAGTTTCGATGACCCAACAAGAAGGTCCCATGAGATAAATTTGGATTTTCAGTTATATACTCTAAAATCTACAAAATGAAAGCTGCTCACTCTTCTTCTGTCCCTGAAACTGACAGTTGAGATCGGTCCAAACGAAATAATTACCAAAGAATGGATTGCTTGCAATTGAACTTCCACTTCCTGGACATCCCTCCTCCATACAAATTCTTCTCCACATAAATCCCTGTATCCCATGAGCTCATCCTCCTCAGGCCCTCAATACTTCTTCAAAGAGCCTCTTAACCCAAAAGAGAAAAAACAAAAAGAAGAAGAAGATGAAGATGATGATGATTTTTCAAAAGTGAAATATTGAACTCTAAAATGGGGATGATTTTTTTTATTTTTTTTATTTTTTTATTTTTTTTGAGACGGAAACAGTAAAAGATTACAAAGGCAGAGCTACAAAAGGAGGTACAAGAGCATTAATGATCATAATTAAAGTTAAAGTCCAATAATTTAGGGCCTTCCATTTTTTTTATTGAAGACGAACTATCGAAAAACCAAAAGACTCAATTATTTAGGGCCTTCAATTTGAAAATCCACGAGAAAACGTGAAATCTAAGTTATTCAACTTGTCAAACCCTTAAGCCTAATTTGCATTGAATTCATAGAATTTCATGGTAAAATAGGTTGACAAACGAACATCAATGATGTGCAAGTGTATATCTGGATGAATCAATTGACGTGAACCGGAACCTGGGATATTTTGAAAGAGATCAACAAGGACTTACACGGCTACACCCAATGGACTGTTTGTTTGAAGGAATTAATTTCTGATAGGAACTCCAGGTGTTGCCGGTAGCTGTCCATAGAGCAATTGGACTTTCGTGTTTTGATAAGTAGAATTTCAAAAATCAAGCCATCCAAGTATTGTTTTGCGGTTGAAATTTCTCCAAATGTAGATTGTACTGGCATGGGCTGCGTCACATTCATCACAGTGAGGTTTGAGATCTGGAAAAAACAAATATTTTAAAATAAATTTTTTTATGCCATGAATTGGAATTTTGAGTTTGGCTGCATATAAACTTTTGAGTTTGACCTTACTCAATTTAAGAGTTTCACCCCCACATTAGCTAACTTTACACATTTTCTTTGTTGCCGTGGTAGTCAACAAAAGTCACCATAAAATACCCACCGCCTAAGTTATTGGGCTAATTGTCTACCAAAATATTAAAAAAAATTAATTGGCCCCAATTGCTGATATGCGCTCTAGCAACGTGTTTTTAAAACTTAAAGGAATTGGTGACTTTGCTAGAAAATTAGTGGAGAAAAAGAAGAATATCGTTTTGCAATTGGTTTATTTGCTTCTAAAATTAGCTTTGATTTTACTAATAGAGACTGCGACGGTAGAATGAGCTTTTTTAGCAATAAAGTATATAAATAACAGGTTGCGTAACCGAATGGGAGATCAATGTATAAATGACTATTTGGTCACATATATTGAAAAGGATGTGGTTGCTAGTGTTGATAATGAAGATATTATGCAACGATTTCAACACATGAAAACCTGTTGAATGCAGCTATAAGAATTTATGTATTTAGATTTTCTTTTTTGGATTAATAACTATTAGTAACAATATATTAAAATTCATATTTATTTATTTATTTATTTTAGAATTCAATATTATATTTGTCGGATTATCAGAAATAGATTATTTGATAATTTTATATTATATTTGTCGAATTATCGAAAGTATATTATAAGTGTTGATAAAGGAAAAAAAAAAACTTATTCGATCTATAAAAGATAAGTCTTTTGTTGACCCCACTCACTTGAATTCCTGAAGCCGCCACTATGTACTTGAGCATTTGAAAATCATGTTAGGAGTAGTATTTGGAGAATTTCTTGTTAAAGAACAGTCCCTGCGAGGATTTAGAACTCTTAAATCATCATAAACACAACAAAATAACTCTATTGCATAAAATTAGATTAAGATTAGAATTCTAAGTGCTCAAACCGATAGATAACACTCCCAATTTCTGAAGATTTGATTCACCAAGCCAAGGTGATACCACTTTCACTCGAAGATGCGACTATTTTACTGCCCATTGTAAATCTGGGCCTTTAAACTTCCAATTTTAGCCCCTTCAATAAAAAGAAAAAAAGCTTGGCTTAGCCCTATCTGAATCCTTTTGATAGTTGTGATTTATCAAATTATACTATATTACCGCCTAGCTAATTTTGACTATAACCATTGACTTTGACCAGGAGTTATATACCTTCTCAATAACTAATCCACAAGTTATCCCCCACTTCCACATGCAACCACTCAATCTCTACTTCTTCCCATTTTCACTATTCTCTTCTCATATTCACTTACTCTGTGTATACTTCCTTTCCTTTTCACCTAACTTCTCTTCGACAGTTTTTAAACCACATACTCTTGGATTAAAAAGGAAAAAAAGAGGTCTTGAATTAATCCTCTTTTCTATTATTTAAGGATGATTCTTAGTCATTTGAATTTCTTTTTAATTAAATTTTATGTATGCACGAGCATGGGTTAGTGTGTGAGTTCCTTTTTAATATTAAGTTAAATTTAGAAAAAAGAAAAAAAAAACCTCAGCTTTTTCCTTTATCTTTTGTAATGCGGGTACATCTTGCCGCTTTGCAAAGAGTTATTTATGCCTCACCAACCAAACACTAGGTCACCAAATATCAATTAGGGGCTGGGGCCCACTTGCTTTGTGTAAATGAATTTCATTAACCCTAGAATAGTCGAAGATCCCTTCCACATCTCTATTTTATATACTTCATTCCCCACCTCCCTGCACAATAACCTGTGCTAAGTAGAGTCTTGACACTTGTGGCTAGGGTTCTCACTCCATCTAACTACTTTTGAAATTTTTTGATAAATAATTACATATAAGAATTATATTGTTTGCCGGTTAAATCATGAGTTCAAACCTCCAAAAATTTTTTTTTTTTTATATATTTTACAAAGGCGAGATTAAAAAAATCAAAATTGAAAGGAATCCGGTACAAAAGAAATCTAAAACCGTTGACTTTAATATGTTATAATTTATTGGAGTTCACTTAACTTAATTCTTGCAATTGCATATTGAATTCCCCTGACAGTAACACTGAAGACTTTTATGTGCAGTGAGAGGATTTCATAAGAGAAAGAATCATGCATCCCTACTCTTTCAATAAGAATATTCATAAATCATGCATCTCCTACTGCATCACACCAAACAATGCAAAAAATTAAAAATTAAAAAAGATCATATCTTTAATATTCGAAATCCTCCCTATTGAGGAATACAAGTTCATTGGAGGATGTCTTGAAGCTTGAATTTTAGTTGTGTTATCTTAGCTCTTTCAATAGCAATTCTGTGATACAAACCTTGTCCATAAAACTAGATTTCCACATATAAAAGAGAAAAAGTAGAGCCACCACAGATTCTCATACATCTGTGAAATCCTTTCACTTTTCCACTTGCAGGCCAGCCAGCAGAAGACCTCAGTTGAACAACAACTGTACAGAAACCACCAAACAAAAAGCACAAAAAACCGCCATCCCACAACTGCCCAAATGCCCTTCAGTAAAACAACAACTGTACAGAAACCACCAAACAAAAAGCACACAAAACCACCATTCCACAATTCCTCTCCTCTGTATAAAACCACCACATAAGAAAAAAGCCGCACATCGTTTTATATACGTATTTATATACAATTTTCTACACCAAAATTATAAAAACACTAAAAATCAAAATATATATTTAAAAAAAAAAAACAACAAAAGTCTAAAAATTACCCTCAAGCAGCACCGGATTCTCCATCAAGCCACTGCTGCAATTTCCGGCGGTGTCGTTGCCGTTGCAGTTGCAGTTACCGTCGCCCTGCCAACTCCAGACGATGTCCTTCAACGCCGGCCTCACATCCTCGTCGCAGAACTTGGCGTATTCCAGCGTATCTCCGGACGACTTCGAGAACTCCACCACCGCCACCTCCGGCGCCACCTCGTAAACCTCCGCAGTCACCGCCAGCTTCCCCTTCCTCCCGTCCACCGCCCCGTGCATCCTCGCCTTGAAATCCTTCACCTTCACGAACCGGAAGCTCAGCCCCTTCGCCAATCCCTCCAGCTTCGCCATAATCGCCTCCGCCGAGCACCTCGAAGTGAACATAGATCCGACCTTCTTCTTGCTCTCAAACAGGCTCGAGAGATCGAATCCTGACGACATCGACGAGATCAGCTCGAACGCGTTGAAAAACGGAGGCGAGACGGATCGGCAGGAGCCGGAGCCGATCTTCGATGCCGCTGCCGCCGCCGCCTCCTCGTCTTCGGATTTCTCCGCCGGATCCTCGATCGAGAACGCGATCGGGCGGGAGAATCCCTTCCTGAACCACGGCACCTGCATGATCCCGGCGATCGAGATCCGCTTCTCCGGATCGGCGACGAGCAGCTTCGAGATTAGCCGCCGAGCGTCGGAGGAGAACCACGGCGGAAAGTCGTACTCCGCCTTGAAAACCTTCCGATACATCTTCATGATGTTCTCGTCCCGGAACGGGAGGAATCCGGCGAGGAGAACATACAAGATAACGCCGCAGGACCAGATATCCGCCTTCGCTCCGTCATATCCCCTCTTCCGCAGCACCTCCGGCGCGACGTACGCCGGCGTTCCGCACTGCGTGTGGAGGAGTCCGTCGTTCCTGAGCTGCTCCGGCAGCGCCGAAAGGCCGAAATCGGAGATCTTCAGATCCTCGTTCTCATCAAGCAGCAGATTCTCCGGTTTGAGATCGCGGTGGGACACACCTCGGCTGTGACAGAAATCAACGGCTGAGATGAGCTGCTGGAAGTACTTCCTAGCTTGATCTTCCTTCATCTTGCCTTTAGCGACCTTGGCGAAGAGCTCTCCGCCGCGGACGTACTCCATGACGAAGAAGATCTTCGATTTGGTGGCCATGACTTCTTTGAGTTCGACGATGTTCGAATGTCGAACGAGCCGCATGACTGAGATCTCGCGCTTGATCTGTTCGATTAGGCCTTCTTTCTTGACGTGGTCTTTGTTGATGACTTTGATGGCGACGCTCTCGCCGGATCTGAGGTGTTTACCGTAGTAGACCTTGGCGAAGGTTCCTTGTCCTAGGATTCGCCCCATTTCGTACTTGCCGAAGAGCAGATTTCTCGGATTCTGCTCTTCTTGAAGATGTTCCTCTTCCATTGAAACCATCTAAGCTGATTCTTCTGCTTGCAGAAATCGAAGGACTAGAAGAAGAAGAAAAAGGAGATTTGCATGGTGGTGTGAGTGGAAGTCTGAGTGGAGTGGGGGAGAAAAGGAGGAGGGAGAGGCGGTTGTCGTGGAGCCATTGGAGCACCTGGTTTTGGGAGAGAAGGGGAGCGGCAAGCACATAGGAATCTAGAGGCGGTTATTTTGTAAAGGAGATTGGCGAATGGGAGAGGGACACGTAGAGGATTGGTTCGTCTTGCTGTTGTTATTGGGGGCATTCGTCTCGAAAAGAAGTTTGCAGTCTTGTAGAAGAAGATAGTGAAGGTTAGGGCGTGGAGTGCGCCAACATGGCGAGATCGCGTGGAATCCGGGTCCTCTGCAGCTTTTACTCAGAGAAATCCTGGGTTAAAAGGAGCTTTACTCGTATTGGGGCTCACCTAGTAAAATCTCAACTGTTCAATGTAAATTCCCTCTAAACTTATTAGTTCTTGGGGTTGCAAACGGAATGGTTTTGAGTCGAAAATACATTAGACCTCAATGTGGATTCTGATTCATAGTCGAAAACATATTGGAGTTGCACGTGAATTCAGTTTCATACTCTTTTCTAAATAATGGTTTTGGATCGGATTTTGAATCAAAACTTGTTTTGTTGGTTCCAAGTCCAGTTCCAATAGAAAACCCAGATCCAGTTCTTAAACCCGGTACACCTAGAGAACAAGATCTAGTTCCAAAACTGGTTCTACCTTCTCTTCATTCCTTTTTATTTTTTTCTTAAAATAAATATATCATTTAACTTATAATAATGCATCAAGTCTACTCACTCCAGTGAAAAATATTCATGTGCATTCATCTCTCACCATAGGTTGAGAGATGCTTACATAATTGGAAATATTTATGTGTAAAAGAGGAAAAGCCATATATAGTAATATAAGCAGAAAAAAAATGTTCATGTGCAAAGAGGAAAAATCATGTAAATGTCTCTTGCCCCGAGAGATGGATGCACATGAATGTTCCCTCACTCTAGTATTATATATAAAAATATCAAAAAAAAAATTATTTTAAAGTACAGCCTGCAATATCAAATACTAAAATTGGATAACCTATTAAAATCCGAATCATTTAATGCAAACTCCCGTAGACACATGGGGCACGCTCAAATCTTACATTAATTGGATATTTTCTTCCATTATCAACAACCCCATCAAATTATCTATCCTACCAAACCGTTTATGTTGAATGGTTCAGATTTGAAGATGTGGGGCCCATTGTGGAGTTTTCACTCCTTTCCACTCAAGCCACTGAGAGGATCCGGAGTCGGTCGCGTGGGCAGGGGCGTGGGAGTTGGGATGGGACAAGTGGGCCAAACTGTCGTTTTGAAGATTCCTGTTGCTTTTGAGTTGTAAAAGAGTGTATTATCATACTATGTGGCGTTTCGTCTGCCGTCCGTGGGATATGCGAAGCAGATCGTGACCGTACAATTGTGGCACGGATTGTTTGAATAGGTTGAATGGGAGAGAATATTCATTGGAGCGCAGGACGTGGCGAATTCAAAGGGGTTGGAACTTTTTCTTTCCTACTCCATTGAAAAAAGGAGTTGATTTTTCCAATCAACCCATGCCACTTCGACTTTTCTAAACTCTTCTGTCTTCCCTCTGTATTCCAGGAGGTGGGAGTGAGACCCATTCTGGATTTTTCCTCTTTCCTTGATTTATTTTAGTGAGATTTTTATGAAAAATAATAATTTTAATTTAAAAAATATAATGAAAGATCCAAAAAGACTTCATAATGGGGGCATAAGTCCTCCATTTCATGATATTATTGAATAATCCTCATATTCCATGATACATAGAAAAATCATGACATACAAAAGCTATGATTACATGAAAGCAGGGAATGTTTGATTATTTCATGTTATCATGGAATGTTTTTTTTTTTCCATAACGTTTTCGTTTTGATTATTCTATGATATCATGTAATGTCATTTTTTCATAATATTTTTGTTTTGATTATTCCATGATATCATGTAATGTCGGTTATGCTATGATATTATGAAATAGTAAGGATGTAAAATGGGTCATTTTTGGTCTAGGCCTATGGTGGACCTAGACCAAACCCGTTAATGAGATATGGAATTGGAACCAGAATCGGTTCCATATATGGGGTAGGTTCAAGTATAGATAGATAATGATATGAAGAAGAAAAAACCTAGGTTTTAGTTGGATTTTCAAAAATTAGGGTGATATGCCAGGTCTCAAGTCCATAGGTTGAAAATAATGAGAAAACGGACCAAGGCTCATTTACTTATCAAGGCTTAAATATGGATCTAGATCAGTTTTTAACTGGTCGAAACCTCCGATAATCGGAGAATCGGGGACCCATTTACATCCGTATGAAATAGAGGTTATCTGTCACTATTTTAAAATGCTTGAGCCCTCCATTGTGTTTCTCAACTTTAAGGGTTTTTCATAAAAATAAAAACCTCTATTTTCTATTAAAAAGCTATGTAGTAGTCATTATTTGATATTAACTATTCTCTTTTCAATTTTAGCCACTTCAAATAATACATATGTTAGAATTTCTATGAATTCAATTCCCTCCAAGCTCTTATAGGGTCTATTGTTTGAAGAAGTTCTTAGGACTTGTTTGTTCACACATTGGAGTGAGTACATAGGAATTGAGCACTTGGGATTCACCACATATAAGTGGTTAAAAATGAAGTCCAAAAAAACAAAAAAAAAAAGCATCAAATAACATTTTCTTTTATGAAAATAGAATCAAAGAAAAATGAAAAATAGATAAGTGAGGGTGGTGTTAGGTTATTCATTTACAGTTCTCTTCATATATTTTTTTTTCTCCATTAAAAGAAAGGTTATTTGGTGCACATATTTTTAGAAATTAACCTATTTGTTTGTAACTACTTACGACATAAGTCATAGGCATTCAATTACAATGCATTTTAATACAAACAAACAAGCCCTTGATGTGAATTTCATATGTCGGGAATTATTTACAACAATACCGATTATTGTATAAAAAGCATTTCAAATTCTATATTTGATCGGTGGAATTCGAAAATCTACCTTTAAAAGTATTACTTTTAGACTATGAAATCCTCTTAAAATTCCAACTTAGTCGATGTTGGATTCAACTTGAGCATTTGAGGCATGGGAAACTTATTGGAAGACTGCATTTGGAAAAAATTTAATCCCCACAAGTTGAATTCATAGAATTCCCACCAACAATGAGCCGTTCAGGTTCCAAATTAAAAGGGCTTGATTATATAACATATTTAGATTAATCACTTGTTGGGGACCATTTTGGAAAAGTCAAAGTGCTTACATGCCCTAATAGGCTAATTCCCATTGTCTACATAATAAAGCCCAATTTAATTGGGTCCAACCATTAGCTTGATTATTGGATTTTACATTCATTCCTTTTGAGCTGAGGGGCCCCATGCAGGAAGGGAGCAATTTTAAGAGGCTGCATTAGGGTTTGAGAGCCAAACCCCACAAATAAAAAATGGAGCTAGCAGGTGAGCCAATTGGAACGTGGCATCCATGAATTGCAGCGTTAAGAGCAAGGGACGTAGACCGCTCACTAGGGTTCGGATTCTGATGTAGACGGTCCTTTCCCCTTACTCCTTTGCCAATCAAGAGTCCTGCTGCTTGGACAGACTTTTGGGACTGGTCCAAAGATTGGTCCCAAATTCCGTCCAAATAGAATTTTTCGCCAATTAAAGATAAAATGGATCTATTGAAATCATGAGTATGTAATCATAGAGTCAACCCACATCACTGTATGTTTTGAATTTGAGATCATAGGTTCAAGGGCCAGATAAGATTATGATCTCATAATATTGTAATGAAAATAAAGGTAGGTAGTTATGGGTAAAAACCAAAATTGGAGGTAGTCTTTGTAAATATAAAAAACGGCTGGTTGTTAGTAGTTAGTTGTTTGGCATATGTATATGACAAAAACATAATACAAGACACCTAATTTGATTTTCTTTATAAGGTCCATTGGGAGAATGGTAAGGATGGAGACTACTACCTAATTCCACTTTCTTATAGAAAATTTTGGTTTTTTTATAAAATATTACTTTTATGACTGAATTAATCATTATTTTATAACATGTTTCACCTCAGTAACTCTAACGGGTAGTTCAGTTGGTCTGCACTACCACATTGGAGTTAAAAGGGAGTTTATCTGACTTCCCTCTGGGCCCGGAAGGGTTAGTCATGCCAAAAGGATTGGGAACTCTCCAATTGCCAGAAAAAAAAGAAAAATGTTTCACCCCAGTAACATTAGAGGATGGCAAAATTTACCAATTACCATCATCATCACTTGGTTTCAAATCTTAATTATTCTTGGTTATACACTAGCATTTTAGTGTATTATATCATTATTTCAAATGATATACAACTTAAAATTTTATAATATAATATAAAGAAAATTGCTCCCATGAGAGTTACCTGTCATCATCTTAGGTGAGATAGCTTGATGGGGCCCACTTATTATCCACTAATTACCTATTTTATATGGGATCAAATATCAAATTTGGAGTCAATCCGATGCCTCTAATTTTTCATCCATGACTCATAAGTTTAACGACTTATATAAGAGAGAAAACCCGACCTTCAATCTAATGCGCCAATCTAGTCAGAGGGGTGAAAACCCATGGTCTTTTGTGTAATTTAGGAGGCTCTATGTGTGTGGACAATTTCGATTGGTGATAGGTGGCACCCAACATGCTATCACTCACTCTAACACGATAAGAGGTACCCCTCTCTAGTTTACTACATTTCTTGCCCGTTTGAGTCAATTTTGAATTATGGAGGCGAAGCACTATATGGTAAATATACCCACTCGAGCTACTAGTGGATTTACATCTCTACTTCAGTTCAGTACATACAAGTTACAACCCTTATTATTTACCTTTAGAAAAGGGAAGATATTCATCCTATGCTCCTGTGATCTACTGTCCAATGGATTGGTTCCTGTTGTCACAGGCATAATGGTGAGATTCAGGGCGGTCCTACTTTTGGGATGGTTTGGATCTGCACTTTCACATAGTGTTATTTTCCTTATGAATGTACTTTTTTTTTGTGTTCTTTTTTTTTTTTTCCTCTCTCTCTCTTGTGCAAATAAAACATGTTCATGAAATTCTGCAATTGTTTTTTGTGCTTTAAATTTATTATTTACTTTAGTGATGTTTTTTCAGTAATATGAAAATAAAAACTTGAAACTCAAAGTTATATCAGTATTATTTATAAACTGATAGTATCCCAATAATAATATTTACAACATCGCAAAATGACATTTTCTCCAAAAATTTTCATGTTGAAACAAAATTGCAATGATAGGGCCACTAGACCTACTCATATCATTGGATAAGCCAAATATATTTTTTTTTAACTCTCAGTGCTGATCCTGATCAAGTACTTATTTAAAAGTGGGTATGGGATGATACTAAAAAAAAAAAAAAAAAGAAAAACCCTCAGAACTTGGGATAATCTTTTCTACAATTCTTGGACTGTAAATACAATCACAAGGGCTAAAATCCAAAAAAAAAAAAAAAAAAGACAGATTATTTAGTTAATTCAAGTTCGAAGAATCTTGAGACCCACTCTCATGAGTGGTGTTCCACTCACAGTTGTTAATATCGTTTCGGACCCCATTTCGCTCTGGCCTGCAAAATGAAAAGTTTCAGCCGATTTGAGATTTCGGCGAAACTTTTCCGAATTACATTTTGGAGAAAATATAACATAATATATATACATATATAAGTAGAAAAATAGAAAAAGTAATAAATATAGACTTAATCCATTATAATAATTTTTTTAGAATTATATTTTGTGAAAATATAAGAAATACAAATTATATATTTGTAAAAAAAAAAGTAAAAAAAAATAATTATGTAAAATTTCATTTCGGCAGAAAAAACACATTTCGGCCGAAATCTCGAATTTCGGCCGAAATTGACTGAAATTCTAAATTTCGGCCGAGATTGACCAAAATTCAAACCGAAAAGTTTTAACCGAAATTTCGTTTCAGCCACTTGACCGAAACGAAAAATTTCGGCCATTTTTGCTGAAACGAAATGAAATTAATAATTATGGTTCCACTCCCATGCTAGTGAGGCAGTGGAAAAGAAATTATACCAAACTACAAAGTTCTGTCTAAAAGGTGTCCAATTGGAATTCAATCTCCCCTCTTGAAGGACCCAAATTTGACACGGCGAGGAATGATTTAAGGAGTGCCACCAACTCACCCTCCCCACTCTCCTTGTATATGCAAACTTTCCTCTCCACGCATGTGTGAGCTCGTCTCTTCTTGTGTTTGTGGGTTCTTCTCTTCGCATGTGTGAGTCTATAGGGGACCTAACCCCTTTTAGCTGCGATAAAAAAAAAAAAAACTCACCCAATGTAGTATGCTTTGCTCTGTGGGGTGCACCTTGGCCCACTAATGATGAAGAGAGGAGGGAAACATGAACAATATGATTGCATGGGAACTCATGGTCAAATGGACTCTAACAGGATGATCAAAGAGGTGAAGGGCGAGTGGTATAAGGTGATGTGGATATGACATTAAACTTTTTTTAGGACATGAATTGCTAGGATGAATTATCAAGGTGATGTCCGTGTATCTATTTCCCATCTTTCCTTCATTCAATTTCCATTGAAGGGGGAGATCTTCATTTTTAACTATTTTAGATATACAAAGAAAGGCGTCTTACCCACCCCAATGGGTAAGACGAGCAATTCTTATTGGGAAGTCAGGATTTCGACTCTAGCTTCTTCCCTTTCCTTGCTCAAAGAGTCCCAGCTCCTTAACTGGGCTACCCAAAAAAAAAAAAAAGAAAACCTATTATATATATATAATCCTAAATATTTCTCATTTGATTTTTTTTATAGCAGAGGGTGTGCAACCCTTTGGACTAGAATGATCCCTACGGGCCTAGAGAGAGTTGAGTAAATCCCCTATAGCATCAGTGTGGTAACGCAGTTTCGAACCTTTAATCTTCGGAAACAAACTGTGGTCCTACGCCAACTAAGCTACCCCTCCAAATTAAGCCTAAATATTCATTTACTTGAGACGGGCATATAAAAAGCTCACCAATTACTTCCATTAGCTTTAAAACTAGCCTATTTTCATCATCCGAGACACCCACCAACCTTTCCAGTGGCACCATGAAAGAGGTAACAATGCCCATGCAACATGTATGGTAGTTGATCTAGACTGTTTATCCAATGGGCCCCATATCTACCTAAGGTCCTAAGCCTACATTTATTTATTTTTTGAGATGTCATATTTGGTGGGACCCAGCACCGTTTCACCAATCATGGCTCCACAGTCCACACTTAGGTATTGCTGGGACACAAAACCCCTTCACTTCCCCATCTCCTCCAATGAATAAAAAAAATATTATCTCCCCCATGTGGCACCTCCTGATTGGTCTGGATCCCTTCTTTCTCAAAAGTTCCCCATAATTCCTGAGAAAAGGTCAACATAAATTGAAGTGTAAGGTGAAGGGCGTTGCTTGTTGATTTGATTTTCACAATCTGTCCTATTTCTGTTCCTGAGACATCCAAACAGCCCTTGTTTTCCCCTAAAACAGATAGAAAGTTGTAACAGTCACTGTGTATTAGCAATTTAGCATCATTTGGCAACAGTCGTTTTCTTATCACTGTGACATGTGGCTCCTTCTCTTTGGACAAGGGATAGGACCATTAAATATCCATGTCTGAAAGCTTTTTGGATCATACATTAGATGACCCACAGGTGTATAAGTGTGCATGGAATCAGGGGGGGGCATGGGAATCCAGAATGCTTTACATTCGATCCCTTTAAACCATAAAATCCAACATCTACAGTTCTACCGGATAATGTAATTGGTCTTCTCTATCCTTACTTTTATGCCCTTTTTTCAAATGTCACTTTCAGTTGAGGGAAGAATCTAAAAAAAGGGTTTGCCTCAGGAGTGTATACTGTGGAGGAATTTTTCCTTGAATGGATGGAACTGGATTCCCTAGCTACTTTGGGAAAGTTTCTTTTTTCTATAACTTAAACTCAACTTAGGGGCCAAGGGCCTTAGCCCTCTGGGGAAGAAGCTCTCAGGTAATGGAAGTAAACCTCTGGTGAGAGGAGTTTCTTTTGTTACTGTAGAGAGTAGTCTCTTTGTGAATCTCCCAATAATATACCAAATTTCAACTCATTGTTTCAAATAATATACACCATATGCTATTACCAGCCGCTCAAATGAGTGGAATGTTTACTCCTCTACCAAAAAAAAAATAAAAAATCAATCCATGTTGATTTTCAGCAAGCAAAGTTTTTTTATTTTTTATTTTTTATAGATTCTCATAGAACAGGGAATCTAACTAGGAGACGAATCACCTATCGTGTTTGTTATATCTTCATCGTGAGTGGACCAATAATACTCCGCCACGTCATCCAATAATTTAGGAGATTCTCTTTCATTTGATTTAAACTTTTTAAACTTCAAAATCACCTAAATTTTTGAATGATGTAGCGAAGTATTATTGGTCCACTCACAGTGAATGTATAACAATGCAATAGGTGATCCAGACTCATCTAACTAGATATAGAGAATAATATTGGCCAATCATGAAACAACACATGTACAAAATAAGTGCATAGAAATGTCCATATGGTAAAACTAAGAAAGATGTAATCATAATGAATACTTTTGCCAGCATTTGGGTGACTTAAATAGGAGACAAATGAAGAAAGACTAGTTTTAGATGGTTTGAACATGTCTAATGTAGGCCTTGAGGGAGGGACGGACCCAGAAATTCTTCATTGGGGGGGGGGGGTGTTTGGGCACTATGTGGGAAAAGTATTTTGGGAGGGCCACATATAAAAAGTAAATGTAGTTTTTAAAATATATAGGGTCTTTTCTGAAATTCTTTTTTTTTTTTTTTTTTTTGTTGGGTTGGGGGCCATATTTAAAAATTTATAAAAATCTTGTAAACAAAAGAGAGTTTTTTGAAATTTTGGGGGGGCCATGGCCCCTGCCAGCCCCACTTCCGTTCCGCCCATGCCTTGAGGGAGAATTTTTCATGCTAGTTGATGGTAGATTAGTAAAGCCAAAAAGCACATGGATGAATTTAGTAAAATAGATGTGAACAAGTACAACCTATCTAAGTATTTTCCATTGTCGATCTTATTGGAATTGGAAAACAAAATTTATGCAGCCAAATCCAATATAACTGAGACAAGGCTTCGATGATGATATAATGACGACTGAAATAAGGAATTATTTTCTTGTTTTAACAAGGGTCTAATCATTTTAACTCAATGTGTCTAAAAACACGTGCCCTTTGTTCGAATATATTCTAAATTTACTTTGTGTGCATTTGTATTAATTTAACAGACGCTATCCATTGGAACAGTCCTATTGGGTCAACGACCATTAGGATACCAAGGTCATAAAAAAGGGAAAAAAATTCTCGAGAACAAATGCTTTACCAACCAATCAAGCACAGTTCAATGAGTGAAGTATTTACTATAGATTCGGATTAGGGAATTCCGTTGAGACCAATCAGGAGGTGCCATATGGAGAAGAAGATGTCAAATCAAATGGCATCCCATCTCCTCCAATAAAAAAATAAAAATAAAATTTTCCTCTCCCCCCGTGTCACCCCTGGATTGGTCCAAACTGGGTTCATTTACTATTTACTCTTCCACAATCATGGGGCCCGCTAACAAGCCGTCGATAATCATTGAAATGCACTGTTTAGTATAGATTAGCCTTGAGCTGTTAGACGTGGACCCTTCTCCCTTTTTTTCCCCCTTCCTTTAAATGTTTAATTCCAAACCACATGCGGCCAATGGTCTAAAGCACTCAAAACCACTTTGAAATCTCTAATCTGGTACCATCATGGCCCCCACTACAAGAAGTAAAAAACAAAAAAAGAAAAAGAAAGACCCAACCTAGCTACACATAATCCATGTGTATGGTCAAGATTAGTCAAAATAAAGAACAAACACCTGGGCCAATAGACACAAGAATCCAATCCCAGAAAATCCCAATATACACTAACCAGAAACATTTGCATAATCTGCAGACCTAACAGCCATTGCTTAGAACTTTTATGTATTTATTTATTTTTGGTGAACCAATGGTTTTGAAACTTTAGAAAGCTATCGAATAGCATTTGGACAAAATACAAAAGGGTCCATTAGATGCTAATGCATGGAATCTGACCTATCGCACCAATAATGCAAATAATGCAGTGTGTGATCTCACGTGGACCCGTTACATTGGCTAGTGCCCATGATGGTGAACCCATTACAGACAAACCGCGTGTCGGCACCTAGCCATGTGACATGCAGCTCATTGAGTTACTGTTGGGGCGCACACATCTATTCTCATACGTATGGATGAGATATAAAATTATCGCGATATTTCATAGTTGCGATATCTTCAAATTATCTCTAGAACTGGCACTATCATCACATAAATTGATTAATAGTGGACGGAAATGGGACTACCGGAAGACATCATCATCATCATCATCATCATCATCGTCATAATTAAAGTCTTGTCTCAATTATATTAAGATCGGTTTTCTAACCTTTTGGGCTGTACTAATCCATTCGAATCCAGAGAGAAATCGGGTAAACTCCCATGTAGCCCTAGCGTGGTAGTGCAGCCGAGTGCAAACTGTGTTCCTAGGCCAACTGAGCTACTCATTGGGATTAAATTATATGAATCTTGTTTTTTTATAATCTTTTCTATTTCTACCATATATCCAACGTAACATTCATCTCTAACATTGTAATTGACCAACGTTCTGCTCCATAGGTCATAGCTGGTCTGAAAATATTAGGAATGTAATTAAAAAATATATATTATTTTTTTAAATGTTAATTTATTTTCTTTGACATAATTTGAGAATCTTTAAAAACCCGAAGGAATCCCGATATTTTCTCGAGACGATAGTTTTGTGAGAAATGACGTTTTGGGACAATTATTAGTGGTCCCCTTTGGCAGTTATCGTTGTGGCCAAGCGCACACTACAACTAACATGGCTGGCCCTGGTTGGGTCATGTGGAAGGAATGGAATAATTATTGTGGGTCCACCGTTGGGGTCCATGGGTATAATTCCATCTTGATGGAATGTGATGATATCAGCAATGAAGATGGTGACTATGGATTAATGAATTAGGCACTAGGGCTTATTTGCCTTCATTTAGGTTACAAGGGAATTAGGGGATGTTTATTTACATAAAACTATGTGAGAATTGAATACTTATGATTCATACCATAAGTGGTTTAAAATGAAGATCAAAAGTAAATTTTCAAAAACGAGCATCAAGTAACCTCCCCTATTAGAGAGATAAAATCATTAGAAGACAAAAAAATAAAAATAAAAGAATAACCAACAATCACTCTAATAATTCAATACATAGAAAAGTGAATGTTCATCTACATCTCCATTTGCATCTTTACCTTATATCTTTAACCCCTCACCTTATATCCTTCACCCCCTCACCTCCTTAATTAATAATCAAATGTAGAGTTCATTTCACCATTTATTCATGTGTATTAAATACCTATGTATTTTCATACAAACAAACAGGCACTAAAATGACCAAATAAGATATTTAAGTCTTTTTTTTTAAGTTAGAATCAAAGGGGGAATTATTAGATCCACCAATGTCCAAAAAAATTTAGTGCATGTTTGTGTAACTTATATGGGAAAAAGTGATTTTGGGGACCTTTGGTTCTTTCCGTGGAAAATTGATTCCAACATCTTTACAGAGAACACCAAAAAAACTTAACATAATATGGGGGGATCTTTCAAAATGTGTAAGGGGCCATGCCCCTGCCGAGCATCGCCCTCGATGGGCCCATAGACAAGCTTTCACGATTCTCACCTGTATAAAAACTCTACAAATATACGCATTAAAATCTACGTATAACTAGAGTCAAGGGGGCCAGATTCATAGGACGAGTTCATCCCAATAAGGGATATGGGCTGTAATCCTAGGTCCGGATGTTAGTGGAGACTTTAGTGGTAACTCCAGGAATTCAAGTTCGGGGGATCAACAAAAGATATGTCTTCCACAAATCGAATAAATTTATTTTTTCCTTTATCAACATCTGTCATCTACTTTCGATAATTCGACAAATATAATATAAAATTTTCAAATAATCTATTTCCGATAATCCGAAAAATATAATATTAAATTCTAAAATAAATGAATAAATAGGAATTTTAATACATTGTTAGTAATAGTTATTAATCCAAAAAAAAAATCAAAATACATAAACTCCTATAGCAACCCTCAACAAGTTTTCATGTGTTGAAATCGTTGCATAATAGCTTCATTATCAACACTAGCAACCACACCATTTTCAATATATGTGACCAAATAGTCATTTATCGATTGATCTCTCATTCGGTTATGCAACCTGTTATTTACGTACTTTATTACTGAAAAAGATTTTTCTACCGTCACAGTCGCTGCTGGTAAAATTAAGACCAATTTTAGAAGCAAATAAACCAATTGGTATACGATATCATTATTTGTCTCCACTAATTTTCTAGCAATATCACAAATTCCTTTAAGTTCTAAAAACTAGTTGCTAGAGCGTATATCAGCAATGTGGGCCCATTAAATTTTTTTTTTAATATTTTGGTAGACAATTAGCCTATTAACTTAGGCGGTGGGTATTTTATGGTGACTTTTGTTTACTATCACAGTAACAAAGAAAACGTGTAAAGTTAGCTAATGCGGGGTGAAACTCAAAAATTGAGTGTGGCCAAACTCAAAAATTTACTTGGAGCCAAACTCAAAATTCTAATTTATGGTATAAAAAAACTTATTTTTAAATATTCTTTTCAGATCTTGACCCCACTTTGATCAGTGTGACGCCGCCCACATAAGACCCTCCATTTAAAGCCTGTGATTGACCCGCTACATCCTGTGTGGTTTGGGGTGTCTGGACATACCATGTACCTTGTAAATTGTTAACTATAGGTTTACCCTATATGACGCAACTTCCGCCCAGTTAATCCAGCAGTCTGATTATCCAATCCAACCCAACAATCCGCATCATTGGAGCCACAAATTGGATAAACATTGACCAAAAGTCACAAAAATTTAACAATCCAAAAGCTCCATCTGGATTGTGTTGACATTCAATCATTCCTTTATTCAAATTGATTTCCACCAATGGGTAAAAAAAGATTGATGGGATTAAATATCTGTATCTATTGATGTTTGACAATGGCAGCTGTTGTGATCATGACCTAGCCATTCATCATGGTCAAGTTAGCCTCTCATCTTAAAGTAAATTGTCATATAATCATCATCAAAAGCTTCATCCTTAGAATCTGATGTCGGTATGAGCTCAAAAAAGGGAAAAGCAACTAATGAAACAGTGAAAAATGGGGCAGACAGAATATCCTATCTTGCAACCCACCATCTTGTCAATTCCTTTAAATCTTCTAGCAAGCTGAGGTGTTACATTTTAAGATAGAAAATCATACCATGACAAATAAAGTTACTGTTCAAAGAAGAGAGAAAAACAGACCACATTCTATCAAAAGAGGAAATATTGAGAAAGCATACCACAATGATGGCAACTGCCCATTGGTTTTGGGGGGAGAAATTTGTCTGTTGAGAGAATTTACATATGACTCCCTGCAACTCCCACTATTTATAAACAGCCACCGGCGTTTTGGCTTTTGCATACCACCGCCAGGACAAGATTGATTGGCCACCTCAGCCACTTCTTAAAAATATTCATTAGAAATCACATGAGAAAACAAAGGATGAACTATTTTGGAAGGATGAGGTTTAAATCCACCATTAAAGTTTAGAGCCCTGTTTAAAGTATTGCATGGTCTAATCTCCTTCTGTTAAAAATAGAACTATTTCTACTCTTCCAAATTGCCCACCATAATGCCGAGGCCCAAGCTTTAGATTATCCACTACCATGCAATGAGGCCGACTTGCACAATCCGATGAAAATTTTCTACCAATCCATGATTTGTATAGAAGGAAAAGAGTGGGATAGAAATCTTAGACAGGATCAAAACCATGCATCTCTAGCGTGAATATCACATTGGAATAACGCATGTTCAATCACCCTATTAAACCACGACAAGAAGGTAATTGGATATTTCGATATAATTTATTCCAACTAAGATGAACAATAAGTTTGTAAAAACAAACAAATGTAAGGTAAGGGCATTTTGATTTTCCTCGTTGATAATAAGTTTGACAATCAAGGTGGGGTTAGATTTTATAAGGAAATGTAGTGGGGTCTATGTAAAAACAAAAATAAAGGTCCCAGTTTGTAGATATCCTTAAAAGGTAAGGGAGTTAGATGTAGTTTTTCCATTTCTGGGGGGTTTTAGACGTATGGAGATCTAGTGCATGGAATCTGATCTTCACAAGCCATGATGCATACATGATGCAATCAGTCCAAACCTCACTATGTGGGACCATCACATAAAATAATGGCTCCAATTTGACAAATGGCAGTTTGTGTGGGGTCCAACAGGCTCCCCAATCTTCTGGGTGATAAAAGTTTTGTGAAGACCTCATTAATGGCCCTCTACCATATGGAAATCTATGTGATGACATGTGTAAGCACGCTGAAAAGACATGGAAGCGATTTGTGGGGCCCACTAGCCAAAGGCTTTTTTTAAATTTTTTTTAATGCGAACGGAGGTTCTCAACCGTTTGAGTTGGATTATTCCCTCCAGTCCCAAAGAGAAGTCACATAAAACCCCTCTCGTCCCTAGGTGGTAGCACAAGTTGACTAAACCTTCGGCTCTTGAGGAGGGTTCCTGAAGAGGGGGGGAACCGGAGGTTGATACCAAAACCTTTAATTCCGAAAAGGGGGAGAACCGTGGTCCTGCGCACTCAGGCAAACCCCTTGGGGTTACTAGCCACAGGTTTGACCTTAGATATTATTGTAGCACCGACAGGAAGAGTGGGACCCACTAACCAACCACCATTCCCCAATCTCCTTTCATCTGCTTCGATTTGTATCTCTGTCTCTGAAGGCTGAGACTGGCAGGTTTGAGTAATAACCTATTAATTAAAAACCTTAATGAACCTACATTATGATCTTGTACAGATATGATGGGCCCCACATGGAAGAAATCATTGTCCTCAATAGATTTAAGTGATGAATGAACTTTTCATTCTACTGCTCCCCAGTGCTCATTCACAGTTCTTGCTAGTTTGATGAAGGGTCCATATTGATACATGATGAGCCCATTTTTTGATGAATTCCTGACCATTGATCTTCAAAAATCTATGGTTAATGGACGGATAAGATTCATTTGGTGTTGGACCATGTTTATGTGCTGTGTAGGTTAGAAGTGATGGGCCCCAATGCAGATAGGGATTCCCAATGGTAGGATCAGTCAGAGTGGGCCTAAAACTGGATGGGATTCTTCATGTGATGTATATGATCAAGAAGAAAATTCAAGAACATTGGGATAGCCCATGTGGTTTGCGATGCCGCTTCTCACCCAACTGTCGAGAGATTGATCGTTGGACATGTGTGTGAAACTAGTGTGCCAAAACCACTCAAACATGAGTTTCTTGGCGAATTGGTGGCCTTTCAAGCCACAAGTAGAGTTTATGATTTCAGCCATTTTCTAAGTATTTGTACAATTATTGTTGCTGGTGGGCTAACTTTAGTGGCATCATTATTTAAAAATTGTAAGTGCTAAGTTCATGTATTAGGCAGTTGCAATGTCATTCCTAATGTCATATGACCTTATCAGGGTCGGCAACTGATCCACCTTAAAAATTCCTTCATCATTCCTCTCATTTAGATTATCTATTTTTCATAGGGCTTATTTGTGTAATGCTGCGGAAGAGGAAAATTTTGGATTTTCTGTTCTATAGAAACGGAAAAATAGTTAAAAAAAAATAAGATTTTCTTGTGAAAACTCCATTCCCAGCAAATGACCCAGCACGAGAAAAGTCCAACGGAAAAGGCTGTGCACAAATATGCCAATGATGTTGTTTTTTTTTTTCTCTTCTGAGCCCTGCTATTTGTCCAGAATTTTGTCCAGAATTCTGGACAAATAGACTTTTTCTTCTCTTCTGGGTGAAGTGAGCTTTCCAAAAAAAAAAAAAAAAACTTGGTGTGACTTAGCGATGCATGTTGGCCCACCTGGGCCTAGACAGCTTTCGGCTCGGTTCGGGCTTTAGGTTTTATTACTTGGGCAAGGCTTGGATTTAAAATTTAGTCCAGGCTTAAATGATAGAAAGCTCTAAGCCCCAACAAAATAAGTATTGCTAATAGTTTAATGACTTACTACTTACTAGCCAAAACAAGTGACAAAAAGCCCAGACCAGCCCCACCTGATTGTCTACATGGGTAAGCTTGGACCTGACCTGATTGAGTTGGGCCGTGCTAGGACCAGAAAGTTACAGCCCATGTTGGCGTTGCACTGGATATGGGCCTAAATATGGCTTGGCCGGCCTGCCGCAGCTGATGAGCACTCCTAGCTCAGGAAGTCATTGAGTCACATGAGTCTGTCCAATTTGATCGGGTTCAGGGCTAGAATTGCCCAAGTCACTCCTTACTATGCTTGCTAACCTTCTGGCTTTAGTGGATAATTTGAGTTCTTAAACTTTAATTGGCTGCAACCTGTTGATTGGAGATGCATGTCGACTGGGAAGGCCCATGTTTCAGTGTTTGGTATCGTTCATCACACCTCTTGAATGGAACTATCATTGATGGAGAATTAAGCAAGAAATATGATCCATCAAATAATCCTAATCAGGGTTGCAAATGGGTATCCGATTATCCAATTATTCGGAAGTCCCGACCCATAAAAAATCGAGTCTGGAACCTATTTTACGTTATGATTTACGAGCGAGTCCGGGTCCGGAACCTGATTTAGATAACCTGACTTAGATTCTGATTGATAAACGGGTATGGTTCTGGATGCACATAGGTTTCGACTCGTGGATCCGAGACCCGCTATATGAATCTTTGATATTGCAAACTATACCTTAAAATTAACTTTTTTTAGATGTTTTTATGTATAATATTGGAGGGAGTAGACTTGAAGCACTATTATAAGTTGAATGATATGTTTATTTTTAAAAGATTTAAACAATAAAGAAAAATTAGAATCGATTTTGGAACTAGATTCCAGTCTTCTAAGTAGACTTGGTTCCGGAATATTGGAACCGGGTTTGGAACCAACAAAATAGATTCTGAGTCAAAACCGGACTTGGAACCGTTATTTAGAAACAGGTCTGGGTCCGGGTCTATTATGATTCCGACTCGGAAGCCCTAATCCTAATCATATTCAACAGGTTTTACATGAAAATAAGATGGCTGTGTTTCTCATTCTTTTTTCATAGAGGAAATCAAGTGGACACTTTCTTTGTAGGAAACGTTGGTCCAGATGGCCAAGCCACCATCTACTTGTCAACATTTTTTTTCCTTTTGGGTAAAAGATTTGTCACACATTTAGGGATGGACCGGGTGGTCAAGGGAGGGACCAACCCAAGCCCGATCAGGGCCCAGCCTGATTTGGGCCGAGCCTAGATCTATTTTTTTGGCCTGTTTAATATATGAGCCTAAGTGATAGAAATCCCGAAGCCCAGCCTGTAAAGGCTGGCCCGAATAATTAATACATGTAATTTAGTGACTATTTACCCAAACTAATAATTAGAAAGCCTGGCAGGCCGGGACTGATTGACTAAATGGGTGGGCTCGGGCTAGGCGCTTAAGTCCCATGTTGGGGTTGAGGTGGATATGGGCCTGTGTTTCTAAAGGCTATACGTGGATATACCTCAGCCCATTATTAAGACCCAGCCCATTAACACTCCTACACACCTTCATGGCCCACGGTGCATACAGGCAAGGCGATGAGACATGGAATGGTGGGATCAAGGCTTCTTAGAGTTAATTGTGCATCATGATCATCCAAGTCATGGTGCGCACATGTGATCGGATGGATGAACATATCTTAATGGGTTACGGGAGATCTTGAAGGGTCCAAAAGATTCTAAAAGACTATAAGATTGTCTTGAATTATATAAAAATGCAAAGAGTGTCATTATGAACAATGTTAATGAGTAGAGTGTTATACAATAGGTTGGATAGTGTAAGATCAATATAGGGTTCCTTCGAAATTTCCATAAGAGTGTGTAGAAGGTTCCTCATCCATTAGATGCATAAGAGTGTGTAGAAGGTTCCTCATCCATTAGATGAGTTACATGTGACTTAATCTTGTCTATCCATTATATAAAAAGAAGTATAAAAAGGGTCTTACATTCATTTGTATCCGACCAAGTTTGTGAAACTAAATGAAAAAGCTCTTGTTCTTTAATATTTAAGCTCTCATAGTCTTAAATCTCTCTTTTGTGTATGAAGGGCATTATGCATGCAAATTCGAGTGTTGCATGGGCTAGAATTATGGATGCGAGTCTGTTCCCGATCTCGTCCAGCTTGAATCATATTAGAAATAAGGAAGACAGAAGAGATGAGAGACAAAATGAATATGTGGCATATGAGGGACATGGATGAAAATGAAAAGTAGGAGTCTAGAAAGACACGTTGTAAAAACAAGGCTCGGGAAATTTTCAAAATAGTGCTAAGTTTTACGTATTAATCATAAAAATTGAAGTGATTAAAAATTTGAAAATGTTTTAATGAACTATGCTTACCAATAAATGTTTTATTAGTATGTCTTCGTCAATTCTAGTTAATGTGAATATAACCTTATACAAGTAGAACACGAATGTAGGTTTTTTTGTGTAATGCACGTTGTATTGGTAAAGGCAAGTGCTTGATTTAGTAGCATATATTAAACCTTGGAGATATTAACAGCGCAAATCTTTTGCAACAACCTCTAATGTGTATTACTGTATGTTAAACATCCCAATTTGATCCTTATCTTACTAATATTCACTATTTGTCAAATTTGTGGTGAAGCTTAAGGATTAAACCCAACAATGAATATTAGTAAAGGGAATTTTTTGCCTACCCCCAATACATGAAGTATATGGAGCATTACCAGTCTCCACTATTGGCATCATCTTAGTTGAAAAATGATACTGGTGATCCCACACTCACGAGAATGATTTCTGCACTCAAACTTTAAGATAAACTTAAGATCTATATGGGTGGCTGATATCGTCCAAATCTGAAACTTAAAATAATGTGCAACGATACTCAAATATTTAGTTTTCTATTTTTAATGTACTCTCTATATTGTAAAATTAGATTAAGTTTTTCTATCTTTTCCTAAAATCACTGTATGATTCGAATTCCCTTTATTTCTATTTTAGAACTGTAGCCCTATAAAATGGCCATTACAGATTGTATTGGATATTGTAAGTTATTAGTAAAGTTAGTATTTTTGTATGTACTGGGTTCCCTCAAACGATTTGAAGAAGGTGTTGAATTCCCTCAAATGATCTGAATTATCTTTTATATTTTCTATTTTATTTCTGAGTTGAGTCTTTACAGAATCCGTGAATTTTACACCAAAAACACAGTTCACTACATTCCTAACACAACCAGAAAGAACAGTGCTCATATTAATTTCTCTCTCAAATTCAAGATCCATAGTAGCATATGCCAATTAACATGAACAAGTCCCTAGATATTTCAAGAACACAGAAAAACACAAATTATCATTTCTCAAGTTGGTACATCCAAACACATCTCTATGAAAGTGAGCCACGAAAGGAGTCACCACATACTATACTGATGTATTTCAGATCTCATTCTTGTCTAAAAGCTGCTGTTGAAAAGAAGTGAAATTTCAACATAGGTGTTGGTACACTGCTTCTGTGATGTAAGTAGAACAGAATTTACCAGAATCTGTCATTAAATGGTGATGTTCAACGGGGCGGCTCCAAGAATTCAAGTCAGTGAGGACAAAAAATACTTATCTTCCTCAACCCTGTCACTAGGGCTATCAAAGGGTCGAACCCAGGCCGGGCCGGGCCGAGGTTAAGCTCTTATCCTACCCTCTCATTTACGAACCGGGTTTAACAGAGCAAAAACCTTCGACTTTCACATGGGAGACTTGTAATTTTTAGGCCCTTACCCTACCTTTAAATATTTAGTATTAGAAAAATGAGAGAAAAATGATAAAAATAAAAGGACCTGAGATAAAAATACTATTTGAGCTTCCTATGAGTTAAGGTATATCCATTTAAATTTATAAGCCATTCAATATTATCGGGCTGCCCATGACATAAAAGTACACGGTTTATCTTAATTGGATGTTACAAAAGGGTCAAAAATTTATAAGCCATTTTCTCTCCTTCAAGTCAAACTCTTAAATCAAGTTGGTTCAAAATCTTTCCACAAGATTGTTTTAGATTTCAGTGGGATCAAAACTTCCCATTATATGTTTTTTTTTAGATCTCAGTGGGTCAAAAGCTTCCCACTCAAAGATTCACAAAATTTTTATGAATATGTTTTCAGTTCTCTGTGGGGTCAATTGACCCCACAGTGAACAACATGGCGCTGCCCATGATGTTCAACCCAAACATAAAATCATCCATAGTTTGAATCACATCCAACAAAACTCAAAATGATTCTCATGGATTGGCAAAACACTCCACAACATGGAGCCTCTAACAATGCCCATCATGGATCCCCACAAAATGGCTGACATGAATGCTTCAAATGTATTAACTTCACAAAGAGTAAATGGAAAGAAGGTTTGATGGTTCATTTTCTTCCTCATCCTACAAAGCACACAACTAGTCAAGAAAGCATATTGTATTTCACAATAAAAACAATACAAATCTTCAAAAATCACCTTGGACTTTCTTAAGCAAAATAGAAACTTTCATACTGATAGCATTCAGTGATGATATCCAACCGTTTTGGTAGGTATATTATTAATGAATAATCAATTGTAGAATGCCATTGGATGAGGCAAGGGTGGGCACTGGAAATTTTCCTTTGGTGGGCCGCGTAAAAAAAAAAAAAGGGGGAGGGGGCACATGTAAAGATCTAAGTGGTTTTATGAAACTTTTGGGTGGAAAACTGTATTTGAGTTGCATTTTGGTCCAAAAGGGCCGCGGTGCTCATGGGCGAGACCAGCCCGAGCATATCGGGCCAAGTCTACTTAAGGCAGGGGGGTGAACATGCATTCTAGGGCCGTTTAATAATTCGGCCGGGCTTGGATTAAGTGAAGGAAGGCCAAAAAGCCTATTTCATGTAAGAAATGCATGGAATTTAATTTAATTAGACCAAACAATTGCCAGAAAGCCCACAAACAATTTCAAAAGACAAGTTCAGCTCGGCATCGGCCTGACTTGTATGGTCCTTGGCTTGGGCG
Source organism: Camphora micrantha (assembly GCA_003546025.1). Lineage (NCBI taxonomy): Eukaryota > Viridiplantae > Streptophyta > Magnoliopsida > Laurales > Lauraceae > Camphora > Camphora micrantha. The sequence continues at coordinate 5,155,910 of QPKB01000002.1, forward strand.
GGTCCTGTGATTCTAAAACTGGGCTGGGACTGGGGGTCTGGATATGCATCATCCCGGCCCGGCCCATGAACACCCTACAAAAGGGTCAGGTTCCCTATTCAGTCAGTTGGACTCAATTAAGGTGAAGAATCCATCATCTCTTTTAGGCCTGGGTGTATCACAGGATTACCAAAAAAAAATAGATCTGTTGTGGGTTAAGACTGGGCAGGCCAAAACAGAACTACTTCTCAAACATAGAGCTAGACCTTGTTGGGTGGAACACTTACAATCTACATCCTTTGTAGGGCTATCATGGTCAACTCAGAGCTGATCTCACTTGGATCCAACCCAAGAAATACATGCGGTGGCAGTGACTGTGGACTCCCCATGTAACTGACTCAACCCAGACCCATCCTATTAAAAAAAAACAAAAAAACAAACAAACAGTTTTTAGTATTTACTTTGAACCCATTAATTTATGAGCCTGGTTATGGGTCCTTTTAGTTCTTTCAGAGTTTTCACCTATGAAAATACAGTTTTAAGTACTTACTTTGGACCTGTGAAGTTTGTCTCTGTCTCTGGGTCCATTTAATTCTTCCAGATTCATCTCCTATGTAAATACAGTTTGAATAGTTACTTTGGGTCCCCACTAATTTCTGATTCAGGGTCTGGGTTCATTTAGATTTTCCTTTCTCATCACCTATGAAAATAAGACTTTGGGGCCATTGATTTCTTAGTCTGGCCCTGGATCTATGTAGCCCTTCTAGACCCATTATGCACCTATGAGAACACAGATTGAGTACTTACCTTAAATTAGGGGTGCATAAAAAATCCGTTGATCCATGAAATCGAACCGATCCAATCCGATCTGTTCCGTGGATTTTTATCCAATCCGAAGGTAAATGGATTGGTGACAGATTGAAAATCTTATAATCCATTAGCAATGGATCGGTGACGGATTTCACCATCAATCCGCGGATTCAATTCGATCCGATCCGATCCGTTGACATTAAATATTAATAAAAGAATTTAAGGGCTCTAAATATAAGTTAAGATGTCTAGATATAAAATGAGAATTTTTTGAAGGGGTCAAATATTAAGTTTTTTACAACATGTTTGATATCTTTCTTTTAACATTAGATTGAATGGATTGAACGGATTAATCCGATCCGATCTGGTCCATTGGATCGATTTTTAACAGCCACGGATTGCTGATGGATTTCCAATCCGCACCAATCCGACCTGTGTACACCCCTCTTAAACCCATTAATTTCTGAGTCAGGGTCTAGTTCTCTTTAGTCCTTCCAGATTCATGACCCATGACAATATAGCTTGATTACTTACTGTGGACCCATTTATTTTTGTGTCTTTGGGACTTACTACCAAATATTGCCCACTCACGTGGGAAAAGAGCCTGCCCACATGAGAAGAAAGCCCATATAAATAGAAAGGGAGCCTGTACATGCTGTACCCGGGTTCAAACCCTGGGTGCTTACTATGAAAATACAGTTGAGTACTAACTTTGGATTAATCTGAGTCAGGGTCAGGGTCAGGGTCAGGGTCTGGGTCCGGGTCCATTTAGTTCTTCCAGACCATCCATGATCCATGGACCATCACCTATGAAAGTACAGTTTGAGCACTCACAAAGCCATAACATCTTGTATTTAAAAGCAGAGAGACTATTCAAGGCATTGCTGCTTCTTTCACATAGAATCAGAAGGTCTTTTTGTTTTTGTTGAGAGAGAGAATGGAAGAAGAAGAGATCGAGAAAGCAGTGTTAGCATATCTGAAGAAGAAGGGTTTCAAGCATACAGAGCTCGCTCTTCAAGAAGAGCAGAACAACAATCCTTCTGCTTCCCAAACCGATCCTGACGTCGCCAGACGCATCCTCTCCTTCGCCCAGTACTCTCTCTCTCTCTTACTGTTTTGAAGTAGAAGAAGAAGCTGTTGTTGTATTTGTATTTGCCTCTTGTCTTTTGATTGTGCTTTGTTAGGGTTTTCGCAGAACATGATGGGGATGAGTAGTTAATGGCTGTTAGGGCACGTTCTCCTGTTCAAAATCAAATCTTTTGCTGACCCATTTTTCATTCTGCCATTTTAACTCACAATTCTATTCAATGGGGTTCATTTATATCTGGCTGGCTTTGCGGACCCATTTTTCATTCTGCCATTTTTAACCCACAATTCTATTCATATCTGACTGCTTCTCTTCTCTCCTTATCTTAATTGTCTTTCTTTCAATCTATCTAGGTTACACAGACTTTGTTCTTGGGAAACCAATCACTTCCATGGTAACAATTTCATAGCTGGTGATTGGGTCGAAACCTAGTTTGGGTGCAATAAGGATATGAAATTGATACACATGAATGACTGCTTGCATTGAAAAGAATGGACTTGGTAAAAGAACTTGTTTTTAATAATTTAATAGGTAGCATGAAAATTATTTTCAGGCACTTAAGCTTGGACATCCTGGCCTGTGGGGCCCACCGGCCAGACCCTCATCCCTATGATCCCTTTACATACATTACACCCACCCTGAATTTGACACTGATCTGAGCTGTGGTGGGTCCTTCATGAAAATTTTGGCAACCATCCTAATTTATCCAACGGCTTGAGATTTGAACAACTTTGAGGCCCTCGAAACAGCATCTCCCTCGATTGGATGGTTCCAATTGTTTGCACAAAGGTTGGTCATGGGGAGACATTTTCAAACTCCCTGCTCCCAATGCTTGTCATGCTTCTTAGTGAGCCCCACTGGCCACGCCGTCCTTGTAAATGCCTCCTATGTATCGTGGGTTTTAAAGAGATAAGTATAAGAAAAATGTTTCTGGTCCTATTCTTGTTTCACTCATTCTAGTATTTTTCTTGGTGAATTTTTATTTTTAACCTTTTTCTTTTTCAATAATCTAGTGACCTGTTTGTAATAAACAAAAATTTCATTCGGCAAAGTTTTGGTATTGGCTAAAAATTAATTAATGTGAAAGGCCATGGTTTTGATATTATACCTTTTCTTTTCTTCTTCTTTTAAATGGGGCTTATGATCTATTGACCTTGGGGCTTATGATCTATTGACCTTACTCCTTTTCTTTATTTTATTTTCTATCTATGATGTGGGCATTTTCATGTTCAAGACTCAGAAGAATAAGTTTTTTTCTTGTTTGGATGAAAAAGTAAAGAAGATTAAGGCTCAATGGCATTGCAACAAAGTTTGCGCTGTTTGAAGTTTGAACTTAATTCATAACTTTAACCACCTAATGGATGCTTTCCTGTCAGATCAGAGAATGGTCCAGCACGATATCATGATGGTTATAGTAAGCTAAGATCTTGGACATATACTTCACTGGATTTGTACAAGGTAATTTCTCATCAGTTCAATGGCTTATGCTCATTCTTTGTATGGTCAAATATTCTATTGATTGGTTTTTATTTTTGTGGTAATTATTATTATTATGTTGGTGTCGTTTTGTCTTGTTTTTAGTTTTTCCCTGATTGTACAGTGGAGTCCTTGGAAAAATTAGTAACATTTTTGTTTTTTAAGGGAGACGAGATATACAACAAAATGAAGATACAAAAAGGTCTATCATATTATAGGAATTATTAACTGAAAATGGGGACTTAATGAGATCATCTGTAGTGGGAGAGTTTCCTCTAAATCTCTGTTCTCTGTGCACCTGGGAAGAAGTTAATGAAGCCAATATGTCCTACATATCGTTAATTTCCTTTATGGATTCTTCTTAATGCCTTGTGGAGTCTTCCTAATGCCTGGTGTAGGGGTTGATAGAGGAATCACTTAATAATGCACTTAGAATCACGTAGTAGTGCATCCTTTATTCCTATTTGAATTAAATGAAAATGGGGACTTAATGAGACCCTCCGTAAGGGAAGAGTTTCCTCTTAATTTCTGTTCTCTGTGCACCTGGGAAGAAGTTTGTGAAGCCAATATGTCCTACATATCACTAATATCCTTTATGGATTCTTCTTAATGTAGGGGTTGATAAAGGAATCACTTAATAATGCACTTAGAAGTTTGAATCACCTAGCAGTGCCTCCTTTATTCCTATTCGAATTGCTTAATCTTCTGTCTCTGCGAGAGTCACATTGGGATATAGATGGCATTCGGCTGCACCTTGAGCTGAAGGGATCACTGGTGGAACTGTACTGATCTGAAGTTAGAACCCAGAAGTTGTGCCTATATCTTGTCCATTGACATTTAATCTGTTGACACACAAGTCTGCAGTATGTTCTACTTCTTCTTAGGATGTGAACCTTGAGTGCCCAAAACCTAGAAATTTCAATCTTTTTATTTTTTTTGAACGGTTAGAAATCTCAATTTTTGTTGCAACATTCTGAATTAAACAGTTTCCTTGTAAGTTTATATATATATATATATATATAATGAAAGTCTGAAAATGTCCAAAAAAAGAGCTAGATGTTTCAATCTGGATCATTGCATCGTCACTACATAGCATGAAGACTGCTTCCTTTGTTAAGTCTTTGATAGATGCTCGATCTGATCTGTTTTTCCTACACCAATTTGATCAGTGCACAAGATTATCCAAGAGTAGTCTATCTGAGCATTCTTCCCTGTAATACCCTAAAATTGCTGAAACAGTTGCCTCCTCTCCATCCTATTTCCATCTTCTAATATGTGCTGTATTTGGACTGAACTTAAATTTTGTAATCCTTGATTGTTGGCACTGCATTATTATTATTATTATTATTATTATTATTATTATTATTATTATTTCACCTTACATTCGACCTCCTCTTTTACTCTTTCTGATAATCCTTTTGACACACGCTTCAAAAAAAAAAAAAAAAAAAAGAGAGAGAAAGAAAAAAAGAAACCCCTTTTGTTCCATTTCCATATTCTCAGCCAACTGTTTCTTTTCTCCTTTTTTGCCACGATCTTTTCTCTGCTAGGTAATTTTCCCTGTAAGGATTGGAGCTTTAGGAAAAAGCAAAAAGCCCGCCCGCCCTTTAGCCTGAATTTCCTTTCCCAGATTCTGTTGAATCTATGGAAGGAGCATCGTTCTTCTTACCTTGTCAATTCAAATGTGAACGGTGAGGGGCCAAATCCTCCCAAACTAGAATCAATGGTAATAAATAATTATCGAAAGTAGGCCTGGTGGTTGCCTTCTGAACTCTGAAGTGCCCCAAGGTAAATCTCTGCAGCTGGACATCCACCTGCAATGAGGCATCTGTATATCACTATATCTTAATCATCATTGGGTTTTCTTTCATGTTTAACTACGTGAATCAATGGTCGGCCGTGAACATATCAATCAAGTCATTTTGATCATACTCCAATCAGAGAAACTACACATGATTGCAGCCCCACAGGTCATATTCCCACTGATTACAATGTCCGGTTCTACTCATAGTTGCCCCGTAAATGGGAACTGTGGGGTCTATAAACCACTGATAGGAGCCAGACTTTATCTTTCTGTACATCTTTTACCATAGTGGAGACTATGTAATGCGCAATGGAGGGAAGATGCAGGGCGGGCAAGATAGAGATGGAAAAATTGGCCTCACCCCAAACTCCAATATAGATGGCAGATCTAGGGAGAGAACTCGAAGAGAACTTGGGGAAGATCCTGAAAGTACTCAAAACTCAATTTCATTAATCATTAGGCATTCAGAGCCAAATAGGCTTTACATCACTTATATAGGAAAAAAAACCTAGAACCAACCTGGACCATCCAAACATATTGATGGCCAGGATTAAAACATCTGACTAAACAACTTAAAGCATAATTAAAACTCTAAATAACATAAAATAAATGGGCTGGTAGGTAGGCTGGGCCCATTGGCTGGTTGGCCCATGGGGACCCTGGGTCTGTCCTACATCCGAATTGGCCAACAAAGTCCAGATCACAGATTTACATGACTTACTTTTATGTCTATTTAGCACACTTTCCCAATGGCCCAACCAACTTTCCCATTCCATGTGCTGCTTTACCATGATTCCATGAGCACTTACATTTTCTTGTTTTTGGCTCTAGAGCTTCTCTTGCCTCGCTAACTGGGGCATCCTTGAGGTGCTGCAACTTATATTCAAAATGAATCCTTCCCTCTTACCACACCACACGATGTGCACCTCACTAGGGCCCCTTCCCTTTGCTCACCAATATGTCCTCGAGACCATCTATGCATCTGTTTAAACTTCTCAGGCTTTACTGCAATGAACTGCATGACATGTGAAGGTGTCGACCTGTGACCACAATCATTGAAAAGAAATGATTTGATATCTCCCTCCAACGTTGACAGGTGGCTGACTATTATCATGTAGCTTGTCACCCAACGGATGGACACTGCAACAAACCTTTATTCCTGTTGACAAAAATTGATTTTCAGCCGATGAACGATTCAGCTGTAAAATCTACAGACCTTTGCACGCCTAAAAGAGTATGGGATGCTGAAATATGACGTGGACCTTCTTTTGGTAATGATATGGTGGGCTATGTATGACACCAAAAAGAATAGACAGTAATAACAAAACTAAAACAACCAACTAGCCTCTAAGGATATTTTAAATTCTTAGTGATTTTTTTTCTTAAAAAAAGTATTTCTTATGTTTCTAGATTTTCTTTCCTATTTATAATCTCCCTTTTCTCCTTTACAGCTGAACCCAAAAAAAAAAAAAACCTTTTCCCTTATTTATGACCTCTTTTTTTTTCTTAATGTTTCTGTGACTCAAGGTCTACTTATACTGCTGGCAATGTAATGAGTTGAACCCTCTAGGCAATTTAATGAGTTGTGCCTCTTGGCAATTTAGTGAGTTTAACTATGCAAGTACAATTTTTTAAAAATATATTGATAATGCACTTGTAATGCTAATTTGATTAAGTTGTGCAGCATGAGTTACTTCGCGTACTGTATCCAGTATTTGTTCATTGCTTTATGGATCTTGTGGCGAAAGGACATACACAAGAAGGTATATACTTTTGAATATAGTGTATTTAGTCTCAGATTTCTTCTTACACTGCAAAAATATTGGATTCAGTTGTTAGCTTTACAAGTTGCATTCACACCCTTAATTCTGCATGAGTGGAATTTGCAGCTCGAACTTTTTTCAATAGCTTCCGTGAAGACCATGAACTGATGCATTTACGAGACCTGCAGAAATTGGAAGGCATTCTCTCCCCCTCGCATCTGGAGGTAAACTACTGTTTTGAAACTTACACTAGTTCTTGGACTATTTCTGATTATTGAATTGAATAAAAGACTAGTTTATGGATTTTTTTAACCTAAAAATCTTTTGTAGGAGATGGAATTTGCTCATTCTTTGAGACAAAGCAAAGTCAACATTAAGATATGCAAGGTGCTTGCTTAATTTTTCTCAGCTTACTGCTTGGTGGATTGTCAATGCTATAAAAAACTCTCTTTCAATGCTTGATTTCCTCAGATCTTATTGTTTTAGCATGGTTAAACAAAAAGGGGATCTAGACTAGAAAAGTAGAACTTTTGACTCTACTTTTTTTTTTTTTTAAACATGGTTAGGTAGCTATACAAGTGTACTGCATGTTTTTTTTTTGGGGCGAAGTTCTTCTGTTACCTATCTTGATCGCTATGGATATGTGAATATTTTTTCTTCCAAACCTTTTACTTGAACTGTATGATGCATCATCTTATGGGCACATAGTTTATTCCAAGTAGATAATTTTGTGTAACGTGGTTTGTTCGACATCAACGGGTTAATTACTTTTGCCCTTCCATGTCATATTTACATTATCAGATCCTTCCAAGCAGATGACATTTTCTGTATTTTGTTGTATAGTTCTGTTAACTTAGTATAATGGGTATGGCATTTACTCTCCATTGATAACAGGTGCTGGACCCATTTCAAAGTATATGACAATGTAGTTTTACAGCTTCTCATTGATTCCACATATGCTACCTGCATGGATCTTGCATAGGAACTGATGCAGAGAAATAGAGCTTATATGGGAGTACGGATTGTGATTACAAAGCTATAGTTGTGGCATTTTGATGGATAGATTCAGTGTAGAAAGTGGTAGACATCTCTTATACGATTGTGGTCTGTGCTTGCCATTTATTTTAGGAAGGGAAAACCTTGAACGTGCTAGATGCAGTCCTATGCGCACCCCTCATGAAATATCCTATGATCCCATTTCTGCTACACAAGTGAAATAACAACTTACACACTTCTGTTTGAAACACTGCCATTCTAATTTCAAACTGCAATGAAACTCATAAGCTATCTACTACTTGGAATGATTGGATCTTACTCCCATTCCTAAGATGTCTACTATGCATCTGCCAACAGGTGAAAGTAAGGGGTCATTTTTCTTTTATGCATGGGATATAAAAATGGGATTTACAAATGAAAAACTTGCATATATGAATTTTATATGGAAAATTTACACATGTGAAACACATTGCCATGTTTGTTTGGAAGAATCCATTTTCATGAGTAAACGTTGAACAGTTCCAAGTGCTTATGTAAAATTTTCATATATCTCAAAATCAATGACAATTTAAGACATGAAAATGAACATCTTGGGATTTAATGGGTCAATAAAAAAATTTGAATGGTTCGGATTAAAAATTTAGGGCCCACAAGAGTTGTAGAAAATAAAAAGACAATGATGGGATGTGATACCACTACCTATTCCAAAGGCACATTGTATGGTGCCTTACTATCCAAAGTGGTTTGAAACGTTTTCACACCGTTTCAGGTGTGAAGATTTTCATATGAAAATGGCCTCATTTACACACCATTTTCACACCTCATTTACAAATGTGAGTGCAACAAACATGACACGACAAATGACTCCTGAGGAATATGATGTATTCACTAATTACATTACATTTTCAGTTCAGGCAGGCTGAAATTGCTATGTAGATATCACAAACTAGATCTCAGGGTTACTTTCTTAGTGGGAAGTGTGTAAAAATTGCTATGTGCGGGTTAGGCAATGGAATGCCATTTAGATAATAGATAGATGCTAACATGTTCATGTTTTCATGAGGCAAAATTCAATTGGGTTAAACTTAGTCATGGAAACAAGAGGTAGTAAAAAGCTGTAGGATTTGATACATAAAGTCTGGACCTCCAGTGTATATATCTTAAGTGAACAAAGCATTAGTTCCAATGAAAAATTGGGCATGACACATATTTAAGAATGAAAACATACCCATGAGAGCTATGATGCCTAGATACGGATATGTATACAGACATTTATATGGGGATCGGGGATACGACTCCCCACTTTTGAAAATCTAAGACATGGATATGGATATGGGTGTCCTAATTTTTTCTTTAGATCACTTTTGAATCGATGAAATTATCATTGTTTCCATTACTTTCTAGCATTTTTTATGGTGAGAAGTAAAAATATTAGAAAAACAATATGAGATAATGGACTTTATAAGTAGGATATGTTAAATTTGTCCTCTAGAAGTATCGGTGCAGTATCAGGTACTAATACAAGTGTCGTATCGGTCTGATACAGATACGTTGGGCTTGTATAAGTATCTTGGGATCATAGCCTGAGAGAGAGAGAGAGAGAGAGAGAGAGAGAGAGAGAGAGAGAGAGAGAGAGAGAGAGAGTGCAATCATGTTACATATGGAACATGTGATATCTGATTATGATATGCCGATCCAGTAGTCTAGATACAGTTGTAATCATGAAAGAATACCCATGTGTATTGATCTCTATGCATGGATGAATAATGGGCCTGCGTTTTACCATTTAAAAGAATAAAAAAATAAAAATAAAAGGTCAGTGGAATAGTGATCACATGAAGATTGGAGAAACCCTTGAAAAAGGGGAAAAAGGTAAAGTTTAGATTCAAATAAAGAATCACATGGGGATTCAATTTAGATATATTTTGTTGGTTCTTTATGTTTAATTTTCGGGAAGTACTCGTGTTCTCTTCTGTGTGGCTTTAAATAGGATAGAGTGGAAAACTAGAACACATGGAGCTGACCCAAGATGCATGGGGTAAGACTTCAATGACGATGGCAACGATAATATTTATGTCTACATATTTATTTAAAATAGTTAGATAGGGTTTGTTGTTCTTTCTTTTTTTCTTTTTTTTTTGTTGAGCGGTGGCTTTCAGGTTTCAGATGTTTCCATGGTTGCTTCTTGGTATAATGCTTTTGTACTTCTAAGCTTTTGATCAATACAAGTAACCATTTGTGGGTGCGAGATTCCACTGAACTGGATAAAACCAAAAAAGAGAAAAAGGACAACCACAAACATGCCCTTCTCTCAAAAAACTTAGATGATGGTGTTGATGATATTTTCATGTTCTATTCATTTTGTGCCTAACAGTCGGTTATAGGCCCTTTTGCTTACCATTAGCCAATGAATGGTATGCTGTAGCTCGGTCTGGTTTGTACATGACATAAGCTGACCATTATTTTTGCCACTCAGTACTCATACGAACTTCTACTGCAATATCTACACAAGACACAGTCCATTACCATGCTTGGAATTATCAATGAGCACATTAATTTCCAAGGTACTTGTCCTTCACATTTGCAGCCTTCATAAACATGAAACGCGATTATCTTTCTATGGTCAATGTTTTTGCTTTTCTGAATCTTTCTATTTTCTCAAAGTTTTCTTATCTATGTTTTTCTCATAATTATATGTGGACAGTTGCTCCAGGACAGCCCAGTTCAATATCTGATGATGCAGAGGTTGTAACTCTAATTGGGAGCAGTCAGGATGCTGCCAATCAGATAAATCAGAAAGAAATACGTTGGGGGGTAAGTTGATAAAGCCATCTATCTGTTGTTTTTTTCCTAGTAATATCGTAGACTTGGGAGTCTACAATAGTGAATAGAGATTCCTTTGTCATTGGATTTTCACCATTTATGAATTAATTATTTCAATCAGGTGTCTGCATCAGAAAACAATTCTTATGACTATTTTCATGTTATTGCTGCTGATCATTTTTTTTATGATGTATTGTTGCTGATCATTTATAACTGTTTTTTATAAAATCTCTTCTGGCTGATATCTAAATAAAACATTGTATTAGGATATCTAGTCATCCATTTTTTTTTTATTTTTTTTTTAACATTCTGTATGCTATGATGTTATCCTGAGCTTTAGAAAATTTGAGGAACAATGCCATTCTTTCTACTGAATTGTCAACTGACATTGTTTTCTTCATTATTGTATACTAAGATGAGACCTAGTGGAGTTCTGATATTGTTGTATGCCACTAATTTATTTTTCTTTACAGTAGTAGTGTGCCACTTCTCTTGAGTTGAAGGGGTACTTTAATAAGATTGCAGGTAAAACTGTACTGTTTTATGGCTTAATGGTTTACCAAAAGGAAATCACAAGAAGAGAAAGTGCATGTGGGTTTTACCGATGATCAACTGTATGGGAGGTCGGCTGGTTCCTCGTCATAAGTGCATGTGGTGTGTATCATAACTTCATAAGGTGGATGTTTCATGCATGGACTAGGGCAGAAAGAATAGTCTTATTAGGAATGGGTTCACAACAGCTAGCTTTGTTGTGCCTCCAATGAAAGAGAAAACTAAGGAGTTCTCTTTGAGATAGCTTTGGCCATGCACATATCACATGACATGAGATAGGAAAAGGGTTTGACCTAATAGAACTGGCACAACCATCCCCAAATAGATGGGACAAGGGTTTGATGATGATAATGCCATGGGAAATGACCCTACAGTAGACGAAAGGAAAACAAATGATGATTTCTGGGAAGAGAAATGTGGTTCGTTAATGCTGGGGTATAGTTTATGCCAAATTAAATGTGAAATTTCTTGATGCTACAAAAAGCTATAGATTTCTGAATTCTATTTCTGTCCTTAGCATCAGCGACTACAGCTAAACTAGTCTCTCCATCAAGCATGGAAATGAAACTCTAATGCATGATCCATTAGTCTTTTGAATTCTTTTATATGCATCAAAAACAACTTCCTGCAAAGTCAGATTTATTGTGGGCTTGTTTTCAAAATTGTGGGCTTGTTTTCATCCTTCTTTATTTGATTAGTTTTCTATGCTCAATGTATCTTTATCACTAGTGGAAAGAAATGCCCATTTCAAGGGGGAAAAAAATATAGCTGGAAGAATTGCTGTCCACTGTTTACATAGGCTTTTTTTTCCCCATACCTTTACCAGCTTATGTATAATTCTCTGAATTAGTTGCTTGAAGATTCTTTGGAGGAACGTTTGGAGAAGGCTTCTGGTTTACTTTCAGATTCTGAGAAGGCTGAGGGTGAAAACAAAGATGGGGATTTGGAAGAGAACAAGGTGAGCAGTCATAAATGACTTTGTATGAAAAATAAAAATCTATTTCTCATCTTTTATTTTTTGGTAAAAAAAAATTCTATTTCTCATCTTGAATGTAATATATGCTGGTTAGCACCTCGTGATGATAGAAATCATTCAGTCCGCGGATATGCCTGATATCTCTGGCCTGAAGCAGATTTAACGTGGACAGTGGTTTAGTGATCTAGATTGTTGTATTGTATCTGATGAGCGCATTAGATATCTACTTTCTTATTTCTTCGATGTGACATTCATATTCTTTGTGGCTTCAATAAGCGGAGTCCACAAATAGTGGATATACAATGGTTCACAATCTGGTTTACTTTTGGGGACATGGTCTATCGTCACTGGGCCTGTTAGATCACAGTGATCACTACCAAAACCAGTCTGCACTAGCACAAACTCGAGGCTTGATGATGTTATGCATTCTCTCTATCCAAAGAGAGTGTGATTCCTTTTTAACAAACTGCTGAATTAAGGCTTTCCTAACAAACGAACTTTGTAGTGAGCAAGGTGACCTTTGAGGGTATTTTTTGTGCTTTTAAAATCTTAGATCAACTGTGTAATGTTATACTTGTATGTGGTTGTTCTTCCATGTTTCATGATTTCATCTCTTCAATGCCTAGGGTAGCTAGACCTTTGATTCCCAGATTCTTCAAAATGGGTGATGCATCTGTATTGCATCGCATCTAGTAATATGTATAGGAGAATCCTCTACTGTGGTCGCCTACATGGAGAGGCTTGTGAAGCCTCCCTCATGGGGCCCTATGATGCAGCCAACCCTCACTTGTTGACATCCTTCCGAATGAGGTTGACTGTTGGATTGAAAAAAAAAAAATTGATGCCTTCTAAAATTGTTTGACTTGACCATTCAAAAAAACATAATAATAATAATAATTGTTATTATTATTTTAACCTTGAGAGTCATAGATCAGGGGGTTAGGACGACGTAATGGACTTGAGATTTTGCACGCAGGTGGATCCTGTCCAGGACTTTCGATACGCCACCTTCCCCTGACTGCCATGGCCCCCACAAGGGAGGCCTCATTAGGCTCACATGATAGGGGTATGCAGGAGAGGGTGACCCATACACAAATATTTAGTGGAAAATATTCTCCTGCGCATCATTATGCTCACCATGCACCAGCAGCGACCGTCACACATAAGGCGTGAAATTTAGAGGTGGCCCCCACTGCTGGGAGGATTCGGATGCATGGTGCCTTTGTGCACTGTGTGCTGGTGAAAATTATCCCATATCTAGTACTTCATTTATATATACATATATGGGTAATATTCCTTGGTATCGAGTGTGCATGGTTGCACAATGGCTGTTGGGGCCTACTTGGGGCCCCACAGATCATGGGATGTGGTGGTTGGGTTGGGGGGGAGATGGAAAGATCTGCTCATGATTGGCCCAGATATAAAAAATGAGGTCAATCGCGTGCCTCTAACCCCTTGATCTATGGCCCACAAGTTTAACGGCTTTATATTAAAAAAAATCTTACCCTCAATCCAACGTTCCAGTCCATTCAGTGGGTGCAAACCCCGGGGTTCAGTGACTATCAAGCGGGGGTCCCATGTGTGTGAACGGTATGGATATATTTCGCTATACACAGTCATATTATCACTAGAAAGGAGAAAAGGAAAGAGAGGGAGGTGGGGGAAGTTTGGGGTTTGAGAGGGTTGGATGGATCATCTACACAAGATAGTCTGCACAGATGGTTCCATGCGAGACATCTACAGCTAAGTAGAAGTTATATATTTAATAATAATCATCATCATAATGTGTGAGTAATTTGTGTCCATGTGTTACATCCCACATCGCCTAAGTAATGGGTTTGATAGGGCTTCATTTACCTGTTTGGGCCTTCCACCTACCAGCCTAAGTCATGGTATCTTATCTTACATGGTATCAGAGCGCCTTCCGATCCTGTCGTTCTTGTGTAGCTCACATGGCAGGCCCGTCCATGAAATCTGTTGGGCCTACACGTGAGGGGAAGTGTTACTTCCCACATCGCCTAAGTAATGGGTTTGATAGGGCTTCATATACCTGTTTGGGCCTTCCACCTACGAGCTTAAGCTTTTGGGTTGGTGCATGGCTTCTTACACCATGTTGGTGTTGAGAATAGGTCAGCAAAGTTTTTTCCATGCCCGGCATGCATCTGTACTCCCCTGGTTTTGTCCCTGCCTACTTCAGAAAAATTGTCCATAGTTCTGATAGAGGCCAGAAGAGCCCATTTAAGGGCCAAATAGAAGCCCTATTCTACCGAAGAGGGCACAAAATTGCTTCAGATTGCAGGGGGGAGAGCCAATGGAAAAGAACAGAGAAAAAGAAAGAATGCAGAGGGAGGGAGGGAGAAGCTTACCTCTGATGGTGATTATGATGACCAACACTGGCTGATGGTGATGATGACTGAATGTGAGGGTGTTGGTGGGATGATGATTGGGGGAAGGCACGAAAAAAAATCCTAGTGAGAGATTGTTTTGAAACTTGGACTCATTTAAAGGATCTTCAACTTTGGGCTGGGTGGGCTGGGCCTTCTACTCTGTAATGTTAAGCCTGAGATTGGCCCAATTGTTGATCGGGCTTAAAGATCAGGCCTGAGCCTGATATAAATTCTAGGCTTGCCCGTCCCTAACTGGGCTTGGCTTGCATTGGATCAGCCCATGTGTTACCCCAGTCATTGCCTTCCATGTAATGTCCTTGTCGTTTTAGGCTTGTCAGCTGGAGACGGTCACAATATTTAAGCAACCTCTTTCTCTGCTAATCAGGAATGAAAATGAAAACAATTTTTTTCCTTATTTACTTTTGGAGATAATATGAAGACATTCCAGTGTCAAAGACCTGGTTCTTTTGCTCTTGTAGAGGCTTTTGATTTCTCTTCCACATTAATTTTTTTTGCAATTTACATGATCCTTAAATTCCAATATCACATTTGGCATTTATTTGTATTTTCTTCTCTCATTCAGAAGAGATCAGTGGAGGGAGGGAAGCAAGGAAATTCTATCAAGAAGTTAAAAAAAGAAAAGATTGTTGGCACAACTGGAAAAAATGCTCGCTCTGAAACAAACTCTATTACCATGGCTCCACGAGTGAAACCAGAACTTACCTTGCCTGTAATGTAATCATCTATTTCAAATTTACTTCATCATAGTGGCAGATGGTGTGTAACACTTGAATATATCTTTTGTCTTTTTGGTAGTAGAATACCAAATTGTATTTTGTAGTAAATACACTTCTGTTATTTCTTGTTGTTTTCCTTTTCGATATTGTACTTAACAAGGCTAACAATGCAGTTTAAGACTTTTAAGTGTTTTGGTATCATCCCTACATTTAACAATGTTTTCCTATTACAAAAAGGTATGGGTCAACACTTCTTCTGTGTAACTAGGACTGCTTGCAAGGTCATTGGACGTACCGTTCTCTCCATATTGAAGCGGTTCGTTCCAAGATGGGCAAGTTGTTAAGGAAGATGAGATTTGCTTATTGGATGATAAAAAGAATTTGTGGGGTTTAGTTTGTTGGATATATTGAGGAACCGGGTTCCTGGATGATGGGTGGAGGAAAAAGCAAAAAAAGATTAGACAAACTGAATTGCTCCCCACTCCTAGATGTTTATGTTTAACATTGATTAAGCCGCCTAAGATAAACTGGGGCATGCGGGAAGTGGAAGGGTTTTGAAGAACCTGGGAGAGCAAGCCATGCTAACATTATCTTGGCCAGTGGGGTCAAAGGAATCAGATGTGGATGAGATAATGGCAGTGTGTGCGAGACTTTGTATATCGAGGAAGACAGAAAAATGCACTAAATGGGGAATGAAAACTGGTGAACTGTGGAGATTGGTTTTTGCTTTAAAACAGATGTGGAAGTTAAGCATGATATGCCAACTTCTTTTTTCATGTTTATAGAAGTACTAATGAAACAGCTTATGGATTGGCAAAACAGTGAGTGATAGTGGGAGACTCTAATCATAGGACAGTTATAAACTTTTTTTACATACATACAATATATATCTCTTATACTGCATGGTTCATCTGTTTTCATTTGTTTATTTTTCTTTTATTAATGGAAAATTTGTTACTGGTAAAAATTGTAAAAAAAAATTAAAAAAATCTGCCCCTTGTCATGGTTGTAGGTGTCTTTTGACTCTGTCTTTATGCAATAGAAGTTATCAATGTGGAGAAGTGTTTTTTATGAATCATACATGTGTACATGTATACATACACATGTACACATGTATGTATACATGTATACATGTGTACATGTATATACATGTATACATACATGTGTACATGTGTATGTGTGAATATATATATATATATATTGGCCAAAACTTCCAAAACCCATCAAAATTTCCGAAATTGACTGAAATTTCCAAAAAGTTGAATTGATTGAAATTTCTGAAAAGTTGGCCAAAAGTTGAATAGGGCTATTTCGTTTTTGTATGTTGACAAAAACGAAATTTCCGAAACTTTGTCCGAGACGAAACGAATTTCGCAATTATGCTCTATATCCTAGGTTGCATTATGTTTGCTGAAGAATTTATCATGTTGCTTACCTGATTATACCCATATTTTAAAAATATGTTTGCTTATCAATGTTTTTGAAATGAATATTGTTTCATGAAGATGTCATGTCATGTTGCTGTTGATTGTATATGTTCTTCAAATATGCCATTGATCTATATGTGTCCCTGCATGCTTGTGATTGGTTGTCAATTCAGTTATAATGTAGTTGTTGTCTGCTTCTACCTGTTTTCTTTTTGAAAAAAAAAAAAAAGCACAAAGGTTGTTATTAATGTTCTTAATCATGATATATGCCTTTTCACTGGTATTTGGATTTTTCTATTTTCCTGATAGCATTTTATGGTTTTGAATGACATTTCTTTTCCATTCTATTTCAGGCCAATAGAAGTCGAACATTCTATTCTCGAGGACTTACGAAATCGTGTGCAGCTGAGTAGCTTGGCATTGCCTTCTGTCAGCTTCTATACCTTTATAAATACACATAATGGGTAATGGTTCCTTCTGGATCAATGATCTGCCAACCATTTTTAGATATAGTTCTCTTTTGTTGAGCATTTTGTTTCCTTGGAAATTTATTTTCCCCTGTATCTTACCTTTCCCTTGGATGTTTACTAGTTTGAACTGTGCATCAATTTCTCATGATGGATCACTGGTTGCTGGTGGTTTCTCTGACTCATCACTAAAGGTTTTATTTTCCCTCTCCCTCTTGTTTTTTATGACAGTGGCTTCCTTTTTTATATTCTGACTAATTTGTCTCTATTTTCTCCCATAGGTTTGGGACATGTCAAAAATGGGACGACGAGTTGACACTTGTAAGTGTTTTATTTGCACCACAACCATTTGTATCAAATGCTTGATTTTCTATCCAAGCAGATAATATAATTTGATTGTATTTATAGAATGATCTTTGGTCCATCCCTAATTTATGCTAATACCTATCTGAATGCGCCACAAAGTGCAGTATGTCCATTGTGCATCCTCTGTTGGATTAGGGTTTAAACATGATTAAGGGCTTCTGAGTTCACTCTCAATGTCTGTGCTTTACATACATCTTCTGTAGGCTACATCAGTTACTAAAGTGGCAAGGATGGGACGTGGAATTAGTGTGTAAAGCTAAAGTATGACTCCTTTACTCGAAGAGGAAATTAAGAAATGCCATTTGAGATGGGTAGGCATGTGTATGAGGAGTTGAAGTAATCGGAAGTTACCTGTTAGATTGTGACCTAAGAAGTGACAGAGAACATAGGCCCAATTAGGAATGGGGAAAAAGTAAAATTTACAAAGCCATCCCTCGATGGCCGGGATAAGGTTTTGATGATGATTGTTATTAAAAGTTAATAATCAAACTTTAGTTTTCTTAATCCAAAAATAAGTATCCGCGGTCCGCCTGTCCAGTAGTCATCAAACATTTTTTTTTTTTAAATCGGTAACTTTGAAATATATTAAAAGGAAGAGAAATTACAGCCAAACGGAATGAGGAAAGCATCCCGCAAGGGTGTACTGGTATAAGAGAAGTATACTGGATACCACCCAACATTAAAAGATAGTAGCACATAACTTACAAAGATGACATTACATGACAAGAGCCCTTCAGTTACATTGACAATCTACCTCTTGCTTAGCTAATGTATCCGCCATTCCATTTGCCAATCTACTAATATGCTGAAAAGAAACTCAAGCTGAAGATTCTAGAGATTTAATCTCGTTAAAATAAAACTGCATCTTCCAAAGGCCCCTAGATGAGTTCATCTAAGATAAGGCATTGCTTGAGTCACTCTCCGCTATAAGATTATGTTGAAAAGAGGAGCAATATATATGTAGAGCTTTCAAAATAGCTAAAACTTATGCTTCATTAGAATCTTTAATCCTAATGTGTTTAGAAAACATATGCAATACTTCCCCTTTGTGATTCCTTTTGAAATTCTCAACGACAGACAAACTCCACAATTACGCGGAATATTATCAATCTTTATATCATTAAATTCCTTCCTGGCACAAGCCCACTGTGCAATTCTCAAGGACACAACAGAAGGTAGGCCTTCCCGAGATAATTCCTTCCCATTAAAAATTCTCTTGTTCCTTGCCTTCTAAATTGACAAAAAATGGAAAATGGAATAATTCTCCACAAAATCTTCCCACACCCAACCAAAGAAATACCCTTCCAAGCCTCATACAATTGAGCAAGTGAGCTCGGAAAGCACCACACCACACTGCTTTCTTTGAGAAAATGGCCCCAAATAAACAATGTAACATCAATTTTGTTTAGGCAAAAGCTGTTCTTTTGCTCCAAGGCCATCCTAATCTATCGAAAGGGAAAAAAATCTTGTACTTGCAAGGTTGAATATTTTAAAAGTTATAGCAGCCAATCTTGCTTTTTTTTTTTTTTTTTGGTGAAGGAGAGAATTCAAGGAGCAAACAGACGAAGACAAGACAACAACAAAACCCACAGAAAAGAACCTAAAACACCCAACCAGACATCTAACCTACAGGAACTACCAATCTCTAGTTACTGGCTGTTGTGCCTGATTGGTATTATGGTCAGAAATGTTGAGATTCTCCATTCTGAAGATGCCATCAGATGTGGATGCAACTTAATCTGAGGGAGAGCAGCGGTGAGCAAAGTCCTGCATCTGATGATAGGTGGCTGCTGCTTGGAGATCTTGGATGTACTGCTCATGAGCTTTTAAAGGTAAGTGGCTCTTAAAGGTAGTGATTTCTGGAAAGTAGAGCTTAGACAGCTGATCCGCCACCTTATTGGCAGTTCGTCGGCAATAATTTGTTTCCCACCGTGAGACCTGAGAATGCATATGGAGTAGCTTCCACCAATGTGCCATCAGTGCCCAAGATAGGTTATACTTCTGAAGGGACTGAGTTAAGCTCAACCAATCTCCTTGTATGATGACATGATGAAAGCCCCACTCGAGGAAAATTTCTATCCCTTTGATGATAGCAAGAAGCTCCGCTTTGAGAGAGTTGCTCGCATACACTTTCCCAGTGTATCCTTCAATTAGAGTTCCTGCTGAACTGCGAATAATACCACCAACTTCTGCAATCTGAGAGAATGGGTTGAATGAACCGTCAAAGTTAAGGTTAACATGGTTAGCTGGAGGTGGGAGCCATATTTCTAGGGGAAGACCTGTTTTTGACACTGCGATGGAGAGAAGATTAGATACATTCCATTCATGGAAAGCAAATAGAGCTTTGGATTTGACCGAGTTTGGGAATATTGGGCTATTGAGGAATATGTGTTCATTCCTCATTTTCCAAATATACCAGCTGACAAGAAGAGAGCTTGTTGAATCCTTGGACCAAAACCAGTCATTAAACCCCTCGAATTCAGTTGGCTTCATAATAGTTCTTGGTTAAAGGTTCCAAATGGCTTTGCAGATGGGGCAATGGACAAATAGGAGGTTGACAGATTCCTTCCGATGACAAAGACTGCATATAGGGCTAATTTCTTGGTTTAATTTATGAAGGCAATCTGCTGTGGGAAGTTTGTTGAGTATGGCTCTCCATGTGAAAAATAAGAATTTGGATGGAAGGTCCAATTTCCGTTAAGTGTTTCCAAGGCCAATGAGGGCCCATAGTAGGAGGGCTGAGGGCTCAATGTAAGGCCTTTGAAGAACAAGACCCAGCAGGTTCAGAACCCCAACATCGAATGTCCAGACCCCCAGTTGGGATGGAGAGAATTTTTGCCACAATTTCATCCTCCCAGATCATATTCAGCAGATTCACATTCCATGATGGCCCAACCTCATCTTGAATCATGAGATCCTTAACCCATTTAACTGGTGGCTGAATTGAATCATGAGGTATTTTGGTTGGAATGTGCATCAGAAATCCCAAATCTGGAATCCATCTGTCCTAAAAAATTAAACATCTTGGCCATCTCCTATCACCCAACTCTGATTATCAAAAATGAGAGGCCAATCTTTAATATACAAAACCTATGTTCTATATTGCAATTAAATGCAACAGAGAAAACAAGATTTTCACTCTGTAATTCATTTGTATCTTTTTTTTTTTTTCTTCTAGATATATGTTTCTTATCAATGATTTATTGTTAAATCTGCTAGCAAGTGGAGTAACAGTGGTTTATTTTGATGGTTCCCACAAGGTTAATTGATTGATTCCACAAGGGGATTGGATTCCATTTGGATCTGGTTTTGGACATTCAATAATTAGTTAACTGACAGTCAATCCATACTTGAAATGAATATAAAAATATATGTGCTAGATAGATGGTGAAAATGGTTAAAAAAATCATTTTTATGACATCAAAATTAGGAATAACAACATCAACATTAACAGCAATGATGTGATGATGATAATGGTGATGCTCTAAATTTCAGTCAGATTCATCTTTAGCTGGCTGGCCGATTTTGCAGCATACTGGCAGCAACATAGGGAACCAAACACAGTTCTGTTACTGGAAAATCGTGTCAAGCAAACTACTGTGGAACAATGAATTTATTTAGAGATTATTGATACTTCATTAAGTGCGCATGAACAAAATAATCTGAGGACCATAGTTGATGTAGAGATATCCCCTTGAAGTTGGATTTTAATTATTTTTCCATGACATTGAAGTTTGCAGTATAATGAACTGAAGCATCCATCATTTTTATTATTTGTTAATACAAGGGGATCATCCTTTTCTTATTGTCAAACTAAATCATTTTAGCAGAGATTCTGCAAATGGTTGCTGTATGTTTGATATTTCAAATGTTTTCATGGTTTTTTTATTTATTTATTTATTTATTTATTTATTTATTTTTTATTTTATTTTATAAAACCAGTCTTACTGTGTGCTGCCCCATCATGTTGTAGAATTCTCTCTTTTTCAAGTGGATATATTTATATCTAAATCATTGGAAGAGTCTCCAAGAGGCAAGAGCATTAAAATGTTGGTTTCAGCTAATGTACAGGGAGAGAACGAATCGGTTCCTAGTGAACATTCAGCGGGATCCGAAGATGGGAAAAGATCTTACACTCTGTTTCAGGGTCATGCGGGACCTGTTTATTCAGCTACATTTAGTCCTCTCGGAGATTTCATCCTGTCTTCTTCATCAGACTCAACAAGTATGTTTTCTTACAAGTATTTCATCATATTTTCTTTTCCACTTCTGTCAAAGCTGAAATTGCATTTCTGCAGTTCGATTATGGAGCACCAAGCTTAATGCAAATCTTGTATGCTACAAGGGTCATAATTACCCAGTGTGGGATGTTCAGGTAGGCATTTGATGATTAATAAGTCTGCAGATTAAATATTTCGGTTCTATTGTATATTTAAGCCTTTTGAGGTAATGACCGCTTTGATGGTTTACTTGATTAAACACTTTGCTAGTTTTTGCTGCCAGTCCCAAGCCTGGATAAAGGAGTGGGGTTGTGTAAGATAGATTGACAGCCAGCGTAAAATTTTGTTACAACCCAAACATGAATTTTGAGATGGAGAAACAAAGTTCTTGTAGCCAACTCCGACATAGTTGGGACAAGGCTTTGATGACAATGATGATGACTTGATTAATTCACACCCATCAATATAAAGTTGTTACATGAAGATTTGCTTGTTAGAGATTGGAGAAAATATTTGATGCGGTCTAATTGAAGAAATGGATGGCTGAGGTGTACTCCACCAGGCATGTTAACCAGCTGTTGTTAGATTTGCTTGAAATGGTTTCATAGAAGTGGTCAAGGTTTTGTCATTCTCATCTGGTTGCATGGAGTTTCAATGAGGCAGAAGCCTTAGCCTCTTGGGAAGTGTTGCAGCGTATTAAAGGTTTACGGTTTGCTTTTTTTGTTTTTGTTTTCGTGGAAAGTGATTCTTCAAATAAAGCAGTGCAGGAAATGGAAAATGAAAGTGCCATTGAGATCATTTTATTGTTCTTTACAAAATTTAGTTTTGAGATGATTACTTGCATGTTTCTTTTTTACATGTACCAAGTGAATCAAACTGGACTGTAGATATTCTGTATACAGAGATCCCATAATGTTTATCTTATGAATTTTGGGATTGAGTAATGTTTGGATATTTACAGTTCTTTGATCTCATTTAATTATGTTTATTGTTTGGTGTTCTATTTCCTACAGTAGTTAATGTCTTATACTTGTGTGCATCCATATTCCATGCTCATTACATTAATGAAATTTAATACTACTTTAAAGAATTAATAAATCTCCCCACTAACTCCTAATGCCCATTTGAAATGAGACATTCAATCTTCTCAATGAGCTGAATTGAAGATAGCTTAGTGGCACTAAAGATTCTTCTGTCCCCCTGCAAATGTATTTTAACATTTCAAGGATCACCGCTCTAATAAGGGAAGACATATCTGAGGAAAAGACTAATTTAATGTTGCAAAAGGTGAGAAGAAGTTCCTAGTTTAATGTTGCAAAAGGTGAGAAGAAGTTCCATGCCAATCCCATGCCCCTCTAAAGCCCAATGTCAAGGTTGAATCTGCATCAAGAAGTTGTCCTCAAGTCTATGGTGTCCGCTTGGATCAAAGATCATTTGTACCATCGCACATACTTGCAGTTGCATTCTTTTTAATTCCCGCATTGTATGTTCAAATCCGCCACTTATGTGGGAAGGGAGGTGTGGGGACTCTTTATTGGTTGGATTTTGCTGTCCATGGTTTCAAATGATGAAGTCGACGACAAAGCCATGGTCTGCAGTAGTTTTGGTTGAATCTTAACACATGCATTCCTATGTATCTGATCTCTAATGAGTCAAACATTAGTTTGTGGATGGATTCTACGTTTCTTGTGATCCTGCACTATTTTTTCCTATAATCTGTATAATCTTTTCATTTTCCTTTTATTTTCTCTTGTCTGAGCACTGTATTTAGGATGGTATCATTATACTGTACATGATTATGCTTTGGGCTGACATGTTCATTCCGTCATTGCTTATCTTGGACAGTTTAGTCCCGTGGGACATTATTTTGCCAGCTCTTCACATGATCGAACTGCTAGGATTTGGTCAATGGACAGAATCCAGCCCTTGCGAATAATGGCAGGACACTTATCTGATGTTGATGTGAGTATCATTTTCTTTTGTATACTTCTTTATTGGTAACTGGTAATTTTTTTATACTACCTTTTGTTCTGTTCTGTTTTTGTAATGCTCTGTTGAGTCTCCACTTTCTGTTTTTGTTTAAACTTAAGATACCAAATAATAAGGATTTTCTTAATTTTGTCTAATGGTAAGGTGGTTGTGCTGAGCTTAGTGCCCGGAACCTCCTCTCAACCTTCTTGATCCCGCTCTGAAAACGCGGATCAGCATTTTTGGAGCGGAACCACCCTCGTAGCACAGTTCGACCATCCTCAGAGCTCGGTTCGATCGAATATGGAGCGTACCGTGTAGAATCTTTGGTTTTTTGTGCATTTTCTTTTTTTTTCTTTTCCTGTGAGCTTGACATTTGTCTTTTGAATGAAGAAACTTCTTATGACTTGTTAATTATTGTCTATTTTATGTGATTAAATTGCAAAGCTAAGTTTTTTCTCCATTTTTGATACTTGAATATATGGATAAGATGTATTTGTTCTCATTATTTAATTGTTTATAAACCCAACAAGCATTATGTTGTATAGGCGCTCCGGACATATAATTATTTTAAAATTTAGTGTTTCGGCGCTCCCGCTCCGCGCTCTGGGTACTTAGGTGCTGAGACCTCTTTTTGCTTTTGCCATGGCTCAGTAATATCCATTTATTGGTATTTTGTTTTTACCGGACTCATTAGTAGCAGCTTGATTCAGATATGTTAATGCACATTAGAATCCATACTGATCGTTTTTCTGCCATCCAGCAATGACAATGCATTTTGTGTTGCACCTTGTCAATATTACGCTATTTTCTCTTATTTTCTCTTAGTTTGCATTCTGATAAGTTGGACCATATCATGCAGTGTGTGCAGTGGCATGCAAACTGCAACTACATTGCAACAGGGTCTAGTGACAAGACGGTGAGATTGTGGGACGTTCAAAGTGGGGAATGTGTTCGTATTTTCATTGGTCACAGGGGTATGATATTGTCTCTAGCAATGTCCCCAGATGGGCGATATATGGCCTCTGGTGATGAAGATGGGACAATCATGATGTGGGATCTCTCAAGTGGTCGTTGTGTTACGCCTTTAATGGGGCATACCTCTTGTGTATGGACACTTGCTTTCAGGTGGATATTTCTTCTACTTTCTTCTAGTTTGCGCAAGTTCTAACATCTTTTGAATTGTTAATTAAATGTCTTTACTCGAATCATCAATCATTTGGATGAAATAAGTAGATACGTTTATTTGTATTGGCTGTTTTTGTGCATGCATGCATGCTTGTTAAGCTGTACAGAAGTTGAGAGACTCATCACATTCTGGGAAAAATATAACTGTGCGTTGAAAATGAGTTTATTTTCCTGGCTTCCTGACCTTGGCAGTTGAAGTGCATAGGAATGAATTTGGCTTCCGTGTTATATTGGTGTGCGTGACATTTGCTTCTCAATTTTCTCAGTTGTGAAGGTTCACTACTGGCTTCTGGGTCAGCCGACTGCACTGTAAAACTATGGGATGTGACGACAAGCACGAAGGCACCAAGGATTGAAGACAAGTAAGCAAGCCAAGATTTCTGAAGATTGTATCATGTCAGCTTTTTAGTGAAACTAATACCCTACACCCTACTGTTATTTTCTGACCAGCAAAAGCGGGAGCGCAAACAGGCTGAGATCATTGAAAACACTGCACACGAAGTCTACTCCGGTCTATACATTGAGGGTCAGTAAATTGCAAGCATTTGATTACTATTACAGAACCAACAGTCTATATAGTCTATAAATTTGCAAAATAAATGGTCTAAATACACATTGATTTCTTATTTCTGGGCAGTTCTCCCGGCGGAATCTTCTATTTTCAGCTGGGGTTCTGTCGAAAGGCATATAGAATTGTGAAACCAAAGGAGGGCAGGGGTAGTCAGATGGGTTGGCGACCTATGTTCATCGTGCTTGCCTGCGGGGCATACAAGAACTGGGGGACCTTTTCCAAAGTTGTACACTATCTTATGCTATTTGTTGGGCTTATTCATTGACAATTAAGGTTATTCTAGAAACCTTCGTTTTATTAAATGTTGTTTTATCCCCAGGGAAGTACTTGTAACATTATTATATATGAGGCAGGTTGTAAAATGGTATGGAGCAGAGTTTCAAATTCCGGAATTGGACTCTGGCTCGGCCGGACTTTGTGGAGCCCCATTCAGAGATGTTTTTAGCTTGGATATACATCATTAGTGTCAAGATGTTAGTAGCAAATGAAATGAAGGAGAATCCTTCCGTATTAAGAAGTAAAAGAAACAATGTAGAAAATGCTGGTTTCCCAAAGGCCTTTCATTTTCAACTCATCCTTTAACCTTCCTTAACCTATGGACTTCTAAATCTTCAAACAAACAAACCAAAAAAAAAAAAAAGGAAAAAAGGTTTTAAGGGCAAGAAGATGGTGGTTCAAGGTCTACTCAGCATACTGTAAATTCTGTTATTTCCTTTGTTCATCTTCTTACTCTGGAGTTTCATTGGATTGAAATTGGTGGGTCCTCTTTTTATCTTTGATATGCATTGTTTTGGAAACCATAGTAAAATGTTGTATCCGTGCCATGTGCTTCTGATTTACTTCTCTTTGACATTGTAATCCTGGCTCTTCAACTGTCTGTTCTTTGAGAGTTAACATCTGTGTGATGGGACCTTCTGGTAGATTGCTCAGACCTTGTATATGCCACCCCAGCACATGCTCCAGCATGGTGCAGCATATGAACCTTTGTTTTGGTTTTTTTTTTTTTCCTTTTTTTTTTCTTTTTTCTTTGAAGGACGCGAGAGCTGTTTACAGTACAAATTTGAACTGCCGAATTGTTCTCTCCAACCTTAATTTTTTTAGGTTTTCTCAGGATCCTTGCTGCTCTTATGTTTCCAATGGCAATCCATATCAATTGGTTTTGAAAGTTCTCCAGTCTTTACCATCGAAACCAATTGCAGAAAACATTGTTTGAACACACAATGATTTTCTGAGGAAAGTTCTAATTGATTTAATAATCAACCAATCAATCACATTGCTTAGGTGTCTAATCACATTGTTGTTACCGTAACATGTACGGTTGGTGTGTCCCACTTCATTGATTCTTCGTCAGCGGTCTTTGCCATGACAAATTACTGATCAAGATCCCAATAGTTTTATAATACTGGCAGTTTTCCCTCATCTTTCAACACTGAGAAAAGGGGCTAAAGAAAGGAATAAAATTAGACTATTTAGCACACTTCTTAGAAATTGAGGTGCTAAAGTTGAACACGCCAAAGAGCAGTAATTTCTTAGAAAGTGCAGCAAGTGCCAAAGGCCAGTAGTTATAGACCAAATGACTGGAAAAACTGATGTTTTCATTCTTTATAATTTCTTCTTAGGACCCCAAAGATCCAAACCTTTTAATATTAAAAGACTAAGCTTGTTTGCAAAATCCTAGTCATTTTCCTTCCTGTATGGTCTTTTCGTCTTCCTTTAGAGCCAACCTAATTACAGTGAAAAGAACTGCATTGTCGCCTTCCAAACACGTATCAAAGAGAACTATTTATGTATATGACAGCATTGTCATATATATGAATTGAGCATGTCTTCTTCTTCCTTTTTAATCTTTTCTTTCACTACTTTATTGTATGATTAGTTGGTTTATAGTTTAATCCTGTTTGAACTTGTGAAACCTGTCTTCATTCTTTTCACGTGCATGACTGAACTATATGAACCCAGAGACCTATCCATGTTTGCTTCATGTTATTCAATATGCAGGATTATATTTCTATAAGTGATTAAACACGAAGAATCAAATTAAGGTGAATATCCAAGACGGACCCTCTATTATAACCCTTTTATTTTAAAAAAATTGAATCAAAAAGAGATGGGAAGTGAATACCCGGCCCTAACCCCACTAACTCAATAGCTAGGAAAGTCAATGTCTCATTTCACCCCTTGCAACGTTTCCTCTTTAATAATACTTTAGTGGAGCTTACCTCTATAATAATCCTTTGTATTTTATGCAAACAAAAAGCCCTATGAGTATACGATTCCACCACGACTTCTATTGTTTTAATTAAGATGCATGTGTTACACATATATGTTGGTAGGTGATTCCCCTTTGGCATCCACTCTTAACATTTTTCAAGAAATATTGTCTCAGGAAAATGATTGAATACTATCATTTACTATGGAGAATCTCTTAAAAAAAATTATTTTTAAATGGAAACACTTTGAAACATTGCAACAAATTTAGATTACAATTAGAAGCTGATTCCAATCATCACTTTCTTTCTTCTTTCTATCTTTTTTTAATATCTATTTATCTATTTATACATGCATTTCTAATCGGGATTTCAAAATGTGAATTAACTCTCTGCGAAAATAATTTGTAGCTCTGATGGTTAGGGACTTGTGTAGAATACGCATGTGTACTTCAATATTATCCAAAGAATTTTTTATTTTTTTTTTTTTTTATTTTTTTTTTTTTTTTTTGCTATTGGAGGGTTCCAACCCTTTGGGCTAGACTAATCCCTCCGGACTCAGAGGGAAGCCGGTTGAACACCCATATGGCTCTAAGGTGGTAGCACTAGTGAAGAAGGAGAAACCGAAAATCGATACCAAAACCTCTAGCTCAAAAAAAAAAAAAAAAAAAAAAAAAACAAACAAACAGTGGTCAAAGCCGCTCGGCCAACCAAATGATTAATATAATCCAAAGAAGAGAGAACGAAAAAGCGTACCTACTTTTAAAGTTTTTAGTCCTCTACATTGATGCACATGATCGTACTGTGAAGACAAGCCGGGAGGGAAGCATACTTGTGAAACGCGTTCCTCTTTATCATTCACGATTCTCACACAGGAACTAAGATAACATGGAAACGGAGGCGACAATTGCATTCACACATGTCGACCGACATGAACATCTCTTTATATGTTTCATGTGACTAAAAGCCATGCATCAATATGAGTTTTGTGTAAGATGATGATGAGGTTGCATCATGCATTGGACGCAAGCGCTTGCGTCATGGGAAGTTTGCATCATGATAGTGACCTTATCACAGTCGGCCAGTGGGTGGAGTTTGACCCGGAATTTTGAAACACACAAGAACTTTGATTTCCACCTCTTTTTTCTATCCCTTTCCTTGCCACATCGATTGTTTTTGTGTGGATAGTGTCGACACCCAGATTGCCAATTTCCTGCCTGCCACTTTCCTTTCTACACCCAAGTCTTTTCTTCTTTTTCATTACTGATTCTGCATGCAACCCCGTCTGACTTCGTTTTCTATCTACTGGCATGCTTGCTTGGGTGAAAATGAATTCATATGACCTTGCCACATCTATTGTTTTTGTGTGGATGGTGTCGACACCCAGATTACCAATTTCCAGCCTGCCACTTTCCTTTCTATACCCAAGGCTTTTCTTCTTTTTCATTACTGATTCTGCATGCAACCCCGTCTGACTTTGTTGTCTACCTACTATCATGTTTGTTTGGGTGAAAATGAATTCGTATGAACTCACGGTAAAATGGGTTCAACATTATTATTAAGGAAGTGAATAAGTGGAAGCTCAATGGGGTGAAAGATCATAGAAGTGGTATCAAAGCCGAGCCTGATTGGTCGGGTGTTCGAGTCGTAGGACACACATTTTGTGAGTTCGCAGCAAGAGTCGTAGTGGGTGCATGTGCCGTTGAGGGTATGATTATTGAGGTCAACATCCATCTTCGCTCATCATCGGTCATAATTGTAGTTGAGCTCTCGCCCTCACCATGAAGCTATTGTGGTGCCGTTTTCTATCACTAATTGGTTTTGGAATAAGTAGTAGTTTCAATGGAGTGTAAGATCCTACACAATCTTCATTCTAGAGTTTTGGAGCTTGTTTGGCAAGGAAAACTATCAGGAATATAATTCTCTTTCTTAAGGTGACCAAAATGAAAAAAAAAGAATTGCTTTTAGATCAAATTAACAAGGGACTTTCATGGATTTGTACCTCTTAAACTTGACTTCCAATGGCTAATGACAAATGACATAAACATGTTACAACAGTGACTTGACTATAAATTTTTACAGTAAGACCTTCGAAAACACATGTGGGCTTGAAGAAATGATCTCCTAAATAATGCTGGATACCCATCTCAAACGGGGTCAAATACTTTAATAGTACGTGTTAGTACTAACCCAAGATACCATCCCAGGATCTTAAGATATCATGACTCACAAGTCACAATATCACCGGTCAAGGGTAAGATCATATAAAAGCTGGTCAAGGTACTTTGTTGATATTTTTATGTCTTTTGTCATTGGCCCATAAAAAAATTAAAAAAAAAAAAAGAGATTTAAGAGGTGCTAATCCATAAAGTACTCAATTAAAAATATGGGATGTGACAAGTTTACAACCAAACTAGCCCCACCACATGAAAGATTAGTTCTTGGCAGGGGCGGACCTACACGTAGGCCACAGGGCGGGGGCGGGGGCGGGGGCGGGGGGCATGGCCCCCACTTAAGTTTTCAAAATTTTATTTTTTGCCACTAATTTTTTATTATTTTTTTATTAAATTATTAAAATTTTCTTTTAATAATTTTTATTTGCTCCCCGCAGTTTTATTTTCTGGGTCCACCACGAGTCTTGGACTAACCATATACTGCAACATTCAAATCCTTCAAACATTAATGTGAGTTTTAATGGATAACTCATTACTCATCCACAGACCCATCATTTGTGATATATATGTTCTAGCCTCTCAACTTGTCAGTTTTTGTACAACCCGACTTTATTTCATTAGTTTTCTTTCTTTTTCTTCATTTACATGGATGAAATTTTAGTACTCATGCATCAATAGAACCTATTGATTGCATGGGTCATAATGATTATAATGATTGGGGTTGAATTATTCTTTGTATTTCATCAATAAATATCATAATACAGTAATATTTAGCAGCATAATGATAATAGAGAAAACTATAAAAAAAAAGGACTGTAGACGGCCATTAACTAAAAAAAGTATCCATAGTTTTTATGCAATAGAATCGGTGTTCCTGCCAGAATATTCTTTTTTTTTTTTTTTTTTTTGCCTTTTTTCAACAAGCGACGATATCGTCGCTTAATAGAGAGAGTTAGCAACGACGTCATAACTAATTCGTCAAATTTGCATCTTCTTCGATCTTCATCATCTACGATTGCTGGTTTTCTGTACCAAAATAAACTGGAACTCTATATTACTGTTTTTTTATATACATATATATGAGTATGAGTCACGGATATGGAAGAGCAAGGGAGAAGTTCAAGAGGCAACTAAGAAAGAGTCCATCGACTGTTTGAAATTGTTGGAAGGAGAGTTCGAAGACAAGCCATTTTACGGTAGCAAGAGCTTGAGGTATGTGGATGTGGTGCTTGTTCCATTCGCCTGCTAATTCTACACATATGAGACTGATGGCAATTTCAGTATAGAGAATGAGTACTCTAAACTAATTGCTTTGGTGAAGAGATGCATGGAGAAGGAGAGTGTCTCCACGGTCCTTTCAGACCCTCACAAGGTCTATGACTTTGTTAGTAATTTGAAGAAGAAGTATGGAGTAGAGTTCTGGTAAATGGGATTTAAGGAAAAAACGATGGGAGGAATAAGGCATCAATGGGGAAAATACATGCTCAAAAGGACCCTAGATTCAAAACCCCATTAATGCCTTATTCCTCTCATCGTTTTCTCATATAAACCTCATTGAGCCTCTCCCTTGCTCTTCCATATCCGTGACCCACACTCATATATTTGTGTATAAAAAACAATAATATAGAATTCTGATTCATTTTGGTACAGAAAACCAGGTCGAAGAAGATGCAGATTTGACGAATTAGCCACAACGTCGTTGCTAACTCTTTATATTAAGTGACGACGTCATCACACATTTAAATCTTTAATTAAAAAAAAAAAAAAAAAAAAACGGAAGTGGTCACAGAAAACTATATCCGTGCAACATTAACTAGTTGCTTCTTTTTCGACTAAGGGCCATATAGGGTCCTTTTTTTAATAGTTTCCTCATAATAATAATAATAATTATTATTAGAGTAGTGGTAGCAGTTGTTGTAGGTAAAAAGATCAAGAACCACAAGCCCTTCACACAATGACCAATATTGTTTAATGGACTATAATTGACTTGGTGAAACCCTTGCCACAAGACCCAGATTCCTCACTCGGAGAATTTACATTCAAGACTGTAGTCTCTGTCCCTATATTAATTACCAAAAAGAGGGCCAGCTCAAGGAGGGAGGCAATTTCAACTTGGGCCCCATCTTGGGTCCAAAACTTGAAAATGGGTCGGCATGTTCAGATTCTGATTGAACTGAAGCTTGAATTTTAATCCAGTATGGAATTCAGGTTTTATTCGATTAGGTTTGGGTTGACTTACCCACATTGCAGGTCAGGGTTGGGCTGAGTCAATATTGGCCCTACCCATAACCCACCCCAATTAAGTTGCACTTGCAGTCTTGGACCCCTAATTTCAACTCTTTCATCCTCAAACTGTCACACACTACCTCAAAAATTCATTGGAGAATGGAGTGGCAATGTGAATGCAGCCATTCGTCCAATGCCTGGTGGGCCCCAAGATATCCTGAACAATACATGTGACAGTAGAAACAAGGTCTCAGTTGCTAATGGGTATGCACTAAAATCACAATTATCAGTCAAACTTTCACATCCATTTATATCCATTCAAAAACCTACCTTAAGAAGGCCCATCTAAGATCAAGTTTCAATTTTAACCAGCCATGAATCGAATGTGGACCCTATGCAATGGACGGTTAGGATCTTCATCTACATGTAATATGGGTCCAGATATAGCAAGTGAATTCTTGTGGCCCCGGCGGGCCGTGGGCAACAAGGTCCAATGGTCTTTGGGGTTAGGCAACAAGTACCTACTGAGTACTGCTTGTGCATGAATGGTGAAAGGATGCTGACTCGGACTCCAATCCATGCACTTTAATGTAGAGTTGATGGAGAGGAATGCCAGCTCAGCACTAGTGTACCAACCAAATGGCAAGGTGTTTCACGGGCCTCAAAATTGGGTGGGGCCCACCTTTTGGGTTGGAATCTATACAGGCATAGTGGGGTGGGGGACCTAACCACAGTTGAAGGTGTCCAAAAGTTGGAAGGACAAAAGCTCTGATAAGGTTGTGAAAGACTAAAAAAATTTATTTTGCTAATTGTTTGAACTCTCTCAATCATACAAGATCATTAAACAACTCCAGTAAACATTGACTGCTAGACCTGTAGTAGTAAAGAATTTTCCCACCTAGTGGTTCAAAAACTTCAGTAATTTAACAGCTCTTTAGCTATCAAATCTTGAAAATTATAGCCAGAAACAAGGGTAAAGTCATGCACGTGGGGTGACTATGTAAGGGTTGGGTGGATTTTGAATTCTTGATGGAGAATCTAAAGATTTCCAGATTTCCATCACTTTTGGATTCTGGAATCCATTTCAGTAACCCTCAGTTCAACACCCTCTTTTTTTTTTTTTTTTTTTTTAAAGGTTAGAAGATAAATTCATGGGGATTTTACTAAAAAAACTAACTTTAAGTGGCTACTTTACCAAACAAAGAACTTTAGTCGCATTCAACCTTCATTTTCTGTATTGAGGGTTGACTACGACCCTCACTATAACAAGTGAGGGTCGCATTCGACCCTACAAAATGCATAACCTCTTCATCTTTTTTCTTTTTCTTTTGAGTGTTCGAGTTTTCCAGTCTTCTTTTCTTTTTATCGAAAACCCTTGATACTTGAGGAAGAATGAGGAAGATGAAGAGGTTATGCCTGTTCAAGGTCGAATGCGACCCTCACTTGTTATAGCGGGGGTCGCAGTTGACCCTCAACATAGAAAATAAAAGTCGAATGCGACAAAAGAAAAAAAAAAAAAAAAGGTGTTCCATGTTTGGTGCAGTGGCCACTTTTTTTTTTTTTTTTTTTTTTTTTTTTTTTTTTTTTTTTGAGAAAATCCTCTAAAATCATTAAAACGGGCATCCGAACAAAACTGACCAAGATAAAGAAGGCCAAGTATGAAGTACCCCTCCCACTTGTGAAACATGCCGAGACCTAATCTTGTATCTTACGGAGTCTGTTTTCAATTCCTGTTGGAAGTTTCCACCACGTGGCCCATTCTCCGGCACCCAAAACGTCCAGTCAGCGTCAATCGACGTGCCCGTGGATGCTGCCATTTTGACGACTTGACCCTAAAATTAGGTGGATCCAATCATCCAAAATGATCATATGCTGACTTTGAACGGATAAGATCAACCCAACTGGGCTCCACCTCTAATTGATCAAACCTAATTCATACACAGGTCTTCCCTCTCTCTATATACTGCCAGATTTCATTATATATAGACATGCACGGTTGGTAATAAGTGAGAAATCCATGAAGATTATGTAGACTCGAGGATTTCTCACTTAGGATTTGATATCAATGTCAAAAACTGGTATAGGTGTGTAAATCCACAAAATGATTTTCTAGTCCTATGGGTGGTAGGGTCAGACTTGAAAATCTTGAAAAATAAGAATCTTAATTGGTTTAAATCTTTGAGGATTTACAATTGCCAAACATGGATTTTCCAAATCCTCAAGGAAAACTTGTAAGGAATCCCCTAAGGACTTGGTTGCCAAATGTGACCTCAAATACGAAAGGTTTATATAGTGATGGATTGATCTGAGTGAAGAAAGGGCTTAGAGCAATAGTTAAATCCCATTCACATTATGTTTTATGTTTTATCGATGTAAAGGTGAATATTATTCTAACTAAAGTGAAATTTTCATCCCAACGTGTACTCGAAAAAAAAAAGGAGGAAAAGTGACGCGCAACTGTCTTTGATTAAGAAAAACCGAGATCCACATGAGCAAATTGCAATCATTCACACCAGAATTTCCATCCATAGATTCATTACTTTACTGTGAAATCCAAAGTGGTTTTCTGCTTTGAAAGGATTAGTTGGACATCACCAAATCTTTTCTCATCAGTAGAAGTTTGTGTTGGAATTTCCCATCATGAAAGTAATTGTTATGAGAAAAGGCTTGTGTGCACTAATTCTGTGGGATTGACTACTAGTAGCTGCTTGTGTGCACTAATTCTGTGGGATTGACAGCTAGTAGCTGTCAATCCCACAGAATTAGCCTTTCTCATAAAAATGTCACAGACATACATACACTGAATGTTATCTTACAGTACCTGAATAATGTGCCATCTCTTGTTTCTCACCTACTACCAAATAAACTTTTCATAAGACCAAATAATGAATGAACACATCTACGTCCAAAATGGCCATATTTTTAGAAAAAGCTCAGTCTTGGTAAAGAAAATGAATTGGCATCACATAGGGCACACAGCCATGAAAGCTTGCATAGATAATTTTGAATACACTTTTCTATATAAAAAAAAAAAAAAAAAATTAGTCCATATATCTTGCCCGCGCCCCCCCCCCCCCCCCCCCCCCTTTTTTTTTTTTTTTTGCTGTCGAAAAAAAGAAAAATCTCCTATCTTGACCCCTATTGCTATAGCAAATAATGATGATGTCTTTGATTTATTTAATGTATATGGAGTTCAAACTGGATTAGGTCCTCTTGTACAAATTTTTTGTTGGAAAAAGCTGGTCAATTGATTATTGAAATTTGGATGGAAGCTTGAAAAGATCAACTCAAAGATTAGACAAAGGGGTAGAAAAAAAAAAACACTTTCTACAACAATTGCATATCAAACTTGACTAGGAACCCAACTCTGCCCTTCCTTTTTTAATCTCTACATTAGAATTAATTTAAGAAGATTTTAGTGTTCATTTGCTTGGCATTGAATCCCTTAAAACTTTTAAGCACAGTTTTAAGTAGAATACTTCCATTTCCACCCAAGTGACACAAACGCGTCCTTCATGTTTCTCTTGAGGCGTGTGATGAGGCCAAGTCATGTCAAGTCAAGAATTAGGTCTTCTCTATTGCTTCCAGGAAATGAATGGCCGTTTCCAGAATTTGATCCTCCTGAATATCACCTTGAGGTAGACTAGTATGCAGGATTTGGCCTCAATGTTTTACTTGATAGCTTATCAACTTGGCTTGAACCCCCAGTCCGCCAAGGCCATGAACAATATTGAACTTGAGTACTTGACCATTGGCCACAATTGTCTAGTGGCCCAATTGATGCCAACCATTTCTATGGTCTGATCATATTAGTCTTGATCATCTGATCATCTCAGTTCTCATGATCCATAGTATCCACAATGTGGACGGCACGGATCCCCCGATCCTTCTGCACCAAGCGTAAGGTGGATGATTGACAACTAAGTGTTCTATCATTTTTTTATGTTCAGACAAAAATGAGAACATAATAGACACCCCCAAAAGAGCCGTGCTAGAGACCCCGGATTTGTGCCCGGAGTCAGTAGACTTTTTGCCCCCAAAAACATAACAAAAAACTGAAGAGGCCGTGACATCCAATCCAAGCAGCTACTCTTCTTTCTCCCCTTGTAACCTGTCAACATGAAAGAGTTAAAATAGAGGAAAAAATGCCTTAAACTATTGAAAACGTGAGGCCAAAGCAATAAGGACTATGAACTTTGGTCAAGTCTCAAGGTAGAATTCCAAATTTTGGGCTTGACTTGAGAATGACCCACACCCACTTCAACTTACATTATTATTACACCGAACCCATCTATGTATGTCGCCCAGCTCTTAGTAGAAATTCCAATTACCAAGATTGACAGGGTTTCTAGTATTCTGCCAAAAAGAACATGATTTCCAGTATCTTTGCATCTACATGTATTTACCTTTACAGATTATGACGCCATTCAATGACGACTTAGAAAGGTGATGCACAAGGGTTCATCTCCTCCCAACATTTTCCTACAACTTCATTGCACATCCTATATATGTGTATTCACAGCCTTCTCTTCTTTTCATTCATTTGAAGACTTGAATCAATACAGTCAGTCCTGTGAGAATTCTGCCATACAATCAGCCTAATCTCGCCGCCCCGAGTTATAAATCCTTTTTAGTGATCTGTTGATATGGACTCGAATCGTGTCGATTCCTTCCTTAGCTTAGACCTCAACAGTGATCCTTCAATGCAGACAAATGAGCTCTTGCCGAGATTGGGGACTGATTTCACTGATCCAGGGAGGGATATCTCAGCGAAAGAAGAGGTGGGTGTTTAAAATTTAAAGTAGATTGTTGTTTATACTAGAGTTTAACAATCATATGGTTAGCTATTTGTAACTTTTTTTTCCACTAGTCTCAACTATATTTTATTGCGGAGACTAGTACTTTCGTCCCAGTATGCTTAACTGCGGAGTTTTAATTGAATCTTGTGGTTCGTTCTAGGCTGATGTTCTAGAAGCGGAGTTGACGCGGGTGAGCAAAGAGAATGAAAAGCTAAACATGATGTTGGATGTGATGTGCGGGGGCTTTCGAAGTTTACAGAGTCAAGTGATAGATTTGATGGGCAAGACTTCATCTGAGACAGGGTCGAATGCATCGAAGAAGAGGAAGGATGAAGGCCATGACAATAGGAATGTAATTAATAGCAATATTAGTTACACTAATAACATGGAGTGTAGCTCAAGTGAAGATTCAGGCAAGAAGCAATGTAGTCTTTCTAAAAAGATCTCAAGCGTTCAGATTCGGACCAATCCATCTGACACAGCCCTTGTAAGTACCCAAATTTCAACCTTGTTAATTAGCTTAAAATTAAGGTAATAGAATTTTGAAGTTTTGGGTGGGGATGAGAGAGATTTTCTTCCTTCAGCTTCACCCAGGGCTAAATTTCTCAGCTCTGAAGTGGTCCATTTCAAGCTACTTTGATTTCAATGTGTTTCTCCAAGTGGATTTATTTAACTCAACAAGAATAGCCCCATTTATTCAATCTATTTCAAGTATCCAAACATTATCATTATCATATCTTTCAAGTCCTAGTTTTTCCAAAAAAAATTTCAGTCATTTTTACAACTTCCATTTATTCAAACAATGTTGGTATTGCAGGTAGTGAAAGATGGGTATCAGTGGAGGAAGTATGGTCAAAAGGTCACCAGAGACAACCCATCACCAAGAGCCTACTTCAAGTGCTCCTTTGCCCCTACCTGTCCAGTTAAGAAGAAGGTGGGCCTTACACAGACAGATTAACTCTCTATTTTTAATTTTTAAACCATCCTATACACACTATAGAGATATGCATGGGCCTGAGCCAGTCCGTCGCACAGAGAGATCTTGAAGGACATAGATGGCTTAGCTTGGCCCACTTTAACTCTTGGTCCAAAAAAATCAGCTTGAGTTCAACCTATGGGCTTAAAGCAACAAGATGGCCAAGCCCATATGCATCTCTGAAGCACTCATATGTAATTTAGTTCCAATCTTACTGATTCTTTTCTGATTTCCCATTGCTTCAGGTCCAACGGAGCGCCAAAGATAGATCCATTTTGATAGCCACATATGAGGGGGAGCACATTCACCCACACCCAGCTCAAACTGATGCGCCTAGCGGTTCGAGCCATGGTGGGGCTCGTGGTCCGCTCATCCCAGTCGGGTCATTGGACCCCACCCCTAAACTTGATCTAACCCAACTTGGGCTGGAGCATCCTGACCTGAATTATACATCGCCTGAATTCCACCAGTGTCTTGTTGAACAGATGGCCACGTCTTTGGCCAAGGATCCTGGTTTTACGACGACACTGGCTGCCGCCATCTCCGGCAGGATACACCGGCCACCTTCGGCGGAAAATTTGTTAGAAAGAATGTAATTTTAGTGATGTAAGTAGTGTAGAATTCGAAGCAAGAAAATGGAATTGAGACTTGAATTGCTATCCATGAATGGTAATGTTGATTGATGCTTAGGCATATCCTCTTGATTCATTATTATAGAACCCATGAATGGTAATGTTGATTGATGGTTGTTATAATGAGCACCTTTTAACCGTTATAGGGCTCTTGTCCCTTGATCATAAAGTTGTAGTGCCCACTATGAAATTTACAAGTTTCGAATGCCTTGGGGGATGAAAATCGATGTATCCCTTTACGGGCTTTGGCAATTCCACATGGGATGGGAAAATGATCGTTATGTATAGATGATTCACATGAGTTATTTTCATATGCAACAGAGTCAAATGTGAAACACATTTAGTTGTTTGCCACTTTCACACCTCTTCATATATGAATCCGAGTGCATCTAAGGGTTCACCAATTTGCACAAAATCCTCATAATTCTTACAAATCTCTTAAGATATATGATGAATAAAGGTTCGAGGCTTGACCCCTTAGGAAAGATTGGCACTCTAAAGAGGGTGGACAATTCAGATCCTAAAAATTGGACCCCACAGAATTCAAAATTATAAAGTTTAGGTTCTAGAGTTTTTTGTAAGTATCTAAAAACCAATGAGGGATTTAGACTAGAAATTTGGTCCCATGGCCACTTTGGTCATTTTAAAGAGCACTAGCGAGTTAGACTATGATTTTGAGGCCCACATTCGTAGAACAATTGAAAAAATTAGACTGGTTTCAAGGGACATGAAAATATTATATAAAATGAAAAGAGTCATCCAACAACTATACGTTTTACGTAAATATCTCACAATCCAAGATGAGTTAAGATGTAAAATTTGGTCCCATAGCCAAAAATGACCTTCTAAAGAGTTTGAACGGTTTGGATCATGAAAATAGGGCCCATAGATTTCCAAAATAGCCGGTTTCAATGTCTAAACTTTTTTGTAAATATCTCAGGATTTCTGACGAATCAATGGCTGAAGACGAAGGACAATTCAGATTATCATTTTGGGTCCTACAAAAGTGGAAAAAACTCAAAAGACCGTCTTGGGTGGTGATCAGGGGCGGCGCTATTTGGTCCACAGTGGGGTCAATTAGATATGAAACAATATTATTTTTTTTTTATCCCACTCAATTTAAAAGTTTAACTCTTTTCAAGTCCTCCAACAGCCACTTATTATTGTTGATTTCTTCTCTCTTGCAAAAGTTGTCTCCAATTTTTTTAATTTTTAATTATCTTTTTGTCCTTTTATTAACTACTTGTTTCTAACCTTTTTACATTTCTTTCTTTTTTGTCGTGTGATTGCAGTGGTGCCTTGTTAGGTCAAGAGACTAAGCTACTACAATGCTACTTTATCTTGTCCTAGCCTCCTAGATATAGTATTTCAAACAGATCTAAACCATTGATTTTTGCAATTAATTGATTTTTCCCTTCTACTATGTACATGTCAAATTAATATTTCTTTTGCCCTTAGGTTTGTCCGTCCATAGCTATTAGGAGTTTATGTATTTGAATTTTCTTTTTGGATTAAGAACTATTAGTAATAATGTATTAAAAATATTTTTGTTTGAGAATTTAATATTGTTTTTATCGGATTCTCGACAATAGATTATGTTTATTTTAATATTATGTTTGTTGAATTATCGAAAGTAGATGACAAACGTTGATAAAGGAGAAAATGAATTTATTCGATTTGCAAAAAATATGTCTTTTGCTTACCCCACTGGCTCGAATTCCTGGAGCCACCCCTGGTAGTGATCATGTCCAAAACAATATTCATTAGCATGATTTTACTATTCACCAAGCTTGTAACAGTGATGTGCAGTTTATTTTAGGAAAAAGCTACCTGTCCCGGGTTCCAGACCGAATCACACCCCATCTCCTGGGATCCACGCCCCCTGATCGGTCCGGAACCCGGGACAGGTAGCAAGGCTCTTTATTTTACTATCTATGGAGTAGTAAAAATCAGCCCATTTGCACACCATTCCCACTCCTGATTCATGCATCACTTGTGTAAATGAACGCAGCCAAACATAAATATGCATAATTGGTAATGTATGTGAGTCATTTACATATAGGAAAATTTTCAAATAAGGACTTAGGTTTTTGCCTTATTTCAAAAAAGGACATAAGTTTTAAAACTTTTCAAATTAGTCCCTAAGTTCTTCATGAAGTTTTCAATTAAGGACATCTGGTCATTTAAAGGTTTTTTTTTTTTTTTTTTTGGCATTTTCTCTCAATTTTTTAAAAATACTCAAAGTATCTTCATTTAAAGCCATGACATAATTCTGACAGCCACTGTATTTTGCCGAAGTTCCTAGTTTTCCCCAATCGCTATTAGGCTGCTAGTGAAAAAAAGGATGAAAATATAGAGGAAGTAAAATGAGGATTTTATTTCATTAAAAGATAATTTGGGTAGTTTAAGAAAATTGAAGAAAATAGTTGTTGTAAAATAGCTTTAAATTGATGAATGTCCTTAATTGAAAACTTCATGAAAAACATAGGGATTAATTTGAAAAGTTTTAAAACTTGTATCCTTTTTTGAAATAAGACAAAAATTGAAGGACTTATTTGAAACTTTCTCTTTACATATATAAATAAACTCAACCAAACTACCCCTACTTGTGCAACAAGAGAAATTTTCCCTTCATAAATTTATGTTTTCAAGGGAGAGAGGGATTTCTGCAATTCTACCTCTCATAGGAAAGTGAAATCCTTTCTATAAAGGAAAATCAACTCATTTTTTTCTGGATGAAAAAAGTGCATCACTCCAAACATTAAAACAAGGGGCTGCTTAAAAAATAAGAATAATATTCCTCTCTACAATAAAATCCTTTTGTTGTACAAATGCATCTATTTTAAAATTCAAATATGGGCCCGCAACATGAAACAAAATGAAATTTGGATTCATGTCATGGTCTATGGGGTTCATACTAGCAAACCAAATGCCCTAATATATGTGCAATTACAAGCCATTTGGGTGCCCTGCGTTTAAGATTTAAGAATAAGGACCTAGTTGGGTGCCCTATTTCACCTAACTATCTAGTGTTCGGCCTTTAGGTTCTTCTTCCTATTGGAACAAACTTCTTTTCCCATGGCTGAGTTCTCTCGTGAATTCCAGCCTCTTTGGCTTAGGTAACAAAAGAAAAAAGAAATTATCACTTTGACTTAAAGGCACATTTGGTTGCAGCATTTTTGAGATAAAATATGTTCTTGACAGATTATAGGTGTTGTTGTCCTAATGGAGTTTCAAATTACTTGTTTGAATCACGAGACAAAAATCGGCTAGCATTCCAAATGCAACTTTTGTTATACACAAATTTCTTTCGTTGAGAGACAACTAAATCAAAAACTTCTAAAATGCTTCCAACCAAATAGGTCCTTAGGACAGATTTGTATCATGCTAGCTGCAAATTCTTGCCTCTGTCATGCGGCAGAAAAGCAATT
This sequence comes from Camphora micrantha, assembly GCA_003546025.1. Lineage (NCBI taxonomy): Eukaryota > Viridiplantae > Streptophyta > Magnoliopsida > Laurales > Lauraceae > Camphora > Camphora micrantha. The sequence continues at coordinate 5,197,952 of QPKB01000002.1, forward strand.
TTAACCTCATGGACCACTTTATAGGAAATGATTTATCATAAAATAAAAATTATTTAATTATTTTCTCCTGTCATGCAACAAATTGTGAAAATGGTGTGCTCAGAATCATTATCAAAATGGGTGGAAACTGGAAAGCACTAGTGGTGTGGTGGAACCCATCATCATCTTCTTTGCTCTAAATGGTCCCCTCAGCGGCTGACCGACGGTTGCTCAGCTCAGCCCTTTCTCGACTTGATTCGTGGCCATTGCTTTCATATGTAGATGGAGTTTGGATTCTCTTTGGCATATTCTAGTGTTCTTCCCCTGACTTCAAGGACTCATTGACCGCAGCTAAATACGACTTTAGATATTACAACCCAACAAATATGGAGAGATGATTGGATGCTGGCAGTAGGAAGCCAGCTGCCAAGGGCAACTTTTCAACTGATTTATTTTTTTATTTGGTAACTTCACTTTTGTATTTTAGTAAAATGATAATATAGTTTTTTTTTTCTTTTTTTTTGACTTTTTCTTATAATATTTTTTTTGTAATTTTTTTTTATTTATTTTTTTTACTTTTTTTTGGCGTGGAATATAATTTTTTGACTTTTTTTTTTTGTAAAGTAGAAGTGTTCTTTTGAAATATAATACCTTTCTTTATTTTACCCATTTTCTTTTATTGCATCTTGAAATGAGCCTTCGCCTCACTTTACTAGTAAAGTGAATTTAACAAACAAGAATATTCTCCCATGAGTAAATGTAGTCCAACCTGTGAGACCCACTTGGGAGCTCATCTATCATTGAGGGTAGGATGGATGGAAAGGTATCTTTTATGTATAAGGATCATGCAAAAAATAAGCATCATAAGATTATCCTAGCCCTCCATTTAGCAACCTCAGACTCTAAATTGTCTATCGGCGTTAGAGTTTTTATTTTATTTTTTTAGATTCCACCCAAAAATGAATAAAGGTGATGAGCAGAAAAATGGGCATGATGCCTAGTTAATGGTGGGGCCCCACTGGGTCCCATGGAGCTGGACTGCACATGGAGTTCATATATATGTAGGTGAGAATTATACTCATCTATGTGATGCAAGACTCCTTTGTATTGTGATTGGCCCAAATTTCACTCAATTTGCTTTATTACACATCATTGATGTTTATGTATAAAAAATATATATAACTATATATTTCATGTATGGTCAATTGAATGTTTTTGCAGACCGGATTTAAAGTGAAATTTCACTCAAGTCTTTCATAAAGGAGGTTGTTTGATGTGAATAGATTTTGATCATACAAAGGTGAGGTTTGGATAAGAAAAGTCAGATATTAATTTCCACCAACACTGTAAGATTGTTTCTCACTAGCAATTAATCTCTGTTCGACTTTGTTATTGCTTATACTTTCTAAATAGATTAAATGTTGATCTCTCCTTTAATCACTAGTCATTAATTCAACTTTGTTACAATATTGCCTACATTTGTTGAACCGTCGTATTCACGATACTATTACTGGTGTTATAAACGCAGGTGCAGCTCCCGGTCCTGATGAGGTCCCACAGAGAGAGAAAGAGACCAAAGATATTCCTCCAAGACTAAAAGAGTGGACAGTTGAAGGCCCTATCTAACCTCTTCCTGTTGGAGTGCGATGACAGTTCTATTTTAGAGTTAGTCGTAGTTGTTTATATGAGGTTGTCCATAGATGGTGTGGATACCTTTTGGGGACTATACTTTTGAGTTATACTTTTGTTTACTTGGGTGTGTTTTTGTAATTGTAGTTGATTGTAAATACTTTTGTGTAAGTATGAAATGTTAATTGTGTTGATCATGGAATGATACCAACTTTGGGAATATTTTAGATTCTTTCGCTATTAATTGTGATTTGACAGTATCTTCATCCTTTGTAATTTGTACTTTACCCGAGACGGGTGCGTTTTCACGGAAGTACGAGAGTCACACCTCAGGGATTATCTTTGGCCAGGTAATCTCGGGACTGGGATGTGTAACAGCTGCTAAATTATTGAGGATATATAAGATCTTAGCTTTCAACAAAGTCATAAACATTCTACATTTGGCAATGCAAAATTCTACATTGGGCAATCTTCAAATCTACTAATTTCTCACTTATTACCAAACATGACCTAAGGAATCCTCAATAGGGGAAGCCCTATTCTGGGTCCAGTGAGGAATCCCCAAGTCTATAAATTCCTCACTTGTTAGCAAATGTAACTAAATGACTTGTTTGTTTCATGTAATTGAATACAAAAGAATTGTAAGACTTCTATTTCTTAAAATGACTAAAATTGAGAAGAAATATGAAATACTTCAAAAAAATGACCATCAAATTATCACACCGATAGAACTTGCTTTGTAATGTCGTAGGAGTGAAAACTCAGATTTTCTCTTTTGTATAAATAGAAGTTTCAAGGAAACTAGGGGAAAGTGAAAACTCAAGTTTTCTCTTCTGGCATAAGTTTAGAAGAAACCCATGGGGGATGAAAAAACTGCTTAAGAAATGATTTTTTCATCGGGAGTCATATGCAGCAAATGATGAAATTAAACATAGGGGCACATAAAATTGGTTCCTCATTTACAACTTTTCTGCACATTTACTTCTACGTAAACATACCTCTAATGGAAAAATGAATCAAAAGTGATCCATAAATGAATACTCAGCCACCAACCTAGTAATATAAATGCTAGAAAAGTGAGGGTTGCATCTACATCCCTACCTTATATCCTTCAACTCTCGCATCAGATCCTTCAACTCTCACTTCTTTCACGATCCTTTGTTGGAGTTCATTTGCCCAGGGGAATTATCTAGTTGACATTCCTAGCCATCTAATTTGAAATGATAATCGTGTGGAGGCCCCAAATATAAAAGGACTTGTGAGTAGCCCTGTAAAAAAAAAAAAAAAAATGGAATTGATGTGAGAAGTTTTGAAGTATAAGAAATCCAAGTCATTGGTCATCAAAGGCTATATTTGATCGATACAGGTGATTATTAGTTATTGAGTGATTATATATTAAATTGTACATTTTATTATTTTTTTAATCAAACGGCTAACAAGGACAAGTGAAATGGTGGGCCTATGGGGGCCATGAAATGAACCCGACAAACACGCAACGCCATGAAAGCACTTATACAAAGTCATCACGGTCAATGATTCCAGCTGCATTCAGATTCAATTTTGAGCCTGATTTCAGATCTGGTTTTGACTATCTCTTAGATTTTTGACCTGGTATTAATTGCATACCAATAATCCATGTTCTTTCCTCAGAAATTACTTCAATCGTTTGTCCCTTTTATTCTCTTTCCTTTTGAATCATAAATGACACTCTTAAATCTTTTTTAAATCTCCTCTCCAATTTAATCTCATGTTTCAATCTCATTTTATCTTTATCTAAACAGTTATTCATTTCTGCATATCCAACATGTCAATCTAAGTGTTATGCCTTCTTATTCTTCTCCTCTCTCCACATCCCCAAATGCTTCTTATTCTTCTCCTCTCTCCACATCCCCAAATGCCTCTCTTAAAATCTCAACTCCAAAATCTTAAATGTCAAATCTTCTGTGAAAGACAATGGGACTGATGGATTGCACCATATTCATTATCGTTACTAGGTTAATATCTTATTTTAGAAACTCTCTTGCAATTGAGGTAAGATGGGTGGTATAGTATTTCAATAATTATATCATGAACTTCGAGCCATGAATCACGTTGGTTTTGTCCGTCATACCCCAGAAAACATATTTGATTTGAGAATTCTACCCATCTCTACAAAATGTTTGATAAATAATAGCTTTTATAATTTTTTAATGGTGATAAATGTTATTTTTCAAAGAGATATATGAAATGAATAATTGTTGTTTACCCGTATCTGCAAAACCAAGAAATTGATCAATAATTATTCTTAATCTAATTGTTACTTACCGTAAAGTTATATGAACCTAGGGCATGAAATGAATACTAATCTTTTCAATAGTTATTAGAACATTTTGCAAAGTAAGGATGTAATTTTAGTAAGCATGGAAATATAAATTCTTTTCTTTGATTAACTTTCAAGTTTTAGCATATCAAGTTGTTGAGTTGACTGCTTTGAGATTGTCATACCAACTAAATGGAGTTGTACAAGCTTCAAAGGCCGAAAAATAATAGTTTTTTTTTTTGTAAAGCAAGAATGTAATTTAAAAAAGCATGCAAATATAAATTATTTTGCTTGATTCACTATATAAAGTTTCAGCATATCAAATTATTGACTAATATTGCTTTTTTTTTTGCTTTCCCTTTCGTAGTCTTTATCATTTTAGCAAAGACTATGGACTGCTTTGAAAAGTCATATAAAAAAAATGGTTTTCAATTAAACTTATGAAGTGCATGTATTGCTGCTTTAGCCATGAATAATCTAACACATACTATCATTCTATTTACTTATTCTTTATTTATGTTTATTTTTTACAATATTAATAGCTTCTAGTTCTTATTTATGTTTTTTTCTTGGTGTTAATTTTGGAGCATCATCATTATTGTACTACCACCACCACTATTACTACTATAATTGTTATTATTATTTGGATATTTGAGGGTTACAAGGATATGATTTTGAGCCCCAAAGTAAACGACACTTTTTATTATGGTTTGAGGTGGGTGTTGCTTTTTAATTTGTTAAATATTCAAATATTTTAGAATTGGTGATGGACCAGCGATGACAATTACTACAAGTCGACTTGACTACAAGTAGGTAGTGGGGGTGGGTTTTTTTTTTTTTTTTTTTTGTGTCCGTGTGTGCTGTACCACTTTCAAAGCTAGAATATTATTAGTGTTTCAACCTAGGTTTTATGAATATAATATCCTGTGCCTTTTTTGATAAATAATATATTTATTTAATTTATCTTTTTACTAAATTTGAATATATTTCATTTTTTTCTTCCCTAGGCTTAGCACGGACCTTTATTACTAGCCTTAGATAGGCACATTTATTATGCCGAATTTTAGTTCTAATAAAATTTGGGGCTCGTTTGTTTGCATATAATATATATGAATTCATGCCATAAATGGTTAAAATGAAGATTAAAGGTGTATTTACAAAAAGACCATCTTGAATGAAGGAAAGATAGAAAAATTAATATTAGGCCATCACCCTATTAATTCAATACCGAGGAAAGTCGAGTAACTCCTCATATAACAGTCAAAGCAAGACATGTAGGTGAATCAACTCAACAAGTCCTATTGAGATAGAATCTCCACAAGAAAAAGCGCCTGCCATTGGGGCATTCCGAAAATGTTTAAGTCGAGATATGGATTTCAGATTAAGTACTTCTGAATTAGTGGATCCCGCTAAAAGGAATGGCGATGTTGCCATATGGAAAAAGGAAGATACTCATAGAATGACAGAGGCAAATAGAGCTTTAGGGTATGTTTGGTAAACAGAGAATCTCTCCGTCTCCTAGAACCAACAAATCTTTAAATAGGATTCTCAATGAGAGTTCTATTTGGAATCGGGAGAGGATTTCTACAATTTGTAGGATGTATGATCTAATGGTTGTAAGGTTTTTAAAAATTTCTCAAAATTCATGAAAAATCAAACCTCAACTTTCACCTCAAAGCTGTTCTTGGCCATCTAAAGAGTCTGAACGGTTCGAATCGTGCAAAGGAGGCCCACAGAAATAAAAAATTATTATTTTGAATATGGACTTTCTTGCTATAAAAAAGGATCAACGACTAAAATTTGATCAACTAGCATGTTTGACCTTCCAAAAGTAATTCACAAATAAGATCATGATTTTAGAGCTCACACTAACCAAAAAAAATGAAAAAAGGGATTGTTTTTTCCATCATGTTTTATATACTCTGCTAAATCAACAGTCAAGAGATTTTGGCCAATTTCTCATTATCCATGATGAATCACTTTTTTAAATTTAAGCATATAGTCGTTTTAGGCCTTTTGAAGAGATTGGATAGTTTGGATTTTGCAAATGGGGCCTACAGAATTCCAGAAATTGTGTTCCAACTGTCTGGACGTTATTGTAAATATCTGAGAATCTATGAGGAATCAACGGTTGAGAGTTTATCAAATAGATGTTTTGGAGTTTTTAAACATGATTAATAGTTTTGGGTCTTGATTGTGGGACCCAAAAGGTAGGTTTCCAAAGCAAAAACCTATTGCCGATAAGTTACGGTCATTTTCATTATAGCTCCGCCTTTTCTCCTCTTCCTTTGATTTCCAACGTTCGATGGCGGGAGCTCTGACAAGAGAAATATCCGCATATGCGGAATACCACTGTCATTCATCCCAAAACCAATGCCAAACCAAACACGGAAAATCCACGAACGAGGGGGAAAACACAAGGAATCACCGACGCCAATCATTGCCAAATGTGCCCTTAGCTAGGTTCCTTCTACATTCCTAACCTCTCACCTCATATCATTCATACCTCACCTCTAATAAAAATTTTACAAAACTCGTTTCGAATTCCTATGCATCCAGTTCATATGTATTCCGATGGAAATATTTGGACGTAAATGGGTCCCCGATTCTTCGATTACTGGAGGTTCCGACCCATTACTAATCGGGTTTGGGTCATTATTTAGGACCCGATAAGCATACAGTCTGAGTTTGAGTCCTCTTTTTTATACCTATGACCTAAACAGGTATAGGTCCGATTCCACCTCGGTTCTTTTCGTGGACTCGGGACCTAAACACATTACTTCAATTTTTTAGAATTCTTCCTAAAAGCTAGTTTTTTTTTTTCCAAATCATTCCCTAGCGACACTTGGACCTAAAGGTGAAAACTGGGCCGATGCCAGACCCGTTGACAATTTGGCTGGCCCAACACAACCCAAAAGATGGGCCGTGGCCAGGGAGCTCTGGGTCATGGCACGTCACTGCCTAATCCTTAGTTGTGTCGTGCGTGGCCACGGGGCCTAGGACGAGGCATGGCACAACATGACCCATATATATAAAGCTTAATTTTTTATCTAAATAAAAGATAAAATTTAAAATAATTGAAGATTTATTATTCATTTGTAAATTAGAATCAATGTTTGTGCATTTATTTTAATAATTTCAACTTTATTTCAAGTTAAGAAACCTAAAAAGTCCATAAATTCTCTTGCAATTTATATAAAAAGATTTAAAAAAAAAAACTAAAAAAATTTAGAAGATGCATGTGGGCTGGCCCATGCGTGGCATGGCCCAACCTAACTGGGGCATGGCCCATCACGGCACGAATAAATCCATATCTTGGGCCATGCTGGCCTGAGCCTCAGCTGGACTGGGCACGACAGGGTTGGGCCCTCCAATAACCGGCACGACCTAGTTCTTACATTTACCCAGGCCCCGAACCCATCCCATATACAAAACTGGCTCCAATTCTAATTCCATCTTCCCATTAAAGGTTCCGGTTTTAGAACAAGAAAACCGGTTCCAATTCCGATTCCATATTCTCATTAACAATTACAGTTTTAATTAATCATGTATAAAACATATTAATTAAAACAAATATTCGCCAACAGAAGCCATACTTTCAAACTTTGGCTAATGAGCTCACCCCCGACTCGTAGTGGAATTTGGCCTATCACCACTACCGTGGGGCAGCCGCCAGTGTTTACTGTTTAGTGTTTTGAATATTAATTCTAGAAGTGGGCCCGACCAATCTATTTACTATTTACGCCGACCCGACCGTAGAATGGAGCGTGGATGAATCAAATTTCGTAGAAAGAAGAAAACGGTCGTGTTGCGCGTGACCTAGATACCGTACACAAGAGACGACGCGCTTTTGATGATGTCATGACTGTGACGTCACACGCGCTTTTAGACGCTGGCTCGTGGAAGCCTATGCAAAAGACGCAAAAAGTCTACCCTCCATACTGGACCGCGGGACCCTCCCAATGCGTTGTTCAACTCAGAAGCATGGACTGTGGGCCCACCACTCAACCATGTGTTTTGTTTTTGTTCTTTTTTTTATTCATACTTACTTTCCAGTAAATCCATGAAAAAGTCTTTCTGATGAAAAGGTGTAAAGTCCATGAAATTTCATTTTAACAGTTGCTGTCAAAACCTACGTGTGTTATGGATGGCTTGAATTAAATGTAGTAAAATGTTATGCAAACTTGTTAGATTTTATTTCTACAGATGCTAAACAAACATGTGGAATTATAAAATATGAATGACTTGAATAAAATACAAACACAGTCCATGTCATAGGAGACTCCATTTCAAGTCATAAATCCATGCCATGTTTCTCAAGATTCAATGGTATTGAACACATGAGGGGTCGAGTTGGATTTAGAGTCTACAAACCTGATTAGGTCTAGATTCGAAAAGAACTCCAACCCTTTTTTTTTCCATCTCTAACTGGAATTATTGGCCTATCCTCATCACCACCTGTATAACAAACAAAAGCACATGCCACTGTCCCCATTAATGACTGAAAGCAACGTACTTCTAAGATAAAGTTGAAGCGAAGACTTGAGGAGGAGACATTTCTTTGCTCCAAGAGTCTTCTCTTGCCCATTTGCTTCTCTGACGTCACTCCCCTGACGTCTAAGTGCTTACGTTACTTTCATTTCCTAACTACTTATATGGCACCAATAAGCTATTGGACACATCATAGTATTCTCTTTCTTCTTCCTCTTCTTCTTACTCTTCTTCTTGTTGTTCTTCTTCTTCTTGTTCTTCTGATTAGAGAGAGACAGAGGCAGAGATTCATGGGTACATGGGTAGCAACCACTCTTGGTTTTGATCTCAATGTGAGTAACAGTAACAAATAGACTTTGATTCTCAATATAAGAAGATTTTATGCTTGTAATGTCTTCAACTGTCTCAGTTGGCTTCCATATTTTTCTGGGGTGTTTGAAAACAGAGAGCAGTTCACCCCACAATCATGGCTACCGCAGAAGATGTCTCTGATAAACTCAAGGTGTTTGTGCTCTTCCATTTCTTTGCCTTTTAATTACCATTCTTTCCTATAGAAATCTCTCTCTCTCTCTCTCTCTCTCTCTCTCTGCAATGGAGCAGGGGCCCCATGAGGTGCAGACCCTTCACTGGATGGCTTTGAACTTCACGTCCAATTAGGATTAGATTATGTTTCAAGTAGAAGTGAACAGGGTGGGCACAAGAAAGCCCCACAGTTGGAACCCACCAAATATTTTTTGTGAGTTGATTGCACAAATTTATAACCAGCATGTATTAAAAATTTTATCAAATTTTGTCCAGGTGAAAGCTCTAGAAGCTGAGTTGCAGCGTTTGTGTAAAGAGAACGAGGAACTTAATCGTATGGTTGAAATGATGAACAGCAACTGTAACATCCTTCAATCTCACCTGAAAAGGAAGAGTACACATGAGATGGGTCAAACCCAAACAGAGAGTTGGTCAGGCCAAAAGAGGCAGGCCTGTGAACCTCTCAAAGTAAAGACCTCACAAATCCTTGTGCGAACGGCTGCAGCGGACACTGGCTTAGTAAGTCTCTTCAGATCATTTTAGAGCTTCTCTGATAGGAGAAAGGGATTTTCCATGACTAAAATGCGTTCGTTTTTTTTTTAAGTTGTCATTCTTTTATAAACTTCCTTCTTTAATGAACTGGTGAATTAGACAGTGAATGATGGGTATCAATGGAGGAAGTATGGGCAAAAGAATACCAAAGATAATCCGTCGCCCCGAGCGTATTTTAGGTGTTCCACAGCACCAGGTTGCCCTGTTAAGAAGAAGGTAATCACCCAACAATTTTATTGCTATGTTATCATTGAGTAGTTGTGAAATGGTTGCACCAAAGATGAGAAGATACAAATTCTACATGTTCCCTTTTCCAATAGATTAGGAGAATTGCAGCTGCCCAACTGACTCCAACACAAGTAATTGCCTTGTTTCGCCTTTCCAACCTTTCTATCAAACATCAAATCAGTTTTCGGCTTCCTTCCTAGCTACATGTGGGGTAGGCTTAGTGGTACTTTCAAAAGTAGACTCAAGATTTGATCGTGGAAGGTTATGCTCCTCCTTTTTAACCTCTTTATCCAAAGTATGAACTGGAAGCTTCAATTTTATGAGAAACAATAGTGACCAGCTGGTTGTTCTTGGGCCTATGGCTTCAGCTTCATAGGCAATCACAGATTTAGGAATTTTTATTTCAATTAGAACTGGTAATCTTGCACAATCAAACTAATCATTACACATGAATTCAGCTTGAGAACTTGATATATGCTTGGTTTCTTTCTTCTCGGTCCAATGTAATTGCTGACAAGAAAAGCATATAATAGTAGGAAATCAGCAGTCACTCTGGCAGCACATGAAGAGCTCTTAAAAGCCTAATTTATGTAACTTTAAAAGGGATCAAAATCATGATGTGATCTCCTGGTTAATTAGGAGACAAGCTGGCCAAAATAGTTTACTTGAACAAGTTTGAATATAAGTTTAATACAAGTTGATTCAGTTTATATGGTTTGCAGGTTCAATTCAACTAATTTAGTGGTACTATTAGTGGAGAAATAATTAAATCCTTACCACAAAGAATGCCATCTTCACCTTTGCTAGGCATTTGTATGAACTACGTAGTCCCACCTTTCCTTTATACAACCCTTGCTTAATATCACAACTAGTTGATTATAGTTGATGAGATTCAGACTAAAGTGATATGCACCGTTGTATCAATCATGTTCAATCGATATAGAACTCCTATGTTATACATTTAAATTCTATCTTATATATTATTAAAAATTGGAGTGGAATTTGGGCAGTTCATCTATATGAAGGGTCATCTGTATGTGCGGATTAGCCTACACTTGTACAGCTAATTGAATTTCTGTTTCTTAACTTCTATTAGTTAACAATTGCTCTTTTCTTTACTTCCAGGTACAAAGATGCATAGAAGATAAGTCAGTTCTCATAGCAACATATGAAGGCGAGCACACCCATGAAGTTTCAGAAAAAAATGATAGCTTGGCTTCTTCACCACAAGGCTTAGTCATGGGTCCAACCCCTAACTTACCATGTTCTGTCTCAGTTAATCATTTTCAACCAACGGTTACCCTTGATCTTACTCTATCTGAGTCACACCGTAAGATTAGCGGATCGTTTCATGATTCCAGTAATAATAGTAGTATTAGTAATATTAATCATGATGTGGCAGAGTATATTGCTTCCTTAACAAGAGATCCTAACTTCACTGCAACCTTAGCCGCCGCAGTCGCTCAATCCATCATTAGTCCTTCAAACCCAAACAGGAGGTGATATCAAGTGTAAACCGTAACTATTGTGCCAAGTGAAATCAAGAAAGAAAAGAAAAGATTTTCATGTGGATGGTTTTTCAAGTAGGAGTGTTATCTTGCAAGATCTATTTTTCCTTTGTTAGAGAGTTCAAATACTTGCATTGTTACATATTGATTGCATGATTTGATCCATCCATTTGGTTAATTTGGAAGGCCATGATTTAAAGAACCCATAAATTTGGTAGCAGTATAAGTTGCAAAAGCAATAGAATGTATGAAATCCCTCTCTGGTATAGAGGCATGGACCAAATGAAATGCTGTGGAAGAAGCAATGTATTAAGAGAAAGAGGCATGGACGATTTTTTGGACAAACAATGATCCTAGGCTCCTAGGATCCATGCTGTGTTTGAAGTCCCCAGTTCGGGACCGATAGCAGGACTCATGTATTAAAATCTAAGAGGTGATCACCAAAGATAACTGACATAGGCTTTATCCTCACAATTCAAGGTTTGTTTTCATGGAGTTGGATTCCTAGAACTCCTAATAAAGTTAATTTGTAGAATCATCTAAAATTGAAGATCCGTAAATCGCCATCAAATAATTTTTCTTTTAATGAAAAATGAATTAAGAAAAGATAAGAAATGAAGACCATGCCATCCCATAACGAATTAAATCCTAGGAAGTCACTGGCGCACTCAATCCTCACCATGTATCCTTCACCCACTCAATCCCCACCTGATCACCTCTTTAATAATCTTTATTGGAGCCTATTTTACTACAAATACCAAGGAATTTGGTTTCATGAAAGGGAATTTAACTTCATGGAAAAAGGGGAAGGGGAAGGGGGCTACGAAGGACTCCACGTCTCCATTTTTTCAACTTTTGCACACTGGAAAGAAAGATCGGAAGAAAATAAGTGAATTGCAACATGGTATATTGCATAAAATGGATTCCTCATTAAACAGAGAGAACATGATGGACTTTGTTTTATTTTTTATTTTTTTACAAGAAATTGGTATGTTGGGAATTCGTGAACATGATGTGATGGCTAGTCTCCTTGAATTTGCAAATGCCTTGTTTGAGAGTTTCAAAGTTTCAACCACCTAAAAAGTTTAAAATGACTTGTGAAATTATTTGAAATTTCAACATTTCTGTTTTTTGCTATAGCTATGGATGCTAAGTACAAAGGAAGACTTAGGAATATCACATGTTGGAGAGTTTTAAAAAAATTTAGACACGAATTCCTTTGAATTCCAGTACTAGCAAAGCATGCCCGCGCTAAGCCTGAGCCCAGAAATAAAAACATGTCATATTTGTGGCTATTTTAATTGATATTAATTAATGAGAAAATAAATATAAAACAAGAAAATATAATATTTATTATGGTTCGAAGCATGGCCCAGCCTAATATTTATACAAAGTAAATATTATTTTTTATATAAATGAGTATGAAACTTCAAGTCTTATGTAAATTAACATCAATGTTTATGTATTTATTTTAGTAATTTCAACTTTATTTCAAATAGAAAACCCTAAAAGCTCATAAAGTCTCTTTTAATTTATATAAGCAAATTTCAAAAATATAAGATTATGATGGGCATGTGAGCCAGCTCCTGGGTAGCACTGCCTGACCTAATTGGGGTACGACACGGCACGGTTGGGCTGATCTGAAAGTGGGCTATACTTCTTTGACAAAAGTTCAAATCTTATCTTTATTTGAGAATTACTGGAAGTCTTTATATCTTCTTGTAAAAATCCCTTTTGTTTTTATATTTTCTTAAAAATAACTTTGAAACATTTCACTTTCTGCGGAATGCGCCAAAATCCCATTTGGACCATTGGCGCTAATACATACGATAATTTTGGACTTGAATAATTTGGATTTCACATGTACACATCAGGATGAATAAAAAAGGTAAAATTATTAAAAAAAAAATTCATCATTTTAACTTGGTTGGATAGAGTTATTAAGCTAGGTGGATTTTTTTATGTGGACTCTTTAATCACCTATTCATAATAGATATATATTAAAATTTGAATTCACACAGAAGCTTAACAAAAGTGGACTCTGAATTGATTGATAGAGTTTATCTCTTGAAATTAATTTGAGTTCCAATTTCTCAAATTGATTTGAGATTAGAGTCCAATTTTGCAATCGTTTAGCAAATTGGACACCAATTTCGAAATCGATGCTAACGTCTATAATATATTATAATAGAAATAGGTTAGATGGGAGGGATGATGGGCATTATCCTAAATTGCCTCTCTCCAATGGGTTCTTCACTTAAGTTCAACTTATGTGCTCACAAGGAGGCAATCCACATGAAACTATGATTTATGCTAACTTCTTTCATCAATCTCAACCGGCTAATCAGACTCATTTATTAAAACTTCTCTATCAAAATTGACTAGTAATATTGGTGCCTTTCTATTCAAATACATATTTACTAGCAAAACATGCATGTGCTTAGCACAAGCAATATAAATGTAAAGATTACGATAAATATAATTAATTAATATAAATTTGTAACGAAAGTTGACAATTTAAAATTTTTTAAAGATATGACGTAAATGTATTTGCCAGGAAATCTTGTAAATAAAAAATCTTCAAATTTAATTGCAGGAGCTGCTGCCTAGGGAATTAAATCTCATGGGAAAAAAACAAACCATTTATTTTTAGCTTCCAAGTGAAACAAAAAGGCCAAGAATTCAAACATTTTCAACTTTGCAAAGATGATAAATCCAAAAAAGTCTTTCAAATGTAAAGTAGTTAATGAGTGGTAAATGATAAGACGAAAGAGCAGTTATACAAAAAGTGTATTGTTGCATGAAGTGAGTGGAGTGAGATGAGGACTGATAAGTTGGGGAGTGAAATAGAATATGAAAATTTTAAAATAAAGTTGTGTAACTTCTTATCAAAATCATAAACCGACGGTTAAAATCGAAACAAAAACTCCTAGCTTAATATAGTATAATTGAATCCAACAACACACTCACAAGTCTCTCACCGTCTACAATCAAGATTGATCCCTAATTATTTATGTGGAAGAGAGGTACCTCACCAATATAGCTACCAATTGCTGTGCTTATGTGTTTTAATTCCCTGCAAACAAACACGCCCATTTGAACAATCATTTATAATATATTGCAATTTCATGCAAACATACAGGCTCATTTGAATCAATTGCTTCATATCTATTTGAATTCCATGCAAACAACCAACTCTTACTCGAATCAATCCCTTCCCCTACATTTTTGAATTTCATGTAAACAGACAAGGCCTATTCCTTCAATGAATACCTATCCAATCCAATTCCACACAAACAAATAGGCGCATTTAAATCAATTACTTCCTATTTATAGAAAGGCCAAGCTAAATCAATTACATTCTATGTATTCCAATTCCCATGCAAATAAGTTGGTCATTTGAATCAACTACTAAATATGTATTTCAAGTTCATATGAACAAACAAGTTCATCCGTTACATGATTCCTATATATTTTAATTCCTTCAAAACAGATAGGCCCATAATTTTATGCAAACAAAATTCGACAATAAACCTCCTCAATGTTAAACATCCTCTATTGGAATTGTAGGGGCATATCCAATAGCCCCACCCAACGAACTTTGGCAAACATGATCCTAAAGCACTCCCCTGATCTAATCTTCATCTCTAAATCCATGGTTCCTTTCTCCCCCTCTATCTCTCACAGATGGAATGGTCTTGGTTTTGATACCTTCCACTCCAATGGCCCCTCCTCAGCCACAACCAACCTCTGGTGTCTCTCCAAATCAGCTCATCACCTAACCATTACTGTCAAAGACTTCTCTAGTCAACACCTCTCCATGCTTCTTCATAACCCCTCCTCTGGCCTTAACACCATTATTACAGGAGTCTATGGCTTAACCAATCCCTCCTTTAGAAAAGACCTCTGGAACATCCTCATTGACAATTCCTCAACCACTCTGCCCTGGTGTGTCTTAGGAGACTTGAATGCCATTCTCTCTCATTCAGACAAGCTCAGCATATGCCATACTTCTCCTTCTTCCCTCAAAGCCTTCCAATCCACAGTTATGCAAGTTGGCCTTCAAGACATTCACTATGTTGGCAATAGATTCACCTGGTCCAACAATAGACAATGCTCCTCCTCCTATGTGGCTGCCAGGCTTGACAGAGCGCTAGTAAATCCCAATTGGTTGAACCATTACCACGACCCCAAAATTCACCACCTTCCTAGAATATCCTCTGATCATAGCCCAATCCTTTTAGTCCATCATTCTCAAGCCCCTCAATCAAACGCCCCCTTCAAATTCGAAAACAAGTGGCTACTTCACCCTTCCTTCCTTGAATCTGTCAAATCCAGCTGGGACATCCATATTAATGGCGATCCTCAATTCTTTCTTGCCCAAAAACTCAAGACCCTTAAGCATTCCCTCAAGCTATGGAGCAAATCTACCTATGGAAACCTTCGTCAGAACATCAACTTTGCTGAACAAGAAGTCTTGCACTGCCAATTCCTTTTTGACTCTGCCCTTCTGACCTTAACAGAGATGCCCTTCTGTCAGCTAAATCTAAGCTGCATGATGCACTCTCTGCTCAAGAAATCCACTGGAAGCAAAGATCCAACATCCAATGGTTGAAAAAAGGAGATCAAAATACAAAATTCTTCCATCCATCAGCCAAAGCCAGGAGCTCTTACAACACCATCCATCAAATCTCTGTTAATGGCACTCTCACTGAAGATAAAGCTGCTATCCAATCACATGCAGTAGAATTCTTCTCCAATTTATTCAAGCCCCATCACAGCCATCCTAACCCCATCCTATTCCAGATCAATAGTCCTAAGGTCTCAGCCTCTGACAACTCTTTCCTTACTTCAATTCCCTCTCCTGGGGAAATCAAAGACACTGTCTTCTCTATAAAAAAAAGAACAGCTCCCCTGGCCCTGATGGTTTCAATGGAGCTTTTTTCACTGCTACTTGGAGCATCACTGGCCATTCAGTCTGTTCAGCTGTGCAATATTTCTTCACTACAAAACGGATCCATCGAGCCTCCAACACATTTTTCCTTACTCTCATCCCTAAGTCTAAATCCCCCAACACCTTTGCTGACTTCAGACCTATCAGCTTCCTTAATTTCACCTATAAAATCATCTCCAAAATCCTTTCCTCCAGGCTCTCTAAAATTATTCCTAAGTTGATCTCCCCTAACCAAGTTGCCTTCATCAAAGGAAGGAATATCCATTACCACACTGCCATGGCCTTCGAACTTTATCAAAAATTAAATTGTAACTTCAACAAAGGCTCCTTTTGCCTCAAACTTGACATTTCTAAAGCCTTTGACAAGTTGAATTGGTCCTTCCTTTTTCCAGCCCTTCATTTCTTCCAATTCTCTGACGATTGGATCTCTCTCATCAAAGAATGTATATGTACCTCCAAAGGCTCTGTTCTCATTAATAGAATTCCCCAAGGCTTCTTCAACTGCTTCTGTGGCCTTAGACAAGGAGACCCTCTTTCTCCTTACCTTTTCATTTTAGCAGAAGAGATCCTAAGCCTCCACCTTCATCATCTCCAAAATCAAGGCCTTATTTCTCCTCTTTCCAAAATCCTCTCCACCCCCTGCCACTTACTCTATGCAAATGACATCCTCACCTTCATTAAAGGAGACACCTCCAGTGTCTTAATCTTACAAAACCTTATAGAAATTTACCAATCAGCTGCAGGCCAATGTTTCAACCTTCAAAAAAAGCCAATTGCATCTGGGTAAATGTAGCTCTAGAAGGAAAAGGAGAATATGTTCTATCCTAGGCATTCAAGAAGCTACATCTTATCTAAAATACCTGGGTACCCCAATCTGTTCTGGTTCCCCCAGGAGGCACCACTTCCTTCCCCTCCTAGACATCATCCAGTCAAAGCTTTCAGGTTGGAAAGCCAAATCCTTGTCATTTGCAGGTCGTTTAATTATGATCAAACACGTCTTCTCAGCTTGCCAATCCATCTTGCTGCCATTTTACCTTTGCCCGCCTCAATCTGTAAAGCAATAGAGAGAACAATGAGGCTCTTCCTATGGTCAGGCAACTCCTGAAGGGACCCGATGCAGCTGGAAACAGGATCTTAATGAGCTGGCTGCTACAAACACAATAGGGACTGCGTTGGCTTGAATCAGGCACTGGTTATGGAGATCTATTACTGTTTACGAGAGATCAGTCATATGTGATTCACTCTTCAAGATCTAAGGGCAATGATGGACACCCAGATGTAGAAGATGATGGGAGAGAATAGTAGATCTAGTGAAAGTTGTATTATTGAAGTAAGATCTCTATTCAAATTCAAATTGAGAGATGATAAGGAAAATAGATTAAATCAAAATCTCTCAATTTGAATTTGAATGAAGATATGATAAGGATAGAGAGTTGGATAAAACTCAAACTATTCTTATCCATATCACCATGAGACTCCTTACGAGGAGTGTCCTTTTGTGAGTGGGGTCCACCCATTTGTAAACACAAGTGTGCCCGTCACAAATGCCAACAACTCCCCCCATCAAAAATTACATCATGTTGGCTGGGCAACGGTCACTCTTCCAAAGGCAGAAGGAGGTCTGGGAGTCAGAAAGATATCAGAGCTTAACTCTGCCTTCTTCCTCAAGTTAGGCTGGCAAGCAGCATCTGCCAACTCTCTTTGGTCCAGATGGTTCAAAACCCGCTATTTCAATTTCTACCCTATCTGGATCTCGGCTAATTCCAATTATGGATCTTGCATTTGGACTTTGGAGGAAAATTCGCAGCTATGCCCCCCTTATTCATCAAGGTAGCTCCTGGTCCTTTGGTAATGGTCATCAATGCTTGGCACGATTCATGGCATGCAGGCGATCCAATCTCCACTTGTTTCCCCCAGGTGCAATTCCCCAGGGATCAACGTCTCTCCTCACTGTATCAAGAGGGAGCCTGGGCTATTCCTGATTCAGTTCCTCTCAACGTTCAACAACATCTTCTTCATCTTCTCTCAGACCTCTCCCCCAACCCCACAATTAACGACACCCTTCACTGGAAAAATCCCCCTGACGGAAAGCTCTCTACAAGATCTGCCTGGGAGACAGTCAGACATAGAGCAGTCCCTCTCCAATGGCCCACCCTCATCTGGAACAACATTTCTCCCCACAGAATAAATTGCTTCGGCTGAAGATTGATGCACAACGGAACTCCATCTGAAATCAGGCTGAAGAGTATAGGCTTTTCGCTGGCTTCTAGATGCTGCATCTACTACGCTGACGAAGACTCAATTGGTCATCTCTTCTTCTCATGTACCTTGGAAAAATTCATCTGGTCTTGGTTTATGCTCGCAGCAGGGCTTCAGCTTCGTCCCCACTTCTCTGCCTCTGCAATTTGGGCGCTCCTCTCAAAAGACAACGACCCTAATGGACTAGACTTCATAGCTGCCATCTTCATCACAGTGCTCTTCTACTTATAGAAAGCCAAAAATGACGCTCTCTTTAAGGATCGCAAACCCTCCTTCTCTTCAACTCAAGCCTCGATCTCGGGAGCAATTTCCTCCTCTTCCAAGCTGATTTCGAAGCCTTTCTACAGTCCTTAACTTAGTGCAATATTCGCTTCCCTGCAAATCGTCTCCAGCTCCTGACTGGCCGTCACGCTGCTCTGGCCTGTTTCCTGGCTTTTCCATTTGGTCTCCATCCCCCCACCCCCCTCCCTTTTTTCCCTCTTCTGGTCTCGCTGGTTTCCCTGTTTCCTTCTTGTTTTTTCAGTTTCTTTGTGGCCTTCCTTTTCTTGAGGGTTTTTTTGTAGTTTTCTTTTCAATACAATTTATCCTTTCAGCAAAAAAAAAAAAAAAAAATCCATCCAACACAAGCAAGCCCATTTCAAAGCTACATATATCCAATTCCATTCAAATTAATGATCCCTTTGAATACATAGGTTCCAATTCCATGCAAAGCAACCTGCCCATTTGAATGTATAGATAAAAAAAAAAAAAAAAAAGGAACATTTTTTTTTTTTAATTTTCTTCCAGCCCTAGCTTATGGGTTCTCATGGACTGGGCCGGCCCAATCCTGCTTTGAGCTGGTTATTGGCCTTAGGGCGTGTTTGGCACTTAATTAGTTAAAGTGAAGTAGAGTGAATCCAGACAAGAAATGACAAGGGGTCATATCAAAAGTACACAATTTCAAAGTTCCCTTCGAATTTTTCAAAAAAAGTCAAAAAAACAACTTCCTTTCTCCACTAAAAGACAAAAAAACTCCACATTTTCATATAAAAAGTCAAAAAGATTCCATACCAAACAACTAAAAATAAAAAATCATCATAACATTTTATATTTTATTCTCTCTTGATTTGATGCTTTACCTCACTATACTTCAATTCACCATACATCCAAATAGGCCCTTAGGTAATATCACTCAAGTGGGCCTAGATTAAAATGTGGGTCCGTTTATTATATGGGCAGGGCTTGGGATCAATGCTAAAGAGCCCCAAGCCTGGCCTGGCCAAGATAAGAGGGATAACAACTAAAGGGTTCTCTCCCTTAGTTGGGCTTCGCAACTCTTTACTCCACTTCCCTAAGGTGTCGTTTCTTCCCCACTCTTCCATCTATTTTGAACAACTCTTCTTCTCTAATCTCCATACCAAACAACTAAAAACAAAACATCATCATAACATTTTATATTTTATTCTCTCTTAATTTAATGCTTCACCTCACCATATTTCAATTCACCATACATCCAAATAGGTCCTTAGGTAATATCACTCAAGTGGGCCTAGATTAAAATGTGGGTCCGTTTATTATATGGGCAGGGCTTGGGATCAATGCTAAAGAGCCCCAAGCCTGGCCTGGCCAAGATAAGAGGGATAACAACTAAAGGGTTCTCTCCCTTAGTTGGGCTTCGCAACTCTTTACTCCACTTCCCTATGGTGCCGTTGCTTCCCCACTCTTCCATCTATTTTGAACAACTCTTCTTCTCTAATCTCCTATAAATCTCAATCTTCCAGGGAATTCCCCTCCTTCTATCTTAAATAAGTTATGAGGTGGGGGTGGGCATCTCTCTCTGTTGGAGCACTAACATAGGTCTCCTTTGTGATGATTTCCAATACTTCTATTATTAAGAAAAAGTCTCAGTAACACTTCCTGATATGGAATTGGTGCATGATAGCCCATATTAACTCCAAACAGACCAAATTAGTGGTGCCCAAGGAACCTGGCTTGATTCGGGCTAAACATATCTTAGACAGGTGGTGGGGCTTTGGACTGTTGTGCACATGTGTGAGGAAGCGCAACCACACACAGAAAAAATGCAATCACAGATGAAGGGAGCTTTTATTGGCATACAAGAAATTACTCTTCACAAACAGAGAAAAAAAAAATTAAAAAAAAGTTAATTCCTAAATTACCCCTCCACCCTCCTCCTCCTCCCCCCCGCGACAGCCCCAGCCGACCTCCCTTCGCCCCACTCTCTTCCTCCCTCCTCCACCTTCCTTTTCCTCTTTTCTTCTTCTTTTTCTTCTTCTTCTTCCTGTCTCCCCCTCTATTCTCTCTCTTCCTCCCTCCCTCACTCTCTCTCCCTCCCATAGCAAATCTGGGCCGGCCCGATCAAATTTTTCTATGAGGATTTGGCTCTCCGTGTTTGGTGTTATAGTCATTCGACACTGGAGTTGGAGAGGGTGTGCTGCTACACGCCTTGACTGGAGTCGTAGAAGACTGCCGGAGAAGGAGGCGATTTACAAAAGGCTCAAACCTGGGTTTCATGGTTGCAGCGAAACACAAGATCTGGAGCTGCCAGATTTGCACCATCTCCGAAGGAAGAGGGATACCGATGGTCTCCGATATTTCATTGTGTCCTTCCGTCGCTGAAAATCGAAAGGAGGGAGGTTCTAGTTCCTATTGCAGAAGCCCAGAGAGGGGGAAAGAGAGAGAGGATGGAGAGGGAGGGAGGAAGAAGAAGAAGAAGAAGAAAAGAGAAAAAGGAAGGTGGAGGAGGGAGGAAGAGAGGGGAAGGCCAGCCTTCCAGTTGGTCTCCTTCCCAGCCGGCGACAGGGGAAGGGGAGGGGGCGAAGGAGGGGTAATTTAGAAATTCTTTAATTTTTTTATTTTTTCATGTGTGTGAAGAGTGATTTATTGTGTGCCAGAAGAATCTCCTCAGAAAAAATAGTTTGTCACTTATCCAAATACCCCTAACCCTCAATCTCTTAGTTTTGACCCTTAGACACTTGGCCAACATTGGCTGGGCTAGAGATGTCAAACGAGTAGGGGCGTGCTGACACAAACAACACAGCGACTTTGCGGCCTGGCCGTGCCATGCCTAAGTCATGTTGGCCGTGTCATACCTCTTTGCTTATCGTGCCATGGGCTTCGTATGGTTCTTACCTCTTAGACTTAAAAAACAAAGGTATTACGGTTAAAAAAAAATTAAAAAATATAACAAAAAAAAAAGTATGACACACAAATTTAAGTGGTTTGCAGGGCGGAACCACATTGAGGGCAGGGCCCCACCCGGCCTTTGAAAAACCCTTTTAAAGCTCCAAAATGGCAAAAAACCCTTTGCAATTTTCGAAAACCTCTCCAGACTCCAGTCTCAAGCCCTAGCCCTCTTCGGCTCTTCCTTGTTCGTTTTATTCTTCTCCTCTTTTTCTCCTTTTAATCTCTCATCTTCAGTGGTTAAAATTTTGCACGCCGTCTTCTCTAAGCCCAGCATTTTCAAGGAATCAAGAATCAAGATCCTCTCGTTTTGAAGAAGAACTATTCTCAGTTGTGCCTTCGCGATTGGGTATGTGATTTCTTCATCATCTCAACATCTCTTTTTATGTTCGAATGTGCAGCAAATAGCAATGTCGTTGGTTACAATTGAAACAAAAAAAAGTTGTAGATTTTGATGTCATTGATGTTTGTAAGTTTGTTATTTGATTGTGCAGCATTTGATTAGGGTTTTAGGGATGTTTTTTTTGTTTTTGTTTTTGTTTTTTATTCTGATGCACTGAAAACAAATGTAGATGATGTTGTCATTGATGCTTGTCTTCTCTATTTTTGTTTTTGTTTTTGATTCTGATGCACGGGTAGAGATGATCTTTGCACAAGGAGGAGAAGTAAGAAGTTAAAAAACCACAACCACTTCCTGTAAGGGCATCAATGGCTTGTCCTTCCAGACCTCGTCGATGTACTGAACTATAATGAGTGATTTGCAAATGGATTTCCCGTTATGGATCAGAACAGGTATTTTCTTATGAATAGGATTGGATTCCAGCAGCAGGGGGCTCTTGTTTGAAAGATTTTCATCATCTTTGTATTCATACTCCAGTCCCTTCTCTGTCAGTGAGATTCTTGCTCTCAACCCAAATAGGCTTGGCCAGAAATCCAACAAAATCACTTCGTACGCCATTAACACCACAAAAAAAAAAAAAAAAAAAAAAAAAAAAAAAAAAAAAAAAAAAAAAAATCATTTTGGCTACAGAAGAATAGAGAAGTAAGAAGTTAAAAACCACAACCACTTCCTGTAAGGGAACTCAACTGATGATCTTTGCAAGTTAGAGGACGAGAAAAAAGTAGAGATTTTGTCGAATGGAGAAAGATGGAGAAATTGAAGGGAAAGAAATATATTTATATATCTATATATACCCACGCACATCTTGTATGTATGTATGTATGTATACTATGTATAGTACGGGAGAAAATAGCTTCTAATTCATGTTTGGTGTTTACAAAATATGTGGGGGTGCTTCTCAATATTCAAAGTAGCCAAAGGAAACTGCAGTTTGGGTATTGTGATTTGTGAGAAAGTAATGCTGGTGGCACATCTGGCAAGGGAGTCTTCTTTTGCAGTAAGAAGTAAGAGAAATATAAAACAAAAGAAAACCTTACTTGTTGATGTTCACAAAAGAATCACTCTTTTCTTGAGTTTTTACTTAATGAGGTTTTACCTCTTATGTCCATTTTGGGTGCAAAGAAAAGTGAAAAAACTCTAAACCACTGTAACTCCAAAATCACAGTAACCAAGCATGTATCATGTATGTAAAAGAGATCTTCTTACATACCGTGTGTTTATTGAGTTGTTATAATAACTATGTCGAAAGAAAACTTAAAAATATGATAGTTATAATAATTGGTGAAATAAAAATTTATTCAAGTACTCTGAAAAGAAAATCATTTGGATCTTTTCAATTTAAAGATTTTTCAATAGAATTACCTTGAAAACCTTTATAATTTTTTTGGATAATAAAAGACTTTATTTTTTATATTTACACTAAAAATATCGAATACCCCATGACATGCCCAATCGTGTCGACCGTGCTTGGCACAACAGCCCAGCACGGCTCGTGCCGTAGGTCATACCTTGTGGGCAGTGCCACCGCATGTTGACTGCCATACTGGGCTGTGACATCTCTAGGGCCAGGCACTTAAGGCCTGAGTTGGCTATGAACACCCCAGCAATGCTAGCTAGTAGCTAGTGCAGGCTCCCCGAGGGCTTTGAATTGCGCTTTGCCCACCAGGCCCGGCCCTTTGATAGTCGTGCCCTTCGTTGATCTCTCCCTGTGCAGAACTGCGAGTACCCCAACCCCTTCTAACCTTTCTAGCAAATCCCTCTTGCGCTAACAGTCTCGGCCCACTCTCAAGACAACAAAAAAATCTGGTACCCTATCTATCCCCATCTTTTTGTTCAGATCTCCTCTTCTTCTTTGAATACTATATATTAGTTATGTCTGATTACAAACAAATACCCCACAATCTCTCTCTCTCTCTCTCTCTCTCTCTCTCTCTCTTTCTTGATTGATTGCAATTTGTTGGTGTATGTTATATGTTGCAATTCTTGCAAGAAGCCTTGATAAAAACACATGCTGTTAAATTTACCATGTTGTTTGTAATCAAAATCTGGGATTACAAACAACATGGTAAATTTAACAATATTTAAATTCATTACACTTGCACACCCTTCAAATGCATATGTAATCAATACATGTGATTTTGATTAATACATATGTGTTACTTATTCAACAAAGAAGTGGTTACTTTTGGAGTAGAAATTGAGAAAAATATAGCAGATGAGAGCCTAGGGCACTAGTGGATGGCGTCCAAGCTTGTCTCAAAGGGTGACCCTTTGGGAAGGTAGAGGGTGTATAAGAAAGAGAGGGAGAAAAAGAGTAGATGGATTGCAGAGACATGAATGATCGTTCTAAGTTGGAAAGAGGGCTCTCTCTCTCTCTCTCTCTCTCTCTCTCTCTCTCGATTTATTGCTGTGCTTGATCTGGTGCCTTAAGACCTTCTACATTTAGAAATTTGTGAGGATCTACTATGGGACTTGTGCTGTTTGCAGTATATCTCTCTTGTACTGTTTGTTGTATCAACAAAATCATCATTCCTGGGGGAAATCTGTGTCACTGAGCCTCTTTTGTTGTATCAATACATCAGTACTTCCATTTTCTGATTTACATGAAGCTTCTTATGAGAACAAACTGGAAATGTACTAAACAAGAACTGTACAATACACAAACTAAGAGCAGTCCAATTAGGGGATGGACTGCGCACTACAAATAAATAAAAGACAATTACAATGATAGAAATTCTTGTAATCAAATTGGATCTAAAAATCCCGAGTTCGCGTGGATGGTCAGGCTCATTACTCGTTATTGATTGAGGATGATTCTAAGAATGCTATAGGTTAGGCAAAAGGATAGGTTTTACCATCATGGAAAATGGTGGATATTGTTAAATCCTTTTTCCCAAACAATAAAAATACTTCTTGACTCATGAAAAAAAATACATCTTCTATCATTCAAATTAGAAAAAGGAAAAAGCAGAGAAGGTGGCATTGTTCAGTCCATACATTTGATAGAGAACTACTTAAGTATTTTCCATTCATAAGTGGAAAAATAGATGCTTACTTGGGTTTTGTAGAGAAAGATAGAAATATTTATGGCAGTTCATCCAAATATAAGTAGTGGATAACAACTGGGCAACTGGTCCAGGTTTTGATACTCAGTGTCATATGCACTTAGTCTGGAAGAACTTAGAAAACCTCCAATTTTGCAGCTAAATATTGTAAATTTCATTTATATACAGATGTTGTATAGTTTCAGATGAGAAAAACAATAAAAATATTTCTTCTTCATAAGGAGTTTGGAGCTCGACTTTTATAGTTCTGGTTCCTAAGAAGGATTGCACAGTTGTGATTTAGATTTCATCCAATTGGCCTTTTAGGGAATGTCTATAAAATGTTGGCAATGTTTCTTGCTAATCAATTGAAGAGATGCATGCCTTTGATTATTTCCAATGAGCAGGGTGCATTTGTGGAAGGGAGACAAGTTTTGGGTTCTGTGCTTATAGCTCGTGAATGTACTGATTCTAGGCATTAGACAAGGCGACTAGGAGTTTTTTTTTGAGTTGGATTTTGATAAGGCTTATTATATGGTCCGTTGGGATATCTTGATTACTCTTTTCAGCAGATAGGATTTGAAGGACAATGGAGGTATTGGCATGAGATGTGTCTCTCTAAGAAAATTGATTGTCGTTAAATTCATTGGGATATGGACAAAAGAGGGATTTATAATTTATCATTGTATTTTATAGATGGACTGCTCGGATCGAAGAATCGAGCGAGAAGTCAAGATGGCAGAAAAATGTACTGCTAGCTCGAGCGCCCCTCTGGCAGAAACTTACATGCTCAAGCTGTTTTCTCTCGTGCTCAAGCCTGAGACACGGAATGCATTGAAGCTAAAGCCAGGGGGTCACGCGCTCAAGTGGACCTAGACCTGCGCTCGAGCGCATGACGTGTGCCTGATACAGGATTCAAAGTTTTATTTGGAAACACTTCCTACTTGTCTCCCACTCCTTCCAAAACTCTTATGGCTTGCAACCCACGAACCAAGAGTTATTAAAAGATATTCTCTCTCAAACCTAGGACAACTCTCTCCCATTCTAAACCCTAGATTCTTTTGAGAGATCCATCATCTTCTCCAAAGCATCCTTTGTTGCAGTGCTGAAGCTTCAAGCCTTGGAGATTCTTTTCATCTACTCTCTTGCAGTAGATTCACCTTGAAGAGGTGTTCAAGGTGGTTGGTTCAAGCACAATGAAGATGTACAGTGAGTCGTCGGCAAGATCATCGTAGTCTTAGGTTGGGTTGCAACTGGGGAAGGGTCTGTGAGTACTTCTTGTAACTTTCGTTTACATAGTGCTTGGTTTTCCTTGGTCCGGGTGATAGGACTTGTGGTTTTTCCCAAGTAGGCTTTTCCATATAAAAAATCGTGTCTCTTTCTCTTGTGTATGATTGCTTGATTCTAGTTTAGGTTAATAATTTGGCTTTATTGAAATCTAAAAGAGAAACTAATTTGGGACCTTAACCCGTATTAAGGTTTAAAACTCAACTTTCAGTCTCTTTCTACTATTTTTCTTTTATAATTAATGGTTCTCCAAAGGGGTTCTTTCATGGGTCCTACGGGTTAAGACAGAGGACATATCTGCCTTAAGAAAGGAGGGTGTCTGGCGCCAGAGTTTGATTAAAATTTAAGATAGCACATGTGTTTTATCTGTTTTCCTTTTGATTGTTTTCTTTGTTGGTTCACTTCTCTTTATGTTTTTCTTTGTTATGTTTGGTTTTCATTTGGCTTCCAGGCCTTGTGGCTTTCCAGTATATTTCTCCTATACTATTTGGCTCTAAAGTCACCAAAAACAAAAACAAAAACAAAAAAGAGAGACATGGGGGCTACCCTCTTTCTCCACTCTTGTTTGTGATTATAGTCAAAGCATTGAGTATTATGCTTAAGAAAGCTAAACTGAATGGGTTACTTTTAGGATTCCATATTGAGAATTCAAATTTGGAGATCTGTTGTTTTAGTGTGGAATACTTTGTGATTCGAACTCACATACTCTCACTCACACGCCCATGTGCCTGACCAAATGGGCTACAGTCGACGGAATACTTCTATTCCCAATATATGTTATGCAATTAAGGATGGGTCTCATGTCCAATTCGGGAAGATTTATGGTATGCAAATTTTTGCAGAGGAATTTCATGACATTCACAATAGAGATAATGAACTGTGAAATTGTAATGAATTGGGTTGATCTCCAAAAGGATCGATCCCCTCTATTTTTCAATGAATTGTTGCCTTAATCAAGGCTCTAATCTAGTAATTACATGCTCTAATCAAGCAATTACAGTTAATTACAATCTACAATATAGGAAAGAATCATTGTACAGAATCTCATGTTGACTTGGCCCAAACACACATGTTTTAGTATACTCGTGGGCTAGGACTAATGTACAACTGGGCCTAGATCCAACTAACATTTCATTTATAGCTGCTGCTAATTAAGTAGTGTTGGTTTATATTATTTAAAATGGTTTGGTATGAACATTGTTTACCCTGTTTCTGAAGAATTTGCGTGATGGTGAGTCTAATTCAATTGACTGTGCTGCTTCTCAAAGTCCATTCGGTGTCTGATCCTGATAGTGGTACAAACTATAGGATATGGTGGTGTGATGTTTCTATTGACAGGTTTTTTGTCAAGTCCTTTGATGAGCAATTGATAAAGAAGGGGCATTCCTCTGTTGGGTTTTGTTTTCTTATGTCAGATGCTTGCTCCTCCAACAGTTGTGTAATGCAGTCGAGTGCATCATGGCTATTAAGGTCTAAAAAAAGGAGGCCCAAAAACAGGCCCACAGATCTTGGGGCACACTGTTGTTTGACAATGTAAAATATATCAATTTTTCTTCTTCTACTCAAATATATATTTTTATTTGGAAAAGGGTTTGAGTTCAAATATTTGCATATATGTAGGTCCTAGATGCCATGTATGAGAAATGCATATGATAGTGACTGTAGATTTGAATGGCTGTGCACCCCAATAATAATAACGTTCCAGATGTTCTTCCAAAATGTTCCTTTTGATTGGAGTTTGCAGTAATCCAGACAGGAACCTAAGCTGCTTATGTTTCCACTGAACATTCTTTTAGCGTCTCGTGTTTTTTATATGAAGCTCAATACCTTTCCAAGTGACTTTACAAAGTGTTTGCTAATAGCTAAGCTTCTAGGATCGTATTTATCTTTAATTATTTTCTACTGCAAAATATATCAAACTTTCCTTTGCAGTTTTGGGAATGGGGGAGCTGGAAATCGACAAGCATGTACAATATATCTTAGCTGTTGAAAAGGTTTGTACTTGTTACGATACATGGAATGTTGTCTAATCTAAAGTGTCACTAGATTTTCAGCTTTGCTGAACTTCTTATGTGCATTTTGCCTTCAGAAGAAGGACGATTTTGAATCTTTGGTCATGGAGCATCTGAGAATGAATGGTGCATATTGGGGCTTGAGTACTTTGGATCTTTTGCAAAAGCTTGGAAGTGTTGATCAGGAAGCAGCTGTTTCATGGGTGATGAGCTGTCAACATGATTGTGGTTTGTAAATTCTTCTACATTGTGACACTGTTTGTTGTAGTTTTTTCTCTTTTTTTTTTTCTTTTAATAAGTAATGTGACTCGAACTCATAGCCTTGTGGTTGTGACAGTGATCACCTTCCAACTGTTCTACGGGCTGTTGTTGTGTTTCTTGTTACCAGATTGCATGCATGTATAAGTTTTAGAACCCAGCACTTGTATGGAGTTTTTTATTTTCATCGAACCACCTAAAATACCGGGTTTTTCAGAAATAAATTTTAATAATTTGTACAGAGTTAATATTTCATAAAATAATTGGTATGGGGCATCGTGAGATCTATTATGGATCATATACATCTTCCGCCATGTTTTTCATCTAAAGGCTTTCGATTGAAAAAGATGAAACTCACAAGTAAATTTATTTTATTAGATTGGAACTTCTTTTGGACAATTGCTGTAATTTTTCCTCCCGAGAAAAAGGATTGGATGCTTAGACTTTCAATCGGAATATTTTGGGGGCATCTCATGTGCACATTGGGTTCTAGAATATCAGCAGTATGTGTCACCAAACAGTGGCCCTAACTTTAATGTTAGAGGTGCTTTAATACTATGCATATGCTGATGCATCATGCATCACACCCATAGTTTCTTAGCACAATAAGACCATGCCTCTAATGTTTCTCACTGGGGAAATAGCACCCATAAAGTTTTTTCCCACTTTTCTTTATAATGCATACCTTCTATTAATTCTATCTTTTGCTATGCAGGTGGTTTTTCTGGCCATGTTGGACATGATCCTCATGTTCTGTATACAATTAGTGCTGTGCAGATTTTAGCTCTTTTAGACAAGCTAGATGTTCTCGACATTGATAAGGTGTCAAGCTGTATCCTTGTTTTTAAGGCTAGAGATTTTATTATACTTCACATGACTCTCTCTCTCTCTCTCTAAGCATATTGTTTGGGAAGGTATTCAACAAAGGGATGATACAATTTCGTTGAAAATTTCGCATGGACCTTACATTTGGGCATCTCTCCAGCCTGAAATTTGCATTGGTGTTAAAAGACATGCTTGGATGTATCTGGTGAAACAGATGGTCCTCTCTCTCTCTCTCTCTCTCTCTCTCTTAAAGCATATTGTTTGGGAAGGTATTCAACAAAGGAATGATACAATTTCCTTGAAAATTTCGCATGGACCTTATATTTGGGCATCTCTCCAGCCTGAAATTTGCATTGGTGTTAAAAGACATGCTTGGATGTAGCTTATATCACTGGCTTGATTCAATATTCGGGTGAAACAGATGGTCATCCATTCCATTTAGCCACATCAGGCGTCCTAACTCCAAATTTGCATCTAATATGCCTCAGGTCCAACCTGGAATGCATTGGATATGAATGTGAATGATGTCATCTCCATATGTCCAAATTTCTTATGATTTCCTAAAGCAGCATAAAACATGCATAATCACAGGATATTTTTGCAACTGTATTACAGTTTGAGCTGGTTGATTTCTAACCAGATTCCCTGCTTTGTCGTTCAATGTATATGACTATTTGGTTATATGATTAGTTCCTTGGTACCATCTTCATGTTTTAAGTAGCTATTCATCATTCAGCATCCTGGAACTACTTCCATGGTTGTCCTATTGTGAATGCAATGTTTTTATATGTTGTTTTACCGGTACTTGTCCTTTTGATGCTTCAATACTTTTGTTCATATTATACACACGACTGCCAAATTTCTTGTTCAAGTTGGTTTGGATTTGGTTGGTGTTTTGTAATTCATAGATTTCTAGTGGAAACAATTTTCTGATTCGTGGTTTGCTTTAATTGAATCCAGTTAGGAGCATCATTTGGTTAATTTTATAGAGGCCAATTTGAATTAGTTCATGACATCGATTTGCAGTACTGGAGGAGTCATCTCAATTCTAAACTTGAGGCCTGTTCCAACTAAAATTAACCCCAAATCACATGTTCGTCACATTAGCACCTCTCACAAATAACAAATTAGGGTGAACAAGAAAAGTGGGCATATGGGGCATTTTGATAGTTGATTATTCATGATTTTGACTCACTAAGGTTGTGCAAATGGTGAATCATTCACACAACCAACTAAATAATTCCATTGGGAGGACAAGTGATTCATCATCATGCTCCAGTTGTCTACTATGCAAGTCCTCAATTTAACTCAAATAGGTGGATCCTTAGGACTTGGTGACTTTAAACTTTCTAATCTACAAGCATTATCTCCATAGGTGCTATATGTGTTTTAATTAGTGGTAATGGATTTCCATATTAACTTAGTTTAACTATTTGAGTTCTTGACCGGAGACGAGAAGGCTTTGTTTGACTTGATCTTGAGTTAGATATTGCCGGGTTACAGAATGAAGATGGTTCTTTCTCAGGTGACATATGGGGCGAAATTGATACACGGTATTTTATCTTTTGGCCCATTTGTTATTTGCAATCATAATTTCCTTCCATGTTATCTAGATGACTGTGCTGAACCTTTTTACATAACTCTTTGCTTCATCTGTAGGTTCTCTTATTGTGCAATCTGTTGTCTTGCTATTTTGCGCCGTTTAGATAGAATTAATGTGGAAAAGGCTGTGAACTACATTGTGAGCTGCAAGAATTTGGATGGTGGATTTGGATGCACACCTGGAGGGGAGTCTCATGCTGGGCAAAGTATGTTCTGCTTCTTGTGGATTTTTCTTTCTTTCTTATTGTTTTATTTATTTTTTATTTTGTATGTATTCATTTGTTGTGGATCTCATGTGCTTCTCATATCTTATACTCCATATTTGTGGATTTTGGACATTAGAAATATAAGTGCTTAAAAGATCTTTTTGCCTTGGATGAAAAAAATTTCATATCAGAATATCAGACTTCAGACCCACCCTCTGATGGTTTGAATCATTCCTATGAATGGGCCAACTGCAAGTATCAGTCTCTTTTATCCTCTATTCCTAACCATCCGAGTTTCTCCTCAATAATTGTCCATTGTATGTAATTGTCCATGTGCAAGCCCCAATCAAATTAGTACGACCATTCAAGTAGGGGCGAGTGATGGCAGTGTAGTGTATGACTCACCCCAATATGCGACCACCTAATGTGCATGTGCATGCACAAGCCTGTTTTAGATAGCAGTCTCAGACTATGTTCTCTATGTGCATGGATGTGCACAAACATGTTTTAGATTAATTTTTGATCTGGCTATGTGCTTTATGCACCAAACTTCACAAATTTGACCTTAATAAAAAAAAATGTACTTGGCATGCCATTGTGACTGCAGTTTTTTGCTGTGTGGGTGCCCTTGCGATTACTGGATCTCTACACCATGTTGATAAGGATCTTCTTGGGTGGTGGTTATGCGAGCGGCAGGTTAAATCTGGAGGTCTAAATGGACGGCCTGAAAAGCTTCCTGACGTGGGTATTTCTAAAACTGACTTTAGAAGAGTTCTTTCACTCATAAGTGTTAAGAGATGCAGCTTCTACCCTACCGGCCAATATAAACTGTAACGCCCCACCCATACCCATGCATGATATTGTCCACTTTGGCCCACGGGCCTAACGGGTTTGCTTCTGATGGGCCTCAACCCATCAAAAGGCATCATGCAAGGTAAGGGTGTAAGCTCTACATATAACCCCATTCACTTTCCTCTCTATAGTCGATGTGGGACTCCGGGGCGTCACAATCCACCCCCCTTAAGGCTGCACGTCCCTGTGCAGTAGCCTGCCAGTCTCAGTAGCCTGCCAGCCCTCTTGGCCCGCCCACATGGAGACCCGCCCACTTACACCAGACCACGGCAGGGGACCCACACTCGAACTAATCGAGAGTCGGCTCTGATACCATTTGTAACGCCCCACCCATACCTATGCATGATATTGTCCACTTTGGCCCACGGGCCTTACGGGTTTGCTTCTGATGGGTCTCAACCCATCAAAAGGCCTCATGCAAGGTAAGGGTGTAAGCTCTACATATAATCCCATTCACTTTCCTCTCTATAGTCGATGTGGGACTCCGGGGCGTCACACAAACCAAGCTGGCCAAGTGATATGGGATATGGGTTGATTTTTCTACTTGGATTGTGGTTTGGGTAGACATTTCCAGCTTGTTGATAAACAGGTCTAGTCTTGTTCGGGCCCACACCTGCTACACATTGGTCAACCTGACACAACCTGATCTATTGACACCTCTGCATAAATGGGTAATCATGATTTGAAAATCAGTAGAAGAAAAGAAGATTTAAGCAGGGACCATTATGAGATTTTTGATTTCAACTGAATTCTTCTTTAAATCTCCTTTTATTTCTTTGTAGCATCTCAGAAGGCTTTTTTCATATTTAAAACACCCTAACCAGCTAAAATCCATTAGGATCATTTTTTTTTTCATTGAATGTCAAAAAATAAAAAATAAATTAAATTAAAATACCATCACACTTTTACAGTTGGTTTTATGGCACCCGTTGTTCAAGCTCCAGAACTTTAATTTGGAACATTGATTGGCTCCCTTTCAGGTCTGCTACTCTTGGTGGGTGCTTTCTAGTCTAATTTTGATAGACAGAGTGCACTGGATAGACAAGGATAAGCTTATGAAGTTTATCTTGGACTGTCAGGTTATTTTTAACTCTACCTGTATTCGTAGTTTAGGTTCTATTTCACAAAATGGGAGAGAATGTTTTGGTTCATGAAAACCCCTGATTTTATAAAGGAACAAAGCGACAGACCACTTTGGGGGGTAAGAAGTGGCTAATGTCACATTCCTCTGCTAAATATTAACATAAAGAAAACATAGTTATTTGCTTGCTTTTCAAAAATTCATATTTGGCTGGAAAGCTGCAATGTTAAACATGAGATATTTTAGCTCCATGATAATTTTTGTTATCACAGCAACAAGTGCTCTTCAGAACACTGTTCTGTATGTTTGGATTCAGTTCCAAGGACTCAAACGAAAAGCCAGTTCTGTGACCACAATCAGTTGATGTTGTGAGACATCAAATACAAGAAAGATTCTGTTTTTCTACAATTCCACTTTTAAGTCTGTGATATGTGGGAAAGGTGGACCCCACCACATTGTTGTATTTGGCATGTTACCAAAGTCAGTGAAAGACACTTGTCTGAGATGGGTCATGGAAATCAATTCACTAGCAACTGAAATGGTCCAGCTTCTCCCATTTTGGACAAAGAGGGTTTGAAGATGTCTTTATATGGGTGCTTGTTCATGAGTTCTGGATCGTTCATCTGCTGGGCCTTATCATGTATGGCTGTGTTTTGCCCCAAAATTATGTTACAGTGGATAGTTGAATATATGTATATGTGGATATATATATATATATATATATTGTCGTACAGTGTGTGTAATCAATGGGGAGTATCATCCTATGATGCATTTTTGGGGAATGGCCCATCCAGAAAGGGAGAGATCCATATTTCCTGCATGTGGACTACATGAATGGAGATAAGGTGCTTTGAAATAAATACTCAGCGCCAGATACCTTTTCTGTTTTAATATTGCACATCACAATGAAATTTTTTCATGATGTTCATTTTGCGAAATGCAGGACAAAGAGAATGGAGGAATTTCAGATACGCCAGACGATGCAGTTGATGTATTCCATACCCATTTTGGGGTAGCAGGTATCAGCTTGAATTTTGTTGTTTATATGTGTATGACTTTGCTCGTCCATTGCTATTTTTAATCGGAGGAATCATATGATCTTCAGCTTGAGCTGCTTGGGGTCGGGAGTGCAAATGTTGTGAATGGTTCAATGAATCAGTCCAGTGATATGATGGGTCTACCATGGATGGATCATGTCTGGACACTCACCACAGGAATGCCCTGGGCCTCATTTAATTGAACGTGGATTATTGCTGTAATTTTTTTTTTTTCTTTACCCTATTTTCATACCACCAATGAAAGGGTTACTTACTCTTTTGGTATGGATATGCTTGTGACATGATCCATCCATCAGAGTATCTTTCTTGATCACAAAACCATGTGCGCCAATTTTATGGGTCAAGGAGTATGGGATGAGAAGAAGGTGATGAGTGGTGGTGGTGGTCAGGGGCGGACCCACCATGTCAAAACCAAAAATCACATTAAATTTAAATGGGGCCCAAGCCCATGCCCCATGTATCACTCAACAATTGCCTAATATCAACCAGATGTTTCTACCAAAAAATAATAATAATAATAATTGCAACATATGTCAAAAACTTCACTATTTTTTTTTTATTAAAAGAAAAAAAAAAAAGAAGAAAAAAAGCCCTGGTTAAAAGCAGCCCCGGAAAAAAAAAGCATTCGTGGTAAAAAGTTACTTCTCTTTTCAACATTTGTAATCGCCAGTTTGCAGTCTTCGACGCGGATCAAGCTTCTCCTCATTGGCAGTCTTATGGTTAGGCTTTCTCGCAATGAAGTCCTCGGAATCACCCCTCCTCAAGTTCCACATCGATCGAACTCTGTCGGAACCCCATCCCCATTCGGCCTACCACATTGAGCCAACTCCGCCGGATTCACCCCTCCTCCAATTCCTATAGTTGTTTGTTATTTCCGTTTTTTTTTTTTTTTCTCTTTTCTATAAAGTACCATTGTGGATTGTTTGTGTGGGTGAGCTCTTTGGAGCTTTAGCATTTTTCTTGTAAACAGAAGTAGATAGCACCAGAATTATAGAAAAAGCTAAGGATGGAGAGGAACTATTAGGAGATAGAATTTAACTACTTCTTTCTTCTTCTTCTAGAATTTAACTATTTATTTCTTCTTCTTCTTCTTTTTTGGAATTTTTTCTTAGACCATAATATGATGTCTATCTCAAATAAAATCAATTGTAGAAAGAAGGGGCTTCAAACTCTTTTTCATAGAACACCCTTGTGGATTATTTGCATGAGTTAGCTCTTTGGAGGTTGGACCTTTAGTATTTTTCTTGTAAAGAAAAGTAAATAGCAACAAATTAATAGAAATTGAGCTTTAACTGCGTATTTCATCTTTATCCTGTTTTTTTCTCTTTTGCTATTGGTTAAAAAAAAAAAAAGTTTAGCCCCACCCAAAAAAAAATCCTGGTTCCGCCACTGGT
Source organism: Camphora micrantha (assembly GCA_003546025.1). Lineage (NCBI taxonomy): Eukaryota > Viridiplantae > Streptophyta > Magnoliopsida > Laurales > Lauraceae > Camphora > Camphora micrantha. Next base: position 5,233,575 of record QPKB01000002.1, read on the forward strand.
GGTGGTGATGATGATTGGGGCTTATCACTTACTTTCTTTCGCTAGTTGGCAGATTTTATTCCTTGTGTATGTCATTAATCCTTGAGCTAAATGGTCTTTGGATATATCTGATATATGTTATTTATAAATTGGGCAACATGCAGGACTGTCACTATTGGAATATCCCGGATTGAAGGCAATAGATCCAGCTTATGCTTTACCTGTCGACGTTGTGAATAGGATTTTCTTTGGGAGATAAAAGGTTCAGTCAAACCAACTTCATAGTTTAAATTGCATTCTTTCCATGTTCCAACACCTTCATCTTATATGGATGGAAATTTGTAACTTGGTAAGTTTCTGCTAGCATCCAGCTCATGACCAAGGTTCTCACAGTACCATAAATTTCATCTGCAGGCGAACTTACTAGAGTGTCACAATCCATCAAATACTTGGTCTCCAAGTAGGACAAGAAACAAATTAATAGTTTTGATTTATCTGAAAGCTATTATTGGCCTTGATGCACATTGTCATTTTAACTTTTAAGCATACCAGGTAAAAAAAATGTTCTCCCTTACAAGTTATGATTAATGTGTATAATTTTAAATTGTTGCAAGCTTTTGAGTGGACGCAAGCTTTTATTGTTAATCTGGAAAGTAGCACGGTTATTTCAGTTTCTTCTCATGAGGACAGTGCTTTGCCTGGAGTAATGCAATTTTTGGTCTGCCATCTTTTCTTCATCTGTGGGGCACACCCTCCTATGATCTAGATTCTTCATCTTGTGGGTGGGCCGTTGTGATAAGTGGCATATTGGTGATATCTCTTCCCCAACAATGAGTTCAGATCTATCTAGCATGTCAAAATTGATTCTTGAATCTATTAGATTTTGTATCATGTGTGTTTCCTCTATAGTTCTCTTGAGTTTCAGCATATGATCGGTTTGATAACTTGTTAGTTTGCAAATTTAGAAGATCTTGCTTTCTGTGTTTTTATATTTATCAATTGTACTCTTTTGTTGTCTTCAAGTATCTTCACCCACAATTTTTCACACATATATGATAGCACATGGTCATTATTTTCACAGAATTCACGAAAATCATTCTAATGGTTCACCATTTTCAAAGCCTCATCTATCGACCATTTTGTTGAGTTTCCTAATTTATTGCTTGTGAGGCCCTTGTTTTTGTGATTCAAAGTTCAAACCATTCTTCTAATGAGCCTCATCATAGAATGGGGCTGATAAAAAAAAAATGTGTATGATGCGAGTATTTGAGTATCACGTTTGGGTTACTACCACTCATGAGGAGGAATCAATAGAATCTGTCGATTTTATTGCTCTAAAAAGATGTTGACACTGGTGGCTACCTACACAGTCAAGACAAGAAATACACTCAAATCGCCGGCACTCAGCAAGAGGTAATGGCATGCATTCTCTGGAAATATATATATATATATATATATATATTACAATCATATTGTTATGATTTTTATAACAAGAGTCTCTAGGTTTATCTGAGGTTGTCTTAACTCTCGTAAGAACCATGTGGAGATAGGGAGGTGAATTTTATAGCAACTGAGATGGTTTCACAATACTTAGTTTTTGGAGTAACAAATGTATGCAGGAGGAAAAAAAAAAAAAAAAAAACCAGCAATAGAATGCATGGAATGCCTCAGCCTGCAACTATTGTTCTGTTATTTCTGTGGAATGTGAAACAAATGTGAGCAGCAGGACATCTGGCCTTACCGAAGTGAGGCCACTACTCCCATCCTATGTTTTAGAGTAAAACCCATTAATCATTCTCACACCAGAACTACTCTTAAATGACATATTGGGCCTTGTACTTGATCTGGCACTTAACACTGAGACCTGTAGTCTGTAGTAGACTGGGCTTGGCTTGAATCCTGTGTGATAAGCTGTTGGGCTCAGCTTGAAGATATTGTGACAAGTATTTGTGGGGTTTGTAGATGGACACATGGAATGCTATAGCAATTAAATAGGATCGAATATTGTATAAGAAATGTAAGGTTACAATGGGTGGTTCTGAACTTTGGTTGGTAGGTTAGGTGCCAACTGTCCAGCTTCATGCATTACACCTTAAAGGCCCACCGAATTTATTTCTATTGACAATGTGCATTTTGAAATCATTGGCACAATCTGCCCTTTTCTTTTCGTCACTGCCCTGTTAAAAATAGAGTAGGAAACTGCATTTGAGAGAGAGAGAGAGAGAGAGAGTTGTGGTACATGACAATAACAGGACATGGGAAGACCCATTCAAATTATGGTAGCTGGAGAGATGCATTGTTGAATATATGGGACCTGAGTGAGTGGTGGTACTGGCACACCCACGTGTTTGGGCTTTAGAGAAGGGAATGATTTAGTAACTAACAAGCTTTCGGTTTTATGTGTTGTGTGAGATTGGAAAAGCAGAACTGTTTAGAGTGATGCAAGAGATTTGAAGTGTAATGATGTTCTACTTTCCCAACAATCGAGTGAAAATTTTCCTTTTTCAAGGGGACGAATCAGAGAAAGGGTTTCTTTTCTTTTAAGTGAAAGTTGATGTATCACACATTTGGAATCCCGCATCTTACAGATGTGCCAAATGAGGAGAGGCCCACCATGCCCTGCATTGACGAGTGGAACTTTGAGCAAAGTTGCTCTACTTTTTATCACATGGTTCACATCTATGACACATTCTCTCTTCATTTACACTTGCTCGGTTCCTCTACCTTCATCCTTACCTGAGGATCTGCCCAGATAATTGGAATGGATAAATAGAATTCACGTGACTGATCCAAATATAATTGGGACAAAGCATTTTTATTTATTTATGATTCTCCTAAAGTTTTGAGATATTGCCAGTATAGTTGTCGTTTAGACCTCCTGACATTCACCCCTAAACTGTCCAAGATAACTATTTCCCACAAAGTTGTTCATGTGATGTTATAGGCTCAAACGATATCACAAACATCGCACTTTACAATATCCTAGGGCGGTGCGATATCACATCATTATTGTACAAATAGCTTTGTGTTATGGGGTAAATGTTAGGTCTAAAGGCGGCTATACGGGCAAAACCCCTAAAGTTTTTAGACATTCTTTTCGTGAAACAGACTTTAATGTAAAATAGCGAATTAGCCATGGTAGTGGTAGAAGGGAAGGCAGAAGAAGGTTGTACAGCTACAAACCAAGTGAGCCCCTTTCCATGTGCAGAAGAGTGAGATAATTGGAATGAGTTCTTGTTACTATTTTCGGTGGTTGTAGTACAGAGGTACATATAATGACTTGTGAAACAGGAAAAAATCATAATTGGTTTGGTGGATGGCAAAGCTGTAAATGGGTCTGGTCAGATCCATTGTACCCAGACCCAATTACTCATTACCAATTACTCATTAAACTGATTATTATGAATGTAAGAAGGATATATTCCAAATTTGTGGTTTTTAAGAGACATGTGAAAAGTTATTTTCAAATAACTAAAAATTTCAAAAAGAATTAATAAAAAATTTTAAATCTTTTTTTTTTTTTACTTAATTCTTACTATATTTATGTCATTGTATAATGTTATGATTTTCTCGCATTTCCATCAATTTTCCACTTTGGCTGATATTTTACCATATTTTCTGAAGATCTCCTCCTAATATTCCAATATTTTCAAAATGATCTGTGTTACTGAAAAAGGTACATAAGATGGTTTATGTTATTGATAATATAAGGCTATACTCTCAGGAAAGCAATTATGACATTTGTGTTAAATATGTTGGGCTAGGCAAGGCTTGGCTTGTTTATAATTGTGACATCAGTATGGCCCACATCACCGCAAGCCCATGTTTCACTTTGTAGTGTTCAGATCTGTCCTTCTTGTAGTTGATCCTTTGAGCCTCTCAAGTTGGGGGTTGAGATGATCAAATGGGGCTGATTTAACCTTTCTTTTAATCTTTACATTGATATCACATCCCTTTCCGACATCCGTTCTTGCGGTTCAATCTCACATCAGATCTTTAAAACATTGTACTGATCCCAAAACTGCAGGCAAAATAGAAAGGGACAGCTTGTGTGAGATGGAAAATGACATGTGGTCTCTCTATTTCTAAAACCACAATCTAATCCATCATTCTTTCCCTTTCAGCTATCAACAAGACAACAACAGCTACTGCTAGCAGAAAATGCACCCACTAATGGTTCTTCTAGTTCCACCAATTGGCAAAGAATAAAGGACAACCTTAGTTGCAGGATCCAACCAGAATAAAGAAGGGCTCTTGGTTTTTTTTTTTTTTTTTTTTTTTTTTTTTTTTTTTTTTTTGACCTCAGCTCAGGGGGCTAGGATCCAAGAGAGCCCACACAAGTGAGAAAAGTAGGCTCATCATTGATTAGCCAGGTGAGAGGGCAACCCCTCGTTGTTGTCGGGTGCTTAGCATGTTGGAACAATGGAAATGGATAAAGAGATATATTCCATAAGTTTATTGATGTAACTTTTACGAGCCATCTATTTGCAAAAAAAAATGATCTAAGAGAAACAACTCTATTTCAAACAAAATAATTTGAGTCTGATCTATATTTCAAACATATTAGACTTGCAAAGTAACTATTCTCAATACAAATCGACCCTAACAGTGAAATTTACTACAATTGTTTGGCAATGTTTAGAACCGACTAATCATAATTAAACAACCATCACACTTCAGAGCATGGTGGGTTACCAATACATTAAGATTGAAAAGATATCCAGGGATTGCTTGTGGGACTTCCTTGTTTATCTCTTTGAATGTGACAGCCACCCCCATGAATAAGAACCTGATTATTATTTTTGTAGAATTAGAGTTGTTTTGAAGAATGAGCTGATGAAGGTGAGATGGAGCTTCAGTTGGTCCTCAATATTTATTGTGGTGCTTTGCAAGTGCCTGTGATTCTTCTCCTTCTTCACCTTTCATATGCCAAGTAGTGACTATTTAAGTCAACTGATGGCAAGAATGAGGGGGGGTTTCTAGGTTGGCACACTCACCTCTTGGGTCCTAGCCCCCATGGTGATAAATAAAACACCTTGACAATGGCCCACTGAAAGGGGATAATGTCATTCAGAAGCTTGTTCCATGATTCTGCTAATGGTCTATGGTCTTCCTCAGGAAAGAGAGGAAGATAACAACTGAATGAATTGGCATTCTCCTCTCAATCCACATTTATTCAATCTGATGATTCATTTATTCACAGGCAATCGATTACGTCCCTACTCAGTCACTGCTCTACAATGCAATCTTCTTTTATTTTGGGCTGCCTGTCAGCAACCAGAATCATGAATGCCCATTTCCATCTACACTCATAAGGATGGATTGAGATTTAGATGCTCTCCTTTTTTGAAAATATGTGATCTTTGTTTGAATGGACTCACGATCTTGTCTGACCAACCATATGCAATGTGCCACAACTATTTTATATATATATATATATATATATATATATATATAAATATAAAAGATTGGCATTTGTCGGTGTGGTGGGTCTGCCATGCTCATTTATGGAATGTCATCTGTAGGATCTTATGCACCCAGTGAGCTACCATTCATTTTAAAACCAATTGGTGATGGTTGGTGATGGAAGAGGCAAAGCTCAATGTTTTTATACGGCATTCGAAATTGCTCTTGTGGGCCTATTTTTAGAGCGGTCGTAGGGAGTAGCATCATGGCACGCCTCTGCCCAACAATCCCTCCCCCCCCCCCCACGATGGCACTCCCGCGACTCAAACCCATAACCTGGAGTTCTAATACCATTTGAAGGATCTTATGCACCCACTGAGCTATCATTCCTTCCGAAACCAATTGGTGATGGAAGATGCACAACTCAATATTTTATATAGCATTCGAAATCACGCTCATGGGCTTGTTTTTAAAGTGGTCGCAGGGAGTGACATTGTGGCACACCCCTGCCAACACCATCAATGTAGTAATAGCTCTTTTGCTAGCAATGAGTCGCGCTAGTCGGCCATGCTTTGATTTAGACAGGTTTACACAGCCTGTTGTCTATTGTAATCTTGACGAGCCCAGATCCCCTGTTTCAAGGAAACAAGGGAAGGTCACCTATGGACCTCTCAATGGTGCATCTCAATCATATCCATGCTACATCTAAGCATTATTATTATTTTGATGACCCAAGGTAACTCTCGCCAACCCAGCCTTCAGACCTTTGGCGACCTTTGGCGACCTTTGGCCTTCAGCCAAGGTTAACCCAATTCTAGCGTTCCAGGATTATTATTATTCTAAACTGTTCAACCAAGGATTAATCCCTGGTCCTGGTTGGAGCTACGGGAGCAAGCACACTATCCACAATTGTATTCCTATGATTCCCATTTTAGATGTACGCTTGAACATGGCAAAAGCTATTAGAATTTGCCACAGATCCTTTTAGGAAAAATCCTCATTAAAACAGGACAGTCCTATTTCTAAGTTCACTGAAACTCATATCAAGGATGGGTAAGTGTATTACTACCATATAGGAAATGAGTAATTATGGATATAACGTGAGTGATACAACAGGGGTTGGTTGTGATTGCATGCATGACACACGATGAATTTGGAAAGGGACATGATTCCTGAGACTTATGTGGATGCTTGTTTTTTAAGATTTGTTTTTCTTATTTGCTTGTGCATTGTCCCCATTCATAAAAATAAAATAAATGATGTGAGAGCTATTCGTTCAAGTTTCTTAAGTTTGTTCATTCTTTTGCATTTCTTCAAAGTCATACATTTTTTATCCCCTATAATTGTGGATTGCATGTTATAAGGTTGACCCCATTCATATGTGTGGAAGGTTCTACAATCTGCTAGTTTCATGTGAAAAATGTACAACAGATTTTTTTTTTTTTTTTGGCAATCTGCTAGTTCAACAAGGACTACTCTCTGCACAAGTTTCATTTGGAGTAGATGAGCATTCTAAATCAAAGGTTGTCAAATGGAATCACCTTGGTTCATTGGCAGGGCTACTACATCCACGACCCAAAAGCAACACTGACTTCACAATTTGACTCCACTATATTAATTATTAAGCTGTAAGGATGGCATGCAAAATAAAATATTACAAGTCATGTGCCTTGTAAATTTGGTGAATATCTTAACAAAATCTGACTTATCTTTATGTTTTGAGAATCTCTAAACAAAATCTCACGTGAATGTTGTCTTGGAGAGCACTCTCGCCCAAGACAATCCCTCTTTCAAATCTATATGCTCTAATTTTCTTAGGCACACAACAAACTCATTTAAACAGGGATCTAAATCTAAGACAAACTTTTTTTTTTTTTTTTTTTTAATAAAACCCTTTTGGTATATTTAGTTTGGGGATTATATACATACATTCGGCTTGTTTGTTTGCATAAAATACATGTGAATTCATGCCATAACTAGTTAGAAAAGAAAATTACAAATGACTATACGGAAAAAAAAAAAAAAAAAAAAAAAAAAAAAGAAGCATCCCCTTCAATGGAAAGTGAATCCAGGGATGATGGGAGATGAATACCCTACCTAGTAAAGTCAAGATCCCATTTATATCATTTACCTCATATCCACCACTTTTCTGTAGATTCCAAAATACAAACTTCATTACCTTGGGGTTTTTTTTTTTTTTTTTTTGGTACTTCTTTACTTTGTTTTCATCTCTTTTTTAGACTCAATTTGATTATGATACAACATCAAATACTATTCCATTCCATTCAACAAATTCCTCAAGCCCAAGGACCACCAGACACCCTCGACCTTAAACCTTACAGCTGTAGTGGGTACGCTTCCAATAATGTAAATTTATGCTAATTCAATCTTCACTGTCAGTGGATTGATCACTAGTAAAACACAGATTAAGAAGACGAGTTAAGTTAATCGTGTCTTCCACATGTGCTCAATTCAGTAGGCTACCCTACTGATTAAGTGGGGCTCACAGTTCTAACTTTGGGCTCAAAAGACTGACAATACTGAATCTAGAGATTGGAAGTATAAGTCGATAAATTAATACAGATGTCAAAATAGCCTCGGGGAAGTCTTACTTTACCATGATATATTTATAAAGGAGCAAGGCAACTCAGGGGAACTGGTCCCCAGTAAATAAACATTTTATATATTACAAGGCACTACTACAGAGTCTATTCAATTTCAAGCTTTACAAAAATGACATACAAGGAACGCTGCAAGTTCATGAGACGTTGAACGACCTCAAGATTCAAGACTTTCAACACAGACCAGGGCAACGAGGGCCATACAAAATGTCTTTCCCAAATGGGCTCTCCCAAGAACAAACTGGCAATGAAAAAGGAATCCATCACTCGCTGTTTGGCAAACAAGACAAGGAAATAAGGAAACAGTGAAAAAGCCAAAGATGAATAAAAGAGAACCAAGTAAAAGAAACTAAGGTGAGAGAAGATCAATACGGCATGCACTTCCTAATTTACTATTTGACATTAGCTATTTTCTGGAAACATTTACATTATAGAACATGCCTAACCGTGTCATGTAGCTTGGAAAGTTGAAAAGATTCCCTTCAGACCCTCCACCTTCCAAGAATTAAGAGCCTAGTATAACAGTTTGTTACTTGGAATTGGCTGCATATGTATATTAATGTTTTACCCAAGTAAACGGAAATGTAGGATTTATTTTATATGAGACAGGGAAGGCCATCGTTGTACAATATGTCAGATATAACATGTGGCATCCGCCCCACCTCACAAAAAGAATGGAAGATTCATCCTCATAACTCAAAGTTAAATCTCATCTAATAAAGAATGTACCATTGAATTGAAAACTATAGACAGTACACATTCATAAGGAGGCAAGGGACGAAGTCCAATCTATCAGATACAGTTACACCCAATTCATCCGTTCTCATACTAACATGTGTATCAATTTGAAAAACCAACCCTTCTATGCCTTCTACCCCGAAAAAAAAAAAAAAAAAAAAAAGACAAGAAAGACCTTCTAAGCTAGCCATCATTAAGGGCCAGTGAATTGTCTGGGACCCAAATCATAAATACTATGAAAAACACATACATTGACAAGGGCATATTAAACGACAACCCATGCTTATATTGACAAAGGCATATTAAACGACAGCCCATGCTTCCGTAGAATGGGCCAGTCTAGTGTTTGGCAGGGTGCAAGTGTGGAATCATGGTTAATGATTAATACTGATTTTGGTCATAGAGCATGACAGCTAGTCTTTGAAATCTCATTTAGATGTATCTTAGCAGCCTCCAACCAAGTCAATCTGCCTTGGACGACTCCACCACTTTCAGATTGAAAGGGCCCCAGGGTAAGAAAGGGTCCTACTGAGAATAACCCATCAAATAGCCAGCAGGTGCCAGCCATCTGAACAAAGGACTGTGCACTCACAATAAAGCAAATGGCACCTTCATCCATCTCATTAACCTTTGGAGCCACCTCCAGCATGAAGGGTATTCTATGATGGAGCATCTAAATAGCATATAACAATGAACCGGTAGGCATGCATCCGATAAGGGGCAGAACTACAGTGTAGGTAACTACATTATAGTAGTAGGGTTCCGCACCCTTCTTGGGTAGGGCTCACTTTTGAAAATCCAAACCGCATGCATAAACCAACACCTATTTATAGTGATCGAAGTATAAATTCTTAATCAAATTCAATAAGATAGCCACAATTGCATTGACCATACCTTGAACACAAGATGAACGATCTTTTCTCTTCTTTCCAAATGCAACAGAAATGAGTCCCTCATGTGTAAAATTCACTAATCAATCTGACAGCCTGCCCACTGAAATTGACTTTGAATTTGTAGATGCAACAAAGGTAATGGCCGTTTGGGCTGGAAATTTGTTTGGATTTTGAAAAATGTAAGCTGCAACCATGCATTTAAGAAGGGTGCGGCGCCTGCCCTATGATGAGATCACACAATGTGGGGATAAAAAGGAAAAACTCTTGGTTTGCAGATCTACAGTCCACTTCATGGTATTCCCTCAAAACTGAGGATTAGCAACCACTAATAATCACAATAGTACCCCCAAGAAAACTTTGATAGTATCCTAATACCCCATTTTTTATGCCGGAAAGAACATGACTCGATTGCTAGATCCTCCCTCTAGATCTGCATGGTGCATTCCCAAACATTTACTGTTACTGTTCAGGAATTTATTGGAAAAAGAGCTTCCTAGTTCTTGTTGCAAGAAACTAGTACGGGTGTTGACAATCAAACATTAGATTTGGACTTGATAAATCCAAACCGTCATTGTGGTCTCCCACATCAGGTTACGGTGAACAGTATACTCACAACAGGTGGATTTACCATAGCCAAGGGTTTACCCTCGACATGAACCCAGACCACCCATGTGAAGGGAACTCTCTCATTTGCCAACGCCAAAGAGACCACAGCACCGTCAGCTTTATGATAAATAAACTTTTCCTTCCTGAAAAGAGTTACTAACCTTTTCCTAGCCCCACACCAACTATCCAAGAATTTTGTTGCAGGATTCCTTCCCACACTAAAGTACACATTACATCATGGCCAGTCCAAATTCACCAACCACGCAAGTTATAACCAAGTCTTTTATACCAGAATGGACTGAAATTCTGATTGGAATTACTAGATGGGTATGGTAAAATTCAGCTCAATTATTAGAATTCAGACCATCCTACAGTTACCCCAAAAATAGTATTATTTCCTCATCATCCTCCTTTTTGGGCGAGCAAAATTGGGATGTAATTTCATCTTATGCATCACAATTCCACTGTCAAAGGTTCAATGCCACTCAAACTAGACAAGGTGATTGCCCAGTGGACAGAATCAAATGAATCTGGACTGTTGATTTCCCAATCTCCATCACCATTACATGGTTTATCTTGTATAGAAAACCACTATATTTGTCCGCTTCTGTTATGGTCCCTAAACCGACAGTACATATATCCACAGTCCCATTTCAGGACCTCAGATCAGATAGGCTATAATTGATTGATCTTTGCGGTTTTCCAGTGTCCCAGTCTACTAAGTCCCCACCAAATTAGCGGTCCAGATTCACCAACCGTCAAACCACGAAAATGGCAATGAACCAAGACATACACGAGTAAACTGAACAAGAAAAACAAAAACAGGCAAGAAGAAGACTGACCATGCAATCTCACTATGTACTTTGTATTCTGCAGCTACTTCACTCTCACAAGGGCAGGCTCTTGGACGTGGAACTGGCCGTGAGCGACTTGAAATGATCTGAGGGTGCAAAATCCTGAGGTAGATTCGCCCGCTTTACAATCCTTCTCATGTTGTTCTGCAAGCTCTGCTGCACCAACTGCTTCACGGCCTTCCTCTCCTCGCTCATCATTGTCTCATCCTCCTCCTCCAACACCCCCTCCTTCAATCCTCCTTTCACAGCCGCTGCAACAGAAGACGACGAACCGCAAATAGGGGCTGAAACCACTGCACCACTGCCAAACCCCCCTGAAACCTGTTTCCCTTTATCAACTCTCAAGCATTCCAAGATCCTCGACGCCCGCTTCTGCGCGAGCGTGCTGCCAAGCAGCGTCAATTCGAGCAGAGCAGACGCAATGCCAGCCTCCACCATCACCTGCCGGTCGGAATACACCTTGTGGGCCATCACCATGAGAACATAAGAGGCCCTCTCCTGGCAGCCAGGGGAATCCGTCCAGTTCAAGACATCGATCAGTATAGGGAACGAATCGCGGTAATTGCTTATGGATTTGCGGCCCTCAGGGGTCGAGGCGACATTGCTTAGAATCGAGAGGATTCGCTCGCTTACGTCCATGTCGCCCAGGGAGCTGAGAAAGAAGGGGATGAGGCCGGATTCGACAATGCGGGAGACGTTGGAGAGGGAGATTGAGAGGTTGAATAGGCCACGGAGGGAGTCCTGTTTGGCTTGGGAGCTGCTGTTGTGGTTTTGGAGGATGTCTGATAGGAAGGGGATGGCGCCAGAGGCGCCAATTACAGGCTTGTTGGAATCTAAAGCGCTTAGGCCGAGAAAATTCGCGACAATCGCTTCGGACACTGCTGGGGTTTTACCAGGAGATTCAATCAGCTTCAGCATCTTATGCACGGCCCCTGCTTTCACAATCGCAGCTTTGTTCCTGCAACAATCAGGAGATTCCAAATTGATTCTCTTCCAGTAAGGAGACTAAGGTTTTAGCAGAAATGAGGCACAAACAGGGGAAAATGTAGGGGAGAAAATCGTGTCGAACAGTTTCGGGATTAAATCACCGAAACGTTACGTGTTCGGAACGGTTCGTACGGATCTGGAATTTCTGAGAAAAAAAAGAAAGAGAAAGTGTGGAAAGAGATCTAAAGGACGGAACCTAACCAAAAAGGACACACTTGTAGCGTTATCGGAATCGTTTTAGAAAGATTGATAAAATGCGAGTTAGATCATGAAGAAAAACCATAAAGCTGAAAGAGATTGCTAATGACAAAAACAATACAGAAATAGCGCCAGAAAATGTCAGAGAAACGTTTCGTCACTAAAAGGAAAACGGCAAAAACGTGTCGGGTTTACAGAAAAACTCGTAAATAACGCCTTGCAATGAACAGTACAGTGAAAGAAACGTATCGGCCGATTGTAAATCGCTCAAAACTTACTCGCAAAAACGATCAAACCATCAAATTAGAAGGAAAAAAAAAAAAACACACTGAACTCAAGAAAAAATCAAAAGCAAAGATAGAAACATCCGATTCGTGATACAGAAGCGCAGAGAGATGAATCGGAATCGCAATGCAGAGAACGAAGGAACTGATACGAGCTTCTAAACAATCAAAGGCAAGAAAAAGCATGATAGTGAAGAAATCCTAAAAGGAGTAATGAAAATCAGCTTACATATCGTTTCCGATCCCTAAATTGAGAAGCGCATAAAGCGCTGCAATGTGGAAATCGGGATCGTCCGAATCAAGCATTACAACCAGAGGAGGAATCGCTCCAAGCATTGCTAATGTCGTTCTCGCCTCCGAATCTTCCTTCGCAAGCCTCCTCACATCGATCGCCGCCTCTCTCTCTACACCTCCCTCTCCGCACTGCAACCGCTTCACAACGCTTCGAAGCTCCTCAAACGCCTCCACCTTCCGCCTCGTCTCCGCCTCCAACTCATCGGCGCCGATCTCACCAGCGGAATCCGAGTTCAGCAAATCGGACAACCGTTCCATTCCGCCGTTCAGCTTCGAGTTAGATCGCTTCTCTACCTTCTCCTGCTTCGGCTCCGGCATCTTGACGTCCGATTCTCCGTCTCGCCGGTGGCGTGAGACGCCGCATCGCATGGTATCGATGAGCTTGCGGCGGAAAGAGGCGCCGGAGAAGGCGGGCCAGAGGCGGAAGCTGCCGCCGGCGGTGCGGTCGAGGACCAGAGATCCGACATCGTTTCGATGGCATTTCGTCATTTCGGCCTGCTTTTGCTGTGTCGGAGTTGGGATTTCGGCTACATTGCACGGACAGTGTGAAGAAAACGGCTGTAGCGATCTTTTGGAGCAGGGAAAGAGGAGACAAAGCTTCCGCGAGAAGCCATGGGAGAGCACCAAGGACAGAGTTGGGTAATAAGGAGTCTTTCTCCTCTCCATCTGCCCTCCAGCTAATATAAATAACTCGACTCCCGAGGTTTTCAATCGCAACAGTTTCTGGTACGTTGCGGTACACATTCCTCTGTCGTGGAGTCATCCAAATCGTCCATTTGGTGGGACCAAATGGGTCCATGTCAGCTAAATTGCATGGCCCCATATCCTTTTTCATCCAATTGGGTCATATTTCATTGACCTTACCCTGCTACATGGGGCTCACATGATGATAATCCAAATTGTTCATCTTAAATCACATCACCTCCAAGGGTATATCATCGCATTTCTGTTCAATTGGATTGGGTCTCAATTAGATTTGTAAATTGGTCGGTTTCTGTCCGAACCGAAACCATTAAGGAGAAGGTGGAATCAAACCCGGAATCATTTCAGAACCGATTTCTTGCCTCCGGAACCATATATGAGATGGGTCTAGATCCGGGTCTGGGTTTAGGTAGATGATGATATTTAAAAAATATAATTTTTAGGAGAGATTTTCGAAAACTGAGGTAATATGTCAGGTCTCGGGTCTACAGGTTCGAATCAAGATGGAACCGGTCTCGGGTCTACAGGTTCGAATCAAGATGGAACCGGACCCCGACTCATTTACTTATAATTTTTTAACGGGTTGAAACTTCCGGGTAATCAAAGAATTGGAAACCCATTTACATCCCTAGTCTCGATGGTCCAATTGAGCATATGATGAAAACGCAATTAGTGCATAATCTGTGCTCGATCAATGTTTTCGATCTTGTATTCAATCTTACAGTAGAGCCTATAAGTAGTGTGAAAGTGGGATATGAGGATATATCACTTGAGAAAATGGAATTCATCTTGAACGGTCTAAAATTACCTATATATATAGATCCTGTAATGGAATTCCTGCAAGAGTTATTATAGAAGATTTGCAGTTCACGTCGTTTGTGTAAAACCTGATTTGGGTCGTGAATGCCCATTTGGTAATTTACTATTAAAGTGAAAGTGACCATGAGTAAGAATCAGGTCTTTAGATGCCATTAAACTCTATATAATGCAGCAATAAAAGACTTCTTTGACCCCATTATGTTAAGCTAAGGGTCCACCAATGATCAATTTGGTCTTGTCCATTCACACTAATTGAAATTTTCACTGTTGGATGTATATATCCGAAAATGTATACTATAAATAGGGTATCAGACATTGAGTGTTGAAATTTAAGTCAATAATTATTTGATTGGCCCACTCTTAATTCAATTCGATTTGCCGTACAGAGAGATGGGTCCCAGGGAAGTCCTTTTATTGATTTGGTGAGATGCAAATGGGAATGGGGAAATGATAAGTGGCATTATGTCTGACTTGGGTAAGTTAATTTAATTCAAAAGGGAAGATGTTGTGGAAGCCTGGGATGGCTGATGTCAGAAAATCCCTTTTACGATTTTGGTCATTGGTTTCACCATAATGACATTTATTGCCCCGTTTCGTATTCTATTAATACCATCAAAGTCAAGTAAAGTTATAATTTTTCGAACAAGATATCACATCAAATGCATTTTATTTTATTCAAAACTCTCACATCTTTCTTATACTAAAATACAAAAAACAACTCCATTTTTCATTACAAAAAATCAAAACGATTCCATAACAAACAATTAAAAATAAAATATAATCATAACCCACTTATATTTTATTCTTTCTTCAAAATCAACTTGACTTGACTTAATTATATTAGTAGAGTTACCAAACTGGCCAGTCACTACATTGGGAACTAGTAGATTTCAAGTGTTCAATATCTTACCGGTTGGCACGTACATATCATCTGCTATTGCTTATTTTAACCTTGAGATTTCATCTTATTTCAAAAACAAAAAGTTGGTGTCTAAACTTTTGGGAAAGGTAGAGCTTTCCGGTGACTTTTTCCGTTTTTTTTACACACCCGAATTACCTTTCATTGAAATAAAACGGCAACCGAAAATAACTAGTGTCCCCAAAGTGATTGACAATTATCAACGGCCTATGGTAATTCTTTTTTATTTTTCGGTAGCATTTGATCGTCGTGGGGACACTGATTTGTCCCTTATCGAAAAACTTAAACATTAATTTAAAGAGTCTTGAAGCTTGGGTCTCTTTTTTAAAATAAGAGAATAACTTGAGTCCTTATTTGAAATTCTCCCTTGATTAAATTAGATTTGGTCGAGATTAATATCTTATAAGCCACTAATGTAATTGTTGATCACCAGAAGATGGACATGCGAGAGAGGAAACTAACATATATGTAGAAAAGAAAGCCCGCACATAGAGGAAAAATAACATATTCAGAGTTAACCATAGAGAATCAAGTAAGAACTGCTGCTTCTTACTACTTGCATAAGGAACCGATCTCTTTCTATAAAAGTACATAGTGAGCAGGGCTTATTTGGGTTTGGATTGAGCCCAAGTCTGGATTTTGAATTTGGCATAAAATTTCAGCTCAAGTTAAAAGTTTGAGTGTCATGCATCATTATTCAATCTAAGTTGCCAACTTATCAATACACATATATCCATATATACTAGAATAGCAATACATAAACTAGCACAATAGTCCATAGTAAGTACGGACATATTTACCAATAAAATTTAGATCAATATAGATAAGAATTAATTAAAAAAAATTTAGACCACATAAAGTGACTCACCAACACTTACAAAAGAGAATAATAGAAAAGACGTTTCTGACTTTCTGACATAAAAATAAAGCACAGAAGTGGGGTGTAAATGATATTATATATATATATATATAGGGAGATGCTCCTATGAGAGATATTTCTCACCTTAAATGAGAGATTGTGTCGGAGCCCTCATATTGATATCCAATGCTAACAACTTAAATGTGAAGACCCCGCCCATATCTCTCATACAAGGTGAGAGATATCTCTGATTTTAAATGAAAAATTGTATGGGGGCTCTCACATCCATATCCAACGCCAACAACTTAAATATGAAGATCCTCACTCATATCTTTCATACAATGTGAGAGATATCTCTCATACGAACATCTCCCATATGATATATATATATATATATATCTTCTAAATTTCTTGCACTTGAAAAGTTATTCAAACAAAAAAGGAACTTGGCTATGGATAGGACGCATATTATGTAAATTGCAGTAGGGCAAGGAAATTAGATTTCAAGTCTAGAAGAAGGGAGATTTGAATAGATGGGTTAGGTTTTTCTTTTTCCTTTTTTTTTTTTCTTTTATTGTTTGCTCTATTGTATGAAAAAATAATTTTATTAAGAAAATGTAATCGATATGTTATCAAAAGTCCATATTATGTGCTTAATAAATCTATCTTCATACATTTTCGATTCATCCATTTAAATAAAAGTGAATGGGATATAAAGTGTTAAAAAAAGATAATTAATTAAAAAAAAAAAAAAAAAAAAAAACAACAACAAACAACATAATTACACAAGGAATAGACCAGCATAGACAACCAATAAGAAAAGTTAGCAAACCATTCGACATCACTATCATCAGAAAAATCCACTTTAGCTAAGCCCTGAAAGTCTCACAAAATCAAACTTCATTGCATAAAAAACTCTATAAGTCTCCAATGTGGAATGTCTAAATGTTGAAAAATGAGTTTTAGGGTACGGAGTAAGATGAGACTGTCAACACGTGGGCAGACAAATGTGCGCGCGAAGAAAATTGAGACGTAAGGTGGAGGCCACTTTATTATTTCCCCAAATGAATGGTGACAAGACTCAAGTGTATTTTAGAGGGTAGAAATTGACAGCCCTTATATGTTGGGATGTAAATGGTTCTCCATTATCTGGATATTTGGATGATGAGGCCCGTTAAAAAATTAGAGATAGGTACTTAGATAGGCCTCGATAAGTAAATGGGTTCGGGTTTAGTTCCATCTTGGTTCGAACCTGAGGAATCGAGATCTGACATATTACCTCAATTTTTTAAAATCTCTCATAAAAATCATAGTTTTCTAGTATCATTCTCTACCTAGACCCAAACTCGGATCCGCCACCATCCCATATATATAGTTCTGGTTTCGGTTACGGAGCCAAGAAATCGGTTCCGAAACGGTTTCAGGTCCGGATCCGATTCTCCCTTTTCCTTAAAGCTTTTGGTTCGGGTCCACGATAGACCCGTACCAGAACCGAACCGTTTATAATTCTACTTATATGGCAATGGATCTGATTGGGTTAAAAAAATGTTGGCCTATTTGGTTGTTGGGCCCAGCCCATTTATGGGCACATTTATAGAAAGTTGGCCTATTTGGTTGTTGGGCCTAGCCCATAGGCCTGAGCTAAGGCCTAAGCACGGCTGACGGACCTTTTTTTTTTAACATGTCTGGCTATGACACCCATTTAATGTAGGCCCAGAAACACCCATTTAATGATTGGGCCAGAAAGTGAGTCTCTCAAACCATCCATGGGCCTTGAAACAGAGCTCAAATCCATCCTGATTCATACTGGGCTGAAAATGTCCACCCAAAATCAGGTCAGGTTCAGGTTAGATTGGCAGGCCATAGTGCAGAAAGTTGGGTTAGGCCAGGATGGAGGGTTGAATAACAAGCATGGTCTTGACCCAAACCCAACCCATATACAATTGGGTTGTCAAAGTCAGCCCAAATCTAATCCTGAAAGTTTAAAGGGTCAGCCCAAGCCTTAGAATTACTGGGTCGGGTTTGGATTGGGTCGGTGACTACAGACTAGAGAGGAATTGTCACCCGTGGGTGTAGGGAGTGGGATAGATGGCCCATTACAGAATGGCCCAAAATGGTGCAACCCTATAAACTTGGCTGTGGACCTGTGGTATGTGGTGATGTATCCAGACCGTCCAATCTTAGATGGCCCATTACAGAAGAATTTCATCAAAAGGAATACCTAGCCTTTTTCTTACACAAGCACATATGCTCATGACATTTAAAAACAAGAGTGTTTTAACTTTTAAGTGTCAATTAATGTCAAACGCAAAGGGATTGGCCGAGTGGTCAGGACCACGGTTCTTCCATCTTCCGGAGCTAGAGGTCTTGGTAGCGACCCTCGGTTCCTTCCTTTTTAGGAACCAAAGGTTGGTTTTACCCAGCTTTTTTTTTTAGCCCGGAAGAATTAGTTTAACCCAAAAGATTGAAAGTGTCAATGTTACCAACCTCTAATCTTCATTCATGGTCTTATCCATCAGGGCCCATCATGATAATCATTTATTCAGCCCAGAAGATTGGGACTCAGTTCATTTATGGTGTTTTTTCATTTTTGTGAATATTCAGATTGAGTCTTGAGTTATCGACTCAGTCAGGACTTGACTCTTTTTAGCTCAGCCATATTTCCAAATTATTTATACCATTCTTCGAAGAATCAGAGGACTTGAACTCCCCGGGTTGGAAAGGTTAGAGACTGAGTCAATTCGATCATTGGAATCTTGGCTGAGTCAAAATAAATATAGTTTTTTTACTGAATGATTTTGACATGTCTTGACTGAGTCTTGGTCTAATCAACTCAGTCTTGACCAAATTGATCCGGGTCTGGACAAAAGTGGTACCATTTGCAAGTCGATAAAGTAAAAAATTTCTCTAGCGATCAACAGGTGCACCAACCAGAAGAAGAGATTAATGATGTTGCAAGACCTACGCAGACAGTGGCTGAGAAAATAGGTGCAACAGGAAACGTTGGGAATTCCAAGAAACTAGGGAACATGAGTGACCAAATTTGCTTTCTTTTTTATAGGATGAAAATCAATTCGCTGGTCAATAGGGATGTAAATTGGTGCGTGAATTCTCGGATTATCCGAAAGTTTCGATCCGTTCAAAAATAGGTCTAGGTCCTTATTTAGGCCTTGATAAGTAAATAGATTCGGGTCTGGGTCCGGTTTCACTTTGGTCCAGACCCGAGGGCCCGAGACCCGACATATTACCTCGATTCTCGAAAATCTCTCTTAAAAATCATATTTTTTTAATATGATTCCCTACCTAGACCCGAACCCAAATCCAGACCCGTCTCATATATGATTCTGGTTTCGGTTCTGAAGCCAAGAAATCGGTTCTGAAACGGTTGTGGGACTGGATCCGATTCCACCTTCTCCTTAACAGTTCAGGCTCCAGTTCCGGGTTCACAATGGACCAAGACCGGAACCCACCCGTTTACAACCCTACTGGTCAAGTGGAAGGGCTTGAATGCCTGAAGTCAAGTAGGTGTGTTGATTACTGGGTTGGACATGGCTATGGCATATCAAGGCCCGGCTCAGCTTTAGAAACAAAGGCTCATATTCGGCCCAAAGCCGATATAGGCCGTAAGTGCCTAGATCGAGCCACCCTAACTGGAACATGTTGGGCCCAAGCCAGCCTATTTAGTCAATTGGACTAGGCCACGCTCTCTGTCACTTGTTCAGAATTTCTATCACTTACGCAGGCAAATCAGTCCCTGAGGTATAAGCGCTACTTGTTTGGGCTGGGTTGGGGTGGTCTTTGGGCTTTTTGTTAATACAAGCCAGTCCAAAATAACAGGCTCAAATTCCAGACGTGGACCTGCCGCAAATACAAAAACCTAAGGCCGAACCTGGCCCGACCCTATAGTCGAGAGATGGACTTTGGCTGTGGTAGAGGTGTTTCTGGCTGAGCCAAAGCCACAATTCAAGTCCAGCAGATGAGCCATTAAGGCTGGATGAGTCTTAAACTGAGTTTTCAAACGAATATTATCACCATTAAGACCGTCCATGGGCCTGTAAAGCCTCAATTTTGGACCGGCTCTGCTCCATCTGTTCAAAATATAGGCCCATCTAATCCATATGGAGAGAGCCCCCACAAAACACTCTGCTTGAATTATCCTAACCATCCATTCTGTCTCCTTCAAATGGATGGCTAAGAAGAAAAATCAATGCCCCATATTCAGCTGGAGCCCTAAGTCCAGAAAATGTGGATCAAGTAGTTACAAGTTGGTACACTGCTTAAGAGAGTAAATGATGCAGTTTCCACCTTCATAGAAGGTGAAATTTCTGCATTATACTCCTTGGATTACATATAAATAAGGGCCAAGCATGTGGGGACTGCAGACCACCTAATCCCCCTCTGATCAATCCTCCTACCACTTAACCCTCCCAAATACTCCAGTACACACCTCAACTTCATATTCTCCTGAATATCACTCTCTTACCATGTGGCCATGTACCCAAGAATAGTGACCTTGGTGTGACTTAGCAAGCTCTTAGGAATTCCAAGATAGGCTAGGGCTGGCAGCTTTGGGGGTAAAAAGGAAAGGAATTCGTAGAAATATGGAAATACTGTTTCATCCAATCCACATTCGCCAACTGCGTAAAATCTTATGACTGCTAATGCGGATTGGATGAAACAGTATCTCTACGTGGGGGCCAACACTATCTTCTATTGAGATGAATACCATTGACTATAGTTGGGTTTTAGGAGATGATTAGGAATACCTAAGATGCTGGTCATCAGTACCAGCCTCATGACAACCCCCTCTCCATTTCGTAATGTTGCATATTAAGACTATCGCACTCAAACTTAGATTGATCATGTGAAAAACACGTACATAGATATCTCATCTAACAAGTTAAGTGTTTTGATTCACTTAAATCAAGGGTTAGGATGATTTGCATTGAATTCTTTCCATCTCCCTTTTCCCCTTGTCTCCTATGATTAGCATACATCCAAGTAAACATACACTTTAAGGCCACGCCACAATTTTCTTTGTAATAGGTTTATCATTTCAAATGAAAACCTTGCCTATTAAATGAATCGTCTCAAAACAATTCAACCAAGATGTCATTAGACAATGAAATAAACTACTATTTTTGTACTGAAAAAAAGGGTTGGAACCCATGACCTGTTGTTAATAAATAGCCCATACTGCTACCTTAGCTACTTGTGCATAAAGCAATACTTGAAGTCAATTCAATAATGCAAACAGTTATGGCCTTTCTCTTTGATTAAACACTAGCCTTTTCTATAATGCAAACACTAGGGGCCTTTTATACATAAAGCATGGTGCTTTATTAACAGAAAGAAAGATTAAAATATCATAAACCTGTATGTAGAACAAAATGAAAAGGTAACCAAATTCCCACTTCAAATATTTAATTCTAAAATCTTGTGCTGTCTTTTCTTATTGTTAAAGGCTTATGACTTTCATCAGTGTAACATTTATCCATTGACTTCAGATACTTCCTGCATTCTAGCATTATAGAATGTTATTGTTTCTTCTCCATTTTTCCTGCTGTGGAATGTTGGATATGGCCCACTAATTAAGTAATATCCTACATGTTTAAGAGAATTGATGACATAGGGTGGTCTTATATCTCTATAAAGTTCCCTTATCTATATAAAAGTATTGCAGAAAAATGTGAGATAAGGTTCTTTTTGCCTGTGTAATCTTAATAATCACATTACTACAGTTATCAGGTTTCAAACAATATTGGCAAACACTTATACTTGACATTATTATTATTATTATTTTTTTATTTAAATAATTTTATTTTTACTCCTATCTATGCTCGAACTTGAATTTAAGATAACATTTACAAATTCCTTACATATTTGTGTGGGGCCAGCCTCATGCATCGCGCTGGTTGTTTTCTAGTAAATTTTAATTTCCGGATCTATACTCGCAGTTGAACTGAACTTTGAATTCTAGCACAAAGGTTGGGAACCCTTCGATAGCGCAAAAAAAAAAAAAAAAAAAACTGAACTTTGGTTAACGGTTTAATTTAATAAGCTGTTATATTTGAAGCTCTTAAATTGAATGCTGACACTGTTAAGCAAGGTTGGTTATTCCATAAAACATAATCCATAATAATATCTTTCCATCAACCTAGTCTCCATGAAAGACATACATCTAAGGTGGGTCGCACAAAGGGCTATTAGCCAAACCGTGCCACACAGCATGTCACTGTCAGCAGGGATATTGCGGTTTACCCTATTCATCTCACCTATAGCATCTCGATTACCTCTAGAATGTTGAAGTGTGTTTATGCTGTCTCTACCGACGCCTCAATGTTTAGGTAGGAATGGTTGAGGAAACTTAATATAGCTTCAGAGCCAATCGGCCGTGGGGCTTGAATCCCAGAAGAACGTCACGGCGCAAATATACGTGTCGTTAAAAGTTCACAAACCGGGTTCCACTTGATGAAGAGTGTTGAGGAGTGGGCTCCACCAAAATCTTCAAAAGTGTTTACGAATGCCTCCGAATTTTGGTAGGAATGGTTTGCTATTAAATATAATAGTACTCATCACTACTATCTTTTTTTTTTTTAGCTATCGGAGGGTTTCCAACCTTTTACGCTGGACTAATCCCTCTGGTCCTGAGGGAAGCTGGGTAAACTCCCCTATAGCCCTCCAGTGTGGTAGTGTAGTTTATCTGATGTGCCCAAAGACGCTGGTTTGTCCTGGCATTACCAATGTGCAGCAAAGGCATTATTCTTAGAATCAGTTCCTTCACAGTGAACATTCTTATACATCAAATGAAAGACATTATAGGATCCCCCACAATTTTGTATGAAATAGAGAGGGCCACTAAATGAGCAGCTTGGATCTCAATGCTGAGAGGACAACGTGATAGTTTCAGTATTTTGTCTTTCCATCAAGTCTCATGCATTGATTGACACATTGAATGCACTAGGACTTGTTTTCTACAATTGCATATTTCTGCAAGGGCCTGCACAGGTACTGATGTATCATCAGTTATTTTGTTTGTAAATAGAAGTTATGATAGGATGGGCCAAAGAAGGGTGGGTAGGTCAGGAAGCAAATATATACCATGATGACAAGGTTTCTGAACAAAAAAAGTAGTGATTGGGAGGGCCACAAATGAACATTTGTTGGTCCGGTAACATTCCATTGAGCACTCATCTTGTAATTCCACACGGATCAACAAAGTTGGAAAAATCCTGACCATCCAATTACCTTCTCCACAAAATGAGACATAGTCAGCTTTGTAGTTTCATTGATTTTTTACTGCAAAATCTTCCTGTGTATCCTTGTCATGCACACTAGTTGATGAGGCCCACCTGGGGCACCATAGATCACAGGGCAAGGAGATTAAAAGATCCAAGCAAAACCACTGTAAATAACATCTTGATCCGTACGTGGTCCACACGTTTAATGGCTTTATAAAAAAATAAAATTAAAAACTAACCAACGATCCAACAATCCAGTCCTTTTGGATCAGTTCAAGCCCAAGGGATCAGTGAAATATGGGAAAGGTGTGTGGTCCATTTGGATGGATCTACTAGGTAATGCGCACCGTAAGACTCAGTACACTGAATGCGCAAAAGGCAACAGATGAAAAATTCAGATATGTGTGCATTCATTCACCAAAATTTACATTTGTGGGGCTCTTGTGGTGAGTGCTTCAGTGATATAAGGGTGCAAGGTACATGATGATTCTCACTCGAATAATGCTCTTTCAATATTAAGGTCTGATTTTGTTTGCATGGATTTAAATTCCTAAAAACTCATATTTGAAAACGAGTATCAACAAAGAAATATCGTAGAGGTGAAGGGTGATAGTATTAGGTTGAAATGCAGATGAGCCCCCACTTTCCCAAGTTTTGATTTACCAGTGGCTGGATGCTCAATTCTCATAAAAAAAAGAGATGATTTCCAATTGTGGATTTTCACTGTTTCTTCTTCACTTTTAATCACTTCGATAGAAATGTTTCTCAAAATTAAGAGAAACTCAATTTTGTGCGAACAAAAGGGCCCTATATAACAACAGATCAAGGCTATTCTTTCAAGAACCGCTCCTTACCCGACACCTCTTCCCGCTTATGCAGACCTCCTTCCCACTTGAGGGGTGTTTTCTATGAACCTCTAGATTTTTCTTTTTTTGGATTTACAATTTTATACTTTTAATAGATCGTCATGAATACATATAGGGACTTTCACCAAAAAATTATGAAGGAACTTATTAATATCCAATTAATGACACGGATTTGAGTTTTTTCCAAAAAAGAATCAATTGAAAGTTTAGGATTTTTTTTTTTTTTTTTAAATAGTACCCTTAACACTGATGGAAAAAATAAACATAAAAACCTGCTGCCTTTTCAAATTCCTTACATATGCCCCCACCCCAAAATTTTCAAAATAACCCCTATATATTTTGAAAACTACATTCACTTTTTTATATGCAGCCCTCCCAAAAAATTCTTCTACGCACAAGGAAGAATTCCTAGATCTGCCGTTGCCCTTTGGTGGTGTTTGCTTCCACGCTAGCAGATCACCCTCCCTGCTGGCCACCAGGATGACTGCCTATGATTTGCCCCATGGTTAGAAAACTTTCAGAGTTGACTTTTGACTCTCCCGAGTCATCTATTTTATATGAAGGATCGAGTCAAAGATAGGGGATACTTGATTCTTAATAAGTTGTTTGCATTCCAAACCATTTACTAGGCATGTCTAATGCTAAACAATTAAAGTTTATTTATAAGTAATTATGCATGATGTTTGGAGTTAGTAATTTAAAAATTGATGCCCGAAATATAATTTAAAACTTATATTTGATCTTTTACATTCAATACTTGAACTAAAAAATTATATAATATGTAATATTTTTATTTTATTTTCCATATTGTAGTAACTTTCTTGCATATATACATTTATTAACTTGAATTAATTATCATGAATGCATGTAAATAAATGGATTTTTATATTTTATAAGTAATGGGTTTATTTTTAAATACATTTAAAATTATTTTTATAAAATCATGACTCTCCCGAGTCCCCGTGTTGACTCTATCTGATTAAATTTTTTTACATTGAACGAATTGAGTCCGAATCAAAAGTTTTCCAAACGTTGGACCGCCCCTCCTCTATGGGTCGTCGTGCTTGTTATGTTGGATGAGAGGGCCACGTGATGGTTTCAGTAGCATGTGTTACTTGCAACTTTCCATCAAGTCTCATGCATGAACAGACAGAATGCACCAGGACTTTGTTCTCTACAATTGCAGATTTCTGCAAAGGGCAGTTCAAATTACCCAACAAGCACCATCCGCGGTTCTCTTCATCAGAGCAGTAAGGGACTGAAGGATATGAAATAATTTAGCAGGTCTAACAAACTGTAAATCATTACATTATCAGTTGCAACATTTTCCCCGACAAATCTCCCTCATCCCAGGAGCACTATAGTTAGACTTGAATATCTAGAGATTGGATCCCTGGACAGCACCGGACATACATTTTGCAACATTTTCCCAGACAAATCTCCCTTCATCCCGAGAGCACTATAGTAAGACCTGAATACTTAGAGAATGGTCCCTGGACAGCACCGGACATACATTTTTCAGGTTAGGCCCTGTTTGCACATAAACGTGATTTTGGAATTTGATTCAGTGAGTTTTCTAATCCCTGGGTGACTTAAAATTTGATTCAGTGAGTTTTTATTCCCCGTCTATTTGAAATAGAGCTGATTCAAGTATATCGGTTTGAAACAAAGTTGCTTGAATTAGAGCTTTTCACAAATAAACAATTCGTTTTAAAAAGTCCGATTCAACTCGAAAAAGTTGTATGGGCAAAGTCCTCATATAATAATAGTACTTACAAATTCTCCATATAAAAAAACAGTACAAACTTGTCAAATAGTAAAAGGTTATATGGGAAAACTAGTTAAAAAAATTGTTTCGCCTTCCTGTCTATTTCAAAAAGTTAAACAGAGGTCTGCAAGCTAATTCCAATAGAAATCAAAATGACTTTTCCAAAACATTCAAAAGCACCTCAAATGTATTCTTTGAAACAATATTAAGTCAAACAGACTCAAAAGGCAGACTTGCCTAATGGCACCCAAGTCCCAACACTCATTTTCCACCTCAAATGTATTCTTTGAAACAATATTAAGTCAAACATACTCAAAAAGCAGACTAGCCAAATGGCACCCAACACTCATTTTCCAGGATAGGCACGCATTCAAAAACTAGACTTGCATGGAGTAATTTACGACTGGAAAAAAACATCACTATATAATGTATCAGCTGAAGTATCCAACTTCCTAATGACCAACCTTTTACATGGGGTTTTGATCTTTGGCTGATAAAGACATGTCAACATCAACTATAATTGAATCTTCTTCTTTGAAATCACCTCTCAACACGCCAAAAGCAACTTCATTTTCAAACATTTGCTGGATCACCCTCTTCACAGGTCTAGCACCAAAATTTGGATCAAAACCCAATGTGCCGAGTAGTTCAACTGCTTCCTTTGTAAAGTGGAAATCAATCTTCTTTTGTTTAAGTCTGTCTTTAAGACGGTTGAGCTGCAATAGAAACCACAGCTAGTGTTAGAAAGAAAGCATAGACCGCAATGGGAAATTTTCGAAAATACCAAGATGTGGATATCATTATATGCCGAGGCAAATGCAATACTACATGCGTATGTAGCATTGCTTCTTGTAAAAGCACCGAGATAGGAAAAAGTAGGCCAACCTTGCATTCTTGTGAATTCAGCCCCCAGATATCAAAAGTACTTTTCCATCTAGAGAAAAACCAACCAAAGAGGCAGGTGTTTCCTAAATAAAATGGAGGGTAGTCTTTTAGTCGTAAGAGAAGAGGGAGGGAGGTATTCTGATTGGGAGAGAAGTCTTTGAGGCAACTAGAATATGGATTTTCATCTTTCCAAAAATCTAAAGGCAAAGCAATGCATAACTATTAAGATGAGATTTTTTTGTTAATGATCAGAAACACCCAAAGCTCCAACTGTAAGTGAACGACAGAACAATGTATATCAAAGGGTCCTGGCATTCTTATGTTAAGAACCAAAACCAAAAGGAAGAAGAAAACAGAAGTATTTCCTTGGATACAATCATTCATATAGCTAGATGTAAAAAGTGGCATGGAACCAATTTTTGACCGCTCACCTGGCAGAATGCTTGAACAGACTGACCATAAACATCATACATAAATGATGGTATTTTACCTAAAACAGAGCACTATAGTAGTAAGATCAAAGATGTACCCTAGATCACCACTGATCGGATATTCATGAAAAATGGAACAAGCATTTGCTCGACACATGTCGATCGTCTATTTTTCTAGGCAAACACATCTAGTCAAAGAACTGAATTCGCACTCCAAACTGGTATCAGCTAGCATTGTATTCCAATAAGTCCAGGATGCAATACATATTAGTAACCCAGCCCGCAGTTTCCTACCACAGTAGTGTGCGAGCAACAAAATGTTAAAATGCAACTTGCAAGGTATCAATATCAGTACCAGTATCGATATGATACAAAAAAGAAAAAGAAGAGAGTTACTTTTTAAGCACAGACAAGTATCAGGCATGCATAGTTCAATCGTCAATTTGGAGAGAGAGTTTTGCCACCCCATGCACCAACAGAAAGGGAAAGACTGAACAAGCCATTAATAAAATAACAAAATTTTAATGAGAGGGACCAGGGAATGAAAATGTCAGATGCAATATGAGAAGACTACTAACCACACCCAGAAACAATACATATAAATATAATCACCAACCACTTCAGTGAAAATGTTAGATGCAATATGCGAAGGACACTAACCACTCATACAATAAAGGCTATCACCAACTACTGCTGTGTTTTCAACAGGAAGCAGAAAATTGAAACTTCATTAGGTATAGGTATCCGATCACAACTAAAATTATACAACTTAAAAGAGTTAAGATGACCTCATGTTTAACAAAAGCAAATGGTTGGGTCAATTCGGCCAATTATGAACTGGAACTGGAAGGGCAGGCTTACTGATGCAAGGATCTGTGAACCATGGTCCAGTGCTGCTGAAGAGGCACAATTAGTGTACCATATTTTAAATTCAAAATGATGTATGAATGACATATTAGTGGGTGTCTTTGATGGCTTCCTTGCTTATCTTTCCAAGGAGACCATTTGTACACTCTTGATAAACCGTTTTTTTTTTTTAAATGGGAACATAAGCTGCAATTTTTATGGTATTTTAGTCACTTCGTATTTTAAGTGCTTGGTTGGGATAAAACATCACAAATTCATGCTATGGGATAGATGGATCGTTTGAATTAGACTTAGATTATGATTGCTCCAGTTTTATTTCTTTCAATTACCACTTCCCTATTGCAGAACAGTTCCATTATTAGACTTACTGAAAGTTAAAACTTGGAGATAATCTTCTTTTATAGAGTGCCCTCATTGTGTACCTTTTCTTGTGATTATATTGGAGAGAGAGAGAGGAGATAATCTTCTTTTATAGATTGCCCTCATTGTGTATCTTTTCTTGTGATTATATTGGAGAGAGAGAGAGAGAGAGAGAGAGAGAGAGAGAGAGAGAGAGAGAGAGTGGACTGTGGGCCCAACAACGCGAGCAGACTTGGATCATGATATGGACCCATGGGTTAAACAACCCAACCTAGAAAGCTGTTGTATAATAGGAATGGATCAACTGCATAATTCCTCAAGTAAGGCAAAAGAGAGGTTATCCACCCTTATCTACTCTTTAACTGTAATAAATAATAATTCTCCATATTATAAATAGTACTCAGTGATGTCATGCCATAGGGAGAGAGGAGCAATTTCTCACATCAGTCTCTTATTACATGGTATCAGAGACTCAGAGTACCTCAAGGTCCTCAACCACATGATACACTGTTCCATGTTGACAATACAAATGCTATCTTCATTGCTACCAATCCCATATTCCACGAAAGGACCAAATGTATTGAGGTTGACTGCCATTTTATCCATCAAACAAATTGCTGCATCGTTCCACTGCACATCAATTTGAGTGGGAGTGTAGAGACAGATAAACAGGAAGTGGGACGTGGGCCCGACATTGAAGCAGACTTGGATCATCTGATGGGCCAATGTGTTAAACAACTCAATCCAGAAAGCTCTCATATAATAGGAATATGCCAACTGCATAATCCCTAAAACTAGGCAAAGAGAGGGTTATCCAACCTAACTAGTATTACTGTAATAATTCATCATGTTATAAATAGGAACTCAGTATGCCAAAGGGGGACACGAGCAACGTCTCACATCAGTCTCCTACCGTGTATATTGCTAGTATTCGTGCTGGTTTTTTCTTGTTTTTGCATTTGAGAATTGCTGGATTTTAGGGGTTAGAATTGGTGACAGTCGATTCAGATGAACTTTTTGAGCTTTGATTTCAAACCCTAGTTCCCATTGAGAATCTATCTAGGGATTTGATCTATATTTACCATATGTTTGATTTTTTTTTCTAATGATTTTAAATCAAGGACCTCTATGACTCTATCAGATCCCCATACACACTATGGGGACAAGGGTTGTGTACATAATTCTAGTTTTGTTCACAAATCTGATTTATGATAAAAATCCTTCTCTTGTTAGTGCCATCAGGGTTCTAGATGAAAACACCAATTCAAATTTCTTCGAATTCCACCATGACTGTATTTATTGCTAGTGCTAGTTGAGGATACACCTAGAAATCATATTTGGATTTGGGTTCTGGCAAAATCTCCAATTTGAGACAATTAGAGATTAACAGGGTTTTATCCAAACGCATTAGTGTTAGGTTCAAAAATGAATTCTTCAGCTAAAATTGGGCTTTCTAGTTTCTACAGTTTGCACCAAATTGAAAGTTTCACCAAAAACCCAGGACAAATTTAACCAATATTTAGGTTTTTCTAGTAGAAATGCGCAAACGGGTTTTTTTATTTTTTATATGTAACTTTTGTTTGTCATATATTCAAGTTAGCTTGCAATTCAGGGTTTTCGACCTTTAGACTGAGTCAGTTACTAAATGTTAAGGTTGTTCACCATGAGAAAATAGACAAGAATGAGAAAAATTATCAAATGCTTTTACCTGTATCTCAACAATACGGTTGATTTCTTTTTTGTCCAGCGGCTGAAAGACTATATATTCATCAATGCGGTTCATAAACTCTGGGCGGAAAGTTTGTCTAGCTAACTCCAGAACCTGCTTTTTCATGAGCTCATACACAGCATCTTTTGTACCCTGTGTGTTTTGGAGAGTTTCCAAGATGTACTGAGATCCAATGTTTGATGTCATTATGACAACACAGTTTGTAAAGTTAACTGTTCTACCCTGTGAATCGGTTATCCTTCCATCATCCAATAGCTGCAACAAAATGTTAAAAACATCTTGATGGGCCTTCTCAATCTCATCAAAAAGGACAACAGAATAAGGTCGACGGCGAACAGCTTCTGTCAACTGTCCCCCCTCTTCATAACCAACATAACCAGGTGGAGCACCAACTAAACGGGAAACTGCGTGTTTTTCCATATACTCGGTCATGTCAATCCTGATAAGTGCACTTTCTGTATTGAAAAGGTAACCTGCTAGGGCTTTTGCAAGCTCTGTCTTACCGACACCAGTGGGACCCATAAACATGAACCTTGCAATAGGCCGGTTTGGGTCTGAGAGCCCTGCCCGCGATCACCTGATTGCATTAGCCACTGATTTGACAGCAATATCCTGACCGACAACCCTCTCATGGAGAACCTGTTCTAACTGAACAAGCTTCTCCCTCTCAGACTGCTGCAAACTCGATAATGGGATACCAGTCCATTTACTAACGATTTCTGCAATATCAAGGTCAGTGACCTCTTCTCGCAGCATCGACTTGCCAGACTTCCGGTAATCTGCAAGTACCTTCTCAGCCTCATCCAGCTGTCCGTTGAAGAGAGACCAAAGTCCCATACTTTAGCTCTGCAGCACGATTAAGATCATACTCACGTTCCGCGGCTTCCATCTCTAAGTTGACTCTATCAATCTACAAGGAAATACAATAAACAAATTATTAACTTAAGGGTAATAACGCTGATGGATACATAACATGTCCTAATGCACCCAATCTTTTCAAATGGCCGTTGGTTTGTGGTGTGTCCCCCAACATTTTAACCTAATAAGCCCTGCTGCCCACTATGGATGGGGATGTGCTACAGCTCTTCCAGATTAAAAGACACTAAATATCCAGCCTCTGGCCTATATACAGTTAAAAATAAAACCATCCATGTAACTCCACAGATTGGAAAAGTCCGGTCCTCTATTCTGGAATTAAGAACCACCAAATCCATATTGGGTCTTATCATTTCAAGGAACTGATCACCTATCCAGGAATCCAGTTATACAGAACGGGCATGCACCAATGACCATGCATGTCCCGTCCTGATGGATAAGGGAGCTATAATTCCTCCACGGTAAGTTGAAAGAAGCTGAAAAGAGCCTGTGGCAAGGTGGAAGGTATTCAATATGGCAACCTTGAGGTTGTGGGTTAAAGCCATGTCACCAATCAGAAAAAGAAAAGAAAACAAGTTGAAAGAAGCCGACCTCTTCTTTAATTGATCGAATTTTAGTCATTAGAGCCTTCTCATGCTCCCACTGTTCTGTAAGATCCTTTTGCTTTTGTTTAAGCAATGCTAGATCAGCTTCAAGCTTGGTCAACCGTTCTTTGGATGCTTTATCTGTGTCATTCTTTAAGGACAATTTCTCCATCTCTAACTTCAGAACTGCTCTGTCTATCTCATCCAACTCAGTAGGCTTAGACGTGATTTCCATTTTCAGCTTTGCAGCTGCCTCATCAACAAGATCAATGGCTACAGGGAAAAAACCGTCAGGTGGCAGACATTTGGCTAGCTCATAAATATTAGGGGTTCTGCCACTTGAAACTAATATGGATACCTTGGTTCCTTAAGGAAATTAGATGTGTATCATATAACAGATTATGGAAATAATTGGTACAATCCATTTCACAAAATAAAAAAGTTCAAGCGGTTAGTTCGTTCTGCTATGAATTTCAATTGCTACAATATTAACCTGCCCTCTCCACTGCAAAATCAAGATCAGAGTCAGTTATCAATTTTGATATGGGGCAGTAAAATCTTAAAACAGTATCCTACTAGGTGTTCTTTCCTGTGCCTATTTCCATGTAAGCAACCCGACTTCCTAAATAGTAGCTGAATTCTAAGCTAGCATCTGCCTGAAGCTTACCTTATAAATGAACATAAATTTCTAACGGAGCATAACTCTGAGCCATTTTTGTCCATTTTTAAATTAGTCAGATTTCTTGGTAATACAAGAAATCCCCTCATTTCTAATCAAACAACCCCCATTTATGGATGTCAATGCCTCAATGGACACCCCCAATTACCTGGCTACCAGAACACAGCCAACAAAAATCCTAGTATGGACCCCTTCATTACACCCATTGACAATTGAGTTCAGGTCCATTCCACAGTTTGGGACCTGTTAATAAACAGATCCAGGTCCAGTAGATTCCAGATCCAAATTCCAATTTTGGCCAAATATTTATATATAATATAAGTATCATATAAAATAATATGATGAAATTAATCAAGAAAGTTCTAATTTGTTGATTTTGACACACCAACAATTTTGTATTATTCACACACCCAACATTCATATCTTCCCTGCTTATTTGATTGTGAGCTCTCCTTCCACCAAATTGAGATGAAACTCTGGCAGCTACTTTAAGGATAGTATCAAATATTACATGCAATATTAGGTGATATTATTATATGTTTATTTTATACAATATACTTGGGCATGACTCAGGTCCTGGTCCGCTCAACTCTAACAAAGTCAGAGCCAAGTGCATTACACATTAGACCAGTGTCGGGGTCTGGGGTCAGTTCAGTAAGTCCTGGTCTACCATGAACCTAATGTTAAGCAGGCCCAAGGCCCATGAACATATCCTATCCATAATATCATATCTCACGTGGATATTGATTGGGTCAACTTGTAATTACAGCTGTACATATTCTCTTGATTAGATTTTCTCTTGTAATTAGTTAGTTTCCTAAAGTTAGAATAGCAATTGATGTAATTAGCTAGTTTCCTAACTTAGAAGCCTTGATTGAGGCATGTAATACTCTATATATTGGGGCTTGATCTCCAAAGGGAGGGACACAAAAATAATACAATCATCATTCAAGAACTCTCGTTCCATTCTTGCATTCTAAAATTGTGAGAATGACATGGTATCAGAGCCATGTTCAAAGAAGTCTAGGTATTTGGTCTTACACAGCATCAAGGCAATAGATTAGAGAGAATCCAATCTCTCTCGTGAAGAAAGACAGATCAGGGATCTGTTTCGAGAAATCCACAGAGTTTCGAGCAAGACAGATCACGGATCTGTATGGTGGCCCACCCCTGATAATCAAGACAACTTCAGCAACCTATCCAGACATGGTCGCCTGGATTTTCTAGGAATATTGGACATTTTTTCAGATTTTTTCATCTCTTCCAGGTTGGTGATTTACACATTCTCGTCATTGTCCAGATTTTTAATACTATTTTCATCTGGACCGTCCAGAATCTTGGATCTGTGGTGGAATTCGATCATTCTTTTTCCAGTTGAAAGCAAATTATTGCACTTCTTCAGATTAGTGATCTGATCTTTGTCCAGATCTTTCAGTGGGGCCCACATAGCAGATCATCAAGCAAAATCCAGGTCGCCTGGGTTGATTTTTGGCCTTTTTTAAGTTCTGTGTTGATTTTTTCCATCTCTGATTGATCAGATCTTAGTATCTACACACAGCACAGTTTATCATCAGCATTTAGAATTCATCTCTTCACTGTTGTTGGATTTTCTTTGCAATCAAGATTGAAGATGGAAAAATCTGAGGTTACCTTGATCCGATTCACGGGAAAAAATTATCCCGCCTGGTCGTTTCAGTTCCAGATTTACCTTGAGGCTAAGGAATTGTGGGGTTATATTTCTGGATCTGACCCTAAACCCAAGGAAGATGAGAAGAAGATATCCGCCTGGCTTACTAAAGATGCAAAAATAAAAACATGGATATTGGGTTCCGTCGATCCACATCTGATAATGAACCTCAAACCTTATCCCACCGCTAAAGACATGTGGGGATATCTGAAGCAAGTGTACCATCAAGATAATTCAGCACGTCAATTTCATCTGGAATGTGCGATTGCTGAATATGCACAAGGGACATTGTCAATCCAAGACTACTATTCAGGATTCCGAACCCTATGGTCGAAATACGATAGTATTAAGTATGCAGATGTGGCTCCCGACGTTCTGATCGTGATTCGTGATCTTCAGGCCTCTAGTCAAAGGGATCAGTTTTTGATGAAACTGCGGAATGAATATGAAAGTGTCAGATCTGCCCTGATGAATCGGACGCCATTACCTTCCTTGGATATATGCTTCAATGAACTATTACGTGAGGAACAGCGCATTGCGACCTCGGCTCATATAGCGCAACAAACGACTGAGACCTATTAAGTTGTGTTCTCGGCTAATAAAACTTCTCAGCCTCCGCCGCGTGACTTGAGCAAAACGCAATGTTACAGTTGTCAAAAATTTGGGCACATTGCAACTCAATGCAAACAGAAGGTCTGCAGTTACTGTAAAAAGTCAGGACATATCATCTCTGAATGTCGCCGCCGACCCCAACGTTCATCACCACAGCCTCAGACTCCACAGTATCCCCCTCCGCATGCGTATGTTGCTTCTTCGGTTATGCCTGCTCCTACATCTGCGTCCTCACAACCTGGTCCCTCATCCTCTCTCACTCCTGAAATGGTTCAACAGATGATTGTCAATGCCCTCTCTGCTTTTGGTCTCTCAGGTACATCCCCTCCATCTTCTACTTGGTTTCTTGATTCCGGGGCGTCTAATCATATGACGTCTTCCTGTACACCACTCTCCAACGTGCAAAGCTACAATGGCCCTCTTCAAATCCAAACTGCTAACGGGGGCCATGTTCCCATTACTGCTGTCGGTGACATCTCTGGTCCCATTCCATTGAAAAATGTTTATCTTTGTCCAAATTTAACCTCTAACCTTTTGTCAGTCGGGCAGCTTGTTGAAAATAATTGTAATATCTCTTTTTCTTCTTCTGGTTGTGTTGTGCAGGACCAGATGTCCGGGACGGAGATCGCGAGGGGGCCTAAGTGTGGACGCTTGTTTCCGCTGGACTTTTCAAAACTTGCTAGGAATAAATTTGACACTGATGTGTTTTGTTTTTCCCTTAGAGATAACTGCCAATTGTGGCATAAAAGACTTGGACACCCTAATTCAAAGGCTTTGTCCCTGATGTTCAATTCTGGTTTAATAAATAAAACTGCTGGTTTATCTTCTTGTGTGCCTTTTGATTGTGCTACTTGTAAATTGGGAAAAAGCAAAACCCTTCCTTTTTCTATTTCCACTTCACACAGCACTCAGTGTTTTGATTTGATTCATAGCGATGTATGGGGAATTGCTCCAGCTCTTTCTCATGCTCGCTATAAATACTTTGTGACTTTTATTGATGATTTCAGTCGGTTCACATGGGTTTACTTTCTGCATTCCAAATCTGATGTTTTTCATGTTTTTAAAATTTTTCTGGCTTATGTTGAAAATCAATTTTCCACCTGCATTAAAATCTTGCGATCTGATTCAGGCGGGGAATATATGTCCTCTGATTTTCAACAGTTTTTGCAAACCAAAGGTATTATTTCTCAAAGAACTTGTCCTTATACTCCACAGCAGAATGGAGTCGCTGAAAGGAAAAATAGACATCTCCTTGATGTCACTCGTTCCCTTCTCCTTGAATCATCAGTTCCTACCCGTTTTTGGGTTGAGGCTTTGGCTACTGCAGCTCATCTCATTAATCGTATGCCATCCTCTTCGATTGACAATCAGAGCCCATATTATCGTCTCTACAAGACATCTCCATCTTATGCTGATCTTCATGTTTTTGGTTCCATTTGCTTTGTGCATTTACCTCCGTCTGAACGGACCAAACTTACTGCTCAATCCGCCCAGTGTGTTTTTTTAGGATATGCCCCCTTCCAGAAAGGGTTCCTTTGCTATGATCCGCACATTCGTCGCATCCGCACCTCTAGGAATGTCGTGTTTTTTGAAAACGAGTATTTTTTTCAAACACACCTTGATCCTCCGGACGACTCTTCATTAGTTTCCTTACCTGGTTTCTCTAATGACACATCTATTGTTCGATTTAATCCTAATTTTGTGTATCACAGACGGAACACAGACGCGCCTCCCAGGGATTCCCCTCCAGATCTTCCTCCCGCATCCGGTTCCCCTTCGGCATTTGGTCCATCTGGACTTCCTACATTGCGTCGCTCCACTCGCATTTCGGTACCACCTGACCGCTATGGGTTCTCCCATACTTCCTTAATGGCAACTTTGTCCTCTTCTTCCATTCCCCAATCCTATTCTCAGGCTGTGCATGACAAATGTTGGAACCAGGCTATGCACGATGAATTGGCGGCTTTAGAGAAAAATCATACGTGGGATATTGTCCCCTCTCCTGTGGGTGTCAAACCTATTGGCTGCAAGTGGATCTTTTCTCTCAAGTTAAAATCAGATGGCACTCTAGATCGATATAAAGCGCGCCTTGTTGCTCTCGGAAATCGGCAGGAATATGGTATTGATTATGATGAGACTTTTGCTCCCGTCGCCAAGATGACCACCGTACGCATCATCCTTGCTGTTGCTGCATCTCAATCCTGGCCTCTCTATCAAATGGATGTCAAAAATGCGTTTCTTCATGGTGATCTCAAAGAAGATGTTTACATGCGTCTGCCACCGGGGTCCTCTTCTGGAAAGGGTATGGTTGCTAAGCTCCGTCGCTCTCTCTATGGTCTGAAGCAAGCCCCCCGTGCATGGTTTGAGAAATTTCAGGATGCTCTTCTCCGCTTGGATTTTCATCCCAGCCAGTATGATCCTTCTATGTTCTTACATCATGCTCCTTCCGGGATTACTGTGCTACTGATCTACATTGATGACATTGTCATTACTGGTCCCAATGCACAAATGATTCATGAACTCCAAGCTTCTCTTCATCAGTCGTTTCAAATGAAGGATCTCGGCCCCCTACATTATTTCCTTGGTCTTGAAGTTCATCAATCGTCT
Source organism: Camphora micrantha (assembly GCA_003546025.1). Taxonomy (NCBI): domain Eukaryota; kingdom Viridiplantae; phylum Streptophyta; class Magnoliopsida; order Laurales; family Lauraceae; genus Camphora; species Camphora micrantha. The sequence goes on from QPKB01000002.1 coordinate 5,270,926, forward strand.
GCCGGTATAGTTCTCAATCAGCACAAATACACCATTGACCTCATTGACTTGGCGGGCCTTGCTGCTTCTGCTCCTGTCGATACGCCAATCGAACTAAATGCCAAGCTCAGTAAAGAGGACGATGACCTTCTTCCAGATCCTACCGCATCTCGCCAGTTAGTGGGTAGTTTGATCTACCTCACGATCACCCGTCCTGATATCTCCTTCGCGGTCAATCTAATGAGTCAGTTCATGACTGCTCCTCGTCATCTTCATATGGCTGCTGTTCGCTGCATCATTCGGTACCTTATTCGCACACCGACTCGCGGGTTGTTTTTTCCCTCCAACAATCCTCTATCTCTCAAAGCTTATTCCGATGCTGATTGGGCTGGTTGTCCAGATACTCGCAGATCGACGACAGAATGGTGCATGTTTTTGGGTGATAGTCTGATTTCCTGGAAATGCAAGAAACAAAGAACAGTTTCCAAATCCTCTACCGAGGCTGAGTACCGCGCCATGTCTGCTGCTTGCTCCGAAATTCTTTGGCTCCGAGGTCTTCTCTCTGACATTGGGTTTCCAGCAGACGGCGCTACCCCCTCTATGCAGATAATACCAGTGCAATTCGGATTACTGAAAATCCGATTTTTCATGAACGCACTAAACACATCGAGGTTGATTGTCATTTCATCCGTGATGAGCTTAAGCGTGATGTCATCAGCCTTCCACATGTCTCGACTGAGCTTCAACTTGCTGATATCCTTACTAAAGGTCTTCCGCGTCCTCGCCATCAATTCTTGGTTGGCAAATTAATGCTTGTTGATTCTCCCGCATTAATTTGAGGGGGGGTGTTAAGCAGGCCCAAGGCCCATGAACATATCCTATCCATAATATCATATCTCACGTGGATATTGATTGGGTCAACTTGTAATTACAGCTGTACATATTCTCTTGATTAGATTTTCTCTTGTAATTAGTTAGTTTCCTAAAGTTAGAATAGCAATTGATGTAATTAGCTAGTTTCCTAACTTAGAAGCCTTGATTGAGGCATGTAATACTCTATATATTGGGGCTTGATCTCCAAAGGGAGGGACACAGAAATAATACAATCATCATTCAAGAACTCTCGTTCCATTCTTGCATTCTAAAATTGTGAGAATGACACCTAATTCATCTGCATCCCTAAACCCATTGCATTTAAACACAGCAGAACAAATAACAATGCATTATCTTACAATTCGAGGTGTGTCCAAATTGGAAACACATCTGAAAAATTGGAAGTAATGGAGAGCAACTAGCTGCTTAACATCTACCATTTACCTTTATCTGGCAAAAAGCGTTCTGTGATGTATCGATCTGAAAGAACTGCAGCCGCAACTAAAGCACTGTCCGATATCTTAACACCATGATGCAATTCATAGCGTTCCCTTAATCCACGGAGGATAGATATAGTATCTTCTACAGATGGCGGAGCACAATAAACCTGCTGAAATCTACGCTCTAGAGCAGCATCCTTCTCAATATATTTCCTGTATTCATTTAGTGTGGTTGCACCAATACACCGGAGCTCTCCTCTGCTGAGCATTGGTTTCAACAGGTTGCCAGCATCCATTGCGCCATTCATAGCTCCTACATTTATTAAAAAACAATAAATAACCCAATGCACTGCTAGAGAAGCACTACACTGTAATGTGATCTTATTACTTATGCAGCAAGCATGTGCTAAAAGAAATGGGAACTCATTTCTAGCATGCCAAGTAGCCAACCCCTATCTTAGCTTGTAAATGTCCACATTCAGTAGTTTTTTTCTAAAAGAAAAGAAATTGGAAATTCAATAAAATACAAATTGTAACACAGATGGACCACAAAATTAGGCAGGACACACCATGCAAAACACAAAAGGATTACTGAGTAGATAGTTTTCCGACCCCGTAGTCTGACAAGGAACTCACTCACCGATCACATACTATGTGACTGGGTCAAGTCTTAACTCAGTCTAGACTAGGATTAGTTGAAATTCAGTCAACCCACCTGACCGATTCGTGATTCGACATGTAATACAAACCGCAAATTTAAATCTTAAACCATTAAAACCAGTAGAATTAAAATTTACCTAAATGAAGTTGAAAATTGAAATTACAATTGATATGATACTTGGGCAGACTTTTCTGGAAAGGAAAATTGAACATATTTCTCTATGTTTAGATTTTTTGTATATTTTACTTATTTTAAAAGTTGCCATTCAAAAAAAAGTTATTTTAAATATTTATATTAATACAAGAATGTGTAAATTAATATACTGATCCACCTACAACCAGTGAGTTTCCTGGTCACCTTGATCTAGTATTTGGCTGAATCTAGTCGACCCACTGAGTCATAAAACTATGATAGAGCAACCACTCCATTGGCACTAGAATTAACAACCTTATGAAGCCAACATTAGTGAGGACATCCAAAATCCAAATAATCAAAAGATTGGGCTTTCTAATTTGACATTATGGAAAAGTAAAGGTCCACATGATTGTCACTTGGTCCCTGGAGTTCTAAAAAAAAATCGATCAATGGGCCTTCTACTTTGATGAAATGGCAAGGTAAAGAGCCCACATACAGAGAACCATGGTGCAACTAAGGTAGAGGAGTTTTGAGATTATAAGCCTCCATCTCCTAAATTCAAGGTTTTAAATCTCACACTTGGGGATTTTTCATTCTGTCTTATAGGCAAGTTAGAAATATAGGTAAGGTTCCTTGCCCACAAAATCCAGGATGACTTATGCATCGGGAAGGGGGAGGCTCTCGGATGCCTTGGTCACTTTCGAGCAGACTCAACTCAGCTGATTCCTACGTGACTCGTGAGTCTAACCAATTCACACCCAACATCCCTAAAAAGCAAAAAAAGGTGAAAAAAATCTATATTAAAAGAAATAATAAGAATAGGATTGATAAACTTTAAAACTAGTTTAAGGCACATACTTCAATTATTCTAAATGAGTTTAAATAGTAGCAGGTGGTTGGTTGCATTTGGTTTCACTCAATCTGATAGAAAATACCTCTAATATCTGCATGAAGAGATTTTCAACAAAATATGGTTTTGGTCTTCCAATTCAGTGCAAAAGTACACCAAAAAGCCTCTGCAATCTTCTCACAACAGTAAAATAGGATAGTTTTGGCCCATCCTCCCATTGGACTTGGCCAAGGGATGTCACGAACTACAACTTGACAAGTGCCAAGTTTGAGTTGAGTCAAATAGACTCGACCGATTTTTAAAACCACACCTAAATCATCTCCAAGGCATTGGCAATCTATTCTATGGCAATCCTCCAGCGTCATTTCACTATTGTAAGGAGGGTTTGCAAAGGGCCGCCAAATTATGGATTGAGTTCTGGTGCATGAAACTATCAATTGCACTAAGAAAGTGGGTAGTCCACAACCAATTCAGATGTTGGATATAGATAAAGGGTATAATGGAGTGAATGGGTCTTTTTTATGGAATGCGCTTGAGAGTTGATTGCTACCACAAAAAAATAAAAAAAATAAAAATAAAAAAGAAGAAAAAAATTCACTCCTAATATGCCATCTCCACTCCCATCTCTTCATGCGTCGCATAGCAGTGCCCTCACTCTCAAACATAAAAGCTTGGTCTAACAAACAATAATTATTGTATTGTATCGTGTGCAACAACAGGTTCATTGGGGTGAAACAACGGAAAATACCTGATATTTCATTTCTTATATTGTATTCCATACTTTTTATTAGAATCCAACCGAGCCTAAACCATGTTGTTCTATTGAACTAACTTCTCTGAATTAGATAAATTGGAATTTGTTATACATATTGTTAGCAGAAAATGGCAATCATCACTCATCATCATCTTGTCCCAGTTATGTTGGAATCAGCTACATGAATTCGATCTTGCCATTCCACTCTATCCCAGGCAAAACCCTCGGATACGATGCACTTCTTCATATCTATTCATGCTACTTCCATTCATTTACTCTCTGGCCTACCCCTTTCCTTGACGATTATATATGCTAAAATGATTTTAAACAACTATCATAATTTTCCCCCTTGGGTGGAAGTAATGAATATTGAATACAATTAATTTGACATAAAAATTCCACAATGCATCTTATTACACACTACACATATGATTCTATTACACATACGGTTAACCCATCCAAACCAAAAAAGTAATAGCATGGCTAAGGTACCAACCCCAAGATAGATGGGATAAGTTTTTTATTTTGATGATGACGATGATGATGATGTCTGGATTTTAAAATTAGTCAATCTTTGTCATCTACAGACATGAAAGGGACTGCGAAGTTGCAGAAATATCAAATAGCTTGCTAACTGTACAGAACTTATTCAGCAAGGTTGAAGTCTTAGATTCTCAAAGCGAAAATGAAGAAATGTTTGAAAGAATTCTAAATTGGACAATATTAAGAAAAAAGCAGACCTGCACCAACAACGGTGTGGATCTCATCAATAAACAAAATAATCTGTCCATTCGATGCAGTGACTTCTTTCAAAACAGCTTTCAGCCTCCCCTAAAAATCTCCACGAAATTTAGCACCAGCATTTAATGAACCCATATCCAATGAGACCAACTGCAAAGTGGACAACGGTGAATACAAACAAGAAAAGAATATAGACCATGCCATACACATGATATTTCCCTAAAATTAGGAAAAATGCAGTAACAAGAAAACAATTAGCTGTCATAACAATAGCTAAACAACATAAGGCTTGGTAAATATATACACGTGAACACATTACTTAAAAACTCAACTGACTGGCCAAGTCAACTTGGTCGGAAGGTCGGCATGTTGGGCAAGGGAACAATTATGACCCAAAAAATGCCAAACTGGCACCAGTTACTCAGCTTAGTGACCATCCAGTCAAGTTTCCAAGTTTAAAAATCAAATAAAGGATCTTATGAATTTGATTATATGGTATGAGGAGTGTTCGTTCAGTGGGGACCACTATGAACATGCCATGACCCCAAATGAGTATACTTATCAGTCAGACCACATACTGATGCAGATCAATTTGCACCACCAAGAACTGACGAAGAAAGTAGGCCTCAAAACAGTCTAAAAAATGTGCATTAAATCACACTATCAGGGGCCGTTTGAGTTGACCGGAGGCGGCAGGGGGGAATTTGTAATAACAGAATTTCTGTGTAGGGAATTCAGCAAAACAGAGCAGCCAAACCTGATTTTTGGGCCTCTCATTAGTCAGCCTAAATGGGCCAGAGCCCAAAGAAGTTCAGCACCCCTTAGGTCACCCAAGTTTTGGCTTCGATATGGTAGGGTCCACTCACTGATTAATTGTCCGCATGGGGTCCAAGAGCAGCAACATCCAGGCTGCTCTGGACGTCCCTGACTGCTCAATTGAATGCATGTTGCTGACCATCTCTCTACCTTCTTAGCTTCCCAATTAAGTTAAATTATGATATTTGCATTAGGAAATAAATATTATATGAGTAGTATGATTGAAATTGAGGATGGTCTTTAGAAAATCCATGATTTCTAATTCTATGTAATGGTCAACTGTGATAGTGCAGAGTCAACAGTCAGCAGCTCTTATTTCCTTTTTCTTTTGTTTAATTTAAACAATTATAGGTGTCGTGTTAGCCATAGTGGGAAGGTATAAGTGGTATTGAGATTGCTTGTATTTTGGGTTTTATATATAGTAACAGTGGGCTGGGTGTTTGGTAGTGAAGAGACAACATTTATGTTTTAATTAGAACAATGGGCTTTCAGCCACTATGTTTGGATGTATGGTGGATTGAAGTGAGGTGAAGTAAAGCCTCCATTCTCCAGACAAGAAAAGACAAGGGGTCATATCAAAAGTATACAAATTCAAAATTCCCTCTTTTTTCAAAAAAAAGTAAAAAAACCTCCTTTCTCCACTAAATGACAAAAAATTTCTTTTTTTACACAAAGTTAAAAGATTCCCTATCAAGCAACTAAAAACAAAAGACCATCATAATCCCCTTATATCTTATTCTCTCTTGATTTGATGTTTCATCTCACTTTACTTCAATTCACCATGCAACCAAACACGTTATAAATGTGGTGATTTCTTTCCATTATATCTCTATTGTTAATGTTGTCTGACTAACCCCTTTGGGTGGGAACCGATCCTACTGTCTACTGCTTGTCTTCATTCCAGCAGTGTTGCATACAACTATAAAGCTGCTGTTATATCACTATATTGACAGTTGAGACTGTTGTGGGTTCCTTCTGGAATCCGTGACTGCATCATAATACTTATACAAAATAGCAGACAGCAAAAATAACTGGACTGGGGTAGACCCTCATGGTGGGATGGTGGGCCAACTGATGAATGGACTGGCCCATCTTTTATATCAAAGTACGTTCAGAGAGAGAGAAAGAGGTGAATAGCTCAAATCACGATGACAAAAAAAAGGTCATGAAACTTAAGATTCAATTCATAGGCTGCTAGCATTTCATACGTCCCATGACATATTCAATAAAAAAACAGAAATGAGAATTCCCATTGAAAAATAAACACCACAAACATCAACAGTATGGACAAAAGAGAAACTAACCACAGCGACTTACGTGTTAATAAAGGTGGATTGTAATCATAAGTTAAAAAAAAGAAGGTAGTATCCTCCGATTCTAGACCTTGGAAGTTCCAATTTCACTTCAATGAAATAAAGGAGATCTCCTCCTCTTTGGTTATCTTTTTTGGTCATGTGTTGAGGCGTGCCAACAGTATGGTGGGCGCTTTGGCTAAACAAGGGGTGGATAGAGCTTCTCCATGGGTGGGTTTATCTATGTAATACTTTTTTTTGAGGGGGGCCGGTTTTGTTTGGGTTTTTTCGCTTTGGCGGGTGCGGTATAATACTTTTAAACCCTTGTATTTCTGATTTTATTTCTTGTGCCTTTTGCCCTGTTTTTTCTTTTAATAAAGGTTCCAATTACTGATAAAAAAATAGAGCTTTGAAGATTGAGTTTTTCCCATTGTATGGGCTAATTAAACAATTGAAGATATTACTGCAGCGCTTCAAAAAATTATAATTCAGATCAAAATATAAACGAAAAAAAAAAAAACACAACCTTCTTATTCAAGAGGGTTTCAGGGACATCTCCTCGCACAATTCGTTGAGCTAACCTGCAATAAATTTCACAAAATAGAGACCATTAGATAAATGTATATCTTCTTAATGGTGATCATGAGCATCCTGAAATGTCCAAGTTACAATAAAAACCATAAACAAGGTCCTGTAAGTTCATATAAGAATGAAATCTCATGATCACATTTCAGAGAGAACAAAGTTCAAAAATATAAATAGATAAATAACATAGGGTTCAATACATTAGTATCCTACAAATTATTTAGATTCATCAAGATTATTGAGCTCAAGTGACAAAACCTTATAGATTGAGCATGTTCATTCTATATTATAATCCTTTTTTCCTAACTGAGACATCAATTAGCCAAAAATACAAATAGATTTCGACAGGTTTATAGATTGCACCGCAAATTGCAACCATATATGGTGTCATTTCATTTCTTAAAAAATTAAATCTGCAACATAAATTTGTATCTATGTTTTTTCGTATACCATGATAGTCTACAAATAGAGACATGGTAAAGAACCTCTTTGAGAAGCTCACGAGCCAATCAAGACCCAGACCAAAAGTATTTTTCCAGTGAAACAAATAATTTTCATACAAAGTACAAAGCATCCTGTGTTCAGGGCCCCCTCCTTGCTTTGCTTAATTGCTTTTGTCAAAATGTAGCAAGGGGGAAAAAAAAGAAATCCTCGCACAATACAAAATAATTGCACACAGTTACTTATCAAATAAAGCCAATCCCAAAGGCGCACACATAAAACAGAAAGAGCCAATAGAAAATGATTGCACACAGTTGCTTATCCAATAAAGCCAAACCCAAATGCCTTCCATGTTCTACTAAAGTTGGATAACGATCCTTTAAAATACTCGAGTCCAAATACATGGGATCAGGCTCCAAAAATAAAGCCAACAATATTCAGCACAAATGATAATGATCATCATAATTCATGACGGTAATTGCCCAATACATCAGCGTCATGTTATAGCTGTTAGATAATGATGTGTCCCTCGGATACTGCCTGCTGAAGTCCGCGATCAAGACCATGAAAGGTCCATCTTGTGTATAGAATGAATACAAGCGAAATCCTATCATTCCTTATTGTTAGGATTTTAGTTTTAAGTATTAAATTTAATTAGGATTTCTATTACATAACTTGCAATTAGGATTTTAGTTTGTTTAAAATTTTAAGTTTTAATTTTTATTTAAAATTTCTTTCCTTAAATTATGGTAGGCTTAATATTAGCTGAAGATTAAAGTTTTTTTTTCATTTGCATTAACCAATATACACCACTTGGCAAAGCAAGTTGTTGGAGAAAATGAAATTACTATTGTACTAGTTTTTCCTCATTTTGGGTGTGAGCCTTGCATAGGTTTTGCAAGAAACCATGGTTGCAGAGGTAGGCAACGACCTTAATCTTGCCTACATCAAACTGGGTATCAAAGCATACCGGCCTGCATCATATACTGCAGCAATCATTTATGATTTATTATAAAGTAGTAAACTGACCACAGTGCAAAAATGGAATACATATATATCATTCCAGCAAGACCATCACTAGATTCTGCAAGGAACTTAAAAAATTGTCAACTAAAAGACAATGGCATGTTTCATGAAACAGTTATACAGTGAAGCCCAATCTGAGAATTGTTTTCAAGATCTTAAAGCCCACGTACTCATGTGAAGCATTACTAAACAGGTACACAGAAAAATGATGAAATCACAGAAAGAATTGAAGAAAAAAATTAATTACAGAATCAGAAAAAAAAAAAAAAACAAAGAATTAAAATTAATAGAACACACACACCCTTCGACAATTGCTGTTTTTCCAACACCAGGCTCACCGATGATAACAGGATTATTTTTTGTTCGCCTGGACAATATCTGGATACAATGCCGGATTTCATCATCGCGGCCTATAACAGGATCAAGTTTACCATGCTTAGCCAATACTGTCAAATCATTCCCATATTTCTCTAGTGCCTCATATTTTCCTTCTGGATCTATAACAAGAACAGCATGCTTTAGGGCAACTACGACAAACAAACAAAAGCAACTGAACAAAACACAATTCAGGAAACAGAAACAGTTTGAACAGAAGAAAGTAGCAATTCACCTATGACTAAAATCACATCTGCATTTGTTGAGCTGGAAAAGAAAAACTAACATTAAAAATAAAAGGGAAAAAATTTCGAGAATTCAGTCCTAGCCAAACAAGAATACTTCTACTATTTTGAAGGTATACTTACTTGCTAGGTTTTCTGTGAAACCTAACTCACTCCCTTGGAAATTTATAGGTGCAGAAGTAAAACCTATCCCTGAGGAGGATAATGTCTTAGAAGGGGAACCTCAGGAAATGAAAAAGTGGAGTGCGGATGACATTGTCTAGAGATTTGTCAAGGACGCTCAATAAGAGCTTTAGTTTTCAACATGGTTAAGACTATTCAAAGTTAATTAATAAATTAGGATTTATTAATACTTGTGCTCTATTGTGAATGTTTGTTATTTTATGTTCGAAGAAGAAATCAATTCGATTTTACCTAATCTCATAAAAGCAGGAGAGAAAAACACATTCGGGATGAACTTCTTTAGAAATCCAGGTTTCAAGTTGTGACACTCAAAAGATGGAGACAAATGTATCATGGGACCCAAATGGTATGCCTACCAACAAAGAAGTGCAATGATAGCGCCCATATAGGAAGATGCGTGCATTTTGGGACTGCACTATCCATGAAGGCATGCATCATCATCATCATCTAGTGGGCCAAACAGTAAGCCTTATCCCAACTATGTTGGAGTCGGCCAAATCCTCAAATAGGTTGCATTTCTAGTGAACCAAATAATAAGGCGTCTATTCTAGTGCAGCAAGAAAGGGGAAGAATTGCCAATAGGCTATTCTTCAGACCAAGGCTTAAGGGTAATAATAACAAGCACATGTCAAGGTCTAACACCATCTCATGTCATTCAACACCAAAAGTCAGAGAAAAGAACCAGAATATTTTTTCATTGAGTGAAAAAAAGGAGACTATTTTGTTTGAGTATTTAACGGAGTTGAAATGCTACAAAATTGACAGAAAAGGGGTTTTTTTTTTTAACATACTCAGGATCATGTCATTCGGAGACAAAGAGCATATTTATAAATATGGTAGAAGGGAGTCACAAGATTAGGGCTTCAAAGGCAATTTCATATTAGTGTTAGGAGTACCATATATGCTCTCTGTAACACACTTGAATAGTACTAGAATTAAACTTTGTTTGGGTTGTCTTGCAAAGCATCTCTTTAATCTCTCATATTATATTCACTCATTCACAAGGTAATCTCTCCACTCACTTTTTTCTCTATTCTTCTATCATACTCTCCCCTGTTTCTCCTTTATCCTGCCTTCCGCTTGAAAAAATCCTCATCAATTTACTCTAAGAAATTGCAAAGATGTCTGTAAATTTGAGATTCTCGACAAGTAGAATCAGAACAATTTGAGTTGCAATCTATAGATTCAGGTACCACCAGTTGGCAACATTTTCCTTTTTACCAAATAAAGAAGTACATCTAGTTAACCAAATGATATTTTGTAAGATAATTCTTACTTTGGTCAGTAACTTTCTGATTACCACGCAGAGCTAAAATAGCTTCCTTCAATTCCTTCTCACCAAGTTGGAGGTTCTTAAGTAACTGCTGACCAAACCTCTTATCTGAACGGAATGTTAACATGAAATGTTCCACTGACACAAAATCATCCCCCAGCTCTTTTTGATATTTCCTGGCATTGTCCAATAAAGTCTTGAGATGTGATCCCATTACAGGGCGACTAATATCACCTAGTACCTGCCACATGAAATATATGATCGAAATCCTTCATTGATCATTCAATACTAGTACCCAAATGGCACACACAATACTTAAGATGGAATATATAACGTTTGATCATGTCATTCCCTCCTACAAAGTATGAACTCTCGATATTGACCAACCTTTTGGCGACCCAATATGTTATTATGGGTCCTTTTGTGGACGGGAAAATACCATACAATTTACAGTCTAGGATGATCCTAGCCTCCTAACTTGCCCTTATTAGACATGGATTATTCTCTGCAATTGTCCATATACTAATTAGATAGCAAAAACCATCCAATTTGGAAGATATTAGAGAAAAGCCCATCATATAGCAGGGTCTAGTTAGATTACCAGAGACTCCCAAAAAAAGGACTTTTTTACTTTTTAGTCAAACACCCACAAAAATTTGTTTCTGTCAATAAACAAAAACCATATAATAATAGCTTCAAGCTTATACCTTGGGTTGCTGTGCAATAAATTGATCAGTAGCTTGCAGAACTGATGTACTGTCAATTCCAGCTTTGGCAAGTATTCTCCGAGCCAAACCATCCTTCTGTTCAAGAAGTGCTTTCATCAAATGCTCAGATTCCACAACCTGTTGCTTGTTCATTCATGCAGCATCAACTGCACCAATGATTCCCTCCCATGCCATATCAGTGAACTCCGTTTGGTTAATCTGGTAAAAACAAAACCAAACACAAATTTCCAAGGTCATGCACACACTATAAATCAATTCATTATCAGATATTTTCAAAACAAGACATTCAAAGACGCAATAATTGGAAATCCATCTGGTCTAAACAGGAAACATTAGTCTAAGGAACAAACATGGAACTTAAATGTAATAGTAAAAAATATAGAATCTCTGCTAGAACTCGAGCAGTAACTAATCCAAACCCTCAAGTATCTATTGTCCAGTACATTCTACTTCCCATCCACCTAAATGAATTATTATTTCAAAAAAAAATTCTACATTCCAGATTAGCCTGACAAACGAACCATCTGAAGAAGGCTAGCAAGCAATCAACAGATGTATGCACAACAACACCTAGAAGTGGAAAACCTCTTTGGTGGCAAGTGAAGGCAGAACCAGAATATAGGAAACCCACAAGTAGTCAGGAAATAGATGAGAAACTTCAATTTGAAATGCAAGAATAAAGGCTAAGATGGATCACTGGGGGAGTATACGGAGCACGGTCTAATAGGATGTCCTGGCTCTGCATTCACCAGCAACCAGATATGGCCAAAATGCCCATGTATAACTGGTTATTGCCACGATGTTCTGATCAGACTATTAGAACCATCAAGTTGGGTTGTCTAAGAAAATAAAAGCTATCGAATGTCACTAAAAGCATGCAACTCATTTTAGAATGACACAAGGCAATGGTGATTCTAATTGTCTTCCAATTGAAGAGCTCTCTCTAGATCTCAATGAAATGGTCAGACTCTCATATTGTTACAAATGTTTTCCATCAGTGAAAAGGAGTGATCCGAATCCAAATTATGAAAAAGAACATCAAATTGGAAGGGCTCTGGCACTAGTTTAGGCTAGCATTCTCCGTTGGTGCATCACTTCTCAATTTTTGCTGGTCCTCAAACCCCTACCCCCCACCCCCCAAAAACAAAACAAACCACTTCTTTCTTTTCTCCTCTTTTTTCCAAAGTAATGGAACTTTTTATAAATGAGATGGAACAAAATGGGCTCCTTGGCACACCTTTCAAGCGGGAAGAGGTATCCATTTCAAAACATTCTTTTTACACAGGCCTAACCCCCATACGCAGGGCACCTTAAGTTACTGATTAAAGATTTCTCTCACTTCTCAGAGCTCAAAGTGACCTACAATAAAAGAGCAGTTTATTTTACAATACTGATCATGAGATGCAGCATGTGATTTCAAATATTCTCAAAATTTCCATTGATGCTCTTCTGGTGAGGTATCTCGGCCTCCCTCTCTGCTCTAGAAGGCTCCCCATGTCTAATAATGAGTCCCTGCTTAGTTCAGACTAAGATTCATTTCCAGCTTCCAGATTGGAAAGCAAATACCCTCTCTTATGCAGCAGAGTTAAACTGATAAAGTCCATCTCCTCTCATATCATATGTTTTGGAGTGCTTGCTTCTTTCTCCCTAAAAATTGTATTCACAAAATTCAGAAATACATCTGGAAATTCCTTCGGAATTGCTAGGACAATCCCCATACAATGCTTAGTTTTCTTGAGGTATCATATGTAGGCCAAAAGCTTTAGGTGGTTTGGGCACCCCCCCCCCCCCCCCCCCCCCCCCACTATTGCTAATCAAAGTATAACTTGCTGAGACATTGTTGATTTGTTGGCAATTTGCTATTGGTAAGAAATCTATCTAGTTGCATTGGGCCGAGTCAAATATATAAAAGATCAATCCTTTTAGGAGGTACATGCCCTACCAAACCTCTTGGGATGGAAAAGCATTCTCAATAATAGGAACTTATTTCATGGTCATACTTTGCATTTAATCGGTGATGGTAGAAGCACCGAATTTTGGCTTGACCCTTGGCTCCATTTAGGAAGAATCATTTGATAGGATTGGAAGAAAAGAAGATTTGAGATCCAGATGCAACCTCTCCTACATAGTTGCAGACTTTATTGCTCACAACAACTGGGATTGAGATGTTATTAGAGCCCTTAATGCTCGAAGAGGGAATTCAAAGCCTCTGTTGTTTTCTTGAGGGGGCAGATGAAACAATTTGAAATCCAGCAAAGAGGCGGATTTTTCAGTTAAGTCTGCTTTGAGCTACCTTCCATCTCATATTGGCAACTCTCCTCTGTAGTATAATTGGGATTGGTCTAGAGGCCACATCTCAAAACATTCTTTCTTGGCTTGGCTTCGCTGAGCTTGGATAAAAAGGCTGAAAAACTAAGGATTTTCTGAAAATAAAAAAACCTGAATTTTGATCATGAAACCCACTACCCAGATTAGCGTCTACGCAGTTGTATCTTCACTCCTAAAAAGGAAAAAACAAACTAAAAAAGATAGAATCCTTCATGCTCTTGCTCTCTTCTGTCATTCTGCTACAGTTTGGCATGCCTTGAGCGGCAGGTCAGATATCTCTAAAGATAACGCATGGCGTATTGGTTTCCTCAAGTAAAGTTCAATCAGTCCAAGCATAGCCTAATTAAGGGGTAGTCAGGCCAATAAGGTTCGGCCCCAACCTATGTTTCCAAAGCCAAACACATGGCACTTCACTTCTATGTCCAAGACTGATTTGTGTGAAGTTTTCCTTCTCTCCTTTTCAGTCAACAAAGACGCACCCCCCCACCAAACCCCAAGCCACCTTGGATGCATATTCTCGGGCAACTCTCAATTTTACAGATTCCCCTACTCCCAAAATTCCAATTCTCAAACAAACTATCTCCATAAGCTCTCTTGCATCATTGATTGTTGCCTTTATGGAATATTATGATAGAGGGTCCAGTTGGCTTTGGTTTTTCTTAGCCCTTGAACCCTTCCTCATCAGATTGGGTTTAAGATGCCTTCTCTGGAAATGTATTTCTCAACCTAGGAGATTCAATATGTGGAAGATTGGGACCATCAACTTAGCTACCAGAGAGTTATATTGTATCTCGCCCTCCACCAGGTTTCTCTTTTTATCTTCTTTCCTTGCTTCCTTCTGGTTCTGCACAGCTAGCATGCCTTCTTGGCTTATAGCATTTATATTTGTTCATTTTCCTTTCTTTCCATTCTATTTGTGGTCCTTTCTCTGTTGCCAACCTTCTGCAGATAGCTCGAAATTCTTACTCTAAAAGGAAAGAACTGAAAAGTGGTCACAGAAGGCCCTCTATCCCAGGTATAGTTTCGAATGCATATCATACAAATCACTTTACCATCTAATTCATTCAAACTTCTTGGCCATCACATGTAAATTCTATCCAATCAATTCTATTTTCATTATCAGGCTCTGTGTGGACAAATGATTCAAAGAGGCAAAGATTTTAATGGCAAATTAGGCTATGAAGTTATTCAACAAAAGAATAGAAGGTCAATAGAATATTGAAAGGAACACTTAAAAAAAGGCAATTCCATGACTACTTGATGCCCTTCTTATGACAGTTTGAGATTTAGGATTTATGTGTTTGTCATGTTTGTTTTAGCAGGTTTTTGGAAGTAAAATGTGGTGACTGATACTTAAGCGAAATGGGGATTTGAAAGTGACGTCATTACTATTCCTCCCTCAATAAATTGTGTCACACCCAATTTTACAATTCCCAACAGCTACCAAATCCAAAACCTCAAACCCCATTTGAACATTCCACTTTTCCAGTTAGACACAACGTGATATGCTTCAAAGTTACCCACTTTCCTAATTTGGGAGGCAACAAGTACCTTCCCTAGAAACGACAGCTTAAAATGCCACAATTACAGGACGCTCGCATCCCCAAATTGGATATTGGTTTGATACATCCAAACGAACCCCATAAACAAAATCAAAGAAGAGAAGATTTCACAAACAAAGTAGTAGTAGTAGTAGAAACAGCAGCTAAACCTGTCCAGAGTTTTCGGCGCTAAATTGAGAAGGAGTGGAAGAATGGAACTGCCGACGGAAGCCCATATCAACCCAAGCCGTAGAATTACAAGCGTTGCCAGAGTTTGTAGTCGTAGTGATTCCATATCTGCAACCAGAAGAAGAACAACAGCAGGTAGAACAAGTAGAAGTACAAGTAGAAGGTATAATGGATGAAAGAGGTGTAGAAGAGACTGAACGAGGGAGAGGAGAGAAGAGGGTCTTTCCAGCCACTGAAAAAACCGATCTTGAAAGCCTCATCGATCTTGCAGAAGCCATGGTTTCTCTCTCTCTCTCTCCCTCTCCCTCTCCCTCTCCCTCTCTGCTATTATAAGAAGAAGAAGAAGAAGAAGAAGAAGAAGTAAACGAAGTAGGGTTTAAGGAGGGTTTGGATTCTCTTCTTTTGAATGGCAATGAAATGATTGTACGTTTAAATGCATGAAATGAAATGGCGAACGAGGGAGAAGATTGTAGAAGCGTCTTAAAGGCAACAGCCTTTTCTTCTACATGTTTTGTTGCACGTAAGCTTCGGCGACACGTTCTGCTGATCCTGACCGTTGCTTTACATCTAACATTATTATGAGTTATTTTTGAGATGTAAATGAGTACCCGATTCTCCGATTACCCGGAGGTTTCGACCTGTTAAAATTCGGGTCTGCGTCCTTATTGAGACCCGATAAGTAAATGGGTTCGGGTCCGGTTCTACCATAATTCGGACCTGTGAACCCGAGACCCGACATATTACCTCAATTCTCGATAATCTCTCCTAAAAACCATGTTTTTTTTTAATCATTCTCTATCTAAATCCGGACCCGGATCGAGACTCATCCCATATATATTTCTAGTTCCGGTTCTAAAGCCAAGAAACCAGTTTCGAAATGATTCCGGGTTTGTTCCGATTCCACCTTCTCCTTATGGTTTTAGTTCTGGGTCCACCATGGACCTAAACCAAAACCGACTCATTTACAATCCTAGTTCTTTTATATACCTCCTGAGGTTTCTAGTATTTGTAAATACACGCTTGTAGTTTTAGTATTTATAAATAGACCTCTATTTTGGAGTTTTAATATCCTTCATGTCCCACCCAAAATATGTCAAGTTGATGGGGGATGAGCAACCAAGGTGAGTTAAAGGATGAGTTTTTATTAAATGACAAGTTTGACATTATATCAAGTAAGCATTAGTCATTATTTAGAAAATACCTTTTTTTCATATATACCTCGCTAAGATTCTTAAGATTTGTATATAAGCTCCTAAGGTTTCTAATATTCAGAAATTACAGTCCGGTAGGGAATTTATAATTCAAGTCTGGTTCAGGTCACCTCTGTGTTTGGGATTTTACCTACATGCAATTCGAGTATGCCCCAAGTGGGCGTAGTATGGTATGGACATGTTGGGAATCTCTCTTTCTCAATTTTAGATGGGTAAAAGGAGAAAGTAAGCCAACAAAATCAATTGGGGTTTTTATTTGATCCAAGTTAAAGTTGAGTAAAGTAAAAAGGTAAAACTGTCATTGGAATGGAAAGGATTTTGGTGATGGCATTTTGGAAATTATGCATAAAAGATAAAGACAATGGAGAAGTGTCAAAATGCTTTAAACCCTAACTGTGTTTTCTCATTAGCATCAATCAACTTGACATAATTTGGGACCTTAGAGGTATTAAATGCCAAAGCAGGGCCCTATTTATAAATACCGAATCCAAAAGGGCCTATTTACAAATATTAGAAACCTCAATGGGGTATATACAAAAAAATTATGGGCTTTTCTTTTGTGTAGGAGTCCATTAAAATTGAAGTCCTTGTTTTGGGTTTGAAGTTGTTGCATCAAAAAATAGAAAAAATTTAATAAAAGGCTTTACTAGGAAAGTTGTATCAGCCATGACAGGATTTTTCTGTTTATCCAATTATCCCAAGAGAAACTCATTTATTAGGGCACATGGTAATCTGCTTAGGTTTCAGTACAAGGATATCATCATATTCAACTTATCCTCAATTGATAACACAAGATTATGGAAACAAATAATTATAAGGTTGGACCCAAGCTTGTTTACTGGTTTGCATGATTGGATCAATAATCCTGATGATTCATATGATGGGGTTGGTTAAAGGTGGGGTGGGTGGGTGGGTCAGGACTCAGGAAGCATATATATCCCCTAAGAGGATTACTCTAGCAAAAATTTCAGGCCCACAAGATAGTTCCATTAAAACAAATATGATGAAAGGGTTCCAAGAGCAATGGGGAGAAGCCCAAGGATGGCTTGGATTGTTTAATAGACAAGATTTTGTACCCCTCCACTTATATTAGGGCTCACTAGGCTAATCATCTGAGCTATGAAAAATGGGTTGGAATAGCAACTATTCCAACATGTTAGAAATAAAAATAAGAAATAGACTCAAATAAAATTGATCCCAACAAAGGGCCCCTTTCTTTACATGGAATTGAATTCCGAGGAATTCTGAGAGGGAGTACTCCTAAAAGGTGTTTAAAATTGAAGGAACAAAGGTGAAAGATCCTTAAACAGCCATCAAATAATCTATCCTTCAATGGAAAAGTGATTAGGAGGCAACGGAAAATGAACACTCAGCCATCACCCAAGCAAATCAAATCCTTTAAAAGTCGGGATCTAATCTACATATGTACCTTACATCCTTCAACCCTCACCTCTTTGATAATCCTTGTTCAAAACCATTTCACTCTGAATTTCTAGGAATTCAATTCCATACGAAAAAAAAAGGGGGCCTAAGTAATTTCCTTTTCTTTTCCGAATGCTTTAAAGAGTAAAAGCACAGCAAGAAAACAGTCTTCTATAAAAAAGAGTATTAACTTTTATAATTGTGTCATCATTAATTTACATGTTTACTTCTTTCAAGTGTATCAGGCATTTGACCCTGGCAAAACAAAGAAAATGAATACAAACCAACAAGCCAGGCTACCTAAAAACACCAGAGTTCTCTGGACTAAAGGACTATACACAAAACTGCCCACCTTACCTACCACTGGACCATGTTCAGTGTCTTCTTGATGATCGTCTCCTCCTCCCACAGACAGACTTGGTCCACTTTACGGACTCATCCATACAGACTCCATTGCGGTAATTAACAGTTCTTCTTGTGCGTCGGTGTTGTTTCTGGATGTCACCCATACCCTCTCTTCCAGATTGGCTCGTCTCCACTTCAATTTGAGTTTCACAGAACTGCCACTTAGAATCACAATGTGACTTGCTGGGTGCAAAACTCAGCAGTATCTTTGCCGCAATGCTTTCACATGCTTCTTCCAAAGTAGAATCACTGTCAACCTCTTCCTTGCTCTCTTTCTCAACTTTTGTTTCTTCCTGGACTTTTTCGGTTTCGGAGTAGTTAAGTGCACATTTCAGTTCTGCAGCATCTCGCTGCTTATTATTAGAATCAGTAGCAGAAGAAGAATCGTCATTATTCCCCAATTGAGAAGCTTCTTTAAGTTCCGATTTCATTGCCTCCGCTTTGTCACTGCCAATTTCAACTGGTTCGCAATCTGAACCACATTTTGCTTTGTTGCTAGTGACAGTACTGAAATCTTTATCCCTGAACTTTACTTCACATTCATACGAACTGTTACTCCCATGACCTGAACGATTTGGGTTTTCATTGCTGTCACCTGTTTGATTTGTCAGAACACAAGAGCATGAGTTGAGGTCTCTTGCCGGTGGTTTCATGTCCAATGAGCAAGAAACTCCTTGACTACGGTGATCAGAAGACAATTGAGGACAGTTGGTGGGATTCGCAGGAAGTAAGCCTCCATAGGCTGGGAAGCGCTCACCTAGATCTTGTTGCAGTTGCTTCTCTGCTTCCAGACATGGTAATACAGTTTTACTGTTGCTTTCTAAGGTAGGGTACAGTTGGGTTGAATCCATATGATCAGCATTTCTTGGCAACTTACCTTTCAGTTGCCTAGGATCACTTTTCTCTAGGTCTAGTTCTTCCGATTCAAAGATACCTTGTCTATGAGCACAATTTGACTTTCCCATAGTAGATGGCACTGCCTTCTGCAAGATAAACAACGCACCCACGAAAATTACATCGACGTTATAAAGTATTGTTAGCCTAGTAATTGGAAAAATAGATGCAGAGACATGCAAATTTGGAAAGTGAGGCCACATTTAAATCAAGTAATTCTCTGATTTGGTTTGAAATAAATCAAATAAAACTACAGAAACTTTTCATGAGCTAGATAGTGATCAAAGAAGTCAAACAAACATTAGCTTGTCGGGATTTTATGTAACTTGGACATGAGTTTCACCGTCTAACATGGGGCATGAGGTGTTATGGCAAGGGGAAACAACTTAAAAGCCCAACTTGTGGATATGTTATACAAATATCTAATGATATAAAAGCACATGTTAACATCCACTTCATTTCATAAATGCATACATAAGATAAAGGGAAAAATAAAAACATTTAAATATCCAGAAAAGAATTGGCACTTAGAAGTATGCCATAATTTACAAATGCAAGCACAAAAGATAAATCAAGTGTTTCTTTCTAATATAAGAACTGATGCGTCATAACAAATTCTTCTACCATGGATGGCATATATTACAATTTTTAGAAAATGGTATGTTCCCATGGTATGACTGAAGTCAACAGTTAGCTCAAGGGGAGCTGCTGGTCAGGCCACATGAAATGTTGTTAAATTCAAACACTCAACAAAGAATTTCTTAAAGGTACAGATTAGTAGTCTACTACTCTCCAGCTGCCTTAGAGGCACAGAAGCACATGGTCAAATCACGGTTTAGTATGATCATATGGGGATCATCTTTGGTCCCCCTTTAAGCCACATGATGACCCATGTCATCCCCCTTCCCCGTGATTGCCATGCATCAAGGTGGGCCCTGCAGGGAGGCTTCGCAAATAGGTAATGTTTATAAGTTGTACATAAAAAAAAATGTAGAAAATTCATTGAAATGTAATGAGATAAAGATATAACCTGAAACAACCAAAGCGGCTTTTCCACTTGTGAGTCAACTGAAGGGTTTGAGGGGGATAGTCCAATAGCAGGCATATGGCCCCATGAAAAATTCTGTATGTTGTGGTTTGAAGTTTCTTGAGGTCTCTCTGTTACTGAAGTGCATTTCATATAAGCATTGTGAGTCTTACTTTCCGAGACTGGGCTGCAATCCCAACGAGACTCTTGGCTTGGCTCTGAAGGTGCACCAAAGTCAGGTCTTTTATCCCTCTGCTTGGAACTTGGATGACCCATTTGAAAATCAGCTTGATTGCATCTCATTGACGACTCCTCAACTATGTTTTGACTTCCTCCTAACAAATGGGTGTTAGAATGTAAAATATCGAAGTTGTTGGACTCTATCTGGTAATCAGATTCGTCCATATATTCTTCTGGGGGCCTTTCAAGATCAAATGTTTTCTTCTGTTCATTACAAGCATTTGGAGACACCTTTACTTCTTTAATATCTGAACAGAAAGATCTTTCGGAACTGCTGCCTGTAAATTCTTTGACTGCAGAAAGAAGATTTATGGGAAGGACACAGGATTCGTCCGTGTGATCTTTAGCACTTGCATAAGCTTCATTGGAATGTTTCCCTTCCACAATAGAATCATTAGGCTGGTCGCAGCAAGCATCTTTGTTGTTGGAACTGAATGCCAATGGTTGAGCTGAACCCCCAATTATTTTCCTTACTTCCTCCATAGCTGACTTTTGAACAATGTAGAGCTTGTGCAGTGCCTGAACCTGGTGAAAAATATGATTAATCAAATTTCCAATGATACATGTTATTGGAGTAGAATATTAGATAGTTGAGGAATTACATGATCACAATGAATTAGAACACAACATTCTGCACAGGCCAGACCTGATATTGGTTATCCAAATTCCAAGTCATTGATCCGATAGGCCACATGTATCTGTGGTTTCTCTAAAATTCTTCAGAATGGAAATCTGAACTGACCTACATTTGGCCTATAAATAGATAGTTATGGAGGAGTTACAATCAATGATCTGGAAAAGGCCATTTGTTGGGATGCTAAGATCTGTTCTAGAAGGGTGTTCAGGCAATGGCCATCCATAATGGGGCACGTTGAATTAACATTATTACCATGTCATGAGCCCTACCTACAAATGAGCATATCAAGATACTTGCACAACCCATGCAAAATGTAATATGCAGGTATGCCCATGAATGGTCCATCTCCACAAATTGTATGGTCACACATGGATGTCATATTGAGTAAAAAAAGCTCCTTTTCAATTGCAAATCAAACTTTTCCAACAAATTGCCACTCATTAACACAGGGTTGTAACCTTTGGAACGTTATCCACCGCATGGAATGACAAAAAATGATTTTCCATGTTCCGGACTGTAAGAAAGTAACTATAAGAATGAAAATTCACCAAGTGCTTTTTATCACCATATCCAGGGACAGATGGAAGACTGGATAGTGCTCCACCTGTTCTCTTGCACTGGATACATGAGAAATGGAATTTTGCTCAGACCCACTAATAAAGTGTGCAGAAGTGGGGATTCATTTCCCATTTTAAAGGTTTGTGGATCCAAGCCACACCATGATATAGTGGAACAGATGTTGCAGTTCCCGTACATGCAAAAAGGCAGTCCCACAGACGATAAAACTCCAGTGGTAAGATGAAACAGCCTCCAACAACTAGATACAAGTTTTACATACTTGAAGTGGAACAGCTAATGATTGAAAATGCAGTCACACAGAGGACAACAATGAACCATACAGTTTCCACACTGGTACTACTAGAGTCTAAAACCAGTAACCAGTAAAGATGCATGACTGGGCTATTCATGAAAGCATGATAATTAGTTTAAACTAGATAACAAATAGAAGCAGAAAGGAAACAGTAATTAGCTACAAGTAACACACTAAGAAACCTCAGATAACCACATTGCACATATCTATACCATCCCAATTTCAGATGTCTATCAATATAATTGTGGACAGCACGACCATGCATTTCAAATCTAAGACAGGTTGCGGACACCCACATGATACTGCAATGCCATAAGAACAATTGCTAAGAGTGTAAAAGTAATGACCCAAGGAAACACAAAAACCAAACCCCCTCAGTTGATTTACAGAGACCACACAATTCTTCCTGACACCTCAACAGAGCTGAAAACATCAGACCATTAAATTGCTTCATGGTAAGAACCAAAGAGATAACTTTTGCCTGAGACTTCATAGCCACTCCAATTATAGAATCCAACTTATTATGGGAAGTATGATAGTTCTGCTCAAGCCACAGGGACCATAAAATAGAGAGACAAGAGTGAGCCACCGTAAAATAGAACCCTGCAGATCTCTAAAACCACACCTCCAAGATTCTAGTAAGGCAAATACTGTTTGCAGCATCACACAGTGGAGAGAAAAAGGATGGACAAAATACATCCATACCGCCAACACAAACAAAAAAATTAAAACGAATGCCGTGTAAATTTATCCTAGAAGTATGGTGTAGTATTCATTTTCAGTATCAGCATCATGTAGGTAAATGGTGGAACTCTAAAGTCTAAACCTAGTGTGATACTTCTATTACCTATTGCACACCAATCAAATTTGACATGTAAATTTATGGTTTAAGGTGGAGACCATTCTATTCATGTAGAGAAGAAGAAAAAATCCCACCGATGGGATGAATTAATCATGAATTTGACCTACAAATCATAGTTTAAAAAATTGTTCATACTCGGTTTCACTTGGATACATTGACTAAGCTCAGTACCTCACTATATGAGTCACATGAGTTTGACCAGTACATGGCCCGTAACCCACTTTACTAAGCTCTGTGACCTTCCGAGTCAAGTCTCCGAGCATTTAAGTTATTTTACAAATAAGCACTGGAAAATTAATACCAACACTGGTCAGTATTAAAGAATAATAGCGTTTGACTCGATAGGAAGGCAACAGCAAACTTAAATAAAGCACAGTTCTCAGGCTAGCTTTTGACTCACCCACTCTTACCTTGCCATAGTATCAGATATCCTGGACTTCCTACTGAAATGTGCATTGTAAAACACAATGTGAAAGAGTATGAACCAACACTCACCTAATGGCTAATACTAAGAAATAAATTACATAAACACATAAGTTCAAAAAGTGAGTATGTAACAGAAAAGTAACATTGGAACTCAAAATCAATTGTCACATTTTCAATGACTAAAGGCCCATCTCCGGTTGCTCCACAAAGGAATCAGGATTTGAAGAAGAGATTGGCAATGTGAATCACATCCAAATAGTATGTTTGCAAACTATTGTCATCTTTGAAATCTATTTATTTCAATGAATATATATAATCATATTCACATGTCTTCTCTAATGAGACTAGCACAAATTCCATGGATATGGCAACCCATGGTGCTTCAGACACCAGCAGTGACAAGTAGGGACATGTATTATAAACATTTCCTTGCCAATCTGGCAGCAACAGAGGGTGATTTGTTGAGTAATGTCTGTCCCTAAGTGTGGCCAAAAGAACTCGAGGGCAGTAGTTTTTCCAATCCCAAAAATGTCACATATTTGCATCTCCATAATGATGGCTTCTCAAGGAGAACCCTCAGTAATACAAAATCACTAGAATAAATATGCATCATGTAAGATATGTTGGACTTCAGGATCTTCCCCATCAACACACCTTTCAAAGAACCTGTCATCAAAATGATTCAACGGTATACCATTCATGGATAAATTCGAAACTCTGGAACCTCCATGACAAAGGTACTTAAGATATAGGTTCACCTACTCAACACAATTGTCGCCTTGGACTGTGTCTCGACCTTACAATGCAGATGGGAGGTGAATTCTTGTAAGACTGCTAAGCATGGAGCACACCTAACTTATTCTAAGATCCCATATACCACAAGGCATCATCAATCAGAGTATAGAACAAATTCACAAGGTAGTGCCTCCAGTGCGTGCTTCAAGGCTTGAACCAGCACATAGTACTCCAAGTAACATAGAGTACTTCTCTCACTGAAGAAGGCAACTAGAAGTCCCCCCTGACTTGGCACGATACCAATGCCAACAATGTCGACATCTGAAAGCTTTAACTCTAGGTGGAACACAAAATCAATCTGAAAGGGCATGATAGTTGAAAATAAGGAACTGGAAAAGGCTTCCCCTTACTGATTAATAAAAGGAAAAAAAAAAAAGCGAATCCTTGAAAAGGTCCCCAGGGAATCCTACATCCAAAATCTTTTATCTTCTCCTTCCAAAAAAAAAATGACATTCAATTTTAATCCTTTATCAAGTTTGTAAACATTTTTATTTCAAAATCCAACAAACTCCAAACCAAGCTTCTCCTAATTTGTAGCCAAGGATCAAACCATCTTATCAAAATGTGTTTTGGCCAGTCCTAAAAAATGACATGTATCAGTTATTAGAGTTTTTTTTTTATAATTTTTGGGTAAAAACCCAGAAAAATCTAAAAAGAAAAATATCTAAAACATCCAAATATAGTAAATGTTATATTTTGATATTTTTTTTGCTTTCACAGGTACCTTATAGGAATAATTTCATGCAGGTAATGTATTGCAGTCTAACTCTAATGGATCTACACTAGTTAATATATAACAGTGTAATTATATGATTTACTCTATTGGCTGAAACTCATAAATAAGTCGAACGCATATAATATATAATATTATTGACCATGTAGCTCAGTTGGTTAAAGCATGCACATCATCATCAACAGAGGCTAATTCCATCAATCTGAGGTCGGCCAACAAAGAGCCTTATCCCATCAATTTCAGATTGGTTAAAAGAATTCTATTAGAAAACTCTAAATAACCTATCTATATAAATTTTGAAACAAGATACTCTATCAGGGGATAAGTTGTGGTGATATTGAGGGAAAGAGAGTGGAGTGGTAGCAGGAATTACAAATACTCTGAAGGCTTTGAACAACATTTACCGATGCATATGTTACTTTTGAAGTTAGAATATTTCTAATCTAAAAAAGTTATCACTATTCACATTCCTTTCTAACATTTGTTTGTTGAGAAGTAAGAAAACTAATGACATTCCCTTCTAAAATATCTATGTTGAAACGTAAGCAAACAAAATCTTTATCCTCTAATGCACTAAGTATATCAGGATATGTAGAAATTGCAACCTAAAGTATCTGTGCCATATCCAACACAAATATCAGCACTGAATCAAGTGGATACAAGTATATCTAAAAGTTGAAATACATAAAATTATAGCTCAAGGAAAATTAATGGAGCTATTACAAACCAAAATTCATGGATTTTATAGTATCTATGTTATCATCGTATCATCATCATCTGAGTTTAGCCAATAAATCTGGGGGAGTTCTACACAAACTCTGAGCAATCTATAACAAAACTCTCTTCGAGTGCGCATGTGTGAGTCTGAAAGAGCACATGAGACCAAATGGTGACAAAAGAAGGGAATGCTAGATTAGGCGAAAACATATGAACCACTCTGCACTAAAATTTTCTGAGTCCTCCAGCGAAACTGTACACTAACACACCTAAGATGAGGGGAAATTGGAGCTTGTGTTCAATGCACTCTACACTTAAATGGGGTGTCCATATGAATACAATACACATTTATGTTCAGAAAGTCGACACAAAAAATATATATATATATATAGTAACAGAAAAATGAAAAAAAATTACTAGCCCATATAGCGAAAGGAATCTATAGGCCAATAATATCAAATTCTTGAATCAGCCATTGCCATATCCGAATCACCAATAATATCAATCTAAGAGGCACCCTATGATCACGTAACACTCCTCTAGCTTGTCTCCGCTTAGCTCTTGGAGTACTACCCTTACTAGTTACATTTGAACTCAAACCCTACTTTTTTTCTACAATAGCTCCTAAGTAGCAAAATTATAAACTGCAGTACTAACGTTGTTTTCAATTTTGACTGTCCCAACTTCTCTACTTTCAGATACATTAAACATAAACTCCATATATTTTGTCTTAAATTTACTGATATTAATGCATTTGACTCGAACACCTTTCTTCAAAATTCCAAATTATCATTCATCTGCCTTCTTGTTTGACTAATTAGTACTAAATCATTAACAAACAACATGCATTAGGGAATTCCATCCAGATATCTGTTGTTAAATTGTTCATATTCAGGGAAAATAAGTATGGCTCAACATGTACCCTAGGTGCAAAACAGCTGAGAGGGAAACTTGGATGTGGCCCTATGAACTTGGTTTTCCCTCTCATTGAAAAGTAATGAAAGCCAATGTATCCACTCAGGATTGCTGATTAATGAAAATAGCTGCTAGCAACACTGTCGTGTTTTGAATAAAAAAACCACTGACTGCTGAACATCTAAAATATATTGATGCTTCATTGCTGCTTATTCACTGCATAACACCAACTTACATTTAATTTTAAAGGAAAAGGCACCATGAATCAAACATTTTCATCAAGAAAATAAACAAAATCTCAACAGAAACAAACAACAGGTGCCTTGTAAGAAGAATCAAGCTCAATTCCCTTCAAGAAATTACACATTTTTTAAGAAACAGTAATCAGCAAAATGCAAAATAGACTGATAATGGGAAAGAAAATTCATATTCACAACCATGGAACTCAGTGTGCAGGGAAATGATTCCAAACCTGTTCCTTAAATAGTTCTTCATGCCGCATCATTGTTTTTCGGATTTGATCCTTGTTTTCTCTGGAAAGACTTAGCAGTTGATCCTCCCTACTGAATATGGACATGGTGTCGCCAACCATTTTCATGTTGTTGCTGAAATCAGTTACACCAGGAGCAAGTAAACTCACTGCCATCATCATTCACCGAAGCGTTCCACGGTGGAATGTCATGAACAGGTTCCGAGACCTGCATACTGGAGTTTGCAGGGCATCCAAAATAATGCAATAAGAAGGGGGAGAAAAGAATAAGGAACTGGATGAATAAAAACTGTCAGACATAATTATAAACCAGGGGCAACATCATACGAATCCAAATCAACTTTGGATAGAAAATTATAGAGATAAACTCAATATAAGATCATTACGAAAAACAAATATTTTTCAGAGGATTCAAACTAATTTTTTGTCTGCCAGTCCAGAACATACAATCATTATCCTGCCAGTCCAGAACATACAATCATTATCCTCAATCACATACATCTAATTCAGTACCTCCATGTTTATGAGACAAGAAAGAGGATAGCACAGGGTTGAATAGAATATTTCATTGATTTTACACAAAA
Organism: Camphora micrantha; assembly: GCA_003546025.1. Classification (NCBI taxonomy): domain Eukaryota; kingdom Viridiplantae; phylum Streptophyta; class Magnoliopsida; order Laurales; family Lauraceae; genus Camphora; species Camphora micrantha. Next base: position 5,298,610 of record QPKB01000002.1, read on the forward strand.
GGAATATTTACTGCAGATGCCCATATTATATGTGGAGCTACCAAATCAGGTCACCCAAAGGGGCAACTCAAAAGGACTTGTTTGTGCAATTAGAGGATTCCTCTTCTACGGGATAGGGAAAAGAAATCCTTCATTCCTACCCCTCCCATGGGAAATTCTACACTGGAAAATCAGTTCATGTTTTTCCTCTTCTGCAAGGAAAATGGATCGCACCAAACCAAAAAACAAAGGGCTGCATGATAAAATCAAAACAATTTTCCTCTCAATCGCGGAATCCTCGCGTTTTCATAAATTCACCCTTCGTATTCTTCTTTCAGTTCCCACCAAACTGAAAACCCATTTCAAACAAACATGGAAGGTCCATAAATCTGCAGTCCCGACTCCCAAGAGCACGACCATAATCTTTTCCTTTTTATATTTTGATCAGTAATCATAAAAAAAACAAAAAAACAAAACTCCACACAGAGGAATAATACAGCCTTCAGCATGCATGCCCCTGTATTTCCAAGCCTTTAAGTATGTTCAACATGACCCTATGATAAAAGACTTTGCTTAATTTGACGGTCCCGTTTTAATTAATTAACAGAAAATAACTATAAATGAGAAAAAAAAAAACCCTCCAAAAACAGAACTTGGTATCCATCCATATTTCTCTTCTTATTTGCATGCAACCAACTGCAGGATTTAACCATCACCATCAATTCCGATGACCAATTCTTGACAATGAGCAGGTAGCTAGAGTACTACCTCTGAATCTAAGCAGACACAGTGATGATCCAACACAACAAGGCACCAGTTCACTATAAATTGATTCCAACAGTGTTAATAATAGAGCACTGAATGAGATACATGGAAAGAGGCTATCTCTAACATAGTGAACAAGATGGATTAAAATTGACAAGGTCTCATCAAATGTCACTATTTGGATAACCATTCATGCACTTGATTTCTCAATCATGGCAAAAAAAAAAAAAAAAAAAAAAACATCTTGTGGCCGCCATATCAACAGTTCAAGCATTCTTCCTCATACATGCACATATCAAAAAAAAAAAAAAAAAAAACACATCATCATCATCATCATCATCAAGTACCACTATTTGTCCTTCAACAACAATTCCAATTCAAACCACAGCGAATACAAAGAAACAGAATTCCAAAAAATCAAATTTTTTTTGGCTAATCGCGATTACCTTTGAATCAATTCTCCACAAACGGAAGACAAAACCATCGACGATCTCTCTCTCGATCCACATCTTGCATTCCAAGCAACAAATCAAAATCAAAATCAAAATCCAACCAAAAAAAAAAATCTATATATAAAAAAAAAAAAAGACAGATCTGAATCATCAACACGCATACCGAAGAAAACAAGATCAGATCGCATCTCTTTCTCTCTCAAAAATAAAAACCAAACAAAAAGAACAAGAACAAGAAGCAGCAGAAGAAGAAGAACAAGAAGAGGAAAGAGGATCGTCCGTACGAAATGATTCCCGAGAGAGAGAGAGAGAGAGAGAGAGGTAGAGGTGGAGATTTGCTGTGGGTGAGAATGAGATTATTGGGTTTTGTTTTTATTAGCTACTACTACAATACGAATGGGAACGGAGAAGCCCTAAGCCCAGCTGATCGATGTGGGGCCACCACCCACTGGAAGAAGAAAGAATGCCACTTGTCCATGATGTCAGAAGCATATCAAAGCCAGACACCTGATTGGCTCTCTCATTCCTCGCTCTCCAAGATCTTTTCTCCTCCCCCTCTCTCTCTTTCTCTCTCTTCTTCTCGTACAAGGAACAAGTAGACACGACATGTATGTACATGTACGTGAGGGTTTTGGATATTTTGGCAAGATTTTGGTCGTTGGTCCCTACGAACATGAACCTGCATGAGCATGAGCATGAGCATGAGCATGAGCATGGAATGGAATGAGAGGATGAGATATGGATCATGTCACATTGTCACTCACACAAGTTATATACTTACGTTTATCATAGTCAAAATGGCGTGCCACCCGTCAACACGATACGAATCCCACAATATTAACGGCTTCGGACGAGCTCTTAATCTGTTTGGATCGTTAATGGATCGTGTACTAATTAAATCAATAATCCGTTAACAATCCGCTTAATCCGTTCCCTAAGTGTAATTATAATTAATTTATATTTATAAAAAAAAAAAGAAATTGAAATTTTATTGTTTTATAGTGGGGTTCTAGGTGGGATCCACTCGAGATCCTCACTTACAGTTTCATGTAGCATATATATTTTTCTTCTTTTATATATATATATATATATATATATTTATATCAAATTCTTTTTAATTTTCGAAATATCTTAATTATTTAACGAGTTAACGGATTGGATCGTGTAACCTGTTAAATTAACTGGTCGTGTTCGGGTTAGATTTTTTGACCTATTAAATTAATGGGTCGTATAAGGGTTTCAGGTGATTTAAGGGGTCGTTTGGGTTTTTCATTTACATATATAATGAAATCACATGCGTAACAGATACGTATAAATCATATTTGTTTGGTGTGATATCGATTTGCATATGTAAAGTAAATATGTAAATGGTGTGATAACTCGCCCTTTTTGTTCCTAAGATTCTCGCACCATAAGAGATGTGAATCAATCTCACACGGCACAGTTACTAAGCAGACTGCTACAATGCTATTATGAGCAGTCCGCCTTTAAAAATCTTTTTTGGGCCCCACTTGTAACATTCAGACCGTTCATTTTCTTAAGAAGTTCAAACACGACCATGTATCAAATTTTCAACCGTTGATGATGTATGGAGGTTGAGATATCATCAGCAAAATTACAGCCATTGGGTTAATCTATTGTAACTAACATACTCAGTCCGCCTTTTATGATTTGTTTAATGTTTTGGGCCCCACCTGTAAAATCAGGACCGTTCATATTCTTTAGAAGCTCAAACACGGCCACGTGTCCAATTTTCAACCAAAAATATTGTTTGGATGTTGAGATATCATCAAATAATATACAACCTATTCATAGATTCACATGTGAAATGTTATACTAGAAAAAAATACTGGAATCTGATCCACATGTGAATCACTTTCCCACTAAACAATCAACCCCTAAATAGGAATTTATTTACTTGTGGTCCGAATTCGTTAACACAACACGACGAGGACCGACAGCCCTACTCATAATCTCACAACGTCCTCCTTTCATTCATGACACATGAATGTCTTGTAGGCATTCATCATGGGTACATGATCTTTTGGCAATTGGCGTTTTCTGTCGTTTTCGGCTGAGATGATCTGGGCCCTCAATCAGCCTCCAACGTGCTCGTATGGCAAAAGGAGATAGATAGCTAGAGCTGCTTTTGGTTTGGGGCCACCTACATTTATTAAAAAGAGTCTGATTTGAATCCTCCAATGTGGGGAGGGCTGAGAGGGTTTTCTCAAGGTCAGTTCTAGGAATGGTCCCAATGAATGGTTGGGCCAACTGGATGTCACTTTTCAGCCTTTGCCATGTTTTCTTTTTCTTTTTTTTCATTTACCCCAGATAAGGGACCCATGCGTGTGGAAGATACATTGGCTTTGTTTATTAGTAAAGTAAAATAAAATGTCAAATCAAATTAAGAAAAAATAAAGTAAAGGAAGTTGAGAGTAAAAGCATTCTTTTTTATCATTTTGTGTCTTTCTATGGATGGTTTTTTTTTTGCAATTTTGCCTTTCCAGGCATCTTTTTGTCAATTTGTACAACAAAAATAGTTTTTTTTTTTATCGTTTTTTGCTTTTATATCAAACTCCATCCACTACCTTTTCTTTTTTTTTATTTGGCACTCTATTTCATTTTAATTTACTCCACCCTACAAACAAAAACAAACAAGCCCAAATGAGGTAAGACTTTGGGTGAGGTAAGAAGCCCTCGAGTGAGGGGACGTGACATGAGAACTAAGGCTTCCTACCATTCTCAATCTCTACCATGTTTATATGGAAAAAAGAGTACTATAGAGGAATAAGCTTATGATGTGACATTTCTATTTTTACTCCTTATCGAGCCCAATTTTTTTACACAACATAAAACAATGATGATGTGTGGTAAAAGTTTAGTTTAAGACAAAAAAATGCTTTTTAAGCATAAAATCTCTCTCATCTCTTACTATAATATGAAATATCTTAATTTACCATATTTTATGCCAACAAATTTTTTACCATATCTCTAATTTTATTTTAACGTACCATTTTCTTTACTTTTTTCATGATGTGACGTATACCTCACTTTTACCCTTCCCTACATGTAAACAATCCTGTCATAGGCAGATTTTATTACAATTGGAGTTGCTCATCTTGGTAAAACATGTGATTTATTTTTTATTCTTACAAGCAATTAACGTCATGGAAGGCATAAATTAGTTTGAATGAGATTTTACTTATATGGTGGGGATGCAATTGGTTTTCAAAATTGCACCCAATAATGAATTTAAGCATTGTTTTGAGCCCTCCCCTGGTGAAAATAAGATTTAATTAATGGTTACCATATCAGTAGACAACACAACAAAAAATATCAACTTTCAATGTCCAAACAACTCCCAGTCCTTGTGTTTTGTGTTGACCCCACCGACATTTCACATAGTTAATGATATGTCAGGAAACACTTGGTATCTAACACTGACCAGCAGCCCAACTTAGGGGATAAAAAGAGAGAGAGAGAGAAAAGAACAGAAAGACTTGAGCATCTAAACTTGTCAAGTCAAGCAAGAGTTTTCTGCCTTCTTCCAATAGGGAAATTTCATATGATACATGCAGACTTGTTTATTATACTTCTAAGTTTCATTTTCAATATTTTTATCAAACCCTATATATATATTCATTAAAGGGGACGTTAAATTAAATAGAGAGAAACTATTATTGAGTACATCTTTAGTTAAAGAACCTTTTTTACAGGATGGCCTTGAATTAATGAGTTGTCACATGAAGCTGTGCATTTTGAGAATAAAACATGACAAAGAAAGCAAAATATGAGTGTCCCACATGCCTATGTTAAGAAGGAACTGATTCTTTGTTTATTTATTTATTTATTTTTTCGTTAATCGGAAAAATTAAACTTCATTTTTCATCCTGTTAAGAAGGAACTCAGTTTTAATTAAAAAATAAATAAAAACTAAAAAGACTTTAGTTGATATCTTTCCTACCAGTAATCCCAGGTTGTATCTAGAGATCATAATTGAAGATATGGGTAAGACTCAAAGCTCAGGAAGAAAAATTGAGTGACCAAAAGAGGCAGTACAATGGTCCACAAAGGTAGTTATCTCAATTTTAAAAGTGGCCCAATTCAGTGGATTCCATTCATCTGCACATTCTAGGTGAGAAACTAAAAAAATCCCACTTCATGCACCTTTCAGCTCATGTTTCAAGGACAGTTGTCTAAATCAGCTGGCCTTTAGTTTTGAGGGTACAGTACTATCACATATAATGCTGATGTTTAGGAAATCATACTATCACATGAGTCCTGCTACTTGTCCCGGGCGTTGGACCGACCCCGGGACAAACCCCCCATGGGGGACCGTTGGATCCACCTTGGATCCAACGGTCCCCATGGGGGGTTTGTCCCGGGGTCGGTCCAACGCCCGGGACAAATAGCATTTTCCATCATAGTAACACTTCTGCAAGAGATGAATTTGAAGATGACACAGTATTTGCAAAATCATGTCAGAAACTAATATACCATAAAATTCACTAATAAAGCACCAATAAGATGATTACCAGAGCTTTCATGAGTATCCAAACAGTCTAGTAAAGGCTGTAAAGCACCACATTCATTATCATTATCATTATAATGATGAAAAATTATCTTTTTTTCTCAGCTTTCTTAAACTTTGGCCTGCAGGGCCCATATTTCAGAGGCAAACCTTTTGAGTTCCAAACTGTAGAATTGAGCAGGCTTCCTCATCGAAAAAATAGATAAATAAATAAATTAATTAAAAGGAAAAGGAGAATGAAAGAAGAGACTCCAAGGTTCATCTTTGTTTGTATGGAACTGAATTCTTAGGGCCTGTTTCTTTCCTGGAATTCCTAGAATTCATGTCTGGAGGATGTCTGGAATTCCAAATGGTAAAATTCTAAAATGCCACTGAATTCTGTCATTTTTGAATCTACGTTTCATTTTTATCTGAATTCTTGCCTAAGAAATTCTAAAATAAAACTCATATTTCATTGCTACATAAATTCTAGATTGAAGTTACACATTTTATGCATTGCAGTACATGGAACCAACCTTATTGTGGTTGTAAACTTGGAACACAACTGTAAGAATTATAATGTGGACCCACCTCAAGTATATGGTACATGGGCCCATATTTTAGAAACAAAAGTGCGACACCCAATTTTAGAAATTTGAACATGGACCCATCTTGAAAGGAATTGCATGGGTCCGATTTTTATAATTGTGAATATTGGGCCCACTTTATTGTTGGTAGGAGGTCATAGTTGGATGCCAGAATTCCAACCAAACTTCTCGGAGTTCCAAAATTTTGAAATGCTTATGGAGAGACTAGCATTTTGGAATTTTACCTTTTTGGCATTTGAGAATTCTGACTGCCTTGAATAATGGGAATTCCATTAAAAGAACATTGAATTTTTGACAATAATTCTTAAATCCACAGATAGCCTGAATTTCTGTCAGAAATGCTTGTAAAGAAACAGGCCCTTAGGAATTCTAGGAAACATAATTCCTAAAGCTGGTTAAACTGAAGAAACATAGTGAAGATTCATAAATGACCATCACATGATCACCCCTTTAATGGAAAATGAATCATGGTGAGATGGTAAATGAATATCAAGCCATGTAAATCAAATCCTATGAAAGCCAAGGTTCCACATCTACATCTCTCTACCTCATTTCTTCCATCATCCCTTATTGCAACACATTTGAACATTAATCAATGGAATTCAATTCCATGTAAACAAATGGTCGTTAGATATCATTTTCATATTAATGATAATCTGTAGTGGATTAAACTATCTTAGAGAGCATCATTAATCTAAAACTAGCATAACGGATATGGCAAATATTACAATTTAAATATTCATGCATAAAAAAATCCATAGTTTTTTGTAAAGAAAGCAAAAGAAAAAAAATATTATTTGTATGTATTTATATAATCCAAGAGCCGGTGGCATAGAACCAAAAAAAGGAGAGTTGGAGTAAAAAGGGAATGATAGAGTTTGGATAGAAACAAAGTCTTTGGGGAAAAAAAAAACTAAAAGAAAAGTGAAGAGTAGACATGAGTGGTTATGATAAAGAGATAAAAAAATGTAGTTGATTTAACTTCCAATCAAAATTATAACCTCCAGTCAAAATTGAATCCAAAACCTTCCGGCTTAATATACTATAATGGTAAAGATCCCACCACTTTGCATGATAAAAATGGTCAATATCACTTCAATCTACGTGATATTTAGGTCCATAGCTTATCAATTCATGATGCTAACATCTGACAGCTCACCTTCACAAAAGGTGGGCCCAACAGTTAAGACTAAAACAAGTTAGAAGAGGATGCTCAGCTTATCCAGATACATTGGATCATTTCTCATTAATTATAAACCAAGTTACAGAGGAAAGATAAAGGAATATGTCTGCATCCAAAAAGAAGGAAAGAGACAGTTGAACTAACCATTGTGCATCAGGTACCAAAGAATCCATCAACCGGGTACATGTGGTGTCCTTCCATATGCCAAAGCCAAACCAATCTGGTCGTCATTTCAAGTTTGTCACTGGGTATCCATAAACACAACATCCATCTCGTCTCCTTCAGTTAGCAAAATCCTTTGATGTTGATTATTGGCTAGTATAAACTGGAGCCCATTTTAAGCTTACCACACGCTTCACTGTAGAGTACACCCATATGCATGCCAATTATGGAGGTAAGAATGTATGGGAAGATATGGTGAGGATTAAGCATCGGCCAACTCTCCGCTCATGATGATATAGCCCTTGATTCTCAACAGTCATGGGAATTATTTTTTTTAATCTTCTGGAGGAAACTGGTCAGATTTGTGCCCATGGGGGTAATGACCAGCTCATTTGGGGGCTGGGTATTTGTGAAGGTATGGAATTGATGACAGCTGGGAACCCTGTACATAGCAAAGTTATAGGAACGACAGCCCCTTCTTTAACACAGATCTATCCACAAGACGTCTCATGACAAATGTGGTAGGTATAAGGAATCTATCACTCGTTCAAGAGGATGACCAAAAATGAGCAGTGATTCGTTCATGAGGATGACCAAAAATGCAGAGTGACTTCACTACCAAACATGGATAGGCACCAACTATAAAAGATATCTATCACTCGTTCATGAAGATTGAGGATGACCAAAAATGCACAGTGACTTCACTAACCAAAGATGGATGGGCAGCAACCCAACCCAACCCAATAATTGAATAAATACACTGAAATCCCACTCATAGGATATGCCTATTTAAAACTAATTCATACTTGCTTTATCTGAGCATCAGTATCTCTGAAGCTTTCTAGCATGGTGACCTTTGAAGGCCGCTCTGCAAGCAAACAAAACAAAATATTTACAGATTTGAATATTGTCTCATTCTTCGGGGGGAAAAAAAAGGAAATTTCCAAATAAGGCCCTAAGTTATTTTCTTTTTTCAAAAAAGGACACAAGTTTCAAAACTTTTCAAATTAAGGCCTAAGTTTTCCAATTAGTTTTCAATTAAGAACATCCGACCATGTAAATGTATTTTCCGATGACTTTTCCCCCCAATTTTTAAAATATCCAAATTACCCTTCATTTAAAGCCATGTCATGCTTTCTGCAACCACTACATATCGCTGATCGCCATAGGGACACTAGTTGCCTTTGATAACCGTGAGGATGCCGGTGAAGGAAAGGAAGAGAAGATTGAGGAAGCATGGTTGAAAAACTCTCCGAATTGACTCGACTCTCTCGAGCCATCTCGTTTTGATGAAGGACCAAGTCAAATACAAGGGAGACTCGCCGAGTCATCTCATTTTAATAAGTTACTTGCATTCTAAACCATTTGATAGGTAGATCTAATTTTAAACAATTAGTATTTATTTTAAAGTAATTATGCCAAGGTTTGGAGTCAGCAATTTAAAAATGATGATTTGAATGTAATTTGAAACCTATATTTGATCGTTTACATTTGATGTTTGGACCAACAAATTATGTAATATACAACATATTTTCTTTTATTTTCCTTATTGTAGATTTGTAGCACTTTTCTTGCACATATAAATTTATTAATTTAAATTGATTATCATGAATGCATGTGAATAAATGTATATTTATATTTATAGGTAATGAATTCATTTTTAAATATTTTTAAAAAACATGACTCGAGTATCCGTGTTGACTCCATCTGAGTCAAATTTTTGCACAAGGAATGAAAGGGTAATTTGGATGTTTTTTAAAAAATTGAGGGAAAAAGTCATCGGATAATACCTCTAAATGGCCGGTTGTTCTTAATTGAAAACTTTATGAAATATTTGGGCAGTGAGGCCCTAATTTGAAAAGTTTTGAAACTTGTGTTCTTTTTTTAAATAAGGCAAAAACCAAATGCCTTATTTGAAACTTCCCCCAAAAAAATACACTTGTATAGCAATGTTGTGCTCACTTGCACATGGTTTTGTAGCTGCAGGATTAGCATATACAATTTTTCAAACATTTGAGTACCTCGATATTTAGGTTTCAAACTCCTATATGACTGCTTGCAAGAAATGCCCCTATGGAGCCCACACAACAAATATCAAGATCAGTGCTCTGCAGATTCATCCATCCAATACATATCTGAAGTTACTACTGATTTGTGTAAATGTCAAGAAACCTGCGATCAGTAACAATTGCTTAACGAGAGGAAACAACTATCTACAAAACTAGAGCTACACAGCTACAACAAGCAGTCTAATATGATGACACAGAACTTGAATGCATGCGAGTCTAACAAGCAGTTGCATTAATATATAGGATGAATTCAAGAATGCCCTTCTACAAGGGCGGACATTAAGCAGCGCAACTCTGTCGTCGACATCGCTCATTATATACTTTGTGGTCTTAAACAAGCTCTTCAAGTGGTATGACATGTTTCACAACAATTCTTAAAGCATGATTCTGACGCAGGGCAATCCATATTTACTTTAAGCTTAGTAGCACTTGGAGGATCTGCATGGGACTGTGCAGTCCAAAGGAATTTTTTTACTTTTTTACTTTTGAAAAGTTACAACAAATTTCACTTGCTTTAAAACTATCCATAGAGATTGGCTGTCTATAAAGGAAATAAACAGCACCCAAAAGGGATTTCCTGACCAGACCTGATCAAGCCATACTGATCTAACTCACGACCAAAAATTTATAATGCTAAGTATAGGAACTCTGATATGCTTCTATACCAAAATTGATGCAACATAGGAGAGAGACCCCTAAAAGTGCAATTCAAATAAAATCCCATAGAAAGTTATGCAATATCACATCAAAACCCAAACATAACAGCCAGTAGATTCCTTGCAGATCACATAATCCGTACAACAGAGAGAAGATAACAGGAGTAGAAGGAAATTGATGCAGGCCAGTCCCATGGCTGGGCTCACACCATGACAGGTCCGGCAGAAGAGCCCATTGGGCCTCAAGGATATTATAGTATGATTTACTATTTTTGAAAGTTTCTTCTTTACTAGGACATCCTCCTAGATAACTAGAAAGTCTAATTTGTTTTTAGAAAGACCAATTTGATAGTTTCTAGTGTGTAACAAGTTACCATTAAGAAACAAGAAGGATTCCTACATCTATAAATACATGTGCAGATGTGCTATACTCTATTTTTCAACATTCATTCAATCAATGAGAAGACTTAGGAGATGGTGCATGCAAATATTTCAGAGCTTAGGGTGCTAATTTCAGAATCATTACAATGCTTTTGCTGGGGTTCCAACCTTTGGGTCCAATTCCATCACCTAACATAAATTTTAGTATCAGAGAAAAGATCCAGAAGCCTTTTTCTTCTCCTCCATTTGATTTTCTTCCTTATTTTCTGTGTTCACTTCAATTTACACAACTCTTCAGAAACCCCTTCAAACAGTCCCTAAAGCCCACCACCCATAACCCTAAAAAATAAGCCCAAAACAGCCCCAACCTATGCCTCCAATAAAACCCTAGGTTTTCCCATCAAATCCACACTTCATAAATCCCCAAGTCACTGCCCAAGCCCAAACCTAAAATTCTACCTATAAAAACCCCCAAATTTGTCAACAGAGGGCTAGAATGAAGGGTGGGAGGGAAGCAGTAGGTTCAAACAGTGATGTAGCAAAACTGTATGCAGAATTTTGCAGCAACTTAGGGGGGAAGGCAGAAAGTAATCAAATGTAAACGGAATTAAAGAAAACTACAATGAGCTTTTTTTGAAGCTAGAAAGAAATCAGCAGAAACTAACTTAAACCTAGGTTTTCTTTTTTTAATTTCTGAAAGCGGTGAAAGAAACTAAAGATAATTTACTGTTGATCTGATTTGGAACTTGAATCTTCCAAGAGGATCTTCATTCTAATACCAGATAATGTGAAAAGAAAGGAGAACAGCCACAAGCTATTCTCCAAGCTGAAGCTAAAAGGATAATCACAACCATAAGTCAAGGTTTCACACCTAGTAGTATAACACCAAATCAGAGAGAGAATTGAAAACATTTACAATGACAACCTCTAACAATTGAGTGTAAGTCAAGATTGACAACATCTAACCTTTTGGTGCAATTGATATTTTCAAAATGTTCTTTTTTAAATATTTTCTGAAATACCCAAAATACCCTTGGCGATGTCCAAGTGTACCAAGCTACCCTTTCTAAGCCGGAACTTAATTGAAACACACTCGAACGAACTCGGAGGCTACTCAAACACCAAAACTCAATTAATTAACACTAAACACGCTTAATTAACATTTAAGCATTAGAATTAGGATTAGAATCTTACAGAGAGTAAGTATAAAAAAGTTAAAAGGGGAGGTGAAATGTGATGGGAAATAGCCGCCAGTTGGAATGAATTTATATCAACCCCAATTTATTAAGACCATTTGTATGTGATTTGGACCCTAATTTGATGGACGACTTTTGAAGTGTATGATATGAAAATGGAAAATGGTTTAGATTGGTGTTTTTAACGCTTGTGTGGAATTTGGACTGAAATGGTGGTGAATTGGAGGTATTTCACATTGAAATGGATGAGATTTGGGAATCTACGGTGAGCCCTAGCATGTTCAGGGGAAGCCATGGACTCTAGCCTGGTGGAGAATTGGAGGTATTTCACACTGAAATGGATGAGATTTGAGAATCTATGGTGAGCCCTAGCATGTTCAGGGGAAGCCATGGACTCTGGCCACCTTCTTCATCACTATCATTGCCTTCTTCTTCCTCTTTCTCGTTGTCCTCACTCTCGTTGTCTTCCTCCTTTTCTTCATTCTCCCCGTATCTTCCACTTTCTCCAGTTGAGTTTCTTCTTCCTCTTTCATTCTCTCAATCTACCGCTTCCTCTTGTTCACATTCTTCTTCCACTTCTTCATTCTTTCCATCTTCCTCCTATTCTTTTTTTATCTTCCACACTCTCCCTCACTTCTTCTTCACTACCTTCTCCCTCTTCCTCGCTTTTATCTTTATCTTCATTAACACTTTTCTCGTTCCCCTTCCTCCTGCTCGTGATTCCTTTCTTCCCCCTCATCCTCTTCTTCACTCTCCACTTCTTGATCATCTTCCCCATCATCACTCCCCTTCTTCCCCTTCCTCCTACTTTTGACTTCTTTGAGGTCTGTGAGCAATCAACCGGTTGTAATGATCTTAAAGGATGTAGGTGGGTCGTTTATCCCCACTGTTTTAGCAAGAGTTTTAGAATTTGAAAAGCCTCTTCTCGATGTGCAGAAAGAGTATCCTCGTCCTCTTGGGGAGTGAAGGGCAAATTATAGTGTCCTCTTCTCGATGAGTTTTTGATATTTTCCTTTTGTAGCAATTGTAAAATGACAACGCATCTACAAAAAATCTATATATCTTTATCAATTAAAAAATAAATTAAAAATAAAAAGCTGCATACACATAAAAAAAATAATTTATTACTTATTGGTTATTATTTTCCCTTCGTTTCTTGTCCAATCAGCATTGGGGGTAATGAAATTCTAAACAAAAAGCTCAAAGGGGAGATGTAAAACTGTAATACGAGACTAAGTGTAAGAAAGCCAAAAGGGGAGGTGAAATGTGATAAGGAAATAGCCGCCGGTCACATTTCACCTCCCTTTTTGTCTTTCTTATACTCACTCTCCTTTCTAGCTCCCTTGTTTACCTTTTTTTTTTTTTTATTTCATTACCCACAATGGTTGATTAGAAAGGAAACTAACACAAGCATCTTCATCACCATAGGGAAAATCATAACCGATAAATGATAAATTTATTTTTTTAATGTATGAAATTTTTTTATTTTTTATATTGATTTTTTTAATTGATGATTTTTTTATTTTTTATTTTGTTTGTAGATGGACTGACATTTCACAATATGAAAATATCAATCGCACCAAAGGTACCTGAAAGTCAAGATATAACAATTATCGATGATACTACAATTTGCCCTTCACTCCCCAAGATGACAAGGAGATTCTCGCTACATATGGAGAAGAGACTTTTAAAATCCGGAACTCAGGCTACAAAAGAACGGGGAGAAAACGACTCACTTACCTCCTTCACAATCGTTACAATTTGGTTGATTGCTCATGGTCAACCTCAAGGAGGTCAAAAGGAGGAGGAAGGGGAAAGGGATAATGATGAGGGGGAAGATGATAAAGAAGTGGGGAGCGATGAAGAGGAAGAGGGAGAAGAAAGGAATCACGAGCGCGAAGAAGGTGACGAGAAAAGTGATAATGAAGAGAAAGATTAAAGTGAGAGAGAGGGAGAAGGTAGTGAAGATCAAGATAGGGAGAGTAAGGAAGAAGAAAGCGAACATGAGGAAGAGCAAGATGGAAAGAACGAAGAAGTCAAAGAAGAATGTGGACATGAGGAAGAGGAAGATGATGGGGAGAATGAAGAAAAGGAAGAAGAAAGTGAAAAGGAGAAAGATGAATACAAAGACTCTAAGGATAATGAGGACAGCAGGGACAACGACAAAGTGGAAGACGAAGACAATAGTGATTTCTACGAAGAGAAAAAATTGTTTTTAAAAAATAAATAAATAAATCCACTAATTTACCAAGGTAAGACTCGTGGGTGACACATGGTAAATCTCTATATTAAATATCTATTGATTTACAGAGGTAAGACTCAAAGAAAATCTTTACAGATTTATTTTCTTAACAAGCTGGTTGTGCACAGACCTCTTTGATACACAACGGGGTTCAATGCGGCCATGGGCTGGTTCATGGACTTCCCCCAATGGACCTTGGGCCGGACCTGGCCAATAATCTAAAAACCATTCTAGAGCAGACCATCTTGGGCTCAACCACCATAGAACCCATTCAGCCACAACACACTTGCGCCATAAGTATATGCAAGGCAAGCCCACAAGCCCACAACCGTTCTTAGGCCAGTTGGGCGTATGACACAAGTAGGACCAGTTTCTTATAACATTATTTAGAAGCTATTTAGTAAATAGGATTTATTTTTGGAAAGTTTCTTCTTTACATGAAATCTTTTTAGGTAATTAGAAAGTTATATTGGTTTTATCTTTTTATTGTTATTAGAAAGGTAGATATGATTGTTTTCACTTTTCAGAAAGCGAAAGCATGCAACTAGTTCCTACTGGGAAACTAGATCAAAAGAGGAAACCAAAGGAAATTATAATTCTACATGTGCATATTCTCCCCTTTACTTTATTCAATCACTAATAAAATTTGGAATTTTTCCTCACAATAGTGCGCAAGTATTTAGATCTTAGGGTTTTAAATCCAGTATCATTGTCAAGCTTTTGCTTGGGTTTTCAACCTTCAGATCTAAATCTACCACCTTCTGGAATAAAAAAGACACTAAAAAGCTAACATGAAATCAACTGAATTAAACCGCAGGTTGCATGAGAGGAAAAGAGTAAGAACAAAGATGGCTCCTCAAAGTTAAAAATAAGAATAATGATGAATTCTCTCTACAACAGAAAATAAGAGCTAATATATGAAAGCCATCAACCTTTTGCCTTAGAATTAATCAAAGCCACCTGTCAAACCATAATTGTCTTGAGATGTTTTATTGAAGCTATTATAACTATAATGACATCAACCGCCGGTTTTAATTTTGTTTTTGAAATGGAAATTGATTACTTTATTAACTAAAAGGCAACAATTACAAAGAAATGAAGGCCCAAATAGTTATCATTCAAAAAAAAAAAAAAAAAAAAAACAAACAAAGACCTTACTAGGTATCATAAAATATAATTATTAACCATGCAACTAAAATATCCTAAAATGTAACTTCACGTTTACCTTGCATTTTACTGGTGAAATCTGTTGGACAAGCGGATTCACATCTTTTACAGCATAGACAGTCCTTTGTTCTTGGAGTAGAAGCACTTTGCTTACCTTTACATCCATCCCGAGGTATCAGCATAAATTATCAGAATCCTACGATTCGTATCCCGAATCTCAAGGAAAACGATTCGTATCTATGTAACGAATCTCATTTACAAATGAATCTTAGGATTCAGGTGTGAATCCTACGATTCGATACTCGTTTCATTGAATCTTACGATTCAAGCGATTCGACTAAGCGAGAATGGCTATAACCAATAAGCTAATATTAATAATCTTTTGCCTTCTTACTTTCTTTTATCGCATGTATTTTCAAAATGTTATTTAGTAGTTAACGAAACCTCGTAAGAATTTTTTACAGCTTTGATAAGGTTTTAAAGATGAATAAAGAATATGCATTTAACTAAAGCATTCAACTGTACGTATGGTGCTTGTTTATATCTTCTTCTTTTTTTAATCTATTTTGGTTTTTTTTCTTCATGAACACTTTCGTAATTTTAAGAGATATCCTACCGTGTAAGATTAATGGTTTGGATTTTATTTTATTTTTATATTTTGATTTAAAAATAATAAGAAGTATATATTGATACTTTAAACTTATTTAACTATTTACACATCATTTATTTCATATATATATATAATAATATATGTCATGATCTTCTTGATATGATTGCATGATAGACTTACTTGTTATTAAATTTATTCTACTATAAATGGAAAAATGGATGGTTATGAATAATTACTTTAGTCCTTTTCTTTTAATTTTTAATTATTTTTCATTTTTATTAGAAAAATAAAAAAATCCTATGATTCACGATACGATTCGCGATTCGATTCGATTCATGGGTATAAACGATTTGCGATACAATTCCGATTTTGAAAACTATGGGTATCAGTATCATTT
The DNA here is from genome assembly GCA_003546025.1 of Camphora micrantha. Taxonomy (NCBI): domain Eukaryota; kingdom Viridiplantae; phylum Streptophyta; class Magnoliopsida; order Laurales; family Lauraceae; genus Camphora; species Camphora micrantha. The sequence continues at coordinate 5,314,987 of QPKB01000002.1, forward strand.
CCAAGAAAATCAATTACGTTAAATTCTGAACGCTTGTGAAATCCTGCAAGACTCAAACACACTTTTAGTTGAGCCAAAGGATCGACTGGACCCAAGAACAATCCCAAATATTTAGTAACATGCAATGTTAGGGATTGTCTGAGAAAAGGAAGACAACAGGGTGGTTTTTGTAAATAAAGGAAGATCCTGTAGAAAAATTCTAAAAAACAAGTCTTATTTGGGCTTCATTTGAAAGGGCCACAAGAAGCCCAAATCCATGAAAATCCTACATCAGTAGGGTTGCCCAGGGTGCCCTAATTTCTAGTGGAGTCCATTTATTGCAAAGGTGAGGCATATGGCCCCATGACACTTTTCAAACAGATTTGGACATTCAGGACTTGCTATTTTGGTTTCTTTCCATTATTTTATGACATGTCTTGCTATAATTATGACTCCTACATAATAAAACTTTACTTGATTAAAGATTAGATGTGTGAATGTGACTGTTTGGGTTGCTGCTGATTCGGGTTAGGGGTTGGAATTGTGTTTTCTATAAGTGGGGCATACCCTTTCGGCTGCATATCAAGCCTTGATGGACTCATCTAGAACAGTTATCTGATTTTCTCTATAACCTTTAAAAAAAAAAAAGAAAAAGAAAATTGTATAATGTCAAAAAAATTCACAGTTAGGCCATCAAGACAAGATACTCTATTGAGCCTTTTACAACAGCTTCCTCCTTGTGTTCTTCTAAATTTGTGACCTTAATATCATTTTAGCTTCATTAATAGCTCTTCCAATAAATTTCACACAGTTTGAAGGGACTTCAAGTTCTAATCACCTGTTTTTGGCATGGTATATTCACCTTAATCCTACATTCAAGTAGGGAATTCCAATCCTAGATTATAATTAGCCATTTTCCAACAATCAAGGGGCCACCTTAACCCTAATCTGTTAGCTTCCCAGGTTTGAGGATCTACTAGATCATATAAATGAATCCAATCAGAGAATGTCTTGCAGGCAGGCAGATAGTACAGCCACCCCATAAATCAGTAGATTTAAATGAAATTGAAATCACCGCGCAAACAAAGAACTCTCTCAAACCTAATCACTATCCAGCCCATACACTGACATAGTATGACCACACTACTAACACAAATTCATATCTTTGATAGATTACCATTCCAAATAATGAGGATACCACCTCATGCTTCATCAGGGAGTTCTGGGTGCTCACCAAATATAGAAGGGTCAGAAAGATCAAAGTGCATGGTCATCAACCTGTGCTAATTCAGTTTCTTGAAGAAAAATCTCAGCCTCAAATTCAGTGAAGGATCTCACATTTCCAACCCAAAAATCATAACACGAGTATTTTAAGTTTTAACCCTATAGGGGGGTCATAATTGATCATAACTTGGAGTCTCCTTTTCTTTCTTCTTAAAAATGATGAACTAGTTAAATAAACCAACTCTCTGTTACTTGTCTTTTCTTTTTTCTTTTATAACCATTGGAATTCACTCTGTTATTATCTAACTTTACCTAATAATGACTTGAACATCTACTTCTCTACCACTCATTTACAATGCCGAATGACTGCTATCTAAACCATTCTTCCTTCCATCATGTCATGTCTGGCAACTTCAACTTTGCAGATAAAGATATCAAATTCAAAGCACCACACTTTGGATCAAATAAAACTTCATCAGTTGAATTTCTCTAACTATCCAAGCACCACTATCTCCTCAGCATGATTATCAGCCTAGTCCCATCTATCCAAGGTCGACTTTGTGAGTTATGCTTTTGCACTCAATTGTATTCAATGTATGTTTTGACTTTTGAGTAACTCAAGCATCTATTATGTCCTACCTTAAGACTCCACTTACGGTCTTTATTCCACTTTCTACTCCTAGTTCCTTGAACTTGTAACTCCTCATCATATTGTACACAGTGTTTTTTATCTACTACATATTTGCCCAAACCATCTTATAGACACTCCTTGATTTCTCTTTTATTAGATCTCTTTTTGTACCCATTTCTAATTCAATCCTTTTCTTTACTTCCACATCCACCATAGCATGCACGTCCCATCCAAATGTACTTTTACTTCTTTCCGATTTTCACTGGACACCATTCAGTTCCATAGAACAAAGCAGACTAATGGTCATATTAAAATGCCCCTTTAATCAAAGTGGCAACAGTCAATCACATAACATTCCACTAGCTTGTCTCCACTTTGTTGATATAATTTGTGATATACAACTCAAAGCCTCCTTATTGTTTTATGGTTGTTTCTCCAGATCAAAATATTTTTCTTTTCTTTTCTCCCCTGGTGGAAGATGAACGGCATGTGCACACCCTAGTTGTGTTCATAAACATCAGAAGCGCTCAAAATAGCATACAACTGATCCATTTGTGCGGTTCTATCTCCATACAGTAAGGCTTTAAAATAGTCTCAAAGTGACCAATGCCCTGGCGGAAGCTCTGGTAGGTAGGCTCTTGGATCACTCCCCAATCCATTCTATCCCGGGCCCGTTTGGTAATTTACTTTTAAAATAAAGTGGAGTGAAGTGAAATAAAAAGAATGAATAAAATATAAGTGAGTTATGATGATATTTTGTTTTTAGTTGTTTGTGATGGAATATTTTTGACTTTTTGTATGGAGAAATGAAGTTTTTTTTGTCTTTTAGTGAGTAAATGTAGTTGCTTTTTGACTTTTTTTGAAAAAGATGGAGGGAATGTTTTGGAAAAGTGCTTTTGATGGGATGTTTAACTTGACTTGACTTCACTTGACTTTATTAGTAAAATTACCAAACGGGCCCTAAGGGCTAGTTTGGCACTTTACTAGCATAGTAAAAGTCAAGTAAAGCCTTCATTTTTCAGACAAGATATCACATTAAAAGCACTTTAATTCAAAACTCCCTCCATCTTTTTAAATTAAAAAAAAAAAAAGTAAAAAAGCAACCACCTTTATCTACTAAAATAAATAAATAACTCCATTTTCCCATACAAAAAGTCAAAAAGATTCCATAACAAACAACTAAAAATAAAATACCATCATAACCCACTTATATTTTATTCTTTCTTAAAAACCAACTTACTTCACTTGACTCTATTAGTAGAATTGCCAAACTGGCCCTAAAATAGATCTCAGAGTCTTCTGACCTCATCTTCATTGGACAATCTGCTATCCTCACTAACAAAATGAAATAGCATTGCCTGAATTCTTTTCCATTTCTCTTCTCTTGGATCCAGGTGTTGCGCTAACTAGATCACCTTCGATGTGCACACCTTGCTGCTTCATTTGAGCACATAGAGAACTACCAATATTAAAATATATTACACTGACATCACAAATTGGATCAACCAAAAGGAGACAAGATCATTAAGTGTTATGTGATCAGCGGGTGCAAGTTTGATTACAGAGGCATTTTTAATAAAATGCATCACCTTCGATGTGCACACCTTGCTGCTTCATTTGAGCACATAGAGAACTACCAATATTAAAATATATTACACTGACATCACAAATTGGATCAACCAAAAGGAGACAAGATCATTAAGTGTTATGTGATCAGCGGGTGCAAGTTTGATTACAGAGGCATTTTTAATAAAATGATTAAACCTACCCTCTTGTATAAAATTGAACAATGGACAATTTAAAAAAAAAAAAACAAAAAGAAGTAAAAGTACCTTTTGTGAGATGTGCATGCTATGATGGATGTGTGGTGGTATAAGAAGGGATTGGATTAGAAACAGGTACAAAAAAAAGGAAACTATTGAGATTGAGAAGCTCCAATACAAGACAAATCAAGGAATTCCAAATGAGAAGGTCTAGGCACATAGGAAGAAGATATATATAAAACCTTGTAAGATATGTTAAAGAGTTTTAAAGTTCAAGAATCTAGGAGAAGAAGAGGAATAAAAATATAAAAATAAAAATAAAAATAAAAATAAAAAAATAAAAATGAAGTTACAAAGGGAGATATAATAGATGGTTGAGTTGTCATTTCCATGAAAATCACTGAACACAAGATTGTTGTGAATAATATTTGATGATCTCAATGTGAAATTTCATCTTCTTACATGCTATCAATTTACAATCCCTTTCATAGGGCAATTACAATTAATGACTACGTAATCAAATCCTCTAAGAAGGAAGTATATAATTGTACATGGTTGAATGTTTGACCACTTGTGAAGAATAATAATGTAGTGAGTCTGGGCCTAGCTGTGATTAACAATGGGCCAGGAGATAGTTATGCTTGGATATCAAGATCCATCTTTTTTTTCCGGATGAAAGGTGATTTCCAAGACAAAACAACACAATTACAGCATTAGATGTGTTCAAAAACGTCAAAAGAGCCAAAGTAGCACGTGGTTACTCTCTCCATATAGTAAGCTTTTTAGAAAACAATTTTCCAAGGGACCAGTGCCTAATCCAAAGTTCGGGTGGGCCGCTTGGATCACCTTCCAATCCTTTCTATCCCTTAGATCTAAGAGGCTTCTGACCTCACCTTCACCACTTAAATCTGCTGCTACATTATCTGCTTTTCGGATTGGTGATCCCACTGATAAATTGAAAGTAATATTGCCCAACTTCTTCTCTATACGGCTGTGTAGTACCATTCTTGTAGGTCTGCGAACTGCACTTAATTTACGACTCACCCAATCATCTTTGATGCGCACAGCATGCTACTTCATTTGTGCACATAGAGAATGCCAATATCAAAATCAATTACATTTTAGCACTAACCTTCCCACATGTAGGACCCATAGGAGTCTAGGAATTTTTTTTTTCTTTATTTGCTTCTTTAATGAGTTGTCATTCGGATTGGTTTCCTAGATTCACTAGGAGTCTTTGATTTTAGGGTTTGTTTTCCTATATATATGAGCATTGTAGAACAATTTTGGAGGTTAATAAGATTTTCTTTCGTGGATTGAGATTTCGCTTTTAAGTTAATTTCTATTATGAGAGTTTCTCTTTTTTCAAAGGTAACTGATTCTAAGCTTTAGTACAAGAGAACTGTAGCGAAAAGCTAATACCACGAAACAGCATTAGACGAAAACAAGCAGCAAACTATACGAAATGAAGAACACCATCCTATTCTAGGAACATACGTCTTGGCAACAAACTCCTTCCTTTGCCAATAGATCAATCGCCTCATTTGCACTCCTCTTGACATGAAAATAAGAGGCCTCCATGGCTCACCTCTTACACTATATCTGCCAAAGAATCACGGAACCTTACTCAATCCTAATGCCCATCGGATAGTGCACAGAGTCTCCCTCCACTAACATATTATCATTGTGAGAATATCTTAAAGACATCATTTCCAGACTTCGTTACTCAACCTTGAGGTCTCTAGACATCCTCCATGATCGAAAGTCAACTCCTTCCTTAGCCAATAGATCAGTCACCTCATTTGCACTCCCCTTGACATGAAAGCAAGTGGCCTTGAAATCTCACCTCTTACAAAAGAATCACAGAACCTTACTCAATCCCAATGCCCATCAGATAGAGTGCAGAGTCTCCCTCCACTAAGATATTATCTTTGCAAGAATATCTTGGAGACATCATTTCCGGGCTTCGTTACTTGACCTTGAGGTCTCTAGACATCCTCCATGATCGAAAGTCAACCATACAAATTTCTAATTTTAAGCATAATGCGGAACGGAGGGAAGATGCGGGGCACGAAAGGATAGAGATGGAGAGATAGGGAGTAGATCAGGTGAATTTGAAAATTGGGCTTGCCAAACTCCAATCCAGGAGGCAAAGAGAACTTAGAGAGAACTTGGGGAACGTCCCAAAGGCACTCGATTTTTTTTCATTAATCATCATCCATTTATAAGCGAAAGAGGCTTCACATCATTATATAGGAAAAGAAATAACCCTATAACTAATCTGAACAATCCAAACAAATTGATGGCCAGGATTAAAACATCTGACTAAAAACAACTTAAAACATAATTAAAACTCTAAATAACATAAAATAAATGGGCTAGGCCCATTGGCTGGTTAAGATAGATGGGTTGGGCCCATTGACCCATGGGGACCATCGGCCTGTCCTACATCACAGACCCTCTATGCAATCCAACACCAGCTGGAATCTCTCCCAGACACAATTTTCACACTAATTATCACTCTCCACTTATGTCACTGTGCATTTTTGCTTTGAAGTCACCAACTCATGTATTTAAACAAGGAAACATGTCCTTGGGAGGTCACTATGAATATGGTATATAGTTTAAATTAAGCCATTATCAACCTACGCACATAAGTAATTACAAGCAAAGAAGGTAAACAAATAGTTTCACTCTAGCTGGTCCAATAGAAGTATAAAGCTATATATCCTAAGATAGTAAGATGTAAAGATCTCATCAGCCATCAAAGATCTTCTATCTATCATAACCTTCAGGATTGCTAAATGGGTGGTGGTTAGGAAGGAGTTCTCTATTTTCAGTTTTGACGGACGTCTAGCTTAATTGGGAGGCTTATATGTCCATGTGTGTGTGTGTGTAAAAGGTGTTGGGAGTTGAGGATACCAATGCAGCTGACTTATTGGCTATCATGGAGGAGTAAAGGATTTTCTCCCGCTCATTTGATGACAAATTGATTATGGAGAGTGACTCTAGAAATGCCATTGCTTGGGTGATTAATGATAAAGTTAAGCCATGGAAGCTCCACTTTTTCTTTAATGAGATCAAGGCATTAGACTCTCGTCTTCTTGTGAAGTTTCATCATGTGGTTAGATTGGCCCATGGTTTGGCGGATTCTTTAGCTAAGCAAGGGTTGATAGATCTTCCTCAGTGTTTTTTATGTAATTGATTTGTAGGGTACAAGTCTCTAAGACCCTTTTGTTTCCATCTTGTTTTTTTCTTCTTCATTCTTCTTACTAAAGTTACCCATCACCTTTTAAAAAAAAAAATCCCCTTTATTCATTGGAGACGGTATTTTCTTGCTGTAACAAGAAGAGTGTCATAGAAGGGTTCTGTACAGTGGATAATGTAAGTCATTTACAAATGTAAATAAGCACAAACAAATGACCCCTAGGGCAACTAATAGGTTACATATCAAACCACAATACTGCCTATCTATTCTCCCCAAGACTATCAGGTTAAAATATCCCCAGCATTGAAAACACAGTATTTAGAAGCTTTCCATTTGACAACTGCCTGTGTATAAAATCTAAAAATGGATGCCCCATTGCTCCCTTCTATTGTATAACCTACAACCCAAGCTATCCATAAACAACAAATGAAGTAAACAGGTTTGTTAATATAAATGTGCATAAGCACATAAGGTTGCAGTTGGTCCATTGCGGCATTGCCAACATAACAAAAACAAAAATAATAAATAAGCTAAAACTAAGTAAAGCAAGAATTACTCTCGTGATTTCAGATAAAGAGTGTGCAGTAACCACATGACAATTCAAAAGTCAAACTAAAGGACAACAGATAAATATGTAAAGTACCGACTTAAACAGTCTTTGTTTATAAACAAAACAGTGATAATGATTAACAAAAGTACTGATAGCAATTGAGATTCATGCTGAAATTAAACAGATCTATAGACAAATGGAAAGTATGACAAGAAGATGCCACCTTACCTCTAACAAAGCAAGATTTATGGTAATATCACGACATGAGGAGCTGCAAAGAAAGTAAATTCAATGACATCAGTAAAACAATTAAGAAGTGAAGCACAAATAGTCTAAAACTGTTTTCAAATATATAAATGGATACAAAGAAATTTCAAAGCTCTAAAATCACAATTAAATTGCTGACATGAAAACAAAGTTCAAATAAATAGAAAGAGAAAGTTTGATTCACATAACTTCATAGATAAGTCATAAGACATATGCCCACCATTAATTTAAAAAAAAAAAAAAATGGTGTTATACAACAAGGACTCTCACCTCTTGCATGCAGAGCTGGTAATAGAAACCTCCAATGAGAAATTTTAACAGCCCGCATTCCCATTCCTAAGGACCTCATCAACAAACGCATTACAGGTGCTAATTCAATGGTTGCAGTTAGAATAACCAAAAGCAGTTTGTTGAGCAACAATAAACCATCCATTCATCTATGCCTTTGAAGCAGCATAGGAAACGAAACAGTTAAGATAGCAAGAGGTAACACTGCTTTTCTGTATTACACCAATGCTGATGCTGAGTTTGAAAAAAAAAAAGAAACAGTAACCAAATCCAAGGTGCCCAAACACGGAGTTAACTAGACTAGACATCCATCATTTGGATCAACATTATAATAATAATAATAATAATAATAATAATAATAATAATAAACAACAACAACTTCATTTAGAGAGAGAAGTTTTCTAGAAATGAGAATCTGAATGAGCCAAAAGAAACCCATGCCACTACCATACCCAACCCTCACCTAAAAAAAATGTAAATGCAACTATAACTATATATAAATAAGATAGAAAGATGGGGTGATTCAAACTTAAAATTTTCTTTTTTATCTTGCCAAAGGTGTACATACTACATAGTATGAGATGTCACACCTACATGTAAATTGGACATCAAACATATTCTATTTATCTTTCTTATTTCATCAATTTGTATTCTGACCATTCTCAACACCCAGACCATATAATACTCCGGCGTATTTCTCGGTCGATCCATTGAAGAAAGACTCCTTCAACTTCTTGAATGTGCAGGAAGTAAGCAAGCTATCAGACCCTGCTTGGTGACATATCCCTATCCTCTCCACCTCCAATAGCTCGGCGAGCTTGTTCAGCCCGCCGTGCAGGCTATTGCAGAATTTCATAAGATGCTTGATATCATAAACGGTCGGAAAATACATCTTGATCAGATTGAAGAATCCGGCCTGAGTGTCCGGCAGGTTCTGGCAGGTGAGTAGCTTGAGCAGGTACCCGAAATCATACCCGCTGTGGAAGGTGACCCAATGCACGGCGTCGTTCAAGACGATCCCCGACGACATGAGGAGCTCCCCAAAGCGAGCGGCGTTCACGCCCCTCTCGTTGTTCTTCCTGAAGTCGATCCCGCTCTGGCGGAGGAGCTCGATGGAGTCATAGGCGTAGACGTCGCTGCCCACGTCGAATTCCCGGAAATTGAACTGCCAGACGCAGAACCGGTCGGTGCCGCAGGTGGGAAGGTTTCCGTCCTCGTCGGAGAAGGTGAGGCCGAGCTGGATCAGTTTAAGAAGATCGACGTTGGCCTTAAGCGTCAGGTAGAGGTAGTCGGCGGAGGTTTTGAAGCTGCCGACGCGGCGGAGGACGATGCCGGGGAACTCGGTGTCCATGGCGATGTAGGGATAGTCGTCGACGATGTCGCGGATTTGGGCGAATTCCTCCTCGAGGTTGTCATCCCAGACGTCTCGGATGATGATTGAATCGCTCTTCGGCAAGATCGACATTGATTGTTTGGAGCCCTAATCCTCTTTTGTTCTGATGATGGCGAAGGGGACATGCGAATGGGTTGGAGCACTGGAAATGGGAGAAGATCTGGTTGGAAATGAGAAATGAGAATGAAATGGGGATTGTGTTCTTTCTAGGGTTAGGGTTTTTTTATGATTTTATTGTTGTAGATGGGGTGGTGATTGAGATGTAGAAGAGAGACAGAGATAGAGAGAGAGAGGGCTAAGGGGGATATGAGCCCATCATCTCTGCAAGGATTGGAATGGGGAAGGAGAGAAGTAGAAAAAGGGGAAGGTAGGAGGGGGGAGGAGAGAAAATAATGTGAGGAGGACATAGAGAGAGAGAGAGGAGTGGGGCCCACAAGCAGAAAAGAGAATAGGGAATGGTTGGGAAGGTGAAAATAAAATTTCTTTTGGCTTTTTCAGGTTTGTGTGATGAACTATGGATGATGGTGGAGTGGATGGGAATGTCTTGGGCCTTGTCTCTATTTTTATTCTTTTTTTGAAGTATGTTTTAAAAGAGGGTATGGATTAGGGTTGCAAATGGGTATTTGGTTTTTTGATTATTCAAAAGTTTTGATCCAAAAAAAATCGGATCTGAAATCTATTTTAGGTTCCGATTCATGAACAAGTCTATGTCTCGAACCCAATTTAGGTTCTAATTGATAAACGGGCCCGATTCTTGGGTCCATATAGGTTCTGACTGGTGGACTAGGACTCGACATATGAGTCTTTAATATTGCAAATTGTACCTCAAAATAAACTTTTTTTTTATTTTTATATATAATACTAGAGGTAGTAGACTTGATGTACTGTTATAAGTTGAATGATATACTTATTTTAAGAAAATCTGAAAAAAAAAAAATGAATAGAAGTTAAAAATGGTTTTGAAACTAAGTCCAGTCCTATAGGTGGACCCAATTCCGAAACCGGATACGGATTTTGCTATCGAAATCAGGTTTGGAATCAACAAAATATATTCCAAGTCGAAACCGCATCTAGAACTAGAACCAACAAAATAGCTAATGAGTGGCTCGGATTTAAAAAAGGCGGATCCCACGATGTATTAAAGAAGGGGGATGCACCATACTACAATGCAGTGGCAATGCATTGGAGCCCTGCTCCTCAATCTGTTCGGGGCCCTTTTGTTCACATGAAACTAAATGCTAAAGATTTAAAATATATATTATTTTTTATCAAAATGACTAAAATTGAAGAAGCAATGTTGAAGATCAACAAATGTCAATTAAATGACCTCTAGAATTTGAGTATCTAACCATCCTCACATCAAATCCTCCATTGTGAGGGTCTGACTTACATTTCCACCCCAAAATTCTGTGTTCGTACTCTATAGTACATGTGAACCTCAAATATTCAAATGGCACGAGGAAACTTCAAACACAAGCTTGTCTGTTGTTGCCTTTTGTGCAAAATGATTGCATTAAGTTCAAACACCAACCATCATCATCAGTGGGGGAGCTGGAATTTGAATTTAAATTGAGAGCTGTGATCCATGCCCTCCACCAATTGATGGCACTAATAAAAAAAAAAAAAAGGGATTTTTTATCCCGTGAGAACTTTTTTGTGGGGCCCATTTTTATTTTGGGATAGGACCGGTGGGGATTGAAAGATCTATATGGGATTGTCCCGAATATCAAGTTTAACTCTATCTCATGCTCCTAACCTCTTCATACATGGCCTACAAGCCTAATTCATTTGTATAGGTATATAGTCGATCCAACGATCTACCTCATTCACATTGGTGTCAAACCCTAAGACATGTGACTATCAAGAGATTTTCTGTCCATTGCAAATTTTGAATTGGGTGATGGGTAAGCCCCCACCCAAAATTCTCACCTGATTATTTTTCATTTTAAAAAAAAATCAAAAGGGACTACAACCTCCTTCTATAGGAAAGGTCTGGGTTGTTGGGAATGTTCCAACATTGTCAATGTTCTGTGAATTACAGAAAGAGAACTTTAATGGATGGTGACAGGGCCACCAAATGTTTGTTTGTGGTCAACCCCATCACTATCTTTTATTATTATTCTCTCTAGGATGGGTCATGGGGACCAAACATGTGAATGGAGAATACACTACAGATTCATTACCCAAGGCCCCACTTGGAAAAAAAGTTGGCAGGGAGCCAGTGATGAGAAAAGGATGCAGACAGGCTCTTACAAGAAAAAAGAAGTTTCACATTGAAGGCCTTCTGGTCAGCTTTGCAGGCAACGTGGGTTGACCAACTTGTTATGGGAAATGCACCTGTGACCTTCGGCAGTTTTTATGCTCTTTGAATGGTCCATTGTCAAGGTACCTCTCAATTTTTATGCTCCTCAGAACAACAAAATCACTTTATGTATTCAGATTTCATAAAAATACATAGACCCTTTCTGTTTTTTTTTTCTTTGGCTATTGGAGGGTGCCAACCCTTAGGACTAGACTAAGGGTGCAAACTTTGGTCCTAAGGCAACTGAATTATCCCTTGGGGTTAAATAGACCAATTTGAATCAATTACTTTCTATGTATTTTAGTTCATGCAGACTAACATTGCGATTTGAATCAATTTTAGCCTAAGTATTCGAAACCCCAATCAAACAAATAGGCCAAATTAAATCAATTACATCCTACGTATTCCGATTTCCAAGCAAACAAACGGCCCATTTGGCTCAGTTACTTCCTATCATTCCAATTTCAAGCAAACAAAAGGGCCCATTTGACTCGATTACTTCCTATTTAATCCAATTTCATGAAAGAAAACAAGCACATTTGATAATAGATTCCTGTGTATTCTCGTTTTAATTCCATGCAAACAGACAACCAAATTTAAATTATTTTGTCTTTCCTTTTCAAACTAGCAACTAAAAGAGAAAAGTTAATGATCTTCTTTTCCTTTTTAAATGCTATGTTCTCTACTGTATGGATTTATTTTTTTTCTGACAGCTGTTGGATTTTTTGCTAGACCCAATCAACAAAAAAAAAAAGTAAAAGAAGTTAAATGACTTTCATTTTTTCACAACTACTATTTTGGAACTAATGTTCAAGTTGTTAGTAAGTGCTTGCGAACAAGTCGGGTTGGGCCTGTTCTGTCTATTCTCAGTCCCATTTTTGCCGGGCTTTAAAACCACTATCCAAACTTAGCTCGACAGGCTCAATTTAAAAAAAAAAAGACATGTGTTTTCGGGCTTGGGCCGGGTTGGGTACCCATTTTAACGGGCTCAATTGATAGGCCTACTCACTTGCCAGAAAGCCAAAGCCTCTTTCTGGATCATGTGAATGGACAAGATCTAAGCCAGCCTCCTATTCCAAAAGCAAATTTGGATTTTTTTACTCCACACCAATCATTCAAACGCATAAAAAGTAACTGATCTACTTATTTATTTCAACTCACTCATTTTTAACTTTATCTTGATACAACATCTTACTCCTCTTCTATTCCTCCCCTAATGCAACCTGAGGTGTAGAGTAACTCATTTCACACTCACTTTATCCTATCAAATACAAATTTAGATTATTTTATTTTACACCAACCATGCAAATACATAAAAACCCTTTTATTTTATACCAACCATCCAAACACACAAAAGTTACTTATCTACAATAGAGCTAGTTTAAACAGACTTTTTAAATATAACGGTTCATTATTTTTCATAAATCTCTCCATATCCAAAATGAATAAGGGGCTGATTTTTCATTTCATGACTTTTTTAAAGTATTCCTAAGAGGTTCAACGGTTCGGATCTTGAAATAGGGGCCCACAAAGTCCCAAAAAATAGATCAAATCGCTCACTTTTTTCTGAAAAACTATCGAGATCTGTGATAGATCAACGGGTCAAAATTGATCCCATAGCTATATTTGGACTGTTATATATGTCAACGGTTCGGATGGTAGTTTAATGGCCCAAATTTCAAGGAAAATGAAAATTCTGGACTATTCAAAATCACTTTCTACTGCTTGGACAGAACATTATTATCCAACGGCTCTTAGTACCAAATCAGGGGCTGTATTTTTGGCTATAGCTGTGTCCAATCTTACAAAGAGGATTAACGGTTTAGATCATTATTATAGTGCCCACGGAAGTCCAAAAAAATAGATCTATGGTTACGAGGTTTTCATAAATATATGAGGATCCTCCATAGATCAATGGCTGAAATTTGAACTACAGGCTGCGTTTGACCTTCTTAATATCTCCGATAGTTCAGATCATCATTTAGGGTCCCAAATTAAAAGAAAAGAAAAGAAAAGAAAAGGCAATCAAGGAAAAATGACCGCCTAACTTACTATCAAAGCGGACTTAGAAATGCAAAAATATGAACTAGGAGCCAAAGGAGTGTACAATGTTGATCAACAAATAGAGGCAATGAATGAAGAAGACATGAATACTTGAAGATATGGTTTGTAAGATAAATGAACAACCGCTGGATTTGGTCGTCGTGCTACTTTCAAACAACCAATTTGAACATCGGAGGACAGATCAGATATTGTAGAGGGTACACAAAATGATCCATCAGTTGAAATCCCTTACATTGATTTTATCTTTAGGGATCAAAGATGGCAATTTGAAGATTGCGACCCTCAAGATTAAAATTATAGTATGTAGTGGTCATTTCACACATTCAAGCGAAATTCAGAAATAAGAAATCATACCTCCATTCTCCTTCTACATGGATGAAAAAGATTAAGCAAAGCCAACAAGTCATGTAAAGAAAACAGAGATCAACTGGCAAAAAACAAAAGTTCATTCAGTTAAAACGTTGGATTCTTTTATCCTAAGAACTTTTAAAGAACTCTAGGTTCAGTTCTCTCCAAGGGGAGGAAAATTGATGTACGATAGACCCATGGTTCTGATGGGTTGACCCGCCAATGGGCCTAGGCCATCCATCTCAACCTTCCTTTCGGCCCAACCCATTAGTTCATATTTTATTTGATACCAATGGGTGCAACCCATCCATGTTTCAGCAGACCTACATCATTCAACTCAGAGATTCTTCCCAAACAAACCCCCCCTAAAGATTTTGGAAGCCAGACCACCTCCCATCACACTTAGTTTTCTTGGAGACTGACTTTCTTGACAAAAGAAAATCCAGGAGTTTTTCAATATCAAGATCAAGGAGAGTCGCAATTGGGATTGCCATCAGAGAGTGGAAGGGATAACACTAAGGAAGTCCCTAGCAAGATATTTTAACATTGTATCTGTCTAATTATTTTTTCCATCTGAAAATTCATTTGTTTTCTCCAACAGATGATAATGTCCTTGAACAAATGCAAAATGTTAGAAGATCATGATAATTTTCTGAGATCTTGATCTGTTATAATGGATGAAAAGGGACTTCATAAATTAAGAGATCATTTTCATTTGTTTCTTTTAATTTCGATTATCTAAACATATTTATCTTTTTACATTACCTAATAAAATGAAAATACCATTAATATTTGTCAGCCCTACAATTCTTGAAAACCAAAAGACTATGAATATTGATATTTTTTTTTTTATGGTAACATGCATACAATACAAACTATAAAAAAAGAATACATGCAAACAAATTGATAAGTGTAGAATTACACCCATGTTAATTTTAATCAACTTATTAATTGACTTAAAGAATAAACTAACATAAAATAACATTTAAGAATAGACTGACATATAATGAAGAAACCTTAAGGTT
The DNA here is from genome assembly GCA_003546025.1 of Camphora micrantha. Lineage (NCBI taxonomy): Eukaryota > Viridiplantae > Streptophyta > Magnoliopsida > Laurales > Lauraceae > Camphora > Camphora micrantha. The sequence continues at coordinate 5,330,029 of QPKB01000002.1, forward strand.
TCTAGGATTTCCCTGTGGTTTTCATATTTGTGGGGTGTGTGTTTTTTTTTTTTTTTTTATGGACTTGTGAAAATAACAGCTCTATCCTCTCTCCTTTTTTTTTTTTTTTTTTTTTTTTTTTTTTTTTTATGGCTCTTCTTTTGATAGTTTTTTTTGGATGACTCTAGTGGACTAAGGCTAAGGGTAGAGATATCAAGCAAAGCCGATGGTGGAGGACATGTAGATCGAACCTACATTTTCAAAGACTTAATTTGCAAGGATGCTGGCACGGTAATCAATTCCTGTTAAGAGAAAATTTTTTTTGATGGACATTTGTGAATTTCCATATCTCTTCTTCAATTTAGCCAACTCTGATGGAAGGTATTTGTTTGAACAAAAGGGCCTCAAAAGTTCCTTCTCATGGGGGCCGATCACCAATAGAGATGAAACAAATTAAGACTATCAGGATCAACACATCTACTCAATTGTATCTTTTGTGTCCTTTTAGCATTAAATTCGTTGCCTACAAAGTGTTATATATATAGCCACTATAAACTTTCTATATACTGCCCTTCCCTGCATGAGCAGTTTCTTTGCCCATTTATACTCGCTTTCTTTACGTGTTAGCAGGCCTTCTCCCTACGTGTGTAGGTGTTATCACGGGTCCCAACTCCCTAGGCTAGGTATCCAAAAAATTAAAATAACTTTTATATGATGGGGCCAAATGGTCCCCACTCATATGCCAAAAGTACATCATTAGCAAGAAGGATTGATGGAAATATAAGGATTCAATTGTGATGGGGTCCACAAAAATGTGGAAGGGCCAGGATGGAAGAGGTTTAAATGATTTCTACAATTGTATTAATAATGAAACTCTGAAGATATTATATTTAGACACTATCGGGTGCTCCGGGCCAGGCCGGCAGGGGCTAAGGCATATCCAGCCCAGCCCGACTTTAAAATGATAGGCCCGAGCTCGGATCGAGCCCAACACATGCCATCAAAGTCAGGCCCAAGCCCGCCCATTTAGTCAATAGGGCTGGGCCGAACCGGGCTTTCTACCAATTATTTGGGAAATATGGACTAAATTACCAGCATTCATTAGGCTTGGAGGGCGGGGCCGGGGTTTGGGCTTTCTGTCACTTTATCCAACCCCGGCCCAAATACTAATGGGCCTAATTTATATGTCCAAGGCCATCCCAAGTCTGTCTGGGCTTGGAATGGGCCAAGGCTGGCCGGCCCATGAGCACTCATAACCATAGACAACATTAATAATTTTTAATATCGTGATAATTAGATATTAACATGTTATTGAAAAAATATTAATTTCCCAATAATGTCTAATGTTTTTAATTTTCTAATAATGTACTATTAGCAACATTAAAAATCAAGGTTTCAAGAAAGAAATAATGAAATATAATATAAACTTGCATGTTGTATTCATGATGAGATCTTCCAATTTCTTTCAATCCATTTAGGCCCCACATTCAAGGTACCACAATTTAAATTGTGTATTGTTCTTGGCTAAGTATTTCTCACAAAAATGGAATGTATCCTCCTAATTGATGAGAAAAAGAAATTCTCTTTAAATTAAGATATGCATTCACTTTATCAACCTTTCACTAATTGAAAGGTTTTAAACAGTGTGTGGTACGGCCAGGATCATCTTGTATTTGCATTAGTGTTGCATGTGGATCAAGGTGGCAATTCTGCATCTAAACCAAACTCAAGATGAAAGTTAGGATGGGAGAAGAGACCTTCTGTAGAGAGTGATTGATTTTTTCCAGCATTGGGTATTTTGGCAACCAAAAAGAAACATTTATGAAATGTTGTTCAACACAATAAAAAGGGAACAAATTCATTTTTCATATTTTCTATATACGTATTTTTTTTTTCTAAACTTTAACACCGAAACATTTCATCGAGAATATTCTAGATCAGCCAAAATATTTCAGTTTGATGGCCAAACTAAAATGAGGTCTGAAACAAAATCGACAACTATGATTCAAATCCATCTCCAATATATTAACAACTAATCCACTAGGGTTTTTTGCTCATTACCACCCAACCATCAATCCACAGCTACTACATGGACCTTAAGAAAAACCAAAATAAAATATAACAGCAATCCATGATGAAAATGGAAATGAAGCCTTATTTGGTTTTATTTTAAGTTGTGATGCTCTACAAATTAAGTGTGTTTTTTTGCTTTGCCTCACACTATGATGCCCATTTTATAAAATCCTCTAAGATTTTGACTACTTCAAAATTGGAGAAAAATGCTTTGAAATATAAATAGGCATAGGGATTTGTGAGTGAGAGCCACTGGCTGTGAGGAATCGGCTAAGAGATAATGAAAGATCAGGAGACTCAGCACACATGCCGGAGGAGTTGGCCAGTGGCGCCATGTAGGATAAGAATACTTTTATTGGTGTGGTTATTTTTTATGGCTATATTTCCTTTTTAGGGTATGATTCTAGTTTGACAAGTTTGCTCAGGAGTTTTCTATATATCAGTGATTGCAGTTCAGAATACAACAAACTACTATTGGTTGTGTTCTCAATCTCTCTCCTCTCTCCCTCAACATGGGGAGTGGGCAACATCAAGGCCAGAAAGTGAGAGGGATTGTGCCAGCCATTGCGGTCATTGGGGAGTGGGAAGTCGACTATGACAGTGTGTGACTGGGAGGGGGGGGTTGTGGTGGATCAAGGAGCTAGGATGATCGATGAGCCTGGAGTTTTATACAGAGGTACGGTCCATCAAGAACTTCACACCCTTCTTCCCACCAACTGGTGGGGCCTTAGGTGAGTGTCACGACCCGGGCCCGAGCCGAGCCGTGAAACCCATACTTACTCCCGTAAACCCCGAATTAACCGAAGTTAAAACGAGATCCACAAGGGATATCAATCACAAGTACCTGCCAAATATAAAACTTTTGCGGAAAACAATATATATATTTGACAATGTCCATTTACAATTTACATGTATACAAAATACAGTCCTTATACATGTATCATTCGAAATACACATTGATCAACACTGCATTTCAAAAACATTATGCAGATGTCATTAGCTACATTCCCAAAAAAATAATAATTACAACCCAAAATGAATCTATGAACAGTCATCAAAATCTTTCTCAAAATGTTTATCCAAATGTTCCGACTTCGCACTCGGATACCACCTCAGATGGTATCCCGCCGGTTCCATTCAATCAGACCTCCCGGAGGAACCGGAGCGGTCTCCTCCGCTGGCGCCGGGGGCGCTGCAACACCGGCAGGGGCAACCTGGCCTGTAATGCCATCAATAACACTAATGAACACGACGGTTCAACAATGTATAAACAATACTTGCAATAGTATATCAATACATTCATATTGCAATTAATAACATTTTCAGTGTTAGAGAAAACTAGACAATTCCACAATAACAGTGATGAACAATGACAGTCAGTATACACGTACCAATTGGCAACTACCATAGCATTCTTAAATTGTATTTCATTCAATTCATTACCATCTTCCCTAAAAGGAAGGCTTCAATCAATATCCTAAGATATGATCGGGATTTATTCATTACCATCTCCCCAAAAGGGAGGCTTCAATCACTACCCGAAGGTATGATCGGATATATAAGTGGGACTTACCAGTGCCCGGGCCAGGGACACTAGCATCACCACGGAGCTCCGGAACACCCCCAATACCATCTGCTGCAGCAGGATTAATCATTTATTATTCATTGAACTCACTTGGAGTTCTAATACAATCGCTAGGTAGTGCCAGACTCAATGATCAACAACAGTCAGTAAGAAATCCACTTATGGATCCAATTCAGTGCAATGATTCCTTTCATGACAAAAGGAATGAATGACAATAATGCCAATCTCATTAGATTGATCACAATGACACAATGAGAGTAATACTCACCACATAGGGCTTTACTCAATCCTATTTCAATTCTATCTCAATCCTAAACAACCATCCGGGTGTAATCGTCGGTTTCCAAATGCACGTGTTATTCTTGATGGACATCACATTTATATATTTAATATGTGCATTTCAAGTCCCTTTAATTAACACCCATGAAGCTTAGGCAATATCCAATTATGGTTCGCTCCACGAACCCCCTTGAAACCTTACTAATTCTCAATAATCTCGCTTAACCATGATTAGTCTTAAAAACTAATCGGGAACGCAATTTGACTTAAGAGTCATACCCCAATTCTCGCAAACTTCCCTCACGCTTGGTCAAATGAGTCCAAAGAGGGTAGCCAAGGACCCACCTAAAACCAAGAAAAGAAAAAGAATTTATAAAAATCTCAAAATCAATCTGGACTCAACCTGAACAGGGTCCGATCGATCGGCCGAAATTCCCACACAGGGCCCGATCGATCGGCCCAAAAACCCTTACAGTTAAAGACAGTCCGATCGATCGGTCTGTACGTCCGATCGATCGGACCTGGGCGTGTAGCAGTTTCTGGGACCTGGTTTCCTTTTCTCCCATTTCTCAATCTCCTTTCTACAACCTGCATGGAGAAATTGGAACCTCATGTTCCCCCTCATGCATCATCCATTCACATTCATCAATAATCACACTTCTAAACATCCATTAATCACCTCATTAAACATTCAATTTAAACCCAAAAATCAATGGAAAATGCATAAAACCATAGCAAATCCATGAACAATTACCATGAACAATTACAATGATTAATATTAATCACAAGCAAGGTTTATACTTGCCTTTGGAAGCTATTGACTCAAAAACCCTCTTTTTGCCTTGGTTTTGCTTGAGATTAAACTCCCTTTTTCAAACCCTAATCAAGAAAACACCCAAATGAACTCCCATGAGTCATTGGTGCTAGAAATCACTACTTAATCACTAATGGAACTTGGAAATCACAAGGGAAGGTCATTTACCTATTTGTAGTTCCAAAGAAATGGTTCTCTAGCTTTCTCTCAAGCTCTATACTCCTCAACAATGGTGGATTGCTTGATGGAGAAGATGAAGATGAAGATCCCTACTCCAAACTCCACTTCAATCACTTCTAGCTCACTCTCAACAAGAGGAATGGAAGAGGAAAAGAGGGAAAATGCTCTAGGGTTTTTCTCCCTTGCAATGGAAATGAAGAATGAACCCATTCCTCTCTCATTTCATTCTAATATAAACCTCTTTACACTAAAACCCCTTCTCATTTGTTTTATTTACATTTTGAGTCAAATGAAGCTCCACTTGGCCCATTTGAGGTCAAATGGAATCGCGTTTATTATGAAAGTTGACGTACTCTTCGAGATACACACGTTGGTATCAAGAATTTCCGTATTTGACGAAATACGTATAAATCCGTATTTACGAAAAAGTCCTTAGTTTATCATGTTTGAGTCTAAACTCATTTTAATCCATTCAAATCCATTTCACTAGGTTTAATGTGTCATTAGACACTGATTTGTCTCTCTTTGGTCATTAACCTTAGTTAATCCAATTATCCATGCTCAATTAGCATTAATCACGATTGATTAGCATTAATCACGATTAGTTCGGGTCGGGGTGTAACAGTGAGCCCCACAGCACGGGACACGCATACATACTTAAATGCACACCAATTAAAGGAAGATAGTGTGATGGAAAGGTCTCAATTATAACCTAAGAAACTGTAAAAACTTTGCACATGACAGGCTTTAATTATTCCCATGCAATCCATTTCATGAGACTGCTTTATTTCAGTAACTTGGCAAGTCTAACCTGTCAAGATGAAACCTATGCCAAGCCCATAACAATCAGGCCTAGGTCCATTTCCACCCACTACTGAGGGAGCGGTGGGGGGGTTGGGGGGTTGGCATGTCGTCACCCACTCGAGAGCAATGTAATGTTTCTAAAGACTCACATAGTCATGGTCTTGATCACATAAGTCATGGTCTTGATCACATGATACTTCATATTGGCTTCTCTTCCTTTGATAGTGGAGAGAGCAAGGTCAACATTTTCTTTGTAAGAGTTGGCACCATGCCTAAAAAGGTGTAGCTTCTTTCACTTCTAGAGTAGAAAGTTTCTGCCCACCCAGTTTGAACATTTTTTTCTCAAGTGGGAGATGCCATCACCATGATTCAAATGATACAAGGTCATGGTTCAGACCCCACTATTAGCTAAGCAGGTTTGGGCCTTACTGAAAAACATAAAAAATGGTTAATTTCAAAATGAGAGCCACTTCAATTGATTTAGAAAAAGAATGATAATTGTTTAAAATCAATTGGAAATCTCACTTTCAAATTTTGTTTGAAATTATTAGAATTATTAAGTGGGCCCATCACAATTTCATATATTTTCCTTCTTTTTTTTTTTTTCTTCTTGATCCCATTTGGTGGATCTCATATTTGTAATAGCAGCTGTTTAAATTGCTTTCTAATCTAGTGTTGTTTCCCCTTGATCCAATTTGCATATATGGACCATAATCCTGGTGTTATTTTTAGATAAAAGAAGTAGAAATAACGGTCTATATTGGCTTGTATCAGCTAAAATATATATATGATAGCAATGTCAGTTGGGTATTATATCAAATTATTTGTTGATATAAATTGTTATTCTGTTCACTAACAGCTCGAGCTTTTGGTGTTACTGATTATTAACAAAAGACACCTTGTTGAATTCTTTTAATATTGTAAAATAAATAAAATGTTAAAATGTGCATTGATTGTTTAAAATATGTATATTATTGATGTTATAGTTTGCTAGAAACAGATATTGATGTAAACATATTTAAAATTCTTACATACTCCACAAATCCAATGTAGAATTTCCAAATTTGGACAGTTTGCACCAGTGTTGAATCTCAATATTCGATTTGCAAACGAATAATTGTATAACTTCAAAAGAAGATTGTAACTATCAATATATAAGGTTGGATTAAAACATGCCTATTTCTAATTAGGTGATTCAGTGACAAAGCAGTTTGGGCACCTCTAGCAAATTAAAACCAAGGTGGAGACTTCTGTTATAGAACATTGAGTTGTTAGATGATTGTTAGAGAACTGTTATAATTAGGATAATAGTTAGTTTGAATTTGAATTTGAAATATCGTTGTGTATAAATTGAGAGGAGTTCCTCTTATGAAACCTAGGGCGAAATTTATGGGAATATATTGAATTTTGAAATTTTGCAACTTCTTTCCCATAGCCCATATGCATAACTGGGCCCTAATATTCAATCCAAAGGTTCCACAAACTTATTATGATATATGTTCAAATGGATTTCTTTGGGTATGTAGCAAGTTTGGCCCACATGCATTGATTAGTCCATCAAAATATTTGCATGTGACTTTCAATTCATGGAAAGATCTCATGAAGAAGCATCTTATATGTTCAGCAATATCAAGTGATTAAAGTCCAATTGTTTATTACAAAAGTAGCAGCATGTAACAGAATGCAATCAAGAATACAAGAAATAGCAACAACCCATTACCCATATTGCATAAAGAAGTAATATGTAAAAGAGATTGTAGAAAGAATGTGGGTTTAAAGAAGCTTTCCTTGTAAAATAACATTGTGTTATTTGTGCATGCTTGTGCAAAGGCACCACCACTTTATGACAATATGGAAAGAGAGGAGGATGAGTTTCTACTCTCATTAGAAACTTAGGCATCACTTTTCATTTTATTCTAGTTGAGTGGTTGGGTTTTTCTTGGAACCCCACAAAAGGTACATTTGGGGTGTCCCTTCTAAAGTCTCATGTGAGGTTAAGATTTCATTTTTCTTTACAGTTTCAATTTTAAAAGAGGAACGCAATGCCCAATCAAAAAGCCATCCTTGGCTACATTTCAGTTTGCCCCAAAGGTTTACATATAATCTACTACAACCACTTTAATGAACCAAACAATATTTGACTAAGGAAAGTTAAAAATTATCATTACCATCATCAAAGCCTTTGTCCAAATAACTATGTTTGAGTCAGCTGCATGAATCCTTTTTGAGTAATTGATGCTAGAATTTTTATTGGGGTTGCGACAAAATTCTTATCCCAGATGGTGGTCACTTTCCAATACAAAAGATAAGACTGAATAGCATTCCAAGTTTTAGAACAAGATGGCCCTACTCTTGTCAATTTCAGACCAAAAGAGCAGTTCAGGGAATTCTTATCCATTCTTTTTGTTAGAGGCTGTGATGTTCTAATATTCTTGCAAGGAAACAACACGCAGAACAAATATTGAGAAAAAATAGCAGGAGAAACAGGAAGAGCATTATGCATGCTTCTATCAAGGTCGAATACACTATTCAATTGTTCTTGTTTGAACGATCCAAGTGAATTGAATTGATTCTGGATTCTGGATTGACTGCAAGCAAATCCAATTTGCAAATTAGTCCCCATGTTAATCATATAAAACATGCTTTTCTTATTTCTCTGCTGCATTTCATTAATTTTACACCTTATAATTGACAAAATTTGTGAGTACTTAATCTATGGCATGTCCAAACTTAAAAAACCTATTTGATTATAAGGGCTCATTTGTGCAACGAGAGGAATCTGATTTCTGTAGATTTCTATTTCCATAGCTGAAAAGAGTCCTGCATCCTACCCCTCCTACAAGAAATTGGAATCTTTCGAAGAAAATCAGTTCATTTTTTTTTTCCTTTTCTACAACCGTGTCAAATAAAACAATGGAATAGCACAGAAAATCATATATCAAAACCCCCCGCCCCCCACACCCACAATTATGGAACCCTCATCTCACAAATGCACCCTAGGAGTCTTTGTTTTGCAGCTGTTCTTTTCGTAAAAGGTTTCTTGGTGAATTCACTACTTCAAAAGTTATAAAAAAAAATTAAAAAAAAAAAAAAAAAAAGAAGAAGCAAGTGTTTGGAGCTGTCATTTAATTGGAAAAAAACAACAATTCAAAACGCCGTTTGGACTGTTGTTAATATTGGTGTAGCTTATGGGAAACAAGTGCCCATAGTTGTTGCGAAAGTATGAGAATAAACAAGTGTTTTGAGGTATCGTTTTTTTCAAGTGTCATTACTTTTCATTTTTTTTATTATGAAAACCATCATTTTCTAATAAATTATGAATAAAAAAAATTTCTATAAATTATCAAGTTTTAAAAGCCATCGTTTAATTTAGCATCTGGAGCATTCATCGAATTATCAAGTGTCAGTAGTTGTCGTCTTGTTCTTTTTTTAAAATGAAAATTACCTATATATAGAATTCATATAATCACCCGTTCAATAATTATAAATAATCATCCATCCATTAGATACAAACAATAACACATAAGACACAAACAATCATCAATTTTGCATAATTAGATTTACTATATTTAAAATTCAATCCAACAAATAAAAAATCAAATGCTTAAAATTGAAGTCATTCCAAGACAATCAAATTTGTATTCACTTAGCCCAAATACAGTCAATTCAAAGACCTGATGATAAAGTGAATTGAGCAAATTGTATTCAATTAGCCCAAATAGAATCAAATTGCAGTCTTGGCAACCATTGATTAAACCTCCTTTTAAAAAAACACAAGTGACACAATTTCACCAACAAAACTCTACCAAGCACTTCCCATCACCTTTCCAAAAGGAAAAGAAATCTCCACTACTACTATTCACTTTTTCCACCCTCACCCAATTTCAATCCTACCCACTACTCTCCTTGAGACAGTCCAGTCAAAGGGCACTCCCTCACAAGTTTGTACATAAAGACCATCACCAAACAACATAACAACAACGGAAAGAACTAAGTTAGACTAGTGTCTGGACTAGTGTCTGAGCTCTTTTTGGTATCAATTCACTTTCTCATCTGTCCTGAGGTAATGGTGGACTCTAAGGATGTTGCCTCAAACCCTTCCACTCCTGCCACCCCAGGCACACCTGGGGCTCCTCTCTTTGGTGGGTATAATGTAGACAAAAGTGTAAATGGAAGAAGGTCTGCTTTCAACAACTGTAGCTGTTTCAGTGTCAATGCATGGGCAATGGAAGAAGGAAGCATGAGAACTACCACATGCGCATTCACTAGCCCTGCAATCTCGCTTGCAAGGAAGGTGAGGGCCTTTTAGGAGGACCCTTTCCAGTAGACTAGAAAAAATTTTCATAAACATCTAAAAAAACAGTTACTTGCTTAGATCTGCAGCAACAGTAAATTGTATCACCTACTCATTTTAACTGTTACAACATGTTCCATGCTGACTAAAATTTATGGAGTCTTAACAGTTAATTCACTCTGGTGTTTTTTCTAATATTTGAAAAAAATAAAAAACTATTAAGAACTGATTGAGTTTGATCTTTCAGAAGAATCAGTGCTCATGATCAAGTAGGATTAATTGCAATAGCTTGAGCAACTGAACATCACTGACCCATCCTGTTCTGTGTTGTGGGTTGAATCAGGTGGGAGCAGAATTCATAGGCACACTCATCTTCATCTTTGCAGGGGCTGCAACAGGCATTGTCAACCAAAAGACACAAGGGTCACTCACAATACTGGGCCTTGCTGCCTCTGGGGGCCTTGCTGTGATGATAGTCATACTCTCAACTGGCCATATCTCTGGTGCCCATCTCAACCCATCTGTCACCATAGCCTTTGCAGCCCTCAGGCACTTCCCGTGGAAACAGGTAAATAACTGCCACTACCCATAACAACTAGAGGACCCATTTGATACTCTGCAAGAGTATGGCAATTGCAGCACATGCACATGCCTACTGTTCAGTGTACACATAGCATACAGGCGCCAAATCATGGGCTGCATAAGCCAAGCCATACATAAACAGAGTGTCAAAGAGTCTTATGACAGTTTTCTCATCTAGAATCCTCCATAAGCATTTGGAGTAACAGGATGGTGGGTTTTGGCAGGTACCCATGTACATAGGAGCCCAGGTGATGGCCTCTATCTGTGCTGCATTTGCACTCAAAGGGATATTCCATCCGTTCATGGGGGGTGGAGTGACTGTTCCCACAGGGAGCTATGGCCAGGCCTTTGCCTTGGAGTTCATCATCTCATTCAACCTCATGTTTGTTATTACAGCAGTTGCTACTGACACAAGAGCTGTGAGTGCCTCTGAAATTTTTAATAGTTTAACCAACTTTTCTTAAGCAAGAAGGAATGATACAGAGACATCTGACCCGTAAAATCATATTCACTCGGTTTTTATAAATAGTATCTGTTACAGTGGTTTGCAATGGAAAGGACCCTATTCTGTTCCATGGTAGAACTGTTTAGGACCTGCCTACTTTAATAGAATCCACCTTACCCAGACCCAATACTGGACCCGGGTCGAAAGCCAAGTATAGTAATAGTGTATATAACTTTTAATAGCAATCTAACTGATGCATCACACATTAAATATATCATTTGTGTTGAGCAGAGTCGTGCCACAATGCCGCTCCCTGCGACCGTTCTAAAAACAGGCCCACGGACGTGATGTCGAATGCTGTATAAAACATTGAGTTGTGCCTCTTCCATCACCAATTGGTTTTGAAATGAATAGTAGCTCGTATGCCTATTCCATAGCTCACTATATATATATATTGGGGACATTCATGTGCATCCATGGATCACCTGAGGGCACTTTTCCTTTTTTGCGCATATTTTGTACTACCGATGTGTTCACCCTATATACTTGAAATCCTCATTTTGTACTTGAAAATTTCCATTTATGGAAGTATCCCTCACCCTATAGTGAGGGATGTATGCACATGGATATTCTCCATATATATATATATTTGTACAAGTGATGCAAGGGTATTCAGGATGACCCGATCAGTCCCAGATCCGGTTATCAACTGGGCCTAAAAAAGTTACATCAACAAATCTAACGGATCTGGTCCTTGAGATGACAGTCTATTGACATCATTAGCATAAGTAGGTCTTAAGTTTCTGCACTTGCTTGTGCTCTTCCTCTATGCAGGTTGGAGAGCTTGCTGGGATAGCAGTTGGAGCTACAATTATGCTCAACGTACTCATTGCAGGGTATGACACAAAATACCCATTTTCTGAAATCGCCTTAGCCTTGCTATTTTTAATCCCATTGACATGACTCAACTAGTAATTTATGTAGAACATGTGTGCATATTAATATACAGATTATTTTATAGATCATATATACACATTAGTTTAAGAGCCTTTTTGCTTACTTTGTCTTTGATAAAGATTCCTAGAAAGCCTCCTTTATCCAGGCTTGGGACCGGTAGTAATAACAACTGGCAAAGTCGTTCTCAAAATTGGATAAGTGGCAAAAATAACACAATTCAACCATGTGTTTTTTTTTTAGCTTCCGACCATCAATGACCCAATTGCATTTGAAGGTTTCTTTAAGCAAGTTGCTTACCTTTCCGAATCATTCATTTCAACATAGATGGGAGAAGGCTTTGATGATGCTGCTGCTAATGATCTTTAATAAATTATCAATATGCACGGCATAGTTAGAAGCTACGAAGTTGAATTTTACAGCAGAAGAAGGACTAGGATTCGCGACTGAAACCAGTATCTAATATTCACAAACTTGATCTTAAGGCCTTTCCCTGGAGGGAGGCACTACAGCCAATGGACCACCAATGGTTCAAAAGTCTTTCAGATAAGATCTATCGAATGACACTGCATTCTAAAGTTAACTCACCAGCTCTATTTTGAGAAACATGGACAAATCTGTTTGAAGGAATTGAGTTTCCCACAAGAAAGGATAGTCTTGTAAACATAATTCTCTCCCTACAAGGTTAACAACCATCTGATAAATAAAGCACCATTTTTTTCTATTTATGATATTGCAGGTACAAAAATTCAGGTGCAATGCCACTGGCTTGGCTTAATAAACTTAAATATTCAGAGTGTGTTTCTGCTCTTTCTAATGAAGTAATCAAGTTAAAGGAAATGTGCAATTTCATATTTACTCCTTCTCAAGGCCTCAAACACATCATTATGCTGACATACAGGGAAAACAGTGGAGCTTCAATGAATCCTGTAAGAACTCTGGGGCCAGCTATAGCTGCAAACAACTTTCAGGCAATCTGGGTCTACCTTACTGCCCCAATTCTTGGAGCGCTTTGTGGCGCAGGCGCCTACTCTGCCGTCAAACTGCCTGAAGTTGAGAATCAAGAAAGGCCATCAATACGGAGCCTGAGGCGGTGATGCAATGACAAAAAAAAAAAAAAAGACTGCAAGGGCTTAGCTAAATAACTCAAAACTCTGCAGATCTCCTAAGATGAGCTCCCAGATGAAAAAGCAGAGCATGAATATTAGTGAAGAATAATCACTCTTAAGTCTACCTAGCTATTAAAAGTTTCATGTACTAGTAAAATTTGTCAAAAGTAGTCTCTTAGTGCTACAATCTCCCTGTTTCAATGGAAGAATACTGTCCTCTAATTAATGCTAAAAACTCCCATTTGCATCTTTGAAGCTTTGTGGTGATTCATCCATTATAAATGTGAAAATGAGCACAAATCTAAATGAAAGCATGAAACTATCTCCCTCCCAAACATTGTGCATGATCACAACAAGAGAAGAGAAGCAATCCAAGGCAACTGGAAAACCCTCTCCCAAATCCATACAACTAGAAAAGGAAGTGAAACTCCAACCCATATACTGAGAGAAAGCTCAATGCCATCAGATATATTAGGATTCTTTTTTTTTTTTTTTTTTTAGGAAACTACTGGAAAAGTCCCCATAGCATGCCATAGGTAAGATTATGACCTACTAGTAGTTCAGAGACGGGAGAGGTCCTCTGGGTGTGTTTTTGTCTTTTTTTTGTCATTTAGTAATATGGTCGATATCGACCATTCTGTGCTGGTTTTGGTTCTTCTTGGTTCTTCTTGACTTGCAGAACCCAAATAAGTGGGGTTTTCTTTGTTTGTTGCAGGTGTTGCTCCAAATTTTGTTCCATGTCCCACTTGGGCTTCCATGCCCATCCTGTAAAATTTCCAAAGAGAACAGCAACCCATAGAGGACCGAAGAAGAAGACGAACTCTATCCAAGCATCTCCCTCCGTTGGTCTATTCAAGACCTCAATCAGAGCTGTCCAACCTCCCATCTATAACTAAAAAACAATCATAAACAAAAATTGAATGCTTTGGGAAGGATTTGGATAAGAAAAATCTTTCAGATAAAACTACAGGAGAGCGAAAGAGGAGAGACGAATCTGATTCTGATTTTGTAAACATTAAGACCCAAAGAGGGAAAAAAAGAAAGGAACCCACCTTTAAATTCAATGTTGTAAAACGGACAATGAGGTTCTCTTCGTCTCCATCATCTCTCTCTCGTCTCTCACTCTTGGTATTCTCAATCATTTTGTCGAACATCTCACTTGCGTTCTTCTCGTTGGGTTGCGGGAGAGATAGAGTGCTTTTTTTTTCTTTGCCGCTCTAATGGTCGATATCGATCATTAGGAGAAAGTAATAATGGTCGATATCGAGATATCTCGATATCGACCATTATTACTTTCTCCTAATGATCGATATCGACCAATCTGTCAGACAGATTTGTTCTAACATGTAACTGTCTAATTTGCTGAATACTACAAAATGGTCGATATCGACCATATCGCAAAATGATTAAAAAAAAGATTGAAAAAGAGCTTGAGGACCCCTTTTGTCTTCAATATGAAACTGGGTCCTCGTTGACCCTATGGGGTCCTATGGGGATTTTTTCCGTAGTTTCCTCTTTTTTTTTTTTTTTTTATGAGGTGGGTATCTATGAGGTCTTTGATTTGTGAAGTACCATCAAGGACCATTAGTCCTCCCAAAGTTTCCCCATATTGGAATATTAAAGAAGGGAAATGTTCATGTGCATCCATCCCTCACCATAGGGTGAGGGACACTTCCCCTTTTTGCATATGAAGACAAATGAGTGTACCTCATCTATGTACTTGAAAACTTACTTTTTGTACTTGAAAATTCCATTTATGGAAATGTCCCTCACCCTATGGTGAGGGATAGATGCACATGAACACTCCCCATTAAAGAAAAGAACTGCACTATATTCTTTTTGTCCTCTCTTGGACCATTGTGCTATTCTCTTAACCTACAATTTGTAGACCATGTTGTTACTGTTGCAGCATTTATGTTTTGCAAGTTTTTTTTTTTCTGGGGTGGCTTTGACGTGGGAGCCCTATCCTTGTTATTTGGATAGGAAGAGCTCGCTCTCTCTCATTTTTTAGGGTTTCTCTTGATTGTTTGATTTTGCCGAGAATTTTCTCTTACAAGCAATGGGATGCGAAAATAAGTGAGAAACAATCTCGACCCTCCATAGGTGGGACCAGCCTCAATTAAATGTAGGGGCCGTGATGAAGGCAATGATCCCTCATGTCTACTTTTTCTCATGTTGTGGTCATTTGCAAATAGTTCGAATCTATCACCCTTTGGAGGTGCTCCGTTGGTTGGCCACCATGATTGTCACCTAAGTGCCCAGTGAACGACCTCTAAGTATGCTACTCTTCCCATTTGTGTACGATATATCTTGGGTCTCAAACCCTTAGGCTAAGGTACCAAAAAAATAAAAGTTACCGTACAGTTTCGAAAATGCTGATAGGAATTTAGCATTATATTTGAGGACAAGCCTACTAGTACTTAGACCTTGCACCTAACATGTTGCCTCAATTTTTTAGAATCGCTCCTAAAAACTAGATTTTTTTTCTCATATCATTTTGTACCTAAACCCAGACCCGTCCCATATACGGTTCCAATTCCATCTTCTCATTAACAGTTCCTGGTCCACCATGAACACAGACCGAAATCAACCTGCTTACATCCCTAACCATGATAGATCTTCGATTATTTATGCTGGAACAAGTTTATCCTCCTGGAAAGCGAAAAATTGAGCAAATTTGAACAAAACTTTGTGCGCGTGCAGGGGAGGGTTCCACCCATCACCATGTGGAAATCCAATTATTTGTGTTCAACACCTACCTTCATTAGCACCTCCCATAATTTCACCACCAGGTACATATGGATAAGAGAGTTTGCATGTGCCCCTACAAATCAGTTTTTGGTTGTCCAAAATCGAGCGTCCCTCTGTATAAAAGCCAAAGGCTCCCTAGGGATAACTGGGTTATAAAAAAAAAAATCCAATTATTTCCTTTCTTTTAGTGAACTCTAACACACTACACAGAGAACCTCCACGTGAGGCTGAGGCATTACACAAATTGGTCTGGAAGGTGGTGGCTGAACTGGCCACGAGCAACACAAATGGTATGCTTGCTTGAATCATTATCCCCATAAAGTCTGGGTCACAAGCATTAGATTGGTCTGTCAAACCATTTGCAGATGGCTTTCAATTCATGGAAAGATGCATGAAGAAACTTCTTATATTTTCAGCAAAATATCATGTGATTAAAGCCCATCTGTTTATTGCTAAGATTACAAGCATATGATACAATGCAAACAAGACAAGGAATACTAACAACCCATTACCCATCTTGTTTAAAGAAGTAACAAGGGACTGAACAATGGGATGTTTTCCCAATGATTTGCCTAACCTAACGATTTCCCCATGATTTGCCTTATGATTGTTAAGGCAACAAAAAATGAAGTCACCTTTTTTTTTTTTTTTCCTGTAAACTACTTGTCAATACAGACCTACAAATCCCAGATTTCCCCCTAATTCCTGTTTAAATCTTTGCCAACAGTTAAAAGGAAGCCAGTGGTGGTGCTAACATGCACAACTGTCTTGAAATAGACCACTCTTTAACATTCGCATCCTGATCTTCCCTCTCTATCTCTGAACTTATAGCTCCCGCTGATCTTGATCAGACGGCTTTCGATCAACCAGCAAGAGAGAAGAAAGCCCATACAATTGCATGGCATCTGCGGCAGCTCAAGGCCCATTCTTTCAATTGTGCGCTCTCTGATGTGTCATAGTCAGCAGCTAGTACAGCTTGGAACACCATGAGCATGGCACCAGAAACACCTTCCTGCAAAAATGCAATGTGCCAATACCCAAAGCAGAAACATGGTTTTTACGGCTATCGTCAAGGACACCGTTCAGCATACATATTCCAATATTTATACATGAGAACACATTAAGACATCGTGCGAAGAAGAAACAGAAAGACCAGAAAACAATGTAAGGCTGTTTGTGAGAGCGCAAACTCCAACTGCCAAATGGGCCACTGAGATGCGTGACAGTGCATGGATCATCCTCGAGGGCAGGGCTGGATTCCACAAAGTTCTACGCAACTATGAGCCTGAGTAACAAGTAGCCCACAAGTGCCCATACCAGACAAAAGCCATAATTCATTCCAAATCTTTGTAATTCCACCGCCGCTTCCTTGCTGGACGTTCCTGTTTGACCTCTGGTTCAGCAACACCAGTCTCGTTGTGGGGCAACAAAATTTCATTACTCTCCACCCTCTTGTTTGTTGACACATCCTTCTCGCTAGGCATAGGCAACTTGAAACGCTCGCTTCGCTTCTTCAGCTTCTCAAATGTGTCCATGTGACGATCATCTCCTGTCCTGTCTGCATCAATGTGCTGATCATCCGATTCAGCTACCAAGTCAACATCCTTGGGCTCCATATCACTGGCATTTTCAGGACCAACTGAGGAAATTAGGGTATCACTGTCACCACCTTTCTTGCCCACTTCATCTGGCTGTCTACTGGCTAAAAATTTATCATTGTTCCTTCCACTTTCCCTACCCTTGGATGAAGGAGTTGGTGACTGGACATTGGTAATATCATCCTTCTCTTTCTGGCTTGCCCAACGTTCCAGTTTCGAACGGCCTCTCCTGGAGTTATTTTGTTGCTCATCCTCTGAGTCAGCATCTTCTCCGTGCTTTCTTGAAGAGTGTTGCTGCTCAGGAGCCCCACGCTGTTCGTGCTGAAGGTGATGATGACCCTTCTTAGAGAGAGCAGCAGATGACGACCTTGGATGGCTATGATCACGAGACTGTCTATGGCCTAGTGTGCCACTTTCTTGTTCACTCGTGCCTTTTGTGCTAACCTGATAGATGCAGATCATTCATCAGCAAAAAAACATCAAGATTATGTTCAGTACTTCTTTCCAAAATCTCATTAATTTTGTGATTCGTGACTATAACCTTAAGGATGCACAATTGAAGTCAAACTACACTGTCTGGCACAACCAACAAGATGCACTTATCACATGAGAGGAGAACCAATATCAATGCAAAAAAACACACTAGCATCACAAGTGGCTGTGGTGTTTATATGGATAACTGTTTAGTTGGAGAACAATCTGCTCCTTGAGTCATGCTTTTCAGTTTTTGCCCCTTATCATCTGATGGATTTTCTTCCCACATGACAACAGAAAGTTTGTGTTAGTTGAGAAAACATTATACAAGAAAAAATATATACAGGCCATGAAGGCCACGGACTACAACTTTTTACAGTAAAGGTAAAGTGTTTTCCCACCATCTTGCTTGGGCAGGTGCATCCACCTTCTCATTCAGTAAAATCTCTGAACATGAAAAAAAGATACCTCAATAGAAAACATCAAGTTTCTTATCTCATTTGCTTCAAAAGAAAGCTTGCAAGAGCCTATGACTTGGAACATTACCCAAGCCATCATCGAATCCACCCTCTATTAAATTTATGGAAAAAATGTTTTTTTAATGTGAACTTAGATTAAAAATAGCTTAAAAGTACAAGAGAGAGAGATTGACAAATGACAAGCTAAAACCCAAAGTGGGGCCCCGCTAAGAAAATATTGAAAAAAGACAACCTAGGACGTTCAAAGACACTTAAGCCTTCAAAGAACATAAAAGGTTTCTTTTCCTTCTTTTAAATAATAAAAAAAGGATTTGAACCTAGTTTTGACCCAACAAACATCATGTTTCAGTCCCTGCACACACCATAGCCTACTCAATCAAAACCCTGAAACAGTCCTCTCATTCCCATATTCACCATCCTGTAATAGCAGTCAAACTGAGGCCACAACAGTTCTTCATAATAGTTCTGCATGCCTCCAAAAACTGTCACCAAAACAACCAAAAAACCCAACTATTTTCAGCACCCTTCCTATCATGAATGACCGCAACCCTATAGCCTCCTCAACCAAAGCCCCAGTAACAATCCTCTAATTCCTATATTCATCATCCTGTAATAGGACCCAAACCTTAGCCCACAGTAGTACTTAGTAAGGGTTCTACCTGTCACGGAAACCAACCAATAAACCCAACTGTTTTCAGCACCCTGCCTGTCGCAAACAGCCACATCTACGCTGCTGATTGACAGTCCCAGAGTCATGGGAAAAATACCTCCATTTAATCAGTTCAATACAACCCTCCCTGTCGCAAACAGCCACATCTAGGCTGCTGATTGACAGTCCCACAGTGATGCAATCGTTGGTACGATCGCAAGTGCCAGGGCACAATCAGGGTTCATCTAGAGACGACCCAACAAGATATCACAACTATCCATGGATACCACATTGCACCAAACCGTATCTGTATAATCTTCACCAACAAAGAAGGTAGGGATGGGGAAAGGGGTAACACGCCGACGATCGAGGGATCGTTCGGCTATTATACCAATTGATGCAATCGTTGGTACGATCACAAGTGCCGGGGCACAATCAGAGTTCCCACAAGAACAATCACACGATGAAGAGAGCTCTCCAACGCTAAACCCACAAAAAGAGAATTTCTATTAACTAAATCTCTCTGAGATTACCAATCTCTACAATGTCATATTTATAAGAAAAGAAACTAAAGGGCTAAGAAAGCAATCTTAACCAAACTAGGAAACCAAATAATATTCCTATCCAAATTAGAAACTAATCATAAATACAACTACTTAAATAAAAATTAGAAACTGCTAACAATTAATAAAGAATTCCTAAACTCCCTTGGGTCCCACATGTGGACCATGCCTCTTGCTCCAACGACTGTATAATGCTGCTGCATCACAGAGTCATAGGAAAAATACCTCCATTTAACCAGTCCAATCCTCTAATTCTTATATTCATCATCCTGTAATAGGACCCAAACCTTAGCCCACAATAGTACTTAGTAATGGTTCTACCCGTCTCTTAAAACTGTCACGGAAACCAACCAACAACTCAACTGTTTTCAGCACCCTCCCTGTCGCAAACAGCCACATCTAGGCTGCTGATTGACAGTCCCCCAGTCATGCGAAAAATACCTCCATTTAACCAGTCCAATACACCCTTAGAGCAGCCAAGCTAGCACAACTGACAGCCAAAATAAACTCCCCAACTGTCCCTCTGGACAGCCCAATTACTCCACAGATGCATTCATTTACAGCACCTATAACAATCCCTAATCAAGGCCCAAACCAACCTGAAGTTGTCCCTCAAGACCTCATCCACAAAATTCCACAAATAGTCCCTATATCCATAAGCAGGCATACTAACAGCCCTCTATATCATTTCTAAGCAGTTCTCATTCTGTTTCTACAAGCTTCAGCCTTCAAATCAGTCCACTGAAAACCCAATATCAGCAATTATTCCCAAGTCCCACCTGCCCACATGTCTACCCGAAGTGGTCAAGCCTTTAGGAAAAAGACTCGCTCACTGTCAGCAATGACAAATATTCAAAGAGGTTATTATCCGAATCATCATCATCATCATCATCATCAAAGCCTTGTTGGTTATCGCAATTATGTTGGGGCTGGCTACATGAATTTTGTTTCCCCATTCCAATCTATCATGAACCAAATCCTCGGATAGGTTGCACTCCTTCATATATATTTTTATTACTTCCATCCATATTCTCTTTGGCCTACCTCTTCACCTTAGTGGGCCATAAACCCGCATAGAAAAATCTTTCCTCATAGGCGCCATTGCCGGCCAAAGAGACTATTACTCTAATCCACAAGAAAAATCAAGGAGCCTATCATTACCATGCAAAAATTTGAGTGGCGTTCCTCACTTCACCAATAAAGTGGAGTCAAATGCATTCTAAGATTGGAACACAATCCTCAAAGACAACTTCAAATGGAATAAACTAGGATGATGAAAGACAAGTACACTTGCAAGGACAAAACTTAAAGGACAATCCAGTGAACGGTGAAGCATAAGGAAATGCTTGTATAGGATTGAACAATTCCCTAATCAACATAGGAGGAGATGAAGTTGAAATTGAACAAGAAATATTTGCCACCAGGTTATGGCCGTAAAAACAAAATGGATCATATCTCTGGATTCAGATCCCGTAAAGACAAATGGATCATATCCATGTAGACTTCACAGCCCATCGAAAGCCAAAACAAGATATGATGCAAATGACACATGCAAGTCCCATTTGCAAGAGCACACATATCGTAAGTGCTAACATAATACATTCAAGTAGGGGTGGCAAACAGGTGGTGTCAGGTCTTAACAGGTCAGGTTGAGATGAGAGATCACTAAGAGGATAACCCGATTCGACCCATTAATAGAACGGGTCAGATATACCCAACCCACACCGATGCAGGTCAGACCCGACCCAACCCGACCCACATGACCCATTTATAATGTTCCTTCTTTCTTTTTTGGACTTTTATTACATGTAAACCCACCATTATGAATTGATTGATATTGTGGGTCCACGCATATGAAAGACCAAGTATTCATATTAATGTAAGAGTGGAACCCAAAAAATACCATATGCCAAGCCTAATTAGGTTTACATAAGGGGTTTGACAGGTTAGACCCGTATACGAACTTTTTATTGTAGGGTCATGAAATCTTGACCCACACCCAACCCATATATGGTTCAAGTCGGGTTAGCGAGTTTGAACAAGTCTGGTTAGGTTGGGTCAGGTTCTGCCACCCCATTTACAAGCTCCAAGAAGCCCAATACGGCAGGCTCCATCACAACTGCAGATGCACTGGTGACTGGACTCTGTGCATGCGCGTGTGTGTGTGTGTGTGTGTGTGTGTGAGAGAGAGAGAGAGAGAGAGAGATCCTCTCATCTTATTCTAGGCAACGTGAATTGCAAAGGTGGACAGTGAGTTAAGGGCACCAGTCCACGCTTCCACATCCCGCTGCTCGTAGGAGAATGTATACCCTTTAAGCCTACCTACTGTGGTTTTGGTCTCATGTGCTGATGTGCAACACCAGTAGGTACTTGGCAACCATAAATTCTCATTAGCAGGCTAGTCTCAACAGAAACCATACAATACCTTACAAAGGGAAAGTTCCATACTTGTATTAAGAACTATAAGGTGTTCTGTCGTTACATATTTTTTCATTTCATGTCATTTTGCTTTAAAAAAAAAAAAATTGCCTAACTTGGACTGATTCAATTTTGTCTTGAGTTATTGGTCATACCTTCTCATTTCGATGAGTATTGTGGTCATCATGCTTGCGTTTGCCCAGAATCTGAGTATGCTGGTCACCCCCTTCAGATTCTTTACTCTTTCTTGAATTCTCTTTGTGTCTATCCTTGGACATCCGTTGGCTATAGGGATTGTTTATAAGTCGGTCATTCTGAGTACTTGACTTGTCTTGCCTTATATTTCTGTCCTTGAATTGATTCTCACGTGCATAGGTATCATCATGTACTCTATGATGTGAGGCAGCATCCTCCTCTACCCGGTCTCTTCTCTTGGGGTGCTCACTCTCCCGCCTTTTATCCTTATGTTGATAATCCCTATCAGAAGCCATACCTTTAGGCTCATCCTTGGCCCTTGAATTCCCAACCCACTGCTTGTCTTCTGAAAGCCGCCCACTCCTTATTGAGCTCCTCCCTTCTTCTCTATCCCGGTTAGAATGTATATCTTCTTGAGATTGTTTAGGCCTTATTCGATCTTCCCTCTCTCTCACCCGCCAACTCTCATCTCTGTGCCTAATGGAGTGGTGATCATCGACCTTATCTCTCACCCTTGCTTGATCTTCCCTCCTCCTGTGGTCTAGGCCATCATCCCTCTCCCGCTTTCTTCGGCTAGTATCTTCTCTAGCTCTGTAGCCATGCAAGACATCTTCCTTGTCAACATGCTCTCTCCTCTGTAGTTCTTCATCCTTCCTTTTTCTGACATGAGCATCATCCATGATTTCATGCCGACCCAGCAAAACATCGTCCCTTTCTCTGTGCCTTGGCCCACTATCCTTATCATGAGAGCTCCTCCATTCACGATCATCCACCCGTCTCTTTGCATGAAGATGCTCATCTCTGTCAATTCTCTCGCTTTCACGAAGCTTACTCCTTTGCCTTGATCCTGCATCCTCAATGCGCTCCGGCCTCCTCATTTCTTCATCTTTTGCCCTTCTGCCATGCGTGTCGTCATCTCTCTTTTGATAAAATACAACAGAACCATCCCTATCCTTTGGCCTCTCGATACTCTCAGTCTTGGCACGCTTATAGTGTGCTGAACTAGAATCCCAATCTCTATTTGGATAGGAGTGATACAAATCTTCCCTTCCTTTAGCAATTGTGCGGTTTATGTCGATCTCTTTACTATCTCGGTTGTGCTCATCTCTCCTTCGATAGCTATAGTCATCTTCATCATGGAACCTCTTCCCCTCTCCCGTTCTTCTTGACTTTGCATCTTGAGCAACTTCTTCATCACCACCATCCCGCCGTTTCTGAACATCCCTACTGTTCCACGATTTTGCTTTGCTGTTATCACTATAAGTGGTCCTCAAATCATCACCACTGCCAATTTCTTCGACTGCAGGTTGTTCAACTCGAGAACTTAGTTTTCGTTTCTCAACAGATAGATGTAAGCTGCCATCTCCACCCAAATCTGAAGCTACTTCCTCCTCTTCAATGCTGTCGGCTAAAGCAGGACCATCATCATGCAAGTTATCTTTCTGTTCTACACTCTGCTCCCTTGCAGCCTCTACTGCAACAGGGGACAATGCGTCTGGTGTCTGTTTGCCTTCAACACTGGCCCTCAATTTTTCCTTCTGATTAACATTAGATCTGTTTCGAGCACTTCGGTTGGGGATGACCTCATTTCCATGCTCAGCACTTGTATGGCTGTGTCTCTCATGTCCTGTCCCCCTGTGGCCACCTGAAGTTGTAGGAAAAGTTTGAAGACTTGAGCATTAATCACTTCATATGGAATTCAATGTAATCTGAATTAATCACAAAATGAGAGCCATTGAAAGTCCAAAATAACAACCAATAATGAATAAACAGTAACAATAAATGATGAATGACAATCAATGATCCTTGCTGGACAACCATCCTCACGTGCATTAGCAAATATCAAAAAGCATGAGTTGAATTCCAAGTCGCAAAGGTTAACAGTGGTGCCATGAGATTAAATCGTTCACTAAACTGATTTTAGAAACAAAAGTTTCATCTACACAGAAGCACCAAAAGTGTAATATCTGAGACACAAGCATGCAGTACCTTCCACCAGGAGGTGTGTTGAAAAGCCCACCAGGATATATGGAGGTCTGCACATTAGAACTAGGACGATATTGAAGGGGCACAGCTGAAGGAAAGGGCAATATCCCATCACCTTCGTGCTTGTTATTTTGAATAGAACTGGTAAAAGGTGCTCTTCTAGTAACTGTTTCCCCCTTTCTACCATTATAAGTTGGTGGAAATTGGTCAAAGTATTCAGCATCAGCCTGCCTTTCATCATCTTGAAATTCATGACCACCTCCTTTGAGATCTATTTGAGTCTCATCCTCTGGTTGCTCACCATTAGCTACAATGGAATCATCATCTACAGAATCTTGCAAGACAATCTGCACAATGATGTACCTTTAGTAAGCAATATATTTATGTCTTGCATAAAAATATCAAATGGCACTTCCTCGTATAGGAAGCATAATGCCAACAGGACAAGTAGAAAGTTAAAAATTACCTCTATTATTGCATCTGAATCACGGACTCGTGGTGGTCTAGTATCTATGGAGGGGAGACGTTCACCATAACCACCTTCAACCTGTATCGCTCTCCCTGTTGGCTAGTTAAAAATGTAAACAAGTGCACAAAATCAAAAAAGCTGGAAAGGATATAGGAAAAGGAAAGACAAAACAATCTAAAAGTTCAAACATAACAGTGGCATTATGAGATACTGGTAAACAGGGGAAAGGCTGCTATAACAGAAATAAGAAAAAAACAGATAACAGGGGTCACAAGAAATGCAATTTGGAGGAAACTTCATATGGTTGAGGAAACTACGAAAAAAGGGGCTAAATAAACATGCAAATCAAGGCATACTAGTTGAGGTCTTGTTCGAGTAGCTCCTCTTCCCTGGCCTGATAAATCCATTTGCCCACTGTCTGTCTTTCCAAGATGAGAGTTTTCTACAGAAACATCATGAAGACCAGCAGCTGCTGCAAGTTCTGGGGGCAAATCTGGATCATAATCCTGAGACAAAAGCACCTCCATAATAAGAAAGGACCAATGAACTGTAGTCCTGTGTTTCACTTTTTTTTTTTTTTTTTACCTGCTCAGATCGCCCACTTTCATAAACACGGATTTTACTTTGCATCGTAGCCTCCAAACGAAGTTGGCCCTGCACAGAACAAAGTTTGATATTGATACAAGTAAATCAAGTAAAGCATAGATTTTCTTTTCATCACAACTATTTTTTGTTGTGTCACTTGCCAGTTGCTTGCAGTAATCTTTCCAATTGTCCTCATCCAGTCCGAAGTTAAAATAATCTGATGTATCAATGCCAGGATATCTCCATGGCTTTTCCTCAAAACTGTCAATATCAATATCAAACACAGTCCTGAAAAAAAAAAAAATACAGGTGAAAAGCTATTAAGATTCATAAAACCAAAATAAAAACTTAAAGAGGCAAATGAGGTTTGCATGTTATTCATGAACATTCTAATTATTATAAAAATAACAACAAATTAATTTTATTTATTAAATGAAATATGGCTTGGAAAAATTAAAGTAATTTTGGAATTGAAAATTATGACCAAAGCTGTTAATAAAATGCCGCATGTCCAAGTAACATATGCTCACGATCCAGCAACAACTGTGGTTACAACAGGCTTTTGCAAAACAGGAGGTTTGTAAGGGCGACCAACTGGTCCGACCTTCCACAATATAAAAGAGCAGTTGGTGGATTTGCTATCTAAAAAAAATGCGTCAATGGATGATCTAGCCGTCATCTAATAGAAATGGTGATTGCCAGCCATTAACTGTTTCTATGTTCACTGTCCACTATCCAATTCTATAAACCTCAATTGGAATACAAATATCCAGTGAAGCTGACCTTTTATGATAGATAATCCAGTAAATCCCCATTTATATGGTGGAACCAGGAGGTAACACTTACATCCAGAGTGTCCTGTATGAACCTCTCATAACTGAAACTATGGAAAAACCAGCATTATGCTAGCGCCTAGCAGAGCTTTAAAAAGATTCCAATTTCTCTTTCAAAAAGAACACAAAAAAGGAACAGATGTGGAAATACTACCAAGACTAACCTAAGCAATTTAAGGAATAACAAAGCCTTACTCATGGCCCAGAATGGTGGTATGATCCTCCTTTGTTCTTTTCTTCTTTTTTTTTTTTTTTTTTTTTTTATTTATTTATTTTTATAGTAAGATAAGACAGTAACTTGATTTGAGTAATAAAATAAAGATAATGGGAAACAACAAAAGGGAAAAAAAGAAAAAGAAAATAAAATCAAAGATATCAAGTTAACCAACAACAAGGCACGCAAATGTGCTAAACATACTTGTGAGATGGAAGAGTGAATTCCATTCCGGTGCCAAAACCACGCCCTGATGAATTGTTCGCCCAAATAGGCAATCCAAAACCCGAATGGAAATTCTTTTGCATGGTAGGAAGACTCTTGTTCATCCCAATTGCTCTCCAATCACCTCGCCCTCGACCAGCAATGGAACCCATGGTGATAGGAGGTCTAACTTGACCTAAAGCTGCACCACCAGCTACGGCACCCCCAGGCACAATTGTAGCACCAGGTCTTACATACTGCATATAAAGAACATATAATAAATGAGAGATAAAATTAAACGTTCACTGAGAAAACAGGTGGCAAGACATTCAGCGAAATTACGTCAGCAGAAGTTTCTGGGAAAAAAAAAGAAGAAACAAATTATGAAGATCAACATAAGGACTTCAGAAAATACCAGATATTTTTGCCTAAAAGATTGCACATCTACCAGCATAAACTCAATTTATAAGAAAGAAAAATGACACCAATGTTCTTGTGCCAGTGCCGGAAAGCGCAATAGGAGACAGAAAGTAAACGGGGCACACAATAATAGTCGTAATTCATGGCACTCAATTTTTACTCGTACTTGCAACCTTGTGGTTGCGATAATGAGCACCTTCGGACTGTGTCAATCAAGACCATGTAGCATAACCAAAGCAGGTATGACAGACCAGAAGGAAAAGATTAAATGCCAGTTGCCTAAGAGAACAAATTTTTTTTTACACAGCAGAATCAACCAAAGTCACTAATTGCACAATATAAGATGCAAGGAACCAGAACATTGATAACAAAGATCAACATGAACAAGTGTCACAACTCACAAATGTACATTCACAGAGAAAGTGGCACGAGTATGATTTTGATATGCCAAGGACATTAGATACAAATAACGGATAAAACAATTCTTTTCTTGTCTGTGTGGATCAGTTGCGATGTTATGGATACAGACAAAATACGTGTTTCACCATAACATTGGCATCGATTCAAGGCTTGTTAATCATACTTGAGTTACTCACCTATAGTATTATCAATACCTATACAGCCAAAGAGCAAGAACAAGGACAGACATGGAATGAGAAAAGGCAGCAAGAAATGTATTGATACATCCACAATGACCATTTATTCACGGAAAAAAATTACAATAACTATTACACTGCAACACGGATCAGCCTGAGACAAAGAAATGATCCATCCAATACAGAAAAAACAAAATATAAGATGCAAACAGCAGAAATACATCTTTAAGGGATAGATTCTGATAACTTGCAAAGTCTTCCACCATAATGCGTGCCAACTGTGGAAGATCCAACTTTATCCTCTCAACCATGATGCCAATAGATTAAATCATTCACAAATATCCAACAAAAGATTCTCTTTCTAGACTCCCGTAGAATGGCATCTTGGGAGTTGGGTTCTAAAGGATTCTTCATTTTTTTCCCGAACTGTCCCACCCATTCAATACTGATCCAATGTTCTTAGAGAAACCCTGTAGAGCTTGATGAAGGTACTCCGGACCCCATGCATGAACTCATGTAACTTTTTTTGACGTAGCTTGTTGAAACTTTTTTTGGGTAGAAGGTTAAGAACAAAAAAAGGAAAATTAGCAAGACATATAATAGAAAAACAGTGTCACCTACTGGCTACTGCAGAACAAGCTGGGAATTCTTTAGGTTAACAAATCTTTTTTGGTGTCTGCAGATGATTGTGTTCATTTGTTTTAATACATAACAAAACAAGAAGTAATATTATGCACAATTGTTTGCCAAATAACATTGAGTGAACCGACTTCTGTGATCAAATCAAAAGATGGGAATACAATTTCCGCTTCAAGACCTTCCACGACAAAGCTCCCACATCACAACATGGGAACCCACAAAATCATGTCCAACATCTCATTCAATACCAAAGTTCAACTAATGCCTGGCTGAGATACTCTGGGAGGTTCTTCCAAACTCAGAACATATCCCTTCGTTGATTTCACTTAGAAGACAGTCAAAGGCCAACCACTTCAGAGCACCAAATGCCTACAGCCCAAAATATGGTTATGCCTCTGACACTTTGAAGTGCCACTAAGACTACTCCTTTTGAAGATCTTTTTTTTTTTTTTTAATGGTTCCTTTCGAAGATCATGTAAAAGCATACATGTGAATGTTTTAAAATTCAGTATTTGCTGCAGGAGAATCAGTTCATTTTGCATGAATCATCTAAGTTGGAAGCTAAATTTTTAAATAAGAGATCCCAGCCGGTGTGAACCTTTTTTAAAGATGACAAATTAATATGTTGAGGAAATAAGACAGTGTAACTGAGACATAGAAAGAAAAAGATACAATGGAGAAGACAAAATTAGGAAACAGAGGAATGAAGGGGGCCAAAGGAATTATAAGGTTGATGTATTCCATCCAGAGTAACCAATTAGCTTCCTCACTAGCGCTTCTTAGCAAATTAGAGAAAGAAACAGAGGCAGATCAAGACAGTTCCTGGATTTTGTATTCGCCAACAAAAGGGGCCCCGGGAGCTCATACATGAGACAGCTGATCAGAAGTTGGCTTGCACGGCAACGGGATCAGAAAACAACTACAGTGCCTGAGTCCAAACACCCTGCTACAAATGAGTCAGCCAACCATACAGTATGGATTTATTATGTCATTTCATGAAACAGAAATCGCTGCGCCTCTGCATCACATGTTATAGCAAAGGAAATAACAACAGTGAAGAACATTACATAATTAAACTGAGGACTTCAGCCGCCGGAAATATCAAAACCCACTTCCAGATGAAGGACTCATCATAAAAATAACTATAAAAAAACTTACGCATACCCATTCCCAAGCCTCATAGTTCACTTTACTGTGCTCAAATTTCTCATGTGGAATTTAACAAAATGTTTGCAACCAATAGGGTAAATAACCATCAGCAATTCAGCACAACCAATCACGCTTTTGTTCAGTGTAACAGCCTCACAGCCTTTTCTTCCTTCAAAAGGAAATTACACCGTGCTTTCTAACCCACTCCTTTTGGGCCCATTCAGTGTTGAATTCCTAAGAATTCTATGCAATGCCCTACCATCGAAAGGGCTAAATTGAACATGTAAAGGTGAAGAAGCACAAATGGCGATCAAATAACCTCCTCATCAAATTATAGGAAAGTGAGTATCCCATATCTATCTCCACCTTTTATCTTTCAGCGTTCCCCTCTTTAATATTCTGTCAGTGCAACTCTTGTCACTACGAATTCAATACCAAGCAAACATACGAGCCAAAATAAGCCCCTCCATTCTTCTCAACAAATTCATTTTGCAGCAGATCCAAGACTGGAAGCAGAACCAGAAGCAGAAGCAAAACCAAGTAACATAGGAGAAACTCATGTAAAGTGAGCCCAATTATCAAAATCCATCCAAAAACATAACAACAATTCCAAACACATACACCAAGCATAAGCTACACAAGACGGAAATTCCAATACAACTACATGCATAGGAGGGGGCAAAATCACCTTAGAATGATGCAAAGAACATTTACATTGTACAATAAAGAAGCAATCACAAAACACTTCCACCACACAACACATTTCCTCAAAATTACAACTTCCCATTCCCAATTCTGAAAAGCATACAAAAAGAAGAATTTCCAGCGTTTTCATCAGGAATCTGACCTTGAACTGCGAATGGTGCGGATGATACCCGTGATTGCTATACCCGATCCTCGCCCCGCCAGGACCCACCATCGCGATCCCTCCGCCCCCGCCCGCTTTTGCGGCCTCGCCGCCCTCCTTCCTATCCCCATCCGCCGCGGCCTGTGTGGCCTCCTCCCCCCACTCCTGCTCCTCGATCCCCGGAATATGCTGATCTCCGTCTGCCACAATCACCAAATCCTCGCCATCCTCGTCCTCCTGCTCCGCGCCAATAGGTAGGGTTTCATTCAGTACGATTTGCAGATCGTCCTCGCTGTCGTCGCTATCCCAATCGTCCTCCTCATCCCCGCCGTCCTTCGCCTTCACTCCGCCACCGTTCGCCGCACTCGCATCGAAAACCGCCGGAACGAAAGCGCCCGTCGAGAGGCCGGGGATCATCGGCCGGTCGGAATTCAAATCGCCGATCCCGACTTCGATTCCGATCCTCTCCTCCGTCAAAATCCGATCTTTTACATCATCCTGTGCCCTAATTTGATCTTCCTGCACCGGATCCAAGGCGGGGGCGGCCGAAACCCTAGGAGGTTCCTCCAGCTCGTCGGGCTGGGTGGGCGAGGAGGGTTTGGGGTGGTCGCGAGGAGCATCATTAAAAGAAGGGTTTTTTCCGTAGAGGATGAGGTCGTCTTCTTCGTCGTCGTCTTCGGAGGCGTTGAGATCGAGAGATGGTTTTGAAGAGGGAAGGAGAGATGGGATTGGAGCAGAAGAAGAAGAAGAGGGACGAAGAACATCTGTGTAGAGATCTCCGAATTCATCATCCTCTGCATCCATTAAGGGAATAGGGGATTAGGGTTAGGGTTTTGTTGTTGTTATTGTGTGGAAGAATAGCAGAGGAGATTTCCGGGTTGGAGAAGAAGAAGAGCCTGGTTTTGTTGGGTCTGGGAATTTTTCTTTGGGCGTCTCTGTTTCGTCTTCTCTGGCCTTTGTAAAGTGATGAGGATTGACGAAGAGGAGGGAGAGAGAAGATATTTTGTGCGATTGACACCGTTTTATGTGGAAATTTTAAGGAGAGTCATGGGCTTTGAGGAAAAACCTGAGAACAAAAAAAAAAAACATTTAATTGTTGCCCCGTTGCAAAATTAGCAAATTAGGTTCCTTGGAGTTGGAGTTCCACTTGTTTGTATCTTTTAACTTTATATTTATATATATATATATATATATATATATATATATATATATATGGAGATACTCTAAATAAGAGATACTTTCACCAAGTTAGTGAAAAGATGGGTGGGGGCCCTCACATTTAAGTCGGAGGTCTTTACATTTAAATTGGTGAGAGTGGATATGGAAGTGAGGGCCCTCACCCATCTCTCATAAAGTTCGTGAGAGTGTCTCTCATAGGAGCGCCTCCCATATATATATAGGGTATTCAAGTGCATCTATCCCTCACCATGTGTGGTGAGGGACACCCCTTTTTTGAGAAGTTTCAAGTATAAAAGGAGATCTTCCCAAAAGGTACAAAAGCCCTTTTGTACTTGAAACTTCCCCAAAAGAGGTGTCCCTCACCACACATGGTGAGGGATAATTTCACTTGAATATTTCTCATATATATATATGAATGAGGATTTAACCAAAAAAATCACTTTATCTGCATGTGTTACGCAATCAAACACTTTAGTAAGTGGTGCACCAATTAGAACAATTGGGCCCAATTTTCAATTTTTTTTTTTTTTTTACCTATTTGGTACATCATTGGCACCGACCTTATTTACACTACATAAGGTCGGTGCTGACCCTGTCCGCCAATCCAATTAGGCTCGAAACCATGTTTCTTCTCATTCTTTTCTTCTCTCTCACAGAATACCGCCAAGACCGACCTTGGACTAGTGCTCCTGCGTGGTTGTTGTCATTTTCACTTACACTAGGCTTCAAACTTCCTCCTCAACTGTATCTATTTGCTTCCGATCGGTTTTTCCATCATCTATTTTTTCAATCTTGACTGCAGATGTATCTATCTCCTTCCATTTTTTGGTCTTTCTCTATGTTTTTGTATTTTCCTTCCTTTTGGTTCTCCTGCCATCCCGCATACGATATTGAAGTGCATGGTACATGGGCTTCAACGTCGTTGTGGGATTTATAGATTATTCGTTTGAATGGACTAGGGTTTGTTGGATTCCTAATTTGGGGTTTTCTGAGTTGAGAAGGACAGCGGTTCCAGAGCAGTTACCATCTTTGGCAGTTATAATGAATTTACTCTCATTGCTCATTTTTCTTGTTTTGTGAAATGGATTGAGTTGATTTTGGTCCCAAAACTTTAAGATAATAGATTCATTTTATTTTTTGGTGTTCAATTTGATCTGTAATTAAATTAAGATTATGGTTTGATTAGTTTCCTTTTATTTGATTAGTCTTTTTGTCTGTTGCCAAAATCTACCTCATTTGATGCAGCTCAAATGCATGAGATCCATATGGAAAACATGTCTTAGTTAAGTGACAAAAAACTAGGTCATTTCGTGTTCTAAAAATGGTCACTAGTTTCTTTATGAAATAACATTTTAGTTGAACCACGTCTGAAACTATTATCAGGGAACCATCATGGGATCAATAATGAAACTCTTTTTAATCAGACCATTTATCAAAAAAATGGTTCATATACAAAGATAAAAGTTATAAAATAAAAATGTTAGAGTAATTTAACTAGAATGATATTGGTCTCATACTTTACTAGCAAAGAGAAATCCGTGTTGAGCACGGGTAAATAACCTACTAAATTTGTAATACGAAAATTGTAAAGAGAGTAAAAATTGGAGATGCACCAATTTTTTAGTGCATGTTTTTTTATACAATGCAATTAATAAGTAATATTAACAATATTAACAAATGTAGTTGGTTGCAAATAACCGATAATACATTCTATACTTCCTTGCAAAGTCAATAATTCACTCTACATGAACTTTAACTATTGTGGTGTTAGACAAAACTGTTTATCTCTTACTTCAAGTGTGGGTAATCAATCTCTAATATTGGATTGTTATGAAATGTACATTTTTAGTGTTCACTATTCCATATAAGCATGAAATTTTTAATGTTCATTATTTCCGTCTTATAAACATTTTTTATGTATGCTTGCCTTCATTACATTCAAAGCTATCATGTATAATTTGGATGCACACATATGTCTAAAGTGAATACAAGCAAGAACGAATTACCTCGCAACGAGGCTAGTACCTCAAATGCACATTCAGCCCAACTTTTGTGCGAGCAAGAGCATCACATTTCTGTTGCTATTAAATGTGGTTTGGTATACTCTCTTCCACACAACCACTAATCAATTGAATTTCCTTTCAATCTATGGCTAACGTTATTTCAAATTGTTATTTTTCACATGAGTGGTTATGTTTGAGTGCTTTATCTTAACCTCCCTCTACTCTCGGTCTTGCCTCTTGCTTTACAGTGAACCCCACTACATTTATTGTGCTATATGTGTTATTGGAAATTGATCATAATGTAACTTATAATTGAAGTATAGTTATGTTGTGGATGTTGTCAATTTATAACTTTAAACTTAAGAGATGTGTAGGCAATTTAAGTAAATGTATATGGGATGTTGATGGATTAATTGAATGTTAATTGAATGCATAAAATGTTATTGTTTGTATTTAAAATATAAACGGGTCGGTTCCAGTCCGGGTCCAAAGTGGAATCGAAACCGGAACCGATAATATTAAAAGGGACTAAAACCGGAACCGGAACCATTTGTGAGGCGGGTCTGATTCCGGTTCCGAATATGAGATGTAGAAAAGTAGAAACCCTAATGTAGAAAAGTAAAAAGGTTTTGTTTTCACATACTAAAGTTACCTTATGTTGGTGTATATTGGGTCGGATTCCAGGTCCACGGGTCTGAGCCACTGTGGATCTGAAACCAGAACTGTTTAGGTATCGGTTCCAAAAAAAGGATCCGGATCCGGAACCATTTGCTTATCGGGACCAAAAAAAGGACCCAGACCCGGAACTTAACGGGTCAGAACCTTCGGGTAATCGGAGAATCGGAGACCCATTTACAACCCTAGGCCTTTTGATGTAAATATATTGGTCTCCTTCCTTAGGATTTTTTTTCTTTCTAAATTTATATAGCGTCATCACCGATGTTGTATCACTTATTTTAGATTGCTATGGTCATCACCGACCTTGACTTAGAATCTTTTCCAGATAATGCCTGAAAAAAGTTACAACTGTTGGTAAAAAAAACAGGAATCATGCGTCGGTGATGACCTTATTTTACATTGCTAAGGTCATCACCGACCCTGATTTAGAATTTTTTTCCGAAAATGCCTAAAAAAGTTACAACTTTTGGTAAAAAATATAGGAAACATGTGTCGGTGATGACCTTAGTTTACACTGCTAAGGTCATCACCGACCCTGACTTATAATTTTTTTCCGAAAATGCCTAAAATTAGTTACAACTTTTCGTCAAAAAAATAGGAAACCCGCATTGGTGATGATCTTATTTTACACTGTTAAGGTCATCACCAACCCTGACTTAGAATTTTTTCTGAAAAAATTACAACTTTTAGTGTAAATAAGGTCGACGACGACCTTATGCAGTGTAAATAAGGTCGGCGCCGATGATGTGCCAAATAAGTAAAAAAAAAAAAAATGAAAATTGGGCCCAATTGCTTTAATTGGTGCACCACTTGCAAAAGTGTTTGATTGTGTAACACGTGCGGATAAAGTGATTTTTCTGGTTAAATCCTTTATAAGAATTTATATATAGAGGAATTTATGGGACAAATCCTCGTAGGACCCCATACGTCCTACCAAGACCCTGTATCACATTGGATACGGGAGAGGTCCTCATGTGGTATTTTTTTTACTTTTTTTTTCTTTTTTTGTCATTTTGTGATTTGGTCAATATCGACCGTTATGTCAGTCATATTTTCTTCAACATGAACAATCTTATTTACTGAACACAGAACACAATAGAATGGTCGATATCAACCATATTACGAAATAACAAGAAAAAAAAAGAATCTGGATTTTCTCCCTTGGAGGAGGAGGGATGATCGCCTCAACATGCCATATTCTTCTCTCTTCCCATTCAAGACCTCATCCCACACACAAAACAAGCACACTCTCTCTCTCTCTCTCTCTCTCTCTCTCTCTCTCTCTCAAACCGTTCAACGGAGGAAAAATTTATCTCAGGCATTTCATCAAAACACCTTCATTACGCACCACCAACCAACATAGCATCGACAAAAACGACAATAACCCATGCATGCCCTCCACTCAAATGCTCATATTCCGACTCTTCTCCTCCTTCTCTCCAAACCCCATCAACCAAATCTCTCAAAATCCATTTATTCTCTTCCCCCCAAAATCCCATTTTCCTCTTTCTTCAATCTCTCCACTCTCACCCCTCTTGACGTCTGCAAATGGGTAGAGATCATCTCTCTCGCCCCTGTAGCAATCAAGGGAGAAAAACTCATATTCGTCTTTTTTCTTGTTATTTTGCGATATGGTTAATATTGACCATTCTACTGTGTTCAACAAATAAAACAGGTACATGTTGAGGAAAATTTGACTGACATAATGGTCGATGTTGACCATATCCAAAATGACAAAAAAAAAAAAAAAAAAGGCCACATGAGGACCCCTCCCATGTCCAATGTGATACGGGGTCTTGGTAGGACGTATGGGGGCCTACGGAGATTTGCCCATAAATTCCTCTTATATATAGTGAGAAATTCTCAAAAACTCCCCATTTTAAAAACTCTCATTTTCGCTCTCATATTTTTTTTTTAGAGCGTGGAGCTCACCATAAGTCAATCTAATAATTTCACACATAATACCTCCTGTGGATTGGCATAAATCTCAAATTTGGCACTCAACCAACTTTTACTTACCATTGAATTTAAATCAAAAGAAAATAATGCATCTAAATTCATTAAACTTTGAGGCCATGAATCAAGGGGTTATGATAATCTAATATAGTTGAGAATTTTCACATAGGTAGATCTCATCAAAATTATTTCATCTAGCGGGATTCCATAGTTGTTGTACACTATAGTGGGTCCAATTGGGAGGGGTGCTTTGTGAAGAAAAAAAAAAACTCCCCGGGAGTTTTCTAGCGCTCCCCATTCAGTGCTACATATTTGTCTTCCTAATGATCATGGCAATCAAAAGTGGGGTAAGTCGATCCTTACACCTTCACACTCCTTTTATCTTTGTAAATTGGTGGTGGTTTTCAATTTGAGTACTTTTCTTAAATTATAAGGATTATAATAGGGAGTAAAGCAGGGGTGGCTATTTTTTGCTAGAGATTGTTAGATATGGTAAGATTTGTATTTAACCGCAAGGAGTTGGCCTAGTGGTTAGGACCATAGTTCCTCCCTCTTCTGGAGCTACCACATTTCTTCCTCTTTTGGAGCTAGATGTCTTGGTATTGACCCCTAGTTCCCCCCTCTTCAGGAAAGGTTCGAATTAGAATTTGAATAGGTTTCTTTGTTTGGTTACTATTGTTTGAATAAGGATGTCATACTACAGTAAATTATATAATTTTTCTGAAATTTTACACTATATCAGATCAATTGATTGTGATTTTATGATCTTGTTGGTTATGGTCTTACTTCTTTTTTACTTCTACAGTGATTGTACCGTTTTAGTTTTTTTTTTTTTTTTTTCCTTCCTCCTTAAGTAAGAAGCAAGCATCTCCTTCACATTCATCTTAGCCCTATCCTATTAACAAACGAGCCTAATTTCCTTATGCATTTAGAAGAAACCATGATAGATTGGGTCTAATAGACTCCAACAAACTCAAAAAGAATGAGATGCAAGGTGATAAACTTTCACAAACATATGGTGATTACTAGCAAAACACAATCAACATTTTGACAAAATATTACTAATTTATTTTTGGAATCTTGTATTCTTTTCATGTAATCAATCGCTAGATATGAAAAGATTTAAATTAGAATTTCAAATAAGTTGCATTTGAAATTTTGAGTAAATGTAAATGAGTTTGAATTATATTAATAATTTGTATTTCATTCACTCTAGTTTAAATAGGGATATTTAATGTAGTGGCAGCACAGTAAATTCCATGAAAAATGCAGTTTCCTAGATGATGATGAAGGCTGAGGATGAAAAGAAAAATGGGACTATTTTGATCGATCTAAAGTAGGAAATGGATCTGGATGGTTTAGATAATATTAGTAGGTGTCTGATGGAATGGTTTGATTAGGTACATTCATGGTTAGCAAGGTGAAAATCAAAAGCTCTATTTGTGAATTTATTAATGTTAGGGGCAGCAGATATAAGCCAGTTTGCTGAAGAGATACATATTTGAATGTCTTTCAAAGATGCTTTAGATGCTAGCTGTTTATAGGACCCTTTAATGACATTAGTCCAAAACTTAAATTACCAAGTTCATTTTTGTCCTTTATAATTAGGAGTACCTACATAATTCTATATAAAAACTAGGCCGTTCTCTTCATGAGGATAGTATGAAGGAGGAATATTAAATGTTCATATTAAAATTGGACCAACTTGAGCTTCTTTGAAGAATCATTTCTCTTTATACATGGGATAGAAAAAAATGGATTTTATAGATGCAAAGGATTCACATCTAAATGTTACGCATAGGAAATACCATGTTTATCAAAATCACCATCTTCACATGAGTGATTAAGTGCATCCAATGGTTTTAGATGTGTTTAGATTTTTTTACAATTTTCTCAGAATGTATGAAAATCCAAGATATGAAAATAAATACGGGAAAACACCCCACAGATGCCCCGTGTATGAAAAAGGACCTCATAGTTTCTACTGCATAATAAAGGCCCTCTTGCCAATTTTAACCTATTTTTTTGAACCTTTTAGGCTGTAGACTGAGTGATGATATCGTTGTTCGTTTCAATTGAACAACAATATCGTCACTCTTGTTTTTCTTCTTCCTCTTTTCCATCCTCTTTATCCATCTCTCCCATTCCATTTTTCGCTCAACTTACTATCAACAACACCTTCATCATCCTCAACACCTCCATCTTAGCCGATTCATTCAAGTTTTTACCTTTTCATACCATTCATCTTTATCTCAACCTTGCGTATAATCTATTCAAACCAGAGAGATGCTAAAATTGAAGACAAAGCTGGAAATCCACCAAAAAAGAAGAAGAAGAAGAAGAAGAGATTTCCCCTTTAATAGGAGATGATTGCTCACCAACCATGCTAATGATCAAATAAAAATAAAAACGAAAAGAATAACTACATAAAGGAATTTCTCTATGTTTGTGGAGCATCTTCTTTTGTTAGAGAAGGGTAGATAATTTAGTTTGATGAAACATGAGATTTCTCTGAAAAGTATGTCATTAGAACTAGATGCAAGTATATGGGGGCGCTCTTCTTGGAGCGAGGAATGAAGTGGAGGAGATGGAGAAAGAGGAAGGAGGAGAAGAAGAAGAGAAAGAAGAAGACACGAGCGACGATATCATCGCTCTTCTAAAAGGTTAAAAAAAATAGGTTAAAATTGGCAAAAGGGTCTTTTTTGTGTGTAGTAGAAATCATGATGCCCTTTTCCCTGCACAGCCCGTCTAAGGGGTTTTTCTCAATATGAAATCATCTAAACTTATTTATGCTTATTATTAATACGAGAATATAACAAATTAGATCATGAATTAGGGTCCTTAAAAGTTTAAAAAATATTAGATCTTAAGGTTAGGATTTTTTTTAACGCTTTTTGAAAATCT
This sequence comes from Camphora micrantha, assembly GCA_003546025.1. Classification (NCBI taxonomy): domain Eukaryota; kingdom Viridiplantae; phylum Streptophyta; class Magnoliopsida; order Laurales; family Lauraceae; genus Camphora; species Camphora micrantha. Next base: position 5,368,916 of record QPKB01000002.1, read on the forward strand.
CTCAAAATCTACGGAGACTTAAAATATGAACATAAACATCTTAGAGTTTATTATACCAATAAATAAAATGAATTGCTAAGATTATCGACTTGGGCCACAAAAGTGCAAAAAATATCTATATGGTCGAAGGGGCTTCCAACCCCGCAACATGTTTAGGCGGATACCCCAATTGCTACCTGTACCACTCTTGTTTACATCCACCCTCCTCTAGTATGTAAATGAGAGGGACAAATGGCCTGACTTGCACATAATTTTTCGACCACATTTGCGCATTACATACGTGAATAAGAACAAACAAATGTGATCACCAGGAACTGATGTGCATGTGAATTATTTATATATGTGAATCATTACATGCGAATCGTGTGCAGGAGCCATTCCGAAGCATCTTTATGGATGGGGCACACAAGATTAATTTCCCCCTAACTATATGCATACATACACAAACACATTGTATTGTGGTATACTAAGCCCAACATTTTTTAGCACGACCCATTAACATTGCATGCCTACATCTTCAAAGACAGCCTCCCAAGTTTCATTTTAATTAGAGTGATATATATATATATATATATATCTATTGTTGAATTAGATTTTAATAATATATCATTATGCTTTTACACACAATCAATCGAACGTTACATGTCGTTTAACTTATAGTGGAACTTGGGCAATTTTTGTTAAGGGCTTGTTTGTTAGCATTAATAATACATGTAAATTTAACACACTGGATTCATGCAATACATAGTTAAAAATAAATACGTAAGTCGCTCTTCCAAAAATGAGTATCAAATCACCTTTCCTATTATGGAAATAGTATGTAAGGAAGATGAGAAATTTATAATCAACCGTCACTTTTAATTATTCATTCTCCATCTCCCTTTGATTTACTGGCATTAAAAAGATAAATTATTTGATGCTCAATCTAAAAATTCGGATGTGATCAATTCATTTTTAACAACCACCTAGGGTATATATCCAACGTATTCTACAAACAAATAGGCCCCTATTTCCATTCAGATGGGGACATTCAACATCAATAATTACAACAAGCAAAGGTGGGCCCTTCCATGTTAGTCAACAATGAGCAGCATAAGATCATTTACATAATTAAGATAAGATGACATATGGGATTAGAGACCGAAGAGCCTAGAGCCTATGTCCAAGCCCGTGTGACCCTATGGTCGATTTTCTTCATGACCCGGGCTTGTTGAAACCCTTTTGAGAGATGAATGAGTTCTTTACAAAAATAGAATAAATGGCGAGTTAGACCATACCTCCACAAATGGGGTTTGGATTGGAAGGATGTGAGACCTCAATGATGAAACACTGAAAAAAAAAAAAAAAAAACCCCTGTAAGAATGACCTAAGTGCCTCACCAACGTTTTTGATGAGTGAAAAGACTCTTGCACATCGATTGAAAAATCTAAACCACTCAAAACAATATTAACTTCCCCAAAATTACTCTAATATAAATTGTTCTCATCCCAAGATTAGATTTATTATATAATTAATAATTTGATTAATCAAATTTGTGTGTTGCTACGAAAAACCGGTTCTATGGACAATGTTTCCATGTTCTGTGGAAAACAACTCCTCACCTTAAAAATTGAAAATGGTTTTTTACAGAATTGTAGAAAACTTAGTACATTTTTAATTCCGTCTCGTAATATAGTCGCCGCACCAAATGTGAAACTTTTAAAGGTGCAGAACAGTATTTTTGTTTTTCCATGCCTTTTTCTGCAGAAAAATGACCATAAAAATGCACAATTAATCATTTGATGGGACCTGCTCCTATTGGAGCAAAAATCGAGGGTATACCATTGCAGGTGCATCCTATCATTTTGAGTTGTTCATATTTCCAAAAGGTGCCCCCGACCATAAAGTTCCACTCTTTTACTAACCAAGAGCACGAGTAAAACACAAGCTTGTGTTTTATGTTTGTAGATGAGTAAATGAGAGATGGATGTTAAATTATGAAAAAAGTAAAAATAAAAAATATTAAATTAAAAGTAGAGATGTGTTGATATTCTTGTTTGGATTGTATGGGGGTAAAGTACTAAGGAGAGGGGGAGTGTAAATTAAAAATACGTTTACTACATCATAATTTATTACACTTTCTTTTATAATTAAAAAAAGGCATAATACTTCTCTAGTTAACCTTTTATCAACCAAACATTATGAAGCAAAAAAACATCACATGACTTGCCAATTTTTTACTTCAGTGCTTCACCTTTCACTAGTCCTAGTGCTAAATAACAGGCCATCAAGGATCCAGACTTAAAAAAGAAGGCTTTCACCGTCGGTGTGCTTTTGTCATGTGTGATAAGGCTGGATCCCGTTTACCAAGAGTTGGTGGACACCTTGATCACAATAATTACATCACCAAATGAACCATCCAAGATTAGGATCAAATGAACCATCCAAGATTAGGATCATTTTACAGGTATGGGATGTTAACCTCATTAATCAAGTTTATTCTATTGTAATTTCATCATTTGTGCTTCGTTATTAAAATGGGCCCCATCATGATTTCTATTAATGATGTTAGTAGACACCATCCTTGACCCCTTATTTGAGTGTCACCTGTTATCACCAATATTGAAGATTATCTTCTAAGAAACTGTTGAGATATTTTCAGATTCGGAGTTTTTCTCAGGACATTATCCGAAGAGGTTACATAGTATAAATCATTTTTTCATCGTCGTCATTATCAGAACCTTGTCCCAATTATGTCATAAATTATTTTTAGTAACTAAAATAGTAAATAAACAATGATGAACTTAGAATCCAATAAAAGATTATTTTTTATATATTTTTCTTTTTTATTTTGATATTACCACAATTATTCTACAATAGTTTCGTTTCTATGATATTTTGAAAGCGTCGCAGTATTATCAAGTAAATACCATTCTAGGTGAATATCATTATATGAACATGATATTTTGAAAATATTGTAATAATCCCATTGTAAAGATCACTTTGAGGACATGTTTGTGCAATCGCTTTGATTTGTGTAATTGCTTTTATGCATAAACAAAAAGGAAATGCAGGACATGTTCCTGAAAAAACCCTTTTCCTCAGTTGGTGTGAGTGCTTGTCTTACAGAGAAGTGCCAAAAACAGATTGATTTTCCACAATTTTCATAAAAACCACTTTCACATGGGAGATAGGAAAGATGGAGCATTCCCAGCAGAAAAACTGAAGTCCGCGGCCGCAACAGAAATGTGCCCTAATAGCGCACACATACGCCCCCTTAGTGAGAAGAGAGGATTCCACAAAGAAAAGGAAAATTGGTCTCTACAATCCACCTGACCCCCTTTGTCTACATTTCTCCATATTCAGCACCACATGTATAAATCAATGCAAACAAACATGACAATGTGTAACCATTATACATTAGAATCATTTAAATATGTTAAATAAGTGCAAGGAGGATTTCTTGGTGGCAAGGCTACCTCTGATTTTCTGCGCTCATCAGTTTTCCTCTGTTTGGTGCATAGCTGGGTGCAACCATTTCCTTTTTCAGATTAGCCCCACAGCAACCTTCCATGTCAGCCCTCACTACCCACCCCATCATACAACCCAATAGCCAAATCTTGCCCATAGGCCATAAGCCATATACTGGCTGCTCTACAGAGCCATCAAGTTCTAAAATCAGCCCATCTCCCTGTTTGTATTCATCTACAAATCTGACCTTTCTTTTCTTTTCTGCATGTCTTCCACCTTATCGTGAAAGAAAAGGAGGAATATCTACAATGCAGAAAGCCATGAACTGTAGCTCTAAGCTACCAATGATAATGAGAAAACAGTTTTGTAGTTTTCAAATGAGAACTTCAAGTGAGGGAGGGAAGCTGTGCTCATTTTGCTCTTCCCATGGAGATATGACCAAAGCTTGGGCCTTTATTGTTATTGCAGGGAGCCAAAAGTTAGATATGAGTTAAAAGAAAGTAGGGATTGAAGCCTTCTTCAACTGAGAAGATTGAAGAGTAATGATATTAAAGAATTTCAAGATTCACTACTTTCCATAAATTTCACCGTAAGTTTCATAAGAGGAACTCCTCTCAATTTATACACCAAGATATTTCAAATTCAAAATCAAACTAACTCTTATCCTAATCCTAACAATTATCTAACAATACTCTAACAACTCAATATTCTCTAACATCTCCCGTCAATCACATGATCATTTCAAGGAAATGATTTGTGATGGTTTGACATTAAAAATAAACCCTTTGATCTCGAAAAAAATAATATAAATGACATATATTTTGCATAAATGATCATATCTTCTTCTTTTTAGAGATCACCGTCCGTCTGTTGATCCATCTCTATCGCAACCCGCTCATCTTGAGTCTGTCGGTGCCGATGGTCCACTAGATCAGATCTAACACAATCTCTTTCAGAAGTTTTGAAGATCGTAAGGTTTGAGGTGAAAGGATGGCTAGATGGGAGAAGATGCTGGTTTTCTTTATTGAAATAAAAAAAATATTGACGGTTCAGGATCGTGCCCAGCTTGATCGCAAGATCATCGCTGGGCCCACGCTCTGATACCATAAAGAATTTCAAGATTCACTACTTTCCATAAATTTCACCGTAAGTTTCATAAGAGGAACTCCTCTCAATTTATACACCAAGATATTTCAAATTCAAAATCAAACTAACTCTTATCCTAATCCTAACAATTATCTAACAATACTCTAACAACTCAATATTCTCTAACAGATTTAAGAGTCACTGTGATGGTTCTTTAATTTTCATTCCAAACTGTTTTTTTTTTTTTTTTTCCTAATTTCGTCATGTGGGGGATGGCAAATTCTCTAGCCAAACAGGTCTGGACAGGGTTTCTTAGTATGTAACTTCTGTGGTGTAATTCAATTTTTTTGTGCATGAACATGTTTTCATTAATTAAAAAAAAAAAAAGAAAAGAAAATTATTAGAGCTCATGATCACACCTAACAATTATAACAGCATTATTAAGAGACGCCAGCAAGACTTGATACAAGACTGTTTGATGAATCACATTTATTATCTTATATTACCATCTCTACACAATCAACACAACCAAAAGTACCTTTCGTTTAGCTTATTTTGTCTCTGATTGAGTACCACTTCGCAGTACAAATAAGATCATTTATATGTAAGATACAGCAACGGCAAGGGATTGCTATGCATCAAGATGGCCCCCACAAAAGGGTTAAGAAACATTCCTAGCTAGAATTTCCTCCCTCAATAAAAAAAATGATAAATTTAGAGACTCTGCATGTGTTTATATGGGTGTTTTCTTTAACAATCCCAGTTGCAAAGGGTCGGTCTAAAAATCAGGTTTATCTAAAATCAGTGACTAATGATTTAAGGGCTTCAAAGTTTCAACATTTTTTTTAATTAACAAAATTCATTAATAAAGCAAAACAATACGAGAGAGCTATACTGACAAACTTTATATAAAAAGAAAAGAAAAAAAACTAAATATCGTCTAAGGGAAAGGCCCAAGCTCTCCAGTTTTGCACAAGCATGCCAGTTGGACTGCCCGTAAATTATGGACTAGTAGAAACTCGGGTAGCAATTTCGAATCTGATCTAGACTCTCCATGGAGGACTTTCCATCAAAACATCTAGACTTCGGGGTGGGGTATTCTACAACAGGGAGCCAACCACCCAAACACAATCACTCAAGGAGAAGTTTTTATCTTCCAGAGAGGACGTAGTGCGCTTGGAGGATTCTTATCAATACACAAATGTATCACCCCCGGGAATTTCCATTGCACTTATATCCGTCACCGTAGGAATTGGGTTCAAGCTTTCCTTAACCCCTTCTCATCAATGGACTCCTGACGTATACAAAGGAGTGCGGTTCGTTCGACAAATTCCTACCTCTATATCTATCTTTGAGATGTTTGGATTTTTTAAAACTCCATGGACATGCAAAAGAGAAATGCTATCCCCACTCGGACCAAGACATAACTTTTACCGAAAGTTTATGGTGATCTTTTTGTTCAAATAACAATTAAGGTGAAGTAGGGTCAGGAACAATGAGTCTCTTTATGATAAATAGATCCATTTTGCAAGTTCATTATTACGGGTAATTCCTACAAAGGATCGGATTAATGACGGCAATTAGAATCCTCCGGGTGCACTACATCCTCTCTAGAAGATAGAAACTTCTCCTTGAGTGATTGTTTTTGGGTGGTTGGCACTCTGTGGTAGAATTCTAACCATGGACAATCTCTGTCACTAGAAGGTGTAAGCACCCCCCACCCCTCCCCTCCCCTTTTAGATGCAATTTGTCTGAATAGGAGGAAATAGTGTTTTGTGACCTTACGAATATTTTTTAATCCATCTTTGTTATGGAGGATGGACAAGAAAGTAGAATATGGACAATTTCTAAAGATGACGCTTTCTCGGTCTCTTCATTCTACTCAGCTGAGAGTGGGTAAGTGTCCAGTCTAGAGCATAGCTTTAATCGAACTATAAAACCCACAATTGTCAGGTGTACATTCTAAGAGAAACATGATAAACAATTGTGATTCTCTTAAAAAAGTAAAAAAGATTTCCTATCAATTTACTAGAAATAAAATACCATCATAACCCCCTTATATATTTTTTTTTTCTTGTGTCACTTTTACATCAAACTCTACAAGAAAACATTCGAGTTGTCAATCTACTGATGCAACCCGTCTCTTCGCCATAGATATCCACTATAAGTATATCTTGTTGGAAAAGATTCAAATGTAAGTAATTCCAATATTTTCTGCTACTTTCTTTGATGATAAAACCTTTAAAGGACATGTTTATTTGAACATTTTCAACCTAAAGTAAACAATGAGCTAACAGCATGGAAATCAAAATAACTTTACTCCGTCTTGGAGTTTTCTAGTGGCCCTAAATATTAATATAAATAATTAAAATTACTTGTGGATTGGTATATAAAAAAATTCACCTGTTTTCGCAGTCGGTTGCACAGACGAAAGAGGGGGGATGGGCCTGATAGGTTCACAGTCGGCATAAAAATTTATTATAATTTATACATCCATTCCCAAGATAATAACATTTATTCGGGGTGCTAAAATCCAATATAATTGGGATAAGGCTTTGACGATGATGAAGAAGAATAATCATCACACTATGAGGTATTGATCTAACAATATAGGAGCTCACATAATGATTAATCTGCACCGTCCATTGAAGGAAAATTTTCAACATCACTCTTTCAAATTAATTTAAAACCCGCCAGCTGCCACTTCCAGCGTGTAAACCGCCATCTGGCAGTTTTAAAAAACCACGCTTACAACGGCAGCGAGCTTCCGCGTCCCAAGACCATCGATACCTATAAAGCTTCTTCTGTACGCTTTTTGCTTCTCGCTTCTCGCTTCTCACTTCTCACTCTCTCCCCTTTCTATCTCTCTCTAGCGATTGCTTCTCCTACACGATCAAGAAAAAAACCCAATCTTTTCTTCTCTTGATCTTATACTTATCTATGGAGTTTGCAGATCTTACGAACGAGGATGTTAAGATCTATCCGTGGCGATGCACAGATCCTAAGATCGAAAGCAGCAGCAGATGTTAAAGATCTACCGCTCGTCAGGTATTTTGATCAATCTCTCCCTCTGTCTATCTCTTGAATTCTGTTCTCTGATTTGTTTCTTGATGCATTTTTGAAGATTGTTGTTTGCATTGATTGGGTTTTAGGGTTAGTTTTTGTGTGTGTGATTTCCTTTTATCAGATTGGGGTTTTTTGATTGGTTGAGATGTTGATGTAATGTAATGAGCTCTTTATTTATCGATTTGTCTGGTTTTGATGAATGCAACTTTCCGTGAAAGCTTGTTCTGGTTTAAAAGTGGGGACTTTCGAGCTATCTACCATCCTTACGGAGGGAGCTGATTTCATGAAATTTGCAATGGGTTTAGTTGTAAATCTATATCAGCTAAAGTTAGGGTTTTGACTGTCATGAGATGACTTGAAATATTAGACTGAGATTTTTAATGGTTCTGTAGTGTTGAATTGTGATGTTATTTATGATCATAGATTATGTAATATTTGTATCAGAGTGAACCAATATTGACGGTGGGTCGCTTTGACTGCATCACCTTGCCTTGTCTTTAGTTTTTAACTGAGCTGTAATTCATGTTTTTATGTCTAATTTTTAACTGAGGCCTTGTTAGCATCCTCATACAGTAGAAATCTATCAATTTCTTGTTGGTATGGGTACATCTTCAATTCAGATGGACTTTTAGAGATTGGATATAATGGTGGTTTATGGCTTGAACCCACAACCCTGTTTGGTTGCGACAATGACTACCTTACATTGCGCCACAGGCTTTTTTCAATAATAAATGCTTCTGTGATGTTATATAAGTTGGCTTCTTCTCAAATTAACCTATCCTTGTACAGATTTTCCTTACCACTGGAGGCAAGGGGAATCTCTCTATAGTTTGTTTAGCTGTGAATATCTGGTTTCTGTGAATTCCCCAATTCCTAGATTGGGATTTGGGTGTAAATCAATACCCTATTTTCTTTTTCTTTTTGAATGGGTCTTTCTTTGTCTTCTTCATAAGTGCTGATTTTTAGTATGTCAATGTATCCAATGACATTATAGAGACACTCTTTTAACACGATTGAGTGTCTCCACTAAATGAAAGGATTCCTTATGTAAACTTATAACTAGTAAAAGTAGTAGGATTGTCAACATTAGAGATTTAGGATGGTGATCATAGTTATGATATTGGTTTATTTGGGCTGAAATCGCTGAAATTATTAATCCAAGCGAACGACCCCAACAAAATTTCGGTCCATGTTTTGGACCGGTTTGGCCAAAATTGCATATTTCAGTTGAACAAGTCTGAATTTGCTATTTTTGGTCAAAATCTTGAAAGAAAAAAACAATCATAATTCCTTTATTCCTTACATTCGTTTGACCGAAAGTAGTTGTAGTGATAGTAGTAGAAGAAGAAGTTCATAGCGGGCACCACTGTCGTATGATAGTACAATTACACTAAGAATGAGAGTGATTGCATAGAAAAAAAAGGCAAGGCAGACAAACAAGAAGAAGAAGAGTGTACAATTACACTAAGAATGATAATGATTGGATGTTCAACGGTACCTTTTTTTTTCCCCTTTTTTGCAACACTTTCTATCATGTACCTTAACAAATCTTCAATAGTTATCTCCTTACCTCTGTAATTATCTCCCCATCACCAATTTCCTTTTCTACAATCAGCCCTTTTGCCATTTCCAAAGTTTTGAAGTGATACAAGTCATACACCATAACCAATTCCTTAATATTTAAGGATGGAAGAGAAGCTTTGAAAGGGGCATTCTTTTCTGATGCCCTATATATACTTTTTTCCATATTTCTTTGTTGGATCTATTAAGTTGTTGTATTCCCGAAGTCATTTACAATAACTTATTATCACTTACATCCAAAATAAAAAATAATGGCACTTCCTAAAAATCTACAATTTCTACATTGGTCAAGAAACAACCTCCACAATTATCTGTGACAAAATGTAAATCTTTTAACCAAGTAAGGATGGATGTCACATATTTTCTATCCACAACAAATTTCATGAAACAATGCTCTTAACAAGCAAAGTTTACATGCCATCAATTACCAACGGCAATCAATGCTGACGTCTTTCAACAACAACAAATTTAAATTCACGAAAAGACAATCCTTGATGGCTATGAATTCCTGAATCAACCACAACAACTCGTGCAATTACATCCAAAATCAGAGAAAACAACAATGGTCGCTACTCCTAAAATGTACAATCTTAACAATAATTTGTAATTACCTTCGAGATTAGCAAATGCAACAACCATTGATCACTTCTTACGACATCATAAACTTCTTCCACAAGCTCCAAATTCCAATCATTTAGCCCCAATAATTATTAATTAAAAGAGTACGCCTTTTTACCAAATCAAAAGCATAAAACAAACAAAGGATGACTTCTTTTTAGCAACTCACCAATCCAATGACATCCAAACGACATACATTTTTTTTTAAATCCATAACAACATTAGTTATAATCAATACTCTAACCCAACAACCTTCTTATACAGACAATTAATGCTCAGGACAATAAAAAAAAACAACAATGATTTATTGCAATATATCTTCCTCTTCTCCAGCCCTTATGAACATGAATTCCAGGGACAATTGAAATAACTCATGACTACTTATGTAAAAAATGATAAACAACAACAGTGATCACCTATTCCTAAATCTACAGTCTCAACCAACAGGCATTGATCAAATACAACAACCAATGATCATTTCTCACAAATCATAAATAACCTTTACTGACTATGAACAAATTATTCATATATCTGTCACTGGCCTATATGTTTTTCAATCCATAACAGCCTTCGTTTCAATCTATAATGACTTAACTTGATTTGAACTGGCTTTGTGATATTCTAGTACTATAAAGTACTGGCCTAGTAGAATCAGAGTTCATGTTTGGTTGATAGATGACCTTGATAGACGAAAAAATAAAAATAAGCCTTAGTTTCAACCAATACTTAAACAATCCAATTCCAAACATCAACAATAACAACATGCTCGTGACTTTGGACATCAACGATATATTAAAACACTCACCAATTATAAACATCTCATGATAACTATGAATTCTGTAGTCAACCACAATAACTCACGATCATTTACATTATCAGTACAAAACAGTACATCGTTACGAATCCAAGGGAATTCTAACCTAGAAACGATGGCGTTCATAGTTTTCGATCTGTAGCAATCTTACTCTTAACCAATACCCCAACAACCGAATTCTGCACTCAACAATACGTGCAATGACTGCTGCTCGTGACTTTCTACAACGCCAACTTTCTCCCACACTTGTTATTCTTATAATTCCTTAAATAACAACTCTCGATAACCATGAAGACGACAATAACTTATGATTACACACATTGAACATACGAAAAAACAACAATAGTCTAACCCATGACGACAGACATATTTTTCAATTCTAAACAACCTTAGCTACGATCAATATTATGAAGTCTGACTAACAAGCTTCTAATATCAACAATTAGCCCTCATGACTATCAACAATAACAACATTGATTTATTCCAATTTTTATTTGACTTCTCCAATTAACAACCCTCAATGACCAAGAATTCCTTTGGATGGCCGAAATAACTTATGACAACTTACACCCGTATTTTGAAACAGCAGTGGTAACTTATTCCTAGAATCTGCAATCTCAACCAATAACCATTGGTTAAATCCTTTCATGATTAAGCAAATACATCTACCATTGATCTCTTCTCGCAAATCATAAACAGCATTTCCTCAATGTGATCAATTATTTTAGACTTGTCACCACAATTATCGACGAAAAACTATTTATCTTTCCTTTTTTTTTTCTTTCTTTCTTTCCTTCTCTTTTTTTATTTTTATTTTTTATTTTTTCTGTCTTTCTTTTTTTTATTTTTATGTCTTTCTTTTTTTCTTCTCTGTCTTTCTTTTTTCTTCTGTCTTTCTTTTTCATCTGTCTTTCTCTTCTTTTCTTTTCTTTTCTTTCATTTTTATATTTGTCTTTCTTTTTTTTTTTCCCCTGTCTTTGTTTTATTTTTTCTTTAATCAATCATTCAAATTTGTCACCACAAATATCGGCAACAATACTTTTTTCTTATAATATCAGCGACAAAACAATACATCTTTGCCAATCAAAGGGCATCAAACCAACTAAGGATGACACTCATTTTTCAATTCACAACAACCTTATTTCAATCCACGAGGACTTAATTTGACTTGTATTGCCTTTGTCATTTTCCAGTGCTATAAAGAGAAACAATCTCTATAGACTATGATCAATTATTCATAGTTGTCAGCATAATTATCAGCGACAAAACAATACATCTTCACCAATCAAGGGGCGTCAAACCAACTAAGGATGACCTGCGTATTTTTCGATCCATAACAGCCTTAGTTCAATCAATGACGACTTAAACCGACTCATATTGGCTTTGTGATCTTCCAGTTCTATGAAGATAAACAGCCTTTGCATGCTACAACCATTTCCGACTATGATCAATTATTCAGACTTGTTACCACAATTATTGGCGACAAAACTATATATCTTTTCCAATCAAGGGGCAACAAAACCCACTAAGGAAGACATACATATTTTTTAATTCGTAACCTTAGTTCAATCCATGACGACTTAGATTGACTCTTATTGGCTTTGTGATATTCCAGTGCTTTAAAGAGAAACAACCTTTTCAGGCTTTGATCAAATTATTTAGACTTGTCATCGCAATTATCAGTGACAAGACTATACACCTTTGCCAATCATACCAACAAAAGATGACATATGTATTTTTCAATCCATAACATCCTATTTCAAGCAAAGGTGACTTACCCAGACTTGTCTTGGGTTTATGATATTCCAATGCTATAGTTCTGGGTGTGCGATACTCCAGTTTTTTTTTAGATGATAGATAACAACAAACGTCACGTGTCAACAATACCAAACAACATTATATGCTAGCGACTTCGAACATTCGCCTTTTATAAACATCCCACGATCACTATGAATTCCGGAATCAACCACAATAACTCGCGATCATTTACATTATCAATACAAAACAATATATCCTTACAAATCCAAAGGAATTTTAACCTAAAAAGGATAGTGTTCATTGTTTTCAATCCGCAACAAACTTACTCTTGATCCATACCTTAACAAGCCAATTCTGTGCTTAACATTACGTCTGCCAGTTAGTGCTCATGACTTTCAACAACTTTCTCCCACCCTTCTTAATTCTTATAATTCCTTAAAAATAACTACTCTCGATAACCATGAATTTCCGAGTCAATATTCTGAAGTCTGACCAACAACCTTCTCAGACTATAATCAATTATTCAAACTTATCACCACAATTTTCAACGACAACTTTTTTTTTTTTTTGAATAACATGAACTACAAAATTATACATCTTGCCAATCAAGTGGCATCAACCTAACTGAGGATGACATACATATTTTTCAATCCATAACAACCTTAGTTCAATCCATGGTGACTTAACCTGATTTGTATTGGCTTTATGATATTCCAATGCCGAAGAGGAAAAACCTTATGAAACTTTGATCATTTTTGCATTCTTGTCACGACAATTATTTGTAACCACTGTACATCTTTGCCAATAAAGGGGCATTAAACCAACTAAGGATAACATACGTATTTTTCAATCTATAACAACCTTATTTCAATCAATGACGACCTAACCTAACTCCTATTTGCTTTGTGATATTCCAGTGCTATAAATGTAAGCAACTTTTTCAGACTATGATCAGTTATTCAGACTTGTCGCAACAATTATTAGCTACAAAAGCTATACATCTTTGCCAATCAAGAGGCATGAAACCAACTAAGGTTGATGTACGTATTTTTCAATTCGTAACAACACTAGTTCTATCCATCGTGACTTAACCTGACTCGTATTGGATTTGTGATATTCCAATCTACAAAGATAAAGAATCTTTGCAGACTATGATCAATTATTCAGACTTTTCATCGCAATTATTGGCTTTGCAGACCATGACAACTTAATCCAACTCGTATTGGCTTCATGATATTCCAGTTCTTTAAAGTTCTGGCTGTGAGTAACTCCTATTTTTGTCTAGATGATAAATGACCTCCAAAGATTAAAAAAACAGAAGCAAACTTCGCGTGTTAACACAGAACCAACCAACATTTTGTGCTCGTAACTTCAGACAACAACAATGTATTAAAAAATTCGCCATTTATAAATATCCCATGATGGCTATGGATTTTGGAGTCACCCGCCCTAACTCAAGATCATGTACATTATCAATAGTAAGCAGTACATCTTTACGAATTCAAGGGTATTATAGCATAAGAGGATTTTTGAGATTTGCCCTTTAGACCATGTCTAAATTCACGATTCAGTCATGATTTCATATAATGGGAGAGATGGCAAATTTTTTGGGCCAAAAATGAGAATCACCTATCTGTTCTTCCTTCAATTAGCACTCGTTCCTATTGAAATGATGCTCCGTCAATTATCACCCTCTCTTCGCTAAATGAACCTCCATATCATTCAAGGAGATGAAAAAAATCATATGGAGCAATTAATTTGAATGATATAAATAACATTTAATAGGTCTTCTTCCAGGTGCGAGAGAGAGTTAGGACTCGTTTCATGATAGGTTTTGCTTGGTTATGATGGTGGGTTAATATGCCAATCAGGCCGAGGAGGAAAACGATAGATTTAAGAGAGTGCGATTAGAAATTCTATTTCTCATTAAATAATAAATCTCAATATCTCAATGCGACATGTCGAATAACCCTTTTGAAAAAAACTCTCTAGGTTTCATCGTTGCTATTTTAACTAAATCCATTGCAAGCAACGAATGGAGATTGGAGGAGGGCAATGATTTAAACTCTCTTATCTTGGGAATTTGTTTGGGAAAGATTCAAAATCGTTGCATTTTACACTGAAAAGCATGCAGAGAGAGATTGAGTTCTACCACTAATAGATGCTGAATGTAATCCTAAATCTATTTTGTTAAAGGGCACTGAAAAGATTGTTGACCCGATGACTCATTCCTCTCTCCGAAAACCATGCACTATTGAACACAACGAATATTTCTTCGCTAGAAGCCTCTGTATGCGTCTTTATGGAAATGCATTCGAGGCCATGAGAGATTCTTCATTGCTTTTTTAACTAGATGCACAGTAAGCAACGGATGGAAACCGGAGGAGGGAAACGATTAGAGGTCTCTTATTATCGGAATTTTTTTGGGAAAGACTCGTAATTGTTCCATTTTACAGTGAAAAGCATGGGGAGAGAGGTTGAGTTCTACCACTTGTAGATGCCTAATGTAATCCTAAGTACACTTTGTTAAAGGGCATCGAAAAGCTTGTTGACCCGAGGACTCATTCCTCTTTCCGAAAACCATGCACTACTCAACACAATGAATATTTCTTCGCTAAAAGCCTCTATTTGTGTGCGTTTTATGGAAATGCATGCGAGGTCATGATAGATTCTTCGTTGCTTTTTTAACTAAACGCTCTGCAAGCAACGGACGGAAACCGGAGGAGGGCAATGATTTGAGGTCTCTTTTCATAGGAATTTGTTTGGGAACGATTCAAAATCGTTGCATTTTACACTGAAAAGCGTGGTGAGAGAGGTTGAGTTGTACCACTTCTAGATGCCTAATTTTATCCTAAATCCATTTTGTTGAAGGCCAAGGAAAATATTTTGTTGAAGGCCACGAAAAAGATTGGCGATTCGTGGACTCCATCCTCTCTCCGCAAACCATGCTCTAGTCATCACATTGAATATTTTTTCACCACAAGCCGCTGTTTGTATGCGTTTTATGGAAATGCATCCGATGCCATGTTAGATTCTTCGTTGCTTTTTTAACGGAATGCACTGCAAGCAATGGATGGAAACCATAAGAGGGCAACGATTTGAGGTCTCTTATTATAGGACTTTGTTTGGGAAAGACTCAAAATCTTTCCATTTTAGTCCGAAATGCATGGGGAGCGAGGTTGAGTTATACCACTACTATATGCCTAATGTAATCCTAAATCCACTTTGTTAAAGGGCACTGAAAAGATTGTTGACCCGAGGATTCATTCCTCTCTCCGAAAACCATGCACTACTCAACAAAATGAATATTTCTTCGCTAGAAGCCTCTGTTTGTGTGCGTTTTATGGAAATGCATTCGAGGCCATGATATATTCTTCGTTGCTTTTTAACTAGATGCACTTCAAGCAACGGATGGAAACCAGAGGATGACAACGATTTGAGGTCTCTTATTATTGGAATTTGTTTGGGAAAGACTCATAATCGTTCTATTTTTACAGTGAAAAGCTTGGGGAGAGAGGTTGGGTTCTACCACTTGTAGATGCCCAATGTAATCCTAAATCCACTTTGTTAAAGGGCACTGAAAAGCTTGTTGACCCGATGACTCATTCCTCTCTCCGAAAACCATGCACTACTCAACACAATGAATATTTCTTCGCTAAAAGCCTCTGTTTGTGTGCGTTTTATGGAAATGCATGCGAGGCCATGATAAATTCTTCGTTGCTTTTTTAACTAAACGCACTTCAAACAACGGATGGAAACCGGAGGAGGGCAATGATTTTTGGTCTCTTTTCCTCGGAATTTGTTTGGGAAAGACTCAAAATCGTTGCATTTTACACTGAAAAGCATGGGGAGAGAGGTTGAGTTCTACCACTTCTAGATGCCTAATTTTATCCTAAATCCACTTTGTTAAAGGGGCATGGAAAAGCTTGTTGACCTGACGACTCATTCCTCTCTCCGAAAACCATGCACTACTCAACACGATGAATATTTCTTCGCTAAAAGCCTCGGTTTGTGTGTTTTATGGAAATGCATGCGAGGCCATGATAGATTCTTCGTTGCTTTTTTGACTAAACGCACTCCAAGCAACAGATGGAAACCGGAAGAGGGCAACGATTTGAGGTTTCTTATTATAGGAATTTGGTTGGGAAAGACTGAAAATCGTTGTATTTTACACTGAAAAGCGTGGATTGGGAGGTTGAGTTCTACCACTTGTAGATGCCTAATGTAATCCTAAATCCACTTTGTTAAAGGGCACTGAAAAGATTGTAGACCCGACGACTCATTCCTCTCTTCGAAAACCATGCAGAACTCAACACAATGAATATTTCTACGCTAGAAGCCTGTTTTTATGTGCGTTTTATGGAAATGCATTCGAGGCCGTGATAGATTCTTCGTTGCTTTTTTAAGTAGATGCACTGCAAGCAAAGGATGGAAACCGAAGGTGGCAACGATTTGAGGTCTCTTATTATAGGAATTTGTTTGGGAAAGACTCATAATCGTTCCATTTTTCAGTGAAAGGCATGGGGAGAGAGGTTGAGTTCTACCACTTGTAGATGCCTAATGTAATCCTAAATCCACTTTCTTGAAGGGCATTGAAAAGCTTGTTGACCCGATGACTCATTCCTCTGTCTGAAAACCATGCACTTCTAAACACAATGAATATTTCTTCGCTAAAAGCCTCTGTTTGTGTGCGTTTTATGGAAATGCATGTAAGGCCATGATAGATTCTTCGTTGCGTTTTTTACTAAACGCTCTACAAGCAACGGAAGGAAACCGGAGGAGGGTAATGAGTTGAGGTCTCTTTTCATAGGAATTTATTTGGGAACGACTCAAAATCGTTGCATGGATGGAAACCGGAGGAGGGCAATGATTTGAGGTCTCATAGGAATTTGTTTGAGAACGTCTCAAAATCGTTGCATGTTACACTGCAAAGCGTGGGGAGAGAGGTTGAGTTCTACCACTTCTAGATGTCTTATTTTATCCTAAATCCATTTTGTTGAAGGGCACGGAAAAGATTGGCGATTCTTGGACTCCTTCCTCTCTCCGCAAACCATGCTCTAGCCATCACATTAAAAAATTGTTTCGCTACATGCCTATGTTTGTATGCGTTTTATGGAAATGCATCAAATGCCATGATAGATTCTTCGT
The DNA here is from genome assembly GCA_003546025.1 of Camphora micrantha. Classification (NCBI taxonomy): domain Eukaryota; kingdom Viridiplantae; phylum Streptophyta; class Magnoliopsida; order Laurales; family Lauraceae; genus Camphora; species Camphora micrantha. The sequence goes on from QPKB01000002.1 coordinate 5,386,437, forward strand.
TGCTTTTTTAACTTAATGCACTGCAAGCGACAGATGGAAACCGGAAGCGGGCAACGATTTGAGGTCTCTTATTATAGGAATTTGTTTAGGAAAGACTGAAAATCGTTGCATTTTGCACTGAAAAGAGTGGGGAGGGAGGTTGAGTTCTACCACTTGTTGATTCCTAATCTAATTGTAAATCCACTTTGTTTAAGGGCACTGAAAAGATCGTTGACCCGAGGACTCACTCCTCTCTCCGAAAATCATGCACTACTCAACACAATGAATATTTCTTCGCTAAAAGCGTCTGTTTGTTCGCATTTTATGGAAATGCATTCGAGGCCATAATAGATACTTCGTTTCTTTTTTAACTGAATGCACTGCAAGCAACAAATGGAAACCGGATGAGGGCAACGATTTGAGGTCTCTTAATATAGGAATTTGTTTGGGAAAGACTCATAATCGTTGCATTTTACACTAAAAAGCGTGGGGAGGGAGGTTGAGTTCTACCACTTGTTGATGCCTAATCTAATCCTAAATCCACTTTGTTAAAGGGCACCGAAAAGATTGTTGACTCGAGGACTCATTCATCTCTCCGAAAACCATGCACTACTCAACAAAATGAATATTTCGTCGCTAAAAGCCTATTTTTGTGTTCGTTTTATGGAAATGCTTGCGAGGCCATGATAGATTCTTTGTTGCTTTTTTAACTAAACGCTCTGCAAGCAACGGATGGAAACCGGAGGAGGGTAATGTTTTGAGGTCTCTTTTCATAGGAATTTGTTTGCGAAAGACTCAAAATCGTTTAAGCACTGAAAAGCGTGGGGTGAGAGGTTGAGTTCTACCACTCCTAGATGCCTAATTTTATCCTAAATCCATTTTGTTGAAGGGCAAGGAAAAGATTAGAGATTCGTGGACTCCTCCCGCTCTCCGCAAACCATGCTTTAGTGATCACATTGAATTTTTTTTTCACTACTAGCGTCTGTTTGTGTGCGTTTTATGGAAATGCATCCGATGCCATGATAGATTCTTCGTTTCTTTTTTAACTAAATGCACTGCAAGCAACGGATGGATACCGGAAGAGGGCAACGATTTGAGGCCTGTTATTATAGGAATTTGTTTGGGAAAGACTGAAAATTGTTGCATTTTACACTGAAAAGCATGGGGAGGGAGGTTGAGTTGTACCATTTGTTGATGCCTAATGTAATCCTATATCCATTTTGTTAAAGGGCACTGAAAAGATTGTTGACCCGAGGACTCATTCCTCTCTCCGAAAACCATGCACTACTCAACACAATGACTATTTCTTCGCTAGAAGCCTCTGTTTGTATGCGTTTTATGGAAATGCATTCGAGGCCATGATAGATTCTTCGTTGCTTTTTTAACTAGTTGCACTGCAAGCGACAGAAGGAAACAAGAGGAGGGCAACGATGTGAGGTCTCTTATTATAGGTATTTGATTGGAAAAAACTCATAATCGTTCCATTTTACAGTGAAAAGCATGGGGCTAGTGATTGAGTTCTACCACTTGTAGATGCCTAATGTAATCCCAAATCCACTTTGTTAATGGGCACGAAAAAGCTTGTTGACCTGAGGTCTCATTCCTCTCTCCGAAAACCATGAACTTCTCAACACAATGAATATTTCTTCGCTAAAAGCCTTGGTTTGTGTGCGTTTTATGGAAATGCATGCGAGGCCATGATAGATTCTTCATTGCTTTTTTAACTAGACACACTCCAAGCAACGGATGGAAACCGGAAGATGGCAACGATTTGAGATCTCTTATTGTAGGAATTTGTTTGGGAAAGACTGAAAATCGTTGCATTTTACACTTAAAAGTGTGGATAGGGAGGTTGAGTTCTTCCACTTGTTGATGTCTTGTGTAATTCTAAATCCACTTTGTTAAAGGGCACGAAAAAGATTGTTGACCCGTGGACTCATTCCTCTCTCCGAAAACCATGCACTACTCTACACAATGAATATTTCTTTGCTAGAAGCCTCTTTTTGTGTTCGTTTTATGGAAATGCATTCGAGGCCATGATCTTCGTTGATTTTTTAAGTAAATGCGCTGCAAGCAACGGATGGAAACCGGAGGAGGGCAATGATTTGAGGTCTCTTATTATTGGAATTTGTTTGGGAAAGACTCATAATCGTTCCATTTTACAGTGAAAAGCATGGGGAGAGAGGTTGCGTTCTACCACTTGTGGATGCCTAATGTAATCCTAAATCCACTTTGTTAATTGGCACTGAAAAGCTTGTTGACCCGAGGACTCATTCCTCTCTCCGAAAACCATGCACTACTCAGTACAATGAATATTTATTCGCTAAAAGTTTATTTTCCTTCCCATTCTTCGTTGCTTTTTTAACTGAACGCACTGCAAGCAACAGATGGAAACCGGAGGAGGGCAATGATTTGAAGTCTCTTTTCATAGGAATTTGTTGGGGAATGACTCAAAATCGTTGCATTTTACACTAAAAAGCGTGGGAAGAAAGGTTGAGTTCTACCACTTGTAGGTGCCTAATTTAATCCTTAATCAATTTAGTTGACTGGCAAGGAAAAGAGTGGTGATTCGTCGACTCCTTCCTCTCTTCGCAAACCATGCTCTAGTCATTACATTGAATATTTTTTTGCCATAAGCGGTTGTATGTGTGCGTTTTATGGAAATGCATCCGATGCCATGATAGATTCTTTGTTGCTCTTTTAACTGAATGCATTGAAGGTAGCGGATGGAAACCGGAGGAGGGCAATGATTTGAGGTCTCGTATTATAGGAATTTGTTTGGGAAAGACTCATAATCGTTCCATTTTACAGTGAAAGGCATGGGGAGAGAGGTTGTGTTCTACCACTTGTAGATGCCTAATGTAATCCTGAATCCGCTTTGTTAATGGGCTTTGAAAAGCTTGCTGACCTGAGGACTCGTTCCTCTCTCCAAAAAATGTGCACTACTCAACACAATGAATATTTCTATGCTAAAAGCCGTTTTATGGAAATGCAAGCGAGGCTGTGATAGATTCTTCGTTGCTTTTTTAGTTAAACGCACTGCAAGTAACGGATGGAAACCGGAGGAGAGCTATGATTTGAGGTCTCTTTTCTTAGGAATTTGTTTGGGAAAGACTCAAAATCGTTGCATTTTACACTGAAAAGCGTGGGGAGAGAGGTTGAGTTCCACCACTTCTAGATGCCCAATTTTAACGTTAATCCATTGTGTTGAAGGGCAAGGAAAACTTTGGCGATTCATGGACTCCTTCCTCTCTCCGCGAACCATGCTCTAGTTATCACACTGAATATTTTTTCGCTACAACCCTCTTTTTGTGTGCATTTTATGGAAATGCATTTGATGCCATGATAGATTCTTCGTTGCTTTTTAAACTGAATGTGCTGCATTCAACGGATCGAAACCGGAAGAGGGCAACGATTTGATGTCTGTTATTATAGGAATTTGTTTGGGAAAGACTGAAAATCGTTGCTTTTTTCACTGAAAAGCGTGGATAGGGTGGTTGTGTTCTTCCACTTGTTGATGCCTAATATTATCCTAACTCCACTTTGTTAACGGGCACTAAAAAGATTGTTGACCCGAGGACTCATTCCTCTCTCCGAAAACCATGCACTACTCAACACAATGAATATTTCTTTGCTCGAAGCCTCCTTTTGTGTTCGTTTTATGGAAATGCATTCGAGGCCATGATAGATTCTTTGTTGATTTTTTAAGTAAATGCGCTGCAAGCAATGGATGGAAACCAGAGGAAGGCAACGATTTGAGGTCTCTTATTATTGGAATTTGTTTGGGAAAGACTCATAATCGTTCCATTTTACAGTGACAAGCATGGGGAGAGAGGTTGCGTTCTACCACTTGTAGATGCCTAATGTAATCCTAAATCCACTTTGTTAAATGGCATTGAAAAGCTTGTTGACCTGAGGACTCATTCCTCTCTCCGAAACCATGCACTACAGAACACAATGAATATTTCTACTCTAAAAGCCTCTGTTTGTGTGTGTTTTATGGAAATGCATGCGAGGCCATGATTGATTCATCGTTGCTTTTTTTAACTAAATGCTCTGTAAGCAATGGATGGAAACCGGAGGGGGGCAATGATTTGAGGTCTCTTTTCATAGGAATTTGTTTGGGAAAGACTCAAAATCATTGCATTTTACACTGAAAAGTGTGGGGAGAGAGGTTGAGTTCTACCACTTCTAGATGCCTAATTTTATCCTAAATCCATTTTGTGTGAGGGCAAGGTAAAGATTGGCGATTCGTGTACTCCTTCCTCTCTCCGCAAACCATACTCTAGTCATCACATTGAATATTTTTTTGCTACTACCCTCTGTTTGTGTGGGTTTGATGGAAATGCATCCGATGCCATGATAGATTTTTCGTTGCTTTTTTAAATGAAAGCAAGCAACGGATGGAAACCAGAAGGGGGCAACGATTTGAGGTCTCTTATTATAGGAATTGTTTTTGGAAAGACTGAAAATCTTTGCATTTTACATTGAAAAGCGTGGGGAGGGAGGTTGAGTTCTACCACTTGTTGATGCCTAATGTAATCTTGAATCCACTTTGTTAAAGGGCTTTGAAAAGATTGTTGACCTGAGGACTCGTTCCTCTCTCCGAAAACCATGCACTACTCAACACAATGAATATTTCTTCGCTGGAAGCCTCTGTTTGTGTACTACTTATTGAAATGCATTCGAGGCCGTGATAGATTCTTCGTTTCTTTTTTAATTAGTTGCACTGCTTGCAACGGATGGAAACCGGAGGAAGGCAACGATTTGAGATCTCTTATTATAGGAATTTGTTTGGGAAAGACTCATAATCTTTCCATTTTATTGTGAAGAACATGGAGAGAAAGGTTGAGTTTTACCACTTGTAGATGCCTAATGTAATCCTAAATCCACTTTGTTAGAGGGCACTTAAAGCTTGTTGACCCGAGGACTCATTCCTCTCTCCGAAAACCATGCACTACTCAACACAATGAATATTTCTTCGTTAGAAGCCTCTGTTTTTGTGCGTTTTATGGAAATGCATTCGAGGCTATTATAGATTCTTCGTTGCTTTTTAACTAAATGCACTGCAAGCAACGGATGGAAATCGGAGGAGGGCAATAATTTTAGGTCTTTTTTCATAGGAATTTGTTTGGAAACGACTCAAAATCGTTGCATTTTACACTGAAATGCTTGGGGAGAGAGGTTGAGTTCTACCACTTCTAGAAGGCTAATTTTATCGTATGTCCATTTTGTTGAAAGGCCAAGAAAAGATTGGCGATTCGTGGAATCCTTCCTCTCTCAGCAAACCATGCTCTAGTCATCACATTGTATATTTTTTCATTACAACCCTCTGTTTGTGTACGTTTTATGGAAATGCATCTGATGCCATGATAGATTCTTCGTTGCTTTTTTAACTGAATGCACTGCAAGCAACGGATGGAAAGTAGAAGAGGGCAACGATTTAAGGTCTCTTATTATAGGAATTTGTTTGGGAAAGATTGAAAATCGTTGCATTTTACACTGAAAAGCGTGGATAGGGAGGTTGAGTTCTTCCACTTGTTGATGCCTAATGTAATTCTAAATCCACTTTGTTAAAGGGCACTGAAAAGATTGTTGACGCGAGGACTCATTCCTCTCTTCGAAAACCTTGCAGTACTCAACACAATGAATATTTTTTCGCTAAAAGCCTTTGTTTTTGTGAGTTTTATGAATATTCAAGCGAGGCCATGATAGATTCTTTGTTGCTTTTGTAACTAAATGCTCTGCAAACAACGGATGAAAACCGAAGGAGGGCAAATATTTGAGGTCTCTTTTCATAGGAATTTGTTTGGGAACGACTCAAATTCGTTGCATTTTACAGTGAAAAGCGTGGGGAGAGAGGTTGAGTTCTACCACTTGTAGATGCCTAATTTAATCTTAAATCCATTTTGTTGAAGGGCAAGGAAAGATTGGCGATTTGTGGACTCCTTCCTCTCTCCGCAAACCATGTTCTAGTCATCCCATTGAATATTGTTTTGCTACGTGCATCTGTTTGTGTGCGTTTTATGGAAATGCATGCGAGGCCATGATAGATTCTTGGTTTCTTTTTTTACTAAATTCACTGCAAGCAACGGATGGACACTGGAGGAGGGAAATGATTTGAAGTCTCTTATCATGGGAATTTGTTTGGGAAAGACTCAAAATCGTTCCATTTTAGTCCGAAATGCATGGAGGGAGAGGTTGAGTTCTACCACTAATAGATGCCTAATGTAATCCAAAATCCACTTTTTTAAAGGGAACTAATACGCTTGATGACCTGAGTACTCATTCCTTTGTCCAAAAACCATGCACTAGTCAATACAATGAATATTTCTTCGCTAGAACCCTCTGTTTGTTTGCCTTTTATAGAAATGCATGTGAGGCCATGATAGGTTCTTCGTTGCATTTTTTAACTAAATGCACTGCAAGCGACGGATGGAATCTAGAGGAGGGCAATGATTTGGGGTCTCTTTATTATAGTAATTTGTTTGGGAAAGACTCAAAATCGTTGCATTTTACACTCAAAAGCATGGGGAGAGAGGTTGAGTGGTAGATGCCTAATTTCATCCTAAATACATCTTGTTGAATGGCAAGTATAAGATTGGCGATTAGTGGCCTCATTCCTCTCTCTGCATACCATGCATTAGTCAACACAATGAACAGTTCTTCGCTAGAAGCCTCTGTTTGTGAGCGATATATAGAAATGCACGCGAGGCCAATTTAGATTAATCATTGCTTTTTTTACTAGATGTGTTGCAGGCATCGGATGGAAATCGGAATACGGCAATGATTTGAGGTCTCTTATTGTGAAATTTGTTTGGGAAAGACTCAAAATCGTTGCATTCTACACCGAAAAGCGTGGGGAGAGAGGTTGAGTTCTACCACTTGTAGATGCCTAATTTAATCCTAAATCCATTTTGTTGAATGGCAAGGAAAAGAGTGGCGATTCGTGGACTCACTCCTCTCTCCGCAAACCATGCTAGTCATCACATTGAATATTTCTTCTCTACAAGCCTCTGTTTGTGTGCGTTTTATGGAAATTCTTCCGGGGCAAGGATAGATTCTTTGTTGCCTTTTTGACTTGATGCACTGCAGAAAACGGATGGAAACTGGAATATGGCAATGATTTGATGTCTCTTATCCTGGAATTTGTTTGGGAAAATCGTTGCATTTTACACCAAAAAGCGTGGGGAGAGAGGTTGAGTTCTACCACTTGTATATGCCTAATTTAATCCTAAATCCATTTGGTTGGTGAAAGGCAAGGAAAAAATTGGCGATCCATGGACTCGTTCCTCTCTCCGCCAACCGTGCTCTAGTCATCACATTGAATATTTCTTCGATAAAAGCCAGTGTTTGTCTGCATTTTATGGAAATGCGTCCGAGGCAATGATAGATTCTTTGTTGCTTTTTTAACTAAATGCACAGCAAGCAACGGATTGACACCGGCGGTGGGAAATGATTTGAAGTCTCTTGTCATGGGAATTTGTTTGGAAAAGACTCAAAATCGAACCATTTTAGTCTGAAATGCATGGGGTGAGAGGTTGAGTTCTACCACTAATAGATGCCTAATGTAATCCTAAATCCACTTTGTTAAAGGGCACTGGAAACCTTGATGACCCGAGGACTCATTCCTTTCTCCGTAAGCCATGCTCTTGTCATCACATTGAATATTTCTTCGCTACAAGCCTCTGTTTGTGTATGTTTTATGGAAATGCATGCGAGGCCATGATAGATTCGTGGTTGCTGTTTTAGCTAAATTCACTGCAAGCAACGGATGGACACCGGAGGGAAATGATTTGAAGTCTCTTATCATGGGAATTTGTTTGGGATAGACTCAAAATCGTTCCATTTTAGTCCGAAATGCGTGGGGGTAGGGGTTGAGTTCTACCACAAATAGATGCCTAATGTAATCCAAAATCTACTTTTTTAAAGGGCACTGAAAAGCTTGATGACCTGAGGACTCATTCCTCTGTCCGAAAACCATGCACCAGTCAATATAATGAATATTTCTTCGCTAGAAGCCTCTGTTTGTGGGCGCTTTATAGAAATGCATGCGAGGCCATGATAGATTCTTCGTTGCATTTTTTAACTAAATGCATTGTAAGCGACGGATGGAATCCAGAGGAGAGCAACAATTTGAGGTCTCTTGTCTTAGTAATTTGTTTGGGAAAGACTCAAAATCGTTGCATTTTACACTGAAAAGCGTGGGGAGAGAGGTTGAGTTCTACCACTTGTAGTTGCCTAATTTAATCCTATATCCATTTTGTTGAAGGGCAAGGAATAAATTGGCAATTCGTGGACTCACTCTCTCCGCAAACCATGCTCTAGTCATCACATTGAATATTTCTTCGCTTCAAGCCTCTGTTTGTGTGCGTTTTTTGGAAATTCGTCCGGGGTAGGGATAGATTCTTCGTTGTTTTTTTAACTAATTGCAATGTGAGCAACGGATTAAAACGGGAAGAGGGCAATGATTTGAGGTCTCTTATCATAGAAATTTAATTGGAAAAGACTCAAAATCGTTGCATTTTACGCTGAAAAGTGTGGGGAGAGAGGTCCACTTATAGATGCTTAATTTAATCCTAAATTGATTTGGTTGAAGGGCAAGGAAAAGATTGGCGATCTGTGGATTCATTCCTCTCTCCGCAAACCATGCTCTAGCCATCAAATTGAATATTTCTTCGCTAGAAGACTGTGTTTGTCTGCATTTTATGGAAATGCATCCGAGGCCATGATAGATTCTTTGTTGCTTTTGCAACTAAATGCACTGCAAGCAACGGATGGAATCCAAAAGAGGGCAATGATTTGAAGTCTGTTATCCTGGGAATCTGTTTGGGAAAGACTCAAAATCATTCTGTTTTAGTTCGAAATGCATGGGGAGAGAGGTTGAGTTCTACCACTAATAGATGCCTAATGTAAACCTAAATCCACTTTTTTAAAGGGCCCTGAAAAGCTTGATGACCCGATGACTCGTTCCTCTGTCCGAAAAACCATCACTAGTCAATACAATGAATATTTCTTCGCTAGATGCCTCTATTTGTGTGCGTTTTATAGAAATGCATGCGAGGCAAAGATTCTTCGTTGCTTTTTTAACTAAATGCACAGCAAGCAACAGAAGGAATCCAGAGGAGGGCAATGATTTGAGGTCTTTTATCATAGTAAGTTGTTTGGGAAAGACTTAAAATCGTTATAATTTACACTGAAAAGTGTGAGGAGAGAGGTTGTGTTCTACTACTTGTAGATGCTTAGTTTAGTCCTAAATCCATCTTGTTGAAGGGCGAGTAAAAGATTGGCGATCAGTGGACTCATTCCTCTCTGCGCAAACCATGCTGTAGTCATTACATTGAATATTTCTTCGCTAGAAGCCTTTGTTTGTCTGTGTTTTATGGAAATGCATCTGAGACCATGTAGATTCTTTGTTGCTTTTTTAACTAAATGCACTGCAAGCAACAGATGGACACCGAAGGAGAGAAATGATTTGAAGTCTCTTATCGTGGGAAATTGTTTGGGAAATACTCAAAATCATTCCATTTTAGTCCCAAATGCATGCGGAGAGAGGTTGAGTTCGCCTAATGCAATCCTAAATCCACTTGGTTAAAGGGCATTGAAAAGCTTGATGACCCGAGAACTCATTCCTCTGTTCTAAAACCATGCACTATTCAACATATTGAATACTTCATCGCTAGAAGCCTCTGTTTGTGTGCGTTTCATGGAAATGCATGCGAGGCCATGATATATTGTTCGTTGCTTTTTTAACTTGATGCACTACAAGCAACGAAAGGAAACCGGAAGATGGCAAAGATTTGAGTTCTCTTATCATAGGAATTTGGTTGGGAAAGACTCAAAATCCTTGCATTTTACACTGAAAAGTGTGGGGAGAGAGGTTGAGTTCGACCACTTGTAGATGCCTAATTTAATCCTAAATCCGTTTTGTTGAAGGGCGAGGAAAAGATTGGCGATCTGTGGACTCATTCATCTCTCCACAAACCATGCTTTAGTCATCACATTGAATATTTCTTCGTTACTGGCCTCTGTTTGTGTGCGTTTGATGGAAATGCATCCGAGGCCATGATAGATTCTTCGTTGTTTTTTTTATCTAAAAGTACTGCAAGCAACGAATGGAAACGGAAAGAGGGCAAAGACTTAAGTTCTACTTAAGGTCTCTTATGATAGGAATTTGTTTGGGAAAGACTCAAAATCATTGCATTTTACAATGAAAAGGGTGGGAGAGAGGTTGAGTTCAAACACTTGTAGATGCGTAATTTAATCCTAAATCCATTTAGTCGAAGGGCGACGAATAGATTGGCGATCCATGGACTCATTCCTCTCTCTGCAAACCCCGCTCTAGTCATCACATTGAATATTTCCTCGCTACAGGTCTGTTTGTGTGCGTTTGATGGAAATACATCCGAGGCCATGATAGATTCTTCGTTGTTTTTTAACTAAAAGCACAGCAAGCAATGGACGGAAACGGGAAGAGGGTAAAGACTAGGGTTCTCTTTTGATAGGAATTTGTTTGGGGAAGACTCAAAATCATTGCATTTTACACCGAAAAGGGTGGGGAGAGAGATTGAGTTTGATCACTTATAGATGCGTAATTTAATCCTAAATCCATTTTGCTGAAGGGCGAGGAAAAGATTGGCGATCCGTGGACTCATTCCTCTCTCCGCAAACCACGCTGTAGTCATCACATTGAATATTTCTTCGCTACAAGCCTTTGTTTGTGTGTGTTTGAATGGAAATGCATCAGAGGCCATGATAGATTCTTCGTTGCTTTTTTAACTAAAAGCACTGCAAGCAACAGATTGAAATGGGAAGAGGGCAAAGACTTGAGGTCTCTTATGATTGGAATTTGTTTGGGAAAGACTGAAAATCATTGCATTTTACACTGAAAAGGGTGGGGAGGGAGCTTGAGTTCGACCACTTATAGATGCGGAATTTAATCCTAAATCCATTTTGTTGAAGGGTGGGAAAAAGATTGGCGATCCGTGGACTCATTGCTCTCTCCACAAACCCTGCTCTAGTCATCACATTGAATATTTCTTCGCTACAGGCCTCTGTTTGTGTGCGTTTGATGGAAATGCATCCGAGGCCATGATAGATTCTTCGTTGCTTTTTTAACTAAATGCACTGGAATCAATAGATGGAAACGGGAAGAGGGCAATTATCTGAGGTGTCTTATGATTGGAATTTGTTTGGGGAAGTCTCAAACTTGGTGCATTTTCGCCGAAAAGCGTGGGGTGAGAGGTTGAGTTCTACCATTAGTAGATGCCTAATTTAATCCTAAATCCATTTTGTTGAAGGGCAAAGAATAGATTGGCAATCCGTGGACTCGTTCCTCTCTCCACAAACCTTGCTCTATTATGGAGGACGGAAATGATTTGAAGTCTCTTATCATGGGAATTTATTTAGGAAAGACTCAAAATCGTTCCATTTTAGTCCGAAATGCATGGGGGGCGAGGTTGAGTTCTACCACTAATAGATGCCTAATGTAGTCCAAAGTCTACTTTTTTAAAGGGCACTGAAAAGCTTGATGACCTGATGACTCATTCCTCCGTCCGAAAACCATGCACTAGTCAATACAATGAATATTTCTTCGCTAGAAGCCTTTGTTTGTGTGCGCTTTATAGAAATGCATGTGAGGCCATGATAGATTCTTCGTTGTGTTTTTTACTAAACGCTCTGCAAGCAGCGGAAGGAAACCGGAGGAGGGTAATGATTTGAGGTCTCTTTTCATAGGAATTTATTTGGGAACGACTCAAAATCGTTGCATGGATGGAAACCGGAGGAGGGAAATGATTTGAGGTCTCATAGGAATTTGTTTGGGAACGTCTCAACATCGTTGCATGTTACACTGCAAAGCGTGGGGAGAGAGGTTGAGTTCTACCACTTCTAGACGCCTTATTTTATCCTAAATCCATTTTGTTGAAGGGCACAGAAAAGATTGGCGATTCTTGGACTCCTTCCTCTCTCCACAAACCATGCTCTAGCCATCACATTGAATATTGTTTCGCTACAAGCCTATGTTTGTATGCATTTTATGGAAATGCATCAAATGCCATGATAGATTCTTCGTTGCTTTTTTAACTTAATGCACTGCAAGCGACAGATGGAAACTGGAAGCGGGCAACGATTTGAGATCTCTTAGTATAGGAATTTGTTCAGGAAAGACTGAAAATCGTTGCATTTTACACTGAAAAGAGTGGCGAGGGAGGTTGAGTTCTACCACTTGTTGATTCCTAATCTAATCGTAAATCCACTTTGTTTAAGGGCACTGAAAAGATTGTTGACCCGAGGACTCACTCCTCTCTCCGAAAATCATGCAATACTCAACACAATGAATATTTCTTCGCTAAAAGCGTCTGTTTGTTCGCATTTTATGGAAATGCATTCGAGGCCATAATAGATACTTCGTTTCTTTTTTAACTGATTCGAGGCCATAGTAGATACTTCGTTTCTTTTTTAACTGAATTCATTGCAAGCAACTGATGGAAATCGTATGACGGCAACGATTTAAGGTCTCTTAATATAGGAATTTGTTTGGGAAATACTCATAATCGTTGCATTTTACACTGAAGAGCGTGGGGAGGGAGGTTGAGTTCTACCACTTATTGATGCCTAATCTAATCCTAAATCCACTTTGTTAAAGGGCACTGAAAAAATTGTTGACCCGAGGACTCATTCATCTCTTCGAAAACCATGCACTACTCAACAAAATGAATATTTCGTCGCTAAAAGCCTAGTTTTTTGTGCGTATTATGGAAATGCATACGAGGCCATGATAGATTCTTCGTTGCTTTTTTAACTAAACGCTCTCCAAGCAAAGTATGGAAACCGGAGGAGGGTAATGATTTGAGGTCTCTTTTCATAGGAATTTGTTTGGGAAAGACTCAAAATTGTTGTATTAAACACTGAAAAGCGTGGGGTGAGAGGTTGAATTCTACCACTTCTCGTTGCCTAATTTTATCCTAAATCCATATTGTTGAAGGGCAAGAAAAAGATTAGAGATTCGTGGACTCCTTCCGCTCTCCGCAAACCATGCTTTAGTCATCACATTGAATTTTTTTTTTTTTCGCTACAAGCGTCTGTTTGTGTTCGTTTTATGGAAATGCATCCGATGCCATGATAGATTCTTTGTTGCTTTTTTAACTGAATGCACTGCAAGCAACGGATGGATACCGGAAGAGAGCAACGATTTGAGGTCTGTTATTATAGGAATCTGTTTGGGAAAGACTGAAAATTGTTGCATTTTACATTGAAAAGCGTGGGGAGGGAGGTTGAGTTATACCACTTGTTGATGCCTAACGTAATCCTATATCCATTTTGTTAGAGGGCACTGAAAAGATTGTTGACCCGAGGACTAATTCCTCTCTTCGAAAACCATGCACTACTCAACACAGTGAATATTTCTTCTCTAGAAGCCTCTGTTTGTATGCGTTTTATGGAAATGCATTCGAGGCCATGATAGATTCTTCGTTTCTTTTTTAACTAGTTGCACTGCAAGCGACAGATGGAAACCGGAGGAGGGCAACGATGTGAGGTCTTTTATTATAGGTATTTGATTGGAAAAGACTCATAATCGTTCCATTTTACAGTGAAAAGCATGGGGATAGTGATTGAGTTCTACCACTTGTAGATGCCTAATGTAATCCCAAATTCACTTTGTTAATGGGCATGAAAAAGCTTGTTGATCTGAGGTCTCATTCCTCTCTCCAAAAACCATGAACTTCTCAACACAATGAATATTTCTTCGCTAAAAGCCTTGGTTTGTGTGCGTTTTATGGAAATGCATGCGAGGCCATGATAGATTCTTCGTTGCTTTTTTAACTAGATGCACTCCAAGGAACAGATGGAAACCGGAAGAAGGCAACGATTTGAGGTCTCTTAATTGTAGGAATTTGTTTGGGAAAGACTGAAAGTCGTTGCATTTTATAGTCAAAAGCGTGGATAGGGAGGTTGAGTTCTTCCACTTGTTGATATCTTGTGTAATCCTAAATCCACTTTGTTCAAGGGCACGGAAAAGATTGTTGGCCCGAGGACTCATTCCTCTCTCCGAAAACTATGCACTACTCAACACAATGAATAATTCTTTGCTAGAAGCCTCTTTTTGTGTTCGTTTTATGGAAATGCATTCGAGGCCATGATAGATTCTTCGTTGATTTTTTAAGTAAATGCGCTGCAAGCAACAGATGGAAACCAAAGGAGGGCAATGATTTTGAGGACTCTTATTATTGGAATTTGTTTGGGAAAGACTCATAATCGTTTCCTTTTACAATGAAAAGCATTAGGAGAGAGGTTGCGTTCTACCACTTGTAGATGCCTAATGTAATCCTAAATCCACTTTGTTAAATGGCACTGAAAAGCTTGTTGACCCGAGGACTAGTTCCTTTCTCCGAAAACCATGGACTACTCAATACAATGAATATTTATTCTCTAAAAGTTTTATTTTCCTTGCCATTCTTCGTTGCTTTTTTAACTAAATGCACTGCAAGCAACGGATGGAAATCGGAGGAGGGCAATGATTTGAGGTCTCTTTTCATAGGAATTTGTTGGGAATGACTCAAAATCGTTGCATTTTACACTGAAAAGCGTGGGAAGAAAGGTTGAGTTCTACCACTTGTAGATGCCTAATTTAATTCTAAATCAATTTAGTTGAATGGCAAGGAAAAGAGTGGTGATTCGTCAACTCCTTCCTCTCTTCGCAAACCATGCTCTAGTGATTACATTGAATATTTTTTCGCGACAAGCGGTTGTTTGTGTGCGTTTTATGGAAATGCATCCGATGCCATGATAGATTCTTTGTTGCCTTTTTAACTGAATGCATTGTAGGCCGCAGATGGAAACCGGAGGAGGGCAACGATTTGAGGTCTCTTATTATACGAATTTGTTTGGGAAAGACTCATAATCGTCCATTTTACAGTGAAAAGCATGGGGAGAGAGGTTGTGTTCTACCACTTGTAGATGCCTAATGTAATCCTAAATCCGCTTTGTTAAAGGGCTTTGAAAAGCTTGCTGACCTGAGGACTAATTCCTCTCTCCAAAAAACGTGCACTACTCAACACAGTGAATATTTCTATGCTAAAAGCCGTTTTATGGAAATGCAAGCGAGGTTGTGTTCTACCACTTCGTTGCTTTTTTAGTTAAACGCACTGCAAGCAACGGATGGAAACCGGAGGAGAGCTATGATTTGAGGTCTCTTTTCTTGGGAATTAGTTTGGGAAAGACTCAAAATCGTTGCATTTTACACTGAAAAGCTTGGGGAGAGAGGTTGAGTTCCACCACTTCTAGATGCCCAATTTTAACCTTAATCCATTGTGTTGAAGGGCAAAGAAAAGATTGGCGATTCGTGGACTCCTTCCTCTCTCCGCGAACCATGCTCTAGTTATCACATTGAATATTTTTTCGCTACAACCCTCTGTTTGTGTGCGTTTTATGGAAGTGCATCTAATGCCATGATAGATTCTTCGTTGCTTTTTTAACTGAATGCGCTGCAAGCAACGGATCGAAACCGGAAGAGGGCAACGATTTGATGTCTGTTATTATAGGAATTTGTTTGGAAAGACTGAAAATCATTGCTTTTTACACTGAAAAGCGTGGATAGGGTGGTTGTGTTCTTCCACTTGTTGATGCCTGATGTTATCCTAAATCCACTTTGTTAACGGGCACTGAAAAAATTGTTGACCCGATGACTCATTCCTCTCTCCGAAAACCATGCACCACTCAACACAATGAATATTTCTTTGCTAGAAGCCTCTTTTTATGTTTGTTTTATGGAAATGCATTTGAGGCCTTGATAGATTCTTAGTTGATTTTTTAAGTAAATGCGCTGCAAGCCAAGGATGGAAACCGGAGGAGGGCAATGATTTGAGGTCTCTTATTATTGGAATTTGTTTGGGAAAGACTCATAATCATTCCATTTTACAGTGAAAAGCATGAGGAGAGAGGTTGCGTTCTACCACTTGTAGATGCCTAATGTAATGAGTAATCCTAAATCCACTTTGTTAAATTGCACTGAAAAGCTTGTTGACCCAAGGACTCATTCCTCTGTCCGAAAACCATGCACTAGTCAATACAGTGAATATTTCTTCGCTAGAAGCCTTTGTTTGTATGCTCTTTATGGAAATGCAAGCGAGGCCATGATTGATTCCTCGTTGGTTTTTTAACTAAATGCTTTGCTAGCAACGGATGGAAACCGGAGGGGGGCAATGATTTGAGGTCTCTTTTCATGGGACTCTGTTTGGGAAAAACTCAAAATCGTTGCATTTTACATTGAAAATCTTGGGGAGAGAGGTTGAGTTCTACGACCTTTAGATGCCTAATTTAATCCTAAATCCATCTTGTTGAAGGGCTAGTTGAAGATTGGCGATCAGTGGACTCATTCTTCTCTCCGCATACCATGCACTAGTCAACACAATGAATAGTTCTTCGCTAGAAGCCTCTGTTTGTGAGCGTTTTATGGAAATGCATGCGGGGCCAATATAGGTTATTTGAGGTCTCCTATCATGGAATTTGTTTGGGAAAGACTCAAAATCATTGCATTTTACACTGGAAAGGGTGGGGAGAGAGGTTGAGTTCTACTACTTGTAGGTGCCTAATTTTATCGTAAATCCATTTTGTTGAAGGGCAAGGAAAAGATTAGCGATTTGTGGACTTATTCCTCTCTCCGTAAACCATCACATTGAATATTTATCCGCTCCAAGCCTCTGTTTGTGTGTGTTTTATGGTAATGCATCTGTCACATCCCGGTCCCGAATCACCCTGGCCTTGGGTAATCCCCAAGGTGAGACACACTTTCGTGTTGTTGTACCTATCTCGAGCCAAATACAACACACGAAGGAGAAAAACAAGTTTTTCCACATGTGAGTCTAACTCACTATAAGCAGTCAATAACATTTAATTGATAGCAGAAGCTGTAATTCATATACATGAAGGTATCATTTCCCATTCAGTCCAATTAAACATTCTTGTTTAATTCAAAATAATTATACAAGTATATACATAATTACAAAAGATGGTGTAATAAAAGAACCCTACGCAACACTACCAAAAATATAATCAAAAGAACAACTACACACTGAGTGTGACCCACGCAAAAAGGGGCTAGCCACACGAACTACAACCTTTCCAAAAAGTACGACATGCGCTCCGAGGAAGGAAGAATCTACGCTGACTCTAGCTCTGGCCACTCCTCTAATCCTATAGGAACCTTTTGGGTAACCTCCTCTCCCTCCTTGGCCTCATCAAGGCCGGGAGCTGCACCTGCGACTGTGACACCAAGTAGTACTATCTCAATACGACGATCTAGCAAGTATAGGCAATAATAAGGAAATACATAATGTGTCAAATTGAATTGAAAGACGATTAAATTAACAGATGTCAATGATATGGTATCACTAGGAAATTTGTGCGAAAATTGAATACTTTATGCCTGTGAGTCAAATTAAATGAAAACATACTAATTGGCTACTACATTGAGCTCATCCTCTCAAAAGAGAGTTGGGATGTCATCAGCGGCCCGGCCAAAGGCTAGCTGGCTACCCGGTTCTAGAGTTCCGGTGCTCCAGATGACTTACTGCAGTAGTCTCGAATAACTAAACCAAGTTCCAGGGTCGAAACTAAGTAGTGCCGACTCAATCGAATCAAATAATAATTGAATTTGAGTAAGTCTATATTCTTTTGTTCATAATCGAATCAAATAGTAATCACATGTACTCGAACACTTACTCCGTCCACATTTTTAACGAATACCGAAGCGGTTATACGATAATTAAGCCATGAATTTGAATTGGGACAATCGAACCACAAATAATACTAATAGTGAAATCAATATACTAAGTAGGATTCGATATCAATAACGAAATTGAACCTCAATCTGAAATGCAATAATTTAAATGAAATCAAGGTTTTTCTTACTAGCCAAACCCTAAACTATTAATTATGGTCTCTCACCATCCATTACAAAGTAGATTCGGAAAGTCAACGTACTACTATCTTGTTGAGTGTCACTTATTAAGAGAAAGGCGTTGAATTTCCAAAGCAACCCTCATGGCATAGTGCTAGACCAAAATTATCCATTAGACCAATTAGGTAGGTTAATGGTTTCATTATAAGGTCATAAGAGTCTTAGGGATCCTAAATCCTATGGAAACAAGGGTATGCACCTTAATTATCTATTAGGGATGATTAAGGTGGGTTATGATAGATTAAGGGTAATAATTCACCCTAAAATTGAGTCAAAAGGGTCCTAGTCTACAGCTTCAGGTTCGCTCGAGCAGACCCCTGTTCGCTCGAGCGGACCCCATCCAGAAGGTTGGTTGCTCGCACGACCCTCTTGATTCGCTTGAGCCGTGGTTTCAGAAGGGTGGTCGCTCGAGCGGACCCATGTTCGTTGGAGCGGACCCCATTCAGAGAGGTGAGCGATCGGGCAGCCCCTTTAGCTCGCTCGAACAAGTATTCAGCAGGGAGGATCGCTCGAGCAAATGCTCCAGTTCGCTCGAGCGAACGCTCCAGAATTCCTGAACTCGGAATTTCCAAATTTCTTCTCCCATTCATTTTCTAACTCCCTTCCACCACAAGAACCTGCACAATGGAGCCTCCTTGCTCCCATTTACAACATATAACTTCCCCATTCCATTCATCAATTAAAATCATAAACCATACAACCCATTCATTCATTAAGAAATTAGAGTCATTGAGGAAGAATCTCATTTGAATCAAATGAAAATAAACAGCATGTAAGTCCAAATTTATGCTTATACTTATCTCAAAAGAGCTTTTCTAATCTTTCTTGACACTCTTGGCTCAAAAGAACCCAAAACCCCCAAATTACCAAACCCTAATCACAAACACGCATGGAAAATGGAAATAAGTATGCATGCATGGTCAAATATGAGTCTCTTGACTCTATTTCCACCCAAAACATAGACAAGGAGGGTTTTGGCTCTTACCTTTGCAAGGAGTCCAAGTTTGAGAAAAGTAAGGGACGAAGAAGGTGGATTTCTGGCCCGCAAGGAAGAGAGGAAAATGAAGAAGATGGAGATGGGTCCAACCTAGCTCTCAAAGACACATGCACTCACTCCTTGTAGTGATTGGAGAAGAGAGAAAAGGAGAAGTGAAGGAGAAGAAGAATAGAGAGAAGAGGAAATGAAAGGAAGGAGAAGTTGTATATATATATATATATATAAAGGGATAAGGATGTCCATTTTACAAGAAAGTCCAACAATTGTGTATATTCTCATTTCAAGTCAAATGATGGCCCAATTCTTCAACCCTTGGTCAAATGAAGCAATGCTTAATACGAAAATCGACGTGCTCGTCGGGATACACGTGATGGTGCCAAAATGACGTGTAAATGATGCAAAATGCAAAAATCGATAATTATGAAAAAACCCTTGACTCTATCCAACCGAGTCAAATCGGTTCCAACTTACCTATGCGAGGTTCAAGACTCAACCAACTCAGTCTATAGAGGCTAATTAACACTAATAACCATAATTAGCAACTAAGTACAATTAATTTTGCTAAAACACACTTAATTAGCACTAATCAAGGTTAAATTGGGTCAGGGTGTATCAGCATCCGAGGCCATGATAGATTGTTTGTTGGTTTTTTAACTAAATGCACTCCAAGCAACGGATGGAAACCGGAGGAGGGAAATGATATGAAGTCTCTTAGCATGGGAACTTGTTTCGGAAAGTCTCAAAATCGTTCCATTTTAGTCTGAAATGCATGGGGAGAGATGCTGAGTTCTAGCACTCTTAGATGCCTAATGTAATCCTAAATCCACTCTGCTGAACTGGCTTGGTAACCATAGGAGGACAACGGTTACAGGGTTGTTATTGTTAGGAAATGGCTTGGGGAATACTGAAAATTGTGTTGTATGTAGAAACACATGGTGAAAGAGGCTGAGTTACTGACAGTAAATGCCATATGAAATCCTAAATCTAATTTGCTAAAGGGCGTTGAAAGATTGTTGATCTGTGGTGTCATTCCTCCCTCCACAAGACATGCTTGTATATCTCACATCGACTAATTATTCCAAAATGATTGGTTTTGCTAATGTTTTGCAAGCAATGTCTTGCCGCAGGGGGGATTTCTGAGATATGCCCGTTAGAGCTTGTCTAAATTATCCATTCAGTACGTGATTTCTTTTAATTGGAGAGATGGCATTTCTTTTTCTCCCAAAAATGAGAATCACCAATCTGTTTCTTCCTTCAATTGGCACTCGCTCCTCGCGACATGAAACTCCATCAATTAGCACCCTCTCCTTGCTAAATAAAGCTCCATATCACTAAAACAGATGGATAAAATCATTTTGGCCCCCTACGATTAAATGATAATCTAGAGTAAATCCTGGATTTAATTCCACTTCTGCTCGTATTTCTATGTCCATCAAAGATGAATTTGTATTCCTCAGCTCCATATGCAATGGTGTCCTGTGCATGGTTTTTGTTGAAGTGTAGTATCTGGCACTTTGGTCTTGCACAACATCAATTTTCATGTTCCACTGCAGCAAAATACAGCTGTGTGACTGCCAACATCAGATGCAGTACTATATTACTTACTATATGACTGGTGTAAACTGTAAACAGCTTCGTAGCTTAAAAAACCCTTTCATTCCAGACTGTTGTTTAATTTAATCCTACCTGTAATGGTATATGAAATTTGAACCAAGCGGAGTCAGTCTATTGATGAACAAGGCACTCGTTGCAAGCAATGCACTTTGATCGTGCCTGTAATTGTTTGTGAATTACTCTGAACTGTGAATTCCGCTGGAATCTGTTCCAACTTGTTTTCTCATTCCGTTCCTTTTAAGTTTCATTTCCTGGTGTCGAAAGGATTGTCCAAATTCCCCCAGAGCTTGAATGGTTCAAGGACTTTCCCATGTATGTAATGTATGTCACTGAAGAGGCTGCAACTGAATTGTCAAAAAAGAGTGGCGGTGTTTTCAATCTTGCTTCTCTTGATTTGGAATCAGGCTACTGTTGCATTTGGAACATAGCAGATGTGAGGAAAAACAGAGAACAAGCAGGAAGAGGATTGCAATTTTGCATGCATCAAAATTCGAAACTCGTCATCAGCAAACAAAGAGACTCTTGATAAATGCTATGGCACATGCTAGACTTTCTGAGGATTACTTGTCATCAGCAAACTCAAACCTGTATGTGACACTTAACACAACTTTATAATATATTTTCTTTCCAGAATGAACTGATTCTCAACAGCTTTTGCCACTGTAAACTAGCTTAAAATGGATTGAGACAGAAGAAATGAATCTATACTGGAGATCAAATGGCAAGTTACCAATTCTATGGAGCAGAATTTCACTCTAATTCAAGTAAATTCAATGTTGAATTTGAATTGATGCTGTGTGATTTACTCGCTCAGGTGAGGCGACTCAATTTGGACATGAATCAATCAAATTGCAGCTTTCAACCAATCATGGTGGAGTGGTTCAATCAAAGGGTTCACAACTTGACATTGATGAGAAGTGGGCCACATGAAGCAGGTGTTTATACAGATAGTAGCATGGATGAAAAAAGCGGCCGCTACAATATATCGGCCGTAGCACCCGTGGCAGCGGATACCGTGGCGGGGGGGCGGTATAAAAACCCCCCTTTGACGAGGTTGGGTTAGAAACCCTCTTTCTTCTTCTCTTACTGCTGTTCTTCCTCCTTTCTTCCTCCTAAGTGGTCCCAAGTGTTTCCTAAGTGGATTTTTTCAAGATTTCTTGCCACGAAATCACCAACATTCAACTATTCAAAGGATTTTAAAGATTCTAAACAAGAATTTTCATCTAGGTATGTGACTTTTTTTCAACTTTTGAGATTATCACTCTCTAACTACTATGAATCACAACATAATGGCATCATTACCTTGTTTTATTGTAGATCCATGCTTCCTTTTGATCTTGTATGCAAATCTTTTGTTTTTTTTTATTTTTAAATATTGTTATTTTTATTTTCGGATTTATGTTATTTAAAAAAAAAACCATTATCACTTATGGAAAACTCATGAAACAACTTGAAAATAGCTTCATATTGTTAGATCTATATTTCCCATAGATCATTCCAACATATATTGCTTGTGTTTCAATTTTTTCCTTTTGGTGGTGAATGGTGATTAAGGTATTCCTATTTCCTTCACTAACTCTCTATTCTTTGTTATTTCTAAATTGGTGTTGAATGTTGATTGCTGATCACTTCATAGTTCATTCACTTGATTGAATTTGAACCTTGAATGTTTAAGTATTGATATTTGATTGTTTAATGTTCACTAATGAGTATTGAGTAATAACTAATGACCTAACTCTTAAGTCTTCTTAATTATGCCTTTATTTCATGTTCTAGTTTTTTTTATTTTTTATTTTTTTTTATTTTATTTTAATGAGCTTTCCATTACTTTTTAAGTTAGTATGACTAAGAAACATGAATACATGTGAAAAAACTAATCATTACTATTATTTTCTATTTATATAGCGATACAGGACCTCATGTATTGAGGGCACCGCTACGCCCCCTTTTCTTACTTACTTTTGCAAAAGAACCACATTTTCTTTCATTTTACAATTTTCTAGATTTTCTGAAAATTTTTCAGATTTTTTTGGCAATTTTTTTTCAAATCGCACCGTTACGCCGTTACGTATCCCCGCTACGCTACGTATCGCCCGCTTCGTAGCAGTTTGACGGCGGGCCGCTACGCCTGTCGCTACCGCTAGTTTCATCCTTGGAGAGTAAGGTGATTTATGAAACAATAACAAGTAATAATGAATCATTTATAAGATTCTTAATTCTTGTTACTGAAGGGAATTCAGCTGAATTTAATTGCTGGTTAGAACGGTGATTGCCATTTCGTGCTGACTCAGTTTGTTCATGACCTATCAACCCTTAGTAGTGAGTCATCTTGTGCTGACTCAGTGAAGGAACAAACAAAGACTATTTATTGCGTATTGGGATTGGTTGAATGGTTGCACCAGGGGACACGGATGCAGGGAATCATGTAATGAACATTCCAATTGATTGGGCCCATCGAGATCCAACAATGGGATCAACAATTAGGCATCCCTCAGCACAGTAATGGAAGTTATCCAAATAAAATTGGCAGGAGAATATTGGATAATTTCAAACTTTATGTTTTTATTGAGATATCAGAAAATCTCATTTAATGAAAAATAAAATTTAAAATTAAAAGTTCAAAATCTTGAATATATACATTATAAATCTTTCAAATGCTATCAGATAAAAATGTTGGACCATGAGGAGAAAATACATCATAAAAGTAAGATGTAATCAGTTTTTACTTATTTAGTTTTTTAAAGACTTTGCAAAAACTGCTTGTATTAAAGACTTTGCAAAAACTGCTTGTATGCTAAGTGGTAAGCTTTATCCACTTTATATTTGATGTTGGGCATCTTTTTGTTTTTTTTGTTTTTCGACATGGTCTGGGAGTGGTTTTCCACTTGAGAACCCAGGGATGATCCCTGAACATGTGTGTGAAACTACATGAAGATTTTTTTATTTTTTTTCCGTTTCTCAAGTTGGCCTGTTAGCCTGGAATTATCCATGGGTGTGTGTGATAACGCGCGATGGTGCCAACACCGCTCAACCATGAGTGTGTTGTCATGTGAAAGTATGAGTTGCGATGTCATTTTGAACGATTAAAAAAAAAAAAATCGTTATATAGAAACAAAAAAAGATCATTATATAGAAACAAAAAAAGAAGATAATTATATCTTTCACCATAAGTCCACAATATCACAATAAATCACACTACAAGCGATTAATAAACATGTGTGTGGAATCCACCCCAACCCATGCATCACATGCCCTCGTGAAATTAGTATTAGTATTCCTTTTAGGTACGTACCACTATATACACATACTACCCAAAAAATGCATCTCTCATCCTCCAACCATCTTCACGTGTATGACACCTTTGTTGGAGATGGCAAACGGTGTTTGGTTGGAACAAAAGGGAGAAGACAACACAAAGGTAGAACCCAATATATCTATAGCCCTTACACTAAAAGGGAAAAAAGTGTCTTGCCTGCTTGACATGCTTAACCGAAATTCTCTACACACCAGCCCTCTACTTGTGGGCCCACTTAAGATACGAAGTTGCCAAATGGACTGCAGAGTGATAAATACGAGTCGTCAATTTCTTCTCTCGATGCTTCCATACTCTCTGGAACACCCTGGACACGAGCTACGTATGATTTCGATGTCCTCCACAATTTCTTCATCTCCTTCTCTTTTGAATTTTTTTCCTTGCTTAGATTTTCTTCTTGATTTTCTGGATCCAAGGCAGATTATGAAAAGGGCTATTGATCTTTTCATTGATTTGCTATGTGTATTGCTTCTCTCATTTTCATGGTCGTTCAACATATTCAGAAATTTATACTTTTAATGACATTCTTTTTCTCTTTTATTTGTGAATTTGGTCCTAAATAAAGGATTTGTGCCTCATAAATGTGTGAGAAGCAATAACTTCTTGCAATGTTTGGATGAAGGTAGTACTTTAATAGTTCTCTGAAGATTAGTGAGAAGTGCACTATCTACTCTTCTAAATCATGCTTTCATCCTCAATCAGGAGTTTATTCTTGTTATAGTAGATTTTCTAGATGTATGCTGGTAGGCAGTAACATAATTTTACTTCAAGTTTCAAATGATAAGATTATCTTCTTCTGTGGGAAAGGCATTGTTTAATTCACAAGTTAGAAATATAGTTATTTCTTGTAACTTCATGAAAATTTGCGATGTTACTTTTAATGCCGCCTTCTTGTTTCACAAGTATTTTTTCCCCATCATATTTCTGGGAGGCTTGTATGTGCGGTTATCTTATGGTTCTTATATTTGGAGGTTGATTTTGAATATCTGTCTCATTTTTAGCCTTTCATTTGACAGTTACTTTAATGCAATATATTTCAATTCTGTTTTACTTAAAAGGTTGTGTCCGGTCTTCTTATTAGACATTATTTTCAAGGCCTTTTACTTTACTGCTAGAACTTCAAGTCAAGATAATGGCTTATTTGGCCAAAATAGTGTGTTGCTAGGAACTCAAACATTTAGGATTGACAAAATAAATGGAATGAGCCTGTCACATTTGCTATTAGGTACAAAGTTATCTTATAAACTGTTCTTATTGTCTATCAGGGCCATTTTTGAATCCTCAAGAATCATTTGCGCCGTATAGTCAGATTACCTGTAACTCTGGTTATTGTTATTCATTGTGATAGAATAAAACCAGGCAATTGAGGTTATCCAAACGCGTGAACCTTCATTTATGTGTAAACTCAGTTGCCTGCAGTCAGTTTATGAGGATCCGAACAGGAACAAAAATCTTATTGATTGTGCTATCAGACCTGTTACTTGTGAAGCCTTCAAAGCATATTACAAATTACAAATTTCTTTTTAGCTTTCTCTACTTATACTTTCATCAAAAGTCAAATTCTGGCCTATTAATTGTCCCTGATGTTGAACTTTAGCCAATCGACCATCCTTTGGTTGTTTTCAAGGGCCTCATCAATATTTTTACTTGATTTTTTCCATACTTATTTATTTTAGTTGGGGTGGTGTGGAGGCTTAAATATTGTCGAGTTTTCGTTAAAGAAAAAAACAAAGATAGTGCATTTCAATCTATATAAGAGAGGGAACTTAGGGGTCGTTTGAAGAATCTAAAAAAAAGTTCTTATTTGATGATCTGGAGCTTATTTACATATTAGAGTGTTTGGTGAACTTCTAATTGTATTTTCTACTTTTAGAGCTTACTTGCAGTTTTTGTTTTGTATGTAGTATAGAGGGAAGGAGTTGGTCTTCTTATATCATCTTCTCTATTCAAGGAGCTTTTGTGGGTCTTCTGATAGAACTTGTTATTAGTTCGATCCAAGGTAAATAGACTCTTCTATTTACTTCTATGTATGTCCTCCTTGGAATATGCCATCTTATTTCTGGATGGATTTGGTGGCCAGTTATCCATATTTGGTGCAATGTTGGTGAATTACTACTACGGAATACGGATCATGGTAAATGTATTGATATTTTGTAATGGATACATCGACTGTTTTGGAAAGGAATTCCTTAAAAGAGAATGGGGAATTTGTTTCAGTTGAGACTCTATATTTTGATAATAGTATACTTCAGCAGCTTTACTTTTCTATACCTGTTTGTATAATTCTTCATGGAGACCTAAACTCTATATAATTTTTAGGCATTGTAAGATGATAAAACTCTTCTCTGTCAACTGGTGCCTATAAAGTATATAACTAAACTAGAGAAAGTCGGTATGGTAATCATGTGTTTGGAGAACTCTAATGAATGTAAATCACAATTATTTTGTTCCTTAGGATGAGTAGTTGTTTATAAAGAGAGATTAAAAGGTGAGCTGACTGCTGAACAATTACGTTTCAGACATCCAAATGGGCCTTTTGGAATGAATTCTCTGGTGTGATGGGAGTTAGGCATACACAAACCCAAATTCTAAAACTGTTATTGTCACTCTTTCTTTGGAAATGAAATCTCCACATGTAATATTCTTTGATCTCTACAATTTTTATTTCAAACTAAAGAAACACATTGCCTAGATTTCCCTGCTTGTCTCCTTGGGTCACATTGCCAAGCCTTTCAATGGGTTTCAACTTAAAAACTTGTTTCATTTTTTTGGGAGTTCATACTCTATCTAGCTCATTGTATTTTTTTTATTTTTTTATTTTGGCTCCTTTCTCTTTTCCCTTTTGTTCCTCTGGTGATCTCCTTGCTTTTTTTTCTCTCTAAAAGTCTTTGTTCTGTTCTTTGCTTTTTAATACAATTACCCTTTCAGCAAAATAAAAATAAAAAATAAAAAAAAGAAAGAAACACATACCTGAGTCATTTCAGATAATAATAATAATAATAATAATCACATGCACTTTCAGGTTAGAAAGCAAAGAGGCAACACCTATGTTTTTCTTTTTTAAAGGAAGTGCCTACATTTGTGTTGTAACATGATTTGCATTGTTTTCCTTTCTTGTCGATACAAAAATATCAGTTATGAAAAGCTTTAAAACATGTATTCTATCCATGTTTTCAAAACAGCACATCACATCACATCAGGGCTTTTTTTCAGGGCCTTGTAATTAATAAATTATGGTATTATTTTTTAAATTAGAAAGTAAAAATTGTCCAAATATTTATTTATTTATTTATTTATTTATTTTGAAAAATTGCAAATTCTTGTGTTCTAAGTACTTTCACACAAGGGTGAAATGCATTGGACAAGTCACGGGCAGGTTCAACTAATACTTATATGAGGTTAGTAATCAGGATTAGTGTTTGTCATGTGACGAAACTGAAACACAACCTACGAGAAAAGTTCCAAATACCTAAGCTTATCAAGTACCTCTTCTTGGGCACTTTTTTGTGCACTTGGGCAGCGTTAGAAACCATTAAAATGCTTAACATTGAATTGAGATGACCAACTCAATTAATCAATCTATCATTCGACCCACATCTAAAATTCAAACAGATTTAAATCACAATCGCTCTTTTGTGTTATTAGTTTGGGCCACGTTTCACCACAATCGAAGTTGGCCCCACTATATGATGAGTAATACACTAAAGATGTTATTTTGATTTGATGCCTGGGGTTTTCATGTTTTGATTATCTGTTTGCACATGGTCAATCTGATGATGACGGTCCCATCTCTAATTAGAGTAGAATTATCATGATAAAGCATAAGATAGTAATTCTGAACAGTAATGATTTTGGTATTATGTTTCTCTTACTAGTTGAGTGCCACCACCATTCAAAGCTTGCTTGCATCTCTTATTCAATTCCACTTCGACTAAAGAGAGCAAAGCATTAGATGCCTCGTCCACGACCGTTGCCTTGTCTTTTACTCCCAGTCCCAATGCAGCTGTCCACAGGCCTACATCCGCAGATTTCAAATTCAAGTTAGGCCGATTTCAAACACCACCAGGAACTGGACTTTTAGTATTGAATAGCCTTTGCATAATTCTCTCATATCAGTAATCTAGTCTGTTCTATTAACTTGTGAAAGGAAGCTGATATTATGGAATTAAAAGGCCTCTTTTCTGTGAGGAAACTTTTTTTTTTTTTTTTGAAACCCAGCTAAGGACACTGGGACCCAAGAGTGAGCCCCCGCACACATATGGAAAGACAGCCCACTCAAGTGGGAAAGGAGCCTGCACACACAGGAAAAAAGCTCACAAAAGTGAGAAGAGAGCCCACACACGTGGAAGAGGCGTACTCATGGTTCCAACCACTCGGATAAGGACCCGTCCTCCTATGAGGACCTTTAGGACTAGTCATAGCAGCTTACATTAATTATTCTGAAAATGATGATCATCTACAGCCATGCTCAAGCTTCCAAACTTGGATTCAGTGTAGCAACCTGCTGACTTGAACAATGAGAAGCGGTAAAAGGCCATCACACCCACATGGGAAGAAAACTTTGTTGAGAGTGGTTACCTACACACTACAAACCACTCTCTACACACTGCATTTAAAATAAAAATAAAAAAAAATTCCTAAACTACCCTTACCCTCTCCTTCCCTTCTCGTCATCGTCCGTCGCCCGCTCGCCCACCCTCTCCCCTTCCTCTCCTCTCTCTCTTCTCTCTTCCTCTTCGTGAGAGGGAGAGGAAGGGGAGAGGGTGACCGGGCGGCAGTCGGCGACGAGCGGGGAGAGGGAAATAGAGAGGGAGAAGGAGAGGAAGAGAGAGAAGGAGAGTGGGCGAGCAACGGGTAGCGACGATCAGGGAGAGGGAAATAGAGAGGGAGAAGGAGAGGAAGGAGGGAGAGGAGAGGAAGGGGAGAGGGCGGGCGACAAGGAGAAGGTAGAGAGGGAAGGAGAGGGCGAGGGTAGTTTAGGAATATTTTTTTTGTGTTTATTTTTTATTTAAATACAGTGTGTAGAGAGTGGTTTGTAGTGTGTAGGTAGCCACTCTCAACTTTGTTTTAAAAGAATCAATGATTCTTTTCCGAAATCTGAAGCACCTTCTTGTGGTGAGTAGCATTAGTAATGTGGTTTACGCGCGCCTAACTGCTTGCACATTCCAATGGTTTGTGGGGTCTCTGTACAGGCTTCACTTACCGTGTTACGGTACAAACCACCTTGTGGGGCTAGGTACTGGTTCATCCGAATAGACCATCCAAACCCACCCCTCTTTAATACACGGGTCCCATCCAGTTTTGATAGATCCAAATAGAGTGAACCCTTGGATCACGGGTATACGTTAGTATTTTATATAAAACTGTTAAACTTGCGTACCACGAACGAATGGGTTAGAGGTATTATATTGACTTCAAAATTTTGATATCTAGGTTGGCCCCGCTTGGATCTCTCGATCCACCCCCCATTCCATGATTTGCAGGGTCACCGGTGGAACATACGAGGTGGCTTGTACTGTAAAATAGTAAGAAAAGCTTGTACAAGAGCATTACTCTCTCTCTATATATAAATATATATATATATATGTATAGGAGAATATTCATGTGCATCCATCGCTCACCATAGAGTGAGGGACAGTTCCATAATTGAAAATTTTCATGTGCAAAAGAGGAAAAGTCATATATGGTCATATGCATAAAAAGAATATTCATGTGCAAAAAGGGAAAGTTCCCTCACCCTATTATGTATATACAAAACACATCTCGGAAATCTTCATGTGAGAACTAGTTCTAATTGTGCTTCCGTAAGAACTATTAGTGGGGCCCACCTAGCAACCCATCCAAACGTGCACAAACAAGGACCCCCTTGATAGTCACTGATCCCGAGGTTTGACTTCCAATTAAATTGATTGGACCACTAGATAGTCTTTTTTTTATATATAATTATAAAGCCATTAAACTTGTGGGCTGCAGATGAAGGGCTTAGGGGCATGGGGTTGGCGTCAAACTTGATACATGGGGTGGTCCCACATAGATCTTTCTATCCCCCCAGTCCCATCCCAATTCTCATCTCAACAGAGCCATAAATATACATAGCAGAAGGAAAATGTCCACCTCACCTGTTTCGTTGGAGGAATAAACTATCAATTTTACAACTATTATTTTTTACTCCACTTGATTCATCAGCCCACATAATCTTGATTTCTTTGGCATAGGGTGGCAAATGTGGAGAGACTGTTTATCCCCGTTCCTTGGGATACACTAACCAAATCTTCGTGTAATACAAGGCTCGGCATTCGACATCTCTAAAGTCAATAAAGAGCTTTCCTGGCCTATAGTGTGTCGCTCCCAATACTTACTAGCAAAATGCCCCGTGCTAATAAAAGTCATAAGATTAAATATTTATGATAATATAAAAAAATTATAAAAATTTAAAATAATGTTACAAAGACATAAGATGAATAGCATCATCATTATCAATATCATCGAAGCTTTGTCCTAACTATGTTAGGGTTGGCTATATGATAAGATGAGTAACATATAATGTAAATTTGACATATAGCTACAAAAGAGAATATGTAGGATCGAGAATCATAATTTTAAAACATCGCAACTTGTGTTCTAAGGGAGAAACACTAATACTCAGAGCTGTACCCATTTAAACAAATAATCATAACACCTCACTTAATCGAACGAAAGAAATCAACCAAAAAAAAAAAAAAAAAAAGAAGAGAGGAAGTGGTTAAAGGCCTAAATAAAATACCTGGTTTGCTGAGGAGCCATTGTGTTTCCTATTGGAGCAGAAAAAAGGAAAATTAGTTGTCTTGGTACTAAGGCATCAGGAAGAATGAAAACATGAAATTGATCCAATCTTATTATTAGGCATTAAGAAGAATGTAAAAACAAATTGCGAGGACATTATTGGGTTTCCTATTAAGACATTATTGGGTTCCAATTTCTTAATAGGAGTCCAGAAAAAAATATTCTTAATAGGAGTTTCAGAAACATACCTCTGTACTTTTTTTTGATTCAAACTGATTCTTAATAGCTGTCATGAAAAACACAGAAAACAAATTGATCCAAACTGGTACTAAATGGGTGTCATGAAGAGTGTAGAAAACAAATCTTCGACAGTTTTGGGTTTCCAATTCATTTCATAGGAGTTCGGAAATACCATGTCTTAACTTTTCTTTGATCCAAACTTATTCTTAATAGGCATAAAAAAGAATGAATAAACAAATTGCTAGGGCAAAAATAGATGAATCACAAATTAAAAAAAGAAAGGAATGACCAATCATAACGAAAACAAATCGAAAAAAGAGACGAATCACAAACTGCTTATGCATATTTGCATGTTGCAGAGATGAAGAGTAGATGAGGAAGACAAATCGAAAAAATAGATGAATCCCAAATTGCTTAGGCATGTTTGCATGTTGTAGAGATGAAGAGCAGAGGAGCTAATGCCCGTTTCAGTAATGGTTTGAGTCAACATTGAGAGAAATTAGGGGAACTGGGATGAAAACGGAAGGGCGGAAAATTAATGGAGCCTATTTTTCTAATTAGTGGAGAGGAATTAAAAAGGGTCAATCAAATCTCAAGATATTCAAAATCAATTAGAAGCAATCTTCTGATTTGGGCAATTGCATCAGCTTCATGTAACAGATGGGAATAGGGAATAAAAAGGGAAGAATGTGCATAAATGCAGTTAAATGTTGCAGATGAACCGTTGCTAAAGTTAAACAAACCAAATGGGTGCCAGTCAGTCAAAATCAATTTGCAGCAATTGGCTGATTTAGGCAATTAGAAGCAGTTTGCTCTCTCTCTCTCTCTATATATATATATATATATTGTATTAAGCTAACCCATAAACACTCAATGACACTATGCATTACAACAGTGACAAGAAACTACAAATTCTCTAAGTACTCGGAAACTCCCATATAGATTAACTCAAATAATCTGGAAGTGCCTCCCTCACACTTTGCTAATCCAAGCAAACCATTTGTTGTTTGATATTTGGTTTTGTCCATCAATATCACAAAAGCAAAAGCATTGAATCAAATTCATGAAAGAAATGCATCCCATGAGCTCTCTTTCTCAGTTCTATTGTAGACTACAAAATACTCAGACTGAAAAACAGAAGACCTAAGAAAACAACTGCAACTTACACTTCAACAAACAATGAATTAAACTTCTTCCATCATTCATTTAAATTCGACATCAAGGAAACCATGAACTATATATCCAATGAAATTTCTTTTAAGTGAAAAGAGAAGAATCTAAATTCAAAACAAATGATACATTGGGGTTTCCTAAAGGAATAGCATAAAATTACAATTGCTCTGAAACCATGAAATGAGTCATTCAGAGCACTCTGGAAAAATGGTTGCAAATACAAGATCCAAGGCTAAAATTTCAAAATACAATTGACCAACTGAGTATTTATAAATTCTGTTTTATAATCTCAGGTGTGTGAAATGAGAGTAATGGATATATACTACTATTATAGCAGTCTAAAGGATTATAATACCATTACTAGAAGACTCTACCTATAGTTACAATGATGAGATTCACTGTCACACCATCCAACTATTTCCATCATTTTTGCAAGATTATTTTTTCACAAACAGAGAAGGTAGAAAATATCATTGCAAAGATATCTATGCATTCAACTTAGAAAAAATAGTTTGAAATAGTTCAGTTTTTTTAGAAAAAAATTACATCATTGCAAATATAGTTTGAATATAAAAAAAAGAAAAAAAGAAAAAATATCTATGCATTCAACTTAGAATTCAAAATAATGATTCCAAATACAATGCATCAACAAACTCCTTTTAAGTACATTACAAACTGATTATGTAAGAAAATAACAAATCTGCAACACAAGGGTGTTGAATTTTAGAGAGTGAATCTGCATAGTGAGCAGGAACTGCTGTCTTCTAAGGTCTTGATGAGTCCTCATTCTTTGCAGAGTTTGGGGCCTATCAGATCGTTTTAATCCATTGATCCATGCATTGTCCATGCGGGTTGGGGTTTCCCTGTGCGTTGTCCACTCAAATAGACCATCATGTGTACACCACAACGTGCAGGATACCACGTCGGGTATATCTGTGTAATTATACATCCACAAAAAATGCATATTTTGTCCTTTTGCACATATGAAAGAAAATTTAGTTTTACATATTTTAATGTTACATATCTAAATGTTGTACATGCAAATGTTACATATGTGAAACACATTACCATCTTTACCAAAATCACCATTATCACATGAGAAAATGAGTATGTCCAACAAGTTTATATTTATTTGATGTTTTAGATGTTTTTTCAGAAATTTCTCAAAACCCATGAAGAATTGAGAGAAAACTAAGGGCCTATTTGGAATTATTACTGAGTTGGGAATGAGTTGTGATGAACGTGAATCTTCAATTTGCGAAATTAGCAGAATGTTGTTTTGCAACATTTTTTTTAATTTGAATGGTTTTAAAAAATATTTATACATCCATATTATTAATCAAAGGTAAAAATATTCATGTGATACGTAGGTTTTAGAAAATTAAAACTAATAAGTAGCAAAGCAAAAGTAAGAAAACCTGTATGGAATGTTAGTTGTTGAGATCTCACCTCAATTACTATAACCGTTGATTTGTCATTAATAAGAGAACTTGATTTACGTACCATTAGGGGCCTCCTAGAAACTCTAAGAATATGCTCTTATTTTATGATTTAGAGCTTATTTAGATATTAGAATGCTTGACAAATCAATAATTGTATTTTTTTTTTATAAGAAATAGAGCTTTGGGCTCTAGAAAAATAAGCTAAAGGGGCTACTTTTGTAGTAGGTATTTTTTTCTTTTTTTCTTTTTTTAGCTAAAGTGGGAGGAGGTGGAGAGTGCAAAACTTAGAATTGTTTTGGATGAAAACGATCTCATAAAATATCCAAAATGTCGCAAATGGTGGGTTCTATGTCATGAATTCTAGAAGGTGAGCTTACTACAACTCCTAAAAGTGTGTCCCATGTTCATAATCACAAAAAATGTGGCTCCTCTTTTGCATAAAGGTGGGTCCCATGTGTACACTTACAAAAGGTGGGCCCACATTATAATTCCTATAAAGATAGGCCACTTGTTCTAATTCCTAAAGGTAGGTTCCATGTAATTTCTAAAGGTGGTTCCCATGTGCAACAATTCTTATGTGGATCCTTGGAAATTAGAACATGGGGCCCACATTCATAGGATTTTCAATGTGGTCCCACCTCTATAGGATTAATAATGTGGGCCCACCTTTTATGATTTTAACCATATGACCCACCTATAGAAATTATGAAGTGGGATCACCTTCTTTGAGGTTGTGAACACATGGCCTACCTTTAGGATGAGTGACAAGATTTAAACTCTTCTGTACATGAGCATTCTTAAAAAAAAAAAAAAAAGTTTTTTGTTTTCAACTTTCTTATGCCAGCGGATTAAGATCTTATAATTCATTCTAGTGACATCAAATTAAGAACAAAAGATTTGCACCTACCAAATATGTTTTTCACAATCTCATTTGTTGGAACATCCAAATGGCATGAAGCCAAACACACCCATGGGTTCCACTGGAATGAAAAAAGTAAATGTGTTTGATAGGCCCCATGAAAATGCAATCACCATGTTGGAACTGTATTGGCGCCTTTTAAACCAGAGGTGTGAAGATTATGGTGTGTAAATGGCCTTATTCAAACACCATTTTCACACTTTATTTACTTATCTGATGCGTAAATGACCACAAAAATTGCGATAATGCGTAACTATTATGCATCTGAATTATTTATATATGTAAATGACTGCAAAAAGATAACCCATCAAAGCAAATTTAATTGCAAACAGAGGTGTTCTTAATTGTACGAGGGATCTAAGGTAATCAATTGACACTCAAGCCATGACCTATGCTAACCAAATTATATTTAGGCAGCTCAATTGACACTCAAAAGATCTTATCCAAAAAACCTAGCTATGCGACCAATCTATAATCGGTTTAGTGCTCGATGTTTGGAGTCATTACTTGTATTTGAGTCTAGTTAGGTCCATATCCAAATACCTTACCTGGTGAATAATAACATACATCATATTTATAAAGCGTAACATTAATAAAAGGAAAACCTCTCTGTTGAGCACCGGTGCTCACCTTATGGTAAGCGCTTGTTCTTGTGGGGCCCAAGGTGGGACCCACCGGGGCATGAGACTGGCGGGATCGAAAGATCTTCCCCAACATGGCGCGTGTACAGTGACAGAGGCTCCGATCATTATCAGTGCCACTTGATCTATGGCCAACAAAGTTTTCATCGTCCAAAATGAGTGCACACTCAATCCAACAATTCAGTTCATTCGGATGGGTACCAAACCCTAGAACCATAACTATGAGGGGGCTTATGTTTTATGATCCACTCAGATGTATCAAATTATGGGCCTCACCAAGTGTTCTAGAGCTGATGCTTAGCTGAGGGGTTCCCAAATAGAAGTGAGACTATCATATAGTGAAGTTCCTCCGGAATTGGCATTGACTCAAAAACATTTATAGTCCTCCTATGGCCCCCCTACCCTTTTATGTTCAACTTAAGCCCTTTTATATGGAATGAGCTGATTTTGTGTTCCAATCAATCTCAAATATAACATTAATGTTTAAAAAGGATAAGGCTCATCCCAATCTTAAAAATGTTGGATTAGGTTAAATGGGTTGACCCCCATTGGATGTGGGTTATGTGGGTCGAGTAAGGTTGATTACATTGGGTGCAAGTTCAAGTGACCTACCCCATTTTAAGAACATTTTTTTCCCAAATTGACCCATTTGCCACCTCTAGGTGTGTACCATTTAGATTTTTATTCCATTTTAAAGAGCTAGCATCTCATTTAATACCACCAAGTAAGAAGCAAAGCTTAACCAAAGAGTAAGCTTCTGAATTAAGAATCCTAGGGATAAAAGAGAGCTTGAGCAAGATTTCAAATAAGTTTCTTGATATCAACAATAACTCAGTTAATTGCCCAATTAAAATTGCCATTAAGAGCCTGAACCACCTCTTTAGCATCCATTAGCACATGGGACACTTGCATGGCCATTCTCTTATCACCTTTTTATAGCTGCGAGAGTTGCCCTCATTTCTACTTCCATTAGCATCCATTAGCACATGGACACTTGCATGGCCATTCTCTTATCACCTTTTTATAGCTGCGAGAGTTGCCCTCATTTCTACTTCCATAAACGAGGCGACTTTCGGAACCGTTCCAAGCACCTGCGTCCACAACATTCCCTTTAAACATAGTGACATAGTCAAATGAAACTTTCACATCTATTGCGTTACGTAAGCAACATCTGAGAATATCATAACTTCCTTCTCGGAGTTGATCACCTTGAGGGTTTCCTTTTTCCCCGGACTTCTTGTCATCCTTTAACAAATAAAGTTTATTGCACCCCTCAACAAAGGAGTTTTAACTGAAAGGATTATATTTATGGGTTTTATCCGTTTTCCCTTGAATAAGAATTCCTTTCTTACTTTCCACAGGGTCCACCACATAGACAAAGCCAACATTCTAGAGTGATCATTTCCCAAAGGGGTACTTGGATGGCCGTGCTCACAGAAGTCCTTCCACCATTTCTCTAGCTCCACGACCTGATAGTTGTGGGCTAGCATGCCAAAATGCGAACCGAATCAACACGCTATGGTATAATCACATTTCATTAGAGCATGATCAACTGTTTCACTTTCGTGTAACATTTATAGGGTTAGAGAGTACATAATTGTGAGGATCCTCAAAGTTTTGAGTTCCCAAAAATGTTGGGCTAAACCTCAGTTGTCTCGGTATAAAGTACAAACTACAAACACACCATACCATGTCAGAGTAGATAAATGTCAAATCAATCTTCCTACATGTCTTGTTTATGGAGGCTAAGGGTTGCTCTCCCACCCAAATGTCAAGCTAGAAGAAGATCCTTGCTCCAGATCCAACTCTGTATCTTATATTTTCTAAAGGTTCCTTCGAAGTAAATATAACCCTCCACGGTGCACTGGTGCAGAACAAAGGTAACTTGGTGGGCCTTACATAGGTGGGAGGGATCCTCCAGAAGTGACATTCCTCAGTAGAAAATTGGGCATTTTGGCCACCAAAATCCCATATGAATAATACAAATGCAATGCGAACAAAAACTTCTCAATACATTAAAATGTTTGAAAACCATGATAATATCAGTTACCAAGAACCAGTCTGATTACATGTGACATACAAAGTTCATTTGACCAGCTCCACCTGTTATGATCAATTCATCTTACTGATGAGTTCATTGATTTGATCTTCACGATTACCAGAATCGCCACCATCCTTGAACTGCTGCTTCTTTCTATGCAGAGCGCCTTCTGGCTTGTTAAGCCTGAAGGGCCAAAGGAAGTCTACCACCTCCTTAAATTGTGAACCAACAGTGGAAATCTCATGTACAATATCCTCAATGCAGATGATATTATACTTTCCAAGAGCCTGAAATGGCAATGAGAAACAATCAAGTTCCAGATGTTTAACCATAGATTTCCAGAATAAGGTTAAGAATAATTTCTTTCCTCTGTAAAGAACTCAAAAGAACCAAACAAAAAAGAGAAATTCAAAGTTGACATGTGTGATACTTTAAAACTTCCATTAAGATCAACAGCACCTCCACTTAGTCTCGAATTTTGGGAAGCACCAAGCATATTAAAAAGGTTCAACTGCTTGGTTCTGTACAGCACCTCTACTTAGTCTCGAATTTTGGGAAGCACCAAGCATATTAAAGGTTCAACCGCTTGGTTCTTTTTTTTTTTTTTTTCTAAAACTTGATCACCCGGATGAATGTGTTAAAAGGAAGCTTCAAGCTGTCAAGCCAGACAGAATGAAGTGGCTTGGAAATTGTGCTGAGGGAATCCAATATGCAAGTTGAACAACTAAAATCATGCTAGGATGTATCCTAAATTGCAGGCAAAAACAATTTTTTTTATAAACCCTAAATAGAGCAAAACAAATATTCCGTTAAATGGATAGTTATCCATCACATCACCCCATTTTTCTTTGTTTGCCCAAATGAACATCAGCAATGGATCAGGTCTGAGCTGAAACATACTTAATTGATTTGGACAGAAATAATACTACAGATAGGAAACAGTTGGGATGTTCAAACTTCAAATGCAGCCCAATTTGCCAATACCAGTTTACAGTTACTGTGATCAAAATAGGGTCACCGCAGAATGAAGCAGCAGTCACTTGATCTGGATAAATTGTGTTAACTTATACTTTGAAGAGTCAAATGCATATAAATAAATGTAAAAAGAAGAAAATGTGTTGAGAAATATGCACGTACCAACCAAAATGCTATAAATGTAAGCACACATTTCTGGTCAAATAAGCAAGAAAGAAAGATAGAAAACGGTATTTGACACTATGTAGTGTTTATGCATAATCGATATATCTCACAAAATAAATACCTGTTCAATAATGTTGTTGTCAGTAAGAGGAACCTTTTGCTTGTCCACCTTCCCAAAACCCTTCTTGTAAACCAACTCCTTCACACTCTTCAAATTGGGATATCTGAAAAGAGCAGAACCTCATAAAAATCATGGATTAAGCAATGTTTTGGAAAAAGTATCTATTAATAAGGCTACTGACTCTTAACGGAAATTGCATTATTGAACACCACACGACTCAGATATGGATATTTTAATATTGCAAAACTCGTTAAGCCAACCCCAACTTGATGGGACAGAGTTAAGAGAATGACCATGATAAATTTTCTGTTCAACTTAATAGTAATAATAACAATCTTGCAATAGTAATCCTAATATCACCAAAAAAAAAAAGGATGGTCACATAAAAAATTGCAGAATCTTTTAATATTAAGTTGTCTAAATGCAGCGTGATAGAGAAACAAAAGCGGACAAGTAGTTTTGTGATACCCGTAAGTTACATATGGCTGCACTTTCTGTAGCATGTCCAATGTCCTTTCATTTACTTTCACAAAGACACCATTAAAGATATGTCTCAACCTCAACAGGTGTAGAATCTTCCTGGTTTGTGAATGCATATCATTTGTCCTGAAATCAATTAAACAGGATTCAGTTAACACACACACACCCCCACACACACAAAAGAAGGAATGAATATGAATATGATGTTTGCACCAACCCTCCAATGCGAATGACAAAAAGAAGTTTCGCTTCAGGGTTAATATTAAGTGGTCGTTTTAGCTTTGTCCTCCTATTCATTCGAACAAGATCCAACTCCTAGAAAACAGAACAAAATTAGCAGATAGAAGAATGACAGAGAGAAAAAAAAGGGTCTACAACATATTTGCCTGCACTGCTACAGTCCCTGCCCCAAACCAACCATTAGTTAGTTAAGTCCACCACATAAATGGGTTAGTCCAATAATAATGTTGATTTACTTGTCAAGGAAGCCTGTCATGTAGATGTGCTAGCATGGAAGACCACTACTGTGCATATGACAATGGCATCTTACACAAGGTTATCACACGATCTTCTTGACCAGCCAGCTTTAGGAGTTACCAGTCACATGTGAAGGGAGCACAATGAGACATCGTATTTGAGGGAAAAGACACAAATTTACATGAACGCATAAATGAGAGATTACAAGGGAATTTATGGAGGACAGGATGACAATCCTGCCCATTGGGGATCTTATATAGATTTCCTTTCCTCTCCATGAATTACAAGTCCATCTCTTTTTTCTAAATAGGATTTTGTTTCCACTCTCTTAATGATTACATGCCAATCAATAGCCTTTTAATAATTACATGCCAATTAATTATTTCACTACAGTGAAGATATCTCCTTAGGAATTTCTAATTAAGAATGAACCTCTAGAAAAATCATTTTGAAGATTTGCTAAATTAGACTGTAGAACTATAACATGTTGTTGGAAATTGATACACTAAGAGGGTATACATCGATGGGCCAATGACCTGGCTGACCAGGGGGCAAGGCTACTCATCTATGGGCTTGGCCCAAAGGGCTGGCTACTACATGCTAGACCCAAAAGGCTGGCCAATTGTAGGCATATTCTTGGGCCTCCATTTGTAGATTTTGAAGCCCAAAGAAAGCAAACAGTAAGTTTTTCGTGGTGGTTAACACAAATTTGGGAATAACTTTGCAGCAAATATTAAACTCAAGAATCTTCCATCAGTAAGTCAAAACCAAGTAGCGTTCTAGCTTTCCCAAAGCTTAATAATTACTTTGTCTCGGAATTCTTTGATGTATTGTTCAGCCCTTTTGAAGATGAGCTTCCGATCTTCTTTGAAACTCTGTCTCCGTGCTTCCAACCGCTCCCTCTTTTTTATAGCCCATTCTTCATTGCTCTTCCTTTTCTTGAGAACTGTCTCGGGGATGTATGTAAGGGGCTTTGGTTCCTCATCCGCCATGATGGTCTAAAAGCTTTAGTTGGGCTCCCTGAAGAAATGCAATAATATAAAATCAATAATGATCCAAAAAGCAATGAACTGGAAACTTAGATTGTGCTTTCAGATTTCACTAATACTTTGATGGTGAAAAAAAAAAAAGATCTATCTTTGTGGTAGTAATTAGGTGACAGAAACAACACTACTGTCGTGGTGCACTAAATCCTCATGATGCCTAACTCAGCCTATGATACCTGGATGCTTCAAGAATGACATGCTTTAGGTGTTTTAGTTGTGTTTGGTTCTTTGCTTTATGGGTGTTATAGATCCCCTCCTTGAATGGTCATGGTTAAAACATCTATTACCTATTAGATGGTTGAAATCTTTCTTAGGGTTATTAGCAAGAAGTCATGCAAATGTGGGTGGTAAGGGATGCATTTCCTATTCTAGTTTGTGCCTTTTTTTATAAAAAAAAATAATAATAAATTGATAACTATCTATTGTTTTCTCAATGTTTATTCAGTGTGACAGGTGAACTGAATGTGACATATAAGAACTGGTAAGTTGGTTAATTTGTTCTTATTTTATTCGTTTTCCCTTCTATTACGTGTTGTCTGTGGATACTGAAAGAATGTTTAGGGAATCATACAATCCCTTGGGATCCGTTTGTTAGCGCAAAATACATAGGAATTCATGGTCCAGTGAACTCCAGTCAAGTATTATTAAAGAGAAGAGTGGTGAAGGAATTGAGGTACATATGTAAATGTAATCCTCACTTTTCTATGATTTAAATTACTAGGGCGGTGGCCAGGGATTCATTTCCCACTCCTTTCATTAGAACAAGGAGATAATTTAATGACCATTTTCTGGGAATTCACAATTGTTTCTTCAAAATTTACCATTTTTTAGAAATAAGTCTTATAGTTCCTATGTATTCAATTACAGGAAACAAACAGGCCCTTGATGGTTGTGCTGCTAACTGAACTCTGTTTGTGAGTTTATGGGTATCAGCTGATGATGGGTTTCTACTTTTCCAATCTAATATTTTTATTGCTCAATACTTTATTCAAAATAAATAAGAATTACCAATAAA
Source organism: Camphora micrantha (assembly GCA_003546025.1). Classification (NCBI taxonomy): domain Eukaryota; kingdom Viridiplantae; phylum Streptophyta; class Magnoliopsida; order Laurales; family Lauraceae; genus Camphora; species Camphora micrantha. The sequence continues at coordinate 5,427,796 of QPKB01000002.1, forward strand.
AAAAAATGATGGCTTTCCATATTGAGAAGTATTTTTCACTACATCTCTGGTTCTTTGTCACCCATATGCCTTGTTGTTGCTCATCCTGTTTATTGTCTTAGTACTCAAATCTATTTGATAACTTTAAGTCATATGGGTTGAAGTCATGCTATGAATCCCCAAGAAAACTTTTATGTTTTCATTCAGTTGGCCTGTGATTACTCACCACACTCTGAACTCTAATCCTTTTTCATAACCCCATGATTGAAACCTATAACACTTCTCCATAAGATCTTAGAGAGAGAGAGAGACAGAGAGAGAGAGAGAGAGAGAGAGAGAGAGAGAGAGAGAGAGAGAGATAAGAGGGTACCTGGATGATAATGATGATGTATTTTCTTGCTTCTTCTCCTTCACTGTCGAAAGAGAGGGATGGGCTGAGAAGGCTAGGGTTTTGTATATCAATAGTCTGGCCTGTGATTGTGGGGCCCATTGGTCCCACTAGCTAACATGGAATTCATTAGATTTTTAAAAGTGGGTTGACACTCCAAGCTGTCTGAGTCATCCAGACCGTCTATTTAATGATCATCAATCACATAATTGGCAATATTTGATCTCTCACTTATTTTGTTTAATTTGTAGTTATCTTTACAAAGAACTGGCTGTGTTGAAGCTCTAGCACTAACCCCATGGGGTTGGCCTGAGTGGTTAAGATCATAGTTCCTTCCTCTTCCGGAGTTAGAGGTCTTAGTATCGACTCCCAGGCTCGGAGGGATTAGTTGAACCCAAAGAGTTAGGGAACCCTCCGGTTGAAAAAAAAAAAAAAACAGAGAGAGAGAAAAAAGCTCTAGCACAATCTTATAAATTAATCAAAGTCTTTGATCATTTATTTAAATGGGTCAAAATCACTAGCACCCTGTTGGTAAATTTATTTATTTATTTATTTATTTTTTTGCACCATAGGCAAAGAAAGAACACCTGCATTACGTGGGGCAATTGATTCTAAGATAGCTTGGTGAGAGTCGGGGTTCCCAACCAATTCCGCAACTCCATATTTCTCAACCCTAAAATGGAAAAAGCTATGTTAGGATTTCCAAAATTGATGGAGGGTCACAACCACCCTTGACCCTTGATTCCCCCTATTTTATTAAGATGGGCTAGAGAATTCGCTAGCCCTGAGCCCTGAGAATATCCAAATTCTTGAAAGGTATCTAGGCCCTTGATTCTAAGACCCTCAAATTTTAAAATAAAAATCATGTATAATTTATTGTAATAATTAAACCCTATTATATTGATAATAGTGAATTCATTGTTAAATTGAATTGAGCCCCAAGTAACAATTAGGTAGGTATGCACGAGTGTGTGGCACAAACATAAGTGGGCCCTAATACACTAAAGCTAAAAGGAGTTTAAAGTTTTGATGCTCTTCAGTTCCCTGATCAAGGCCCTAAGTTTAAAGTTTAAATGATGAGTCAAGGAGAATCAATGGAACTGAAGTTCTGATCAATTCTTATTGGACTTGTTTTTTTCTTTTTATAAAATGGGCCCAAACATTTTCACAAAACCTAAAATATACCCCTCTGGTTTTTTGTTTTTATTAAGATCTCCATTGGCTAAAAGTCAAACTATAAAACAGTAACTATAATTTCTTTAATCTATTTAATTAACTCTTGAGAGAAACTCAAATGATGGTCTTTCAAAACACTTCTTTTCACAGGCACGCTCGGCTTTTACAAAGGGGCTCACATTTGATCAATCCAATTTATTCACAAACATTGAAACCCTTGATTAGAACGATCTATATATTCAATAGTTCGAAGCTAAATGACGAATTTTAAGACTTTTCCTTCTTTAAATTGGACGATACACATTAAATTGTTAATTACATCATCTTTGTATGATTTAATGTTAAAAGATGGGTATCCTGAATTTACCAAAAAAGGGAAATTCTAAAAAATGCCCCACTTTAAAAACGCCCCTTTTTTCGCCCCTCTTTTTTTAGCCATGGGGCTCATGTTGAGTCAATCTAGTCTTTTCACATACACTACCCCCACATGAATAGTCACTAGTCCAAGTTTGACACCCGTCCAACTTTTCCTCACCGTTGGATTGAAATCATGATAAAATGATGCCTCTAAACTATCAAATTTTAGGATCATGGATCAAAAGGTTAAGATGATCTTATGGACTCAAGATTTTACTTGTAGGTAGGCCTCATATGGATCTTTCCATCCAATAGACTTTCATGATCATCATGCATTCCAGTTGGCCCAATTAGGAGGGGCGTTTTCTCTTAAAAAATGTCCGGGTACTGTGTAGCACTGCCCATAAAAAAAATTAAAAAATAAATAAATAAATATATATATATATATATTTGACCCTGTGGACAAAGGAGAAAAAAAAAAGTTCATATTAAAATTCATCAAGTGTATGGCTCATTGTGCTCCCCCACACATGCACACGCACACAAGCAACATTTCTGAAAAATTTAAAAAGAGAAGAAGCATGCATGGTACTGAAGTCCAATGACCTTTGAGAATCCCAGGTCCAAGCCCAAGATGTTAAGGCTTTAAGGCTCCAACCATGCATAGGACCCAGCCCATTGGACCCAATGGCCAAATTCGGGCTAGACTTAGTTCTATTTGCACTCTCGCATAGGATGAATTAGTTCTTGTAAAGAATAGGTATAATTGAACCTTCATATTAGATACCACACCCGTCCCATGACGATGACAAACACGGCGGTGCTCATGTATGTGGAAAGCGGGTTCGGATCCTCCGTTGTAGTTATTATACGGAACTCTGTAACACTTGTCTAGAACTCCACAGGTAGAGATAGTTTAGACCGTCGAAGATAAATACCATCTTCATTGATATATCCTCTAGTTTTAACTCAAAAAACAAAGGGTAACAACGTTCGATTTAGCACCATTATGGAAACATGACTAGACACTGACGTGGGATCGCTTGATTCGTTGCTAACATGCTGTTAATCATGTTTCTCTTATGTGCTCAATCATAAAGTGGGTCTCACTCACTTTGACATAAGACTTGAGGATGTATCAATGGAGAGGATGAAAATCATTTTGAACGGGACGGATTATCTTTAGATGGGTTCATGATAGAGGTCATGGCATTTGTTACACATTACTCATTCTCATGTAATAGCTGGCATAGAGGATTCGGAGTAATTGAAAGGACCTAATTTATGTTTCCATATTGTTTGGTTTCAATGAGTTTTGTCATTTATTCATTTTGTCAGACTTCATGATGTTTATTATACTGTAGGCCGTATATGTAAGGACCCTTTTGTGCTCATGTTTCAACCAATCACCTGAAGCACATACAAATCTGGAATGCACTACTTGTAACCTGTGATGCACATATATACATATGTAACTGGGTAATGATTTATTTTCATCTTTTAAATGAAAGTCAGGAAGCCGAATTTGATGCATTAAAATGTCATTGCCAAATCTTTAGTCAAGTATAGGAGAATCACATATTTAGATATATTTTTTGTCATTACTTATTGTAATTATGTTTAGATAGCTAGTATTTATTTTATACTTTTTAATGATCTATACTGGTTACTGACTAAATTCTCTTCTTTTACTTGCAAAAGAGACATAAAGACTATTTTTCCAGATAATTTTATTGAAATAAACTTAATTTAGAAAATCTTCTTTAAATGAAAGCCTTGCAAGGATTGCTTGTAAATGAGTATCTTCATCCTATTTTACAATGCAGAAAAAAAATTTCTGAGCAAAACGAAGACAACCCATTGAATATATTTAACACTGCACCTTCTTCTCGAAGAAATAACCAACGATCAATTCTAATTGTAGTGTTGATGGTGAGAGGCTTGCGTGGCTTTGTATGACTAACAACAAAGGAAAAACTACCTCTTTCCTCTATGGCTGTGATGAGGATTTGTAAATTTATGGGCTTAGCTTGACAAATGTCTGTTTTGAGAGAGAAATGAACCTCCAGAATCCAAGGGCTAATCCACGGTGGGCCTATCTTCTGTAATGATCACACTTGTAAGGATGGCCCCACCCCCACAAACAATTGCTACATTTTAGTAATCCGCAGACTACCATTAGAAACCATGGAAAGATAGAACCCTAGCTATATAAGCAGAGACCCTAGCTATATAAGCAGAGAGGAGGAGGGGGAAAACCCTAGGTTATGAGGCTTTGCAGAGAGAATGAGGCTTCAAGGGTTGTGCCCTCTCTCTGCAACTTATGCCTATGATTTCCTCTAGACTACACACATCAGCCCTTCCCAGTAGCTAATACTGCTGCTGGAATCTGGATCCTCTGAGGCTTTAAGCTAGAGAAATCCTGAGTTAAAAAAAGGAGTGGAACTCCACACTGCAGTTGCATCATCATCTTCTTCTCTTTCTTCCTCCTCACCACAACCAACAACACCAATCTCTCTCTCTCTCTCTCTCTCTCTCTCTCTCTCTATCTCAATATATATATATATATATATCTCTAAGAGGCAGTGATGAGATTTCTACCTTTGAATCAAATAGAAATGGGAAGAATGCCTTGTAGCTGATTTCTTGGCTTGGCAACATTGGAGGGTCTGTGTCTTTAATGTTACTCAGACAACCAATGGATGCAGCCATGGCAGAGAAGGTACCCATGGAATGTTTGGTGAAAGGCAAATCTGAGCCTCATTTCTTTTCCTTCATCACCCACATTTTTTATTTTTGTTATTATTTTTTCTATTGAACAACACCCACATTGAGAAAAAGCTGATTATTCATAGAAACTCAACTGTACTGCATCCCCCAAAGAAAGAAAAAGCTGCTCTCATACAAACTCAAACCACATGCATTGAATCATTCATATAAACAAAAGATTTTTTTTTTTTTTTTTTTTGTACAGTAGGGGTTTTGAGCATCTAAAAAGTTGCAGGGGAGGGTCTTCTGCAAAATGAGAGGTATTTTATTCCTGTTTTCTCTCTTGTTTCAGATGCCTTTATTTGCCAAGTATAGATATGATACACCAAATGCCTTTGGTATCTTTTGGGCTTTCAGACATTTTGGTTTTGTCAAGTAGCTGTTGTCCATCTCTTTATCCACAAATGGTTCTGCCTAGCACAGGATCTGAAAAAAAAAAAAGTTGGGTTAGAAATTTTTGTAGATTCACCTCCTTGTGCGCAAGGTAGTCATCGAAATAGAGTTAGACCCTCAAAATGAGAGTTGTAAAAAAAGGAATCAAGAGAGGAAAAAAAAACTATTTACAAGATTGGCTATTTATCTTGTACAAGTAGTAGTAAGAGGGGGCCTAAAATTAGGCATGGGCTATGATTTTTATTTTTAACTTCACCTTGTTTAGATGGTAAAAGTGGAGTGCATAAGTAAATTTATGATGATAACATTACTTTTTTAATAAAAAAGATAGTTTTTCAAAGTAAGTGTTTTCTTTTCACTCTCCATATCTTTTGTTTTTGATAGTTTTGTCTTTGAGAAATTTTAAATTGATCATTTCTAGCCATTTTTGAAATAAAACTATGCAAAACTAAAATCGAAATGTGAAGCACAAAAAACAATATGGGAAACTATATAATCATTTGCCAAAAATAATGGCCTAATGTCTTGTAGCAATGTTTGGATATTCTACGAGCAAAACTATCATTTTATCTTTTAAAAGTAAGAGATAATCCATTTAGATTCTTTTCAAAGCTAAATCTGTAAAAAAAGAAATAAAAATGGAGAGTAGTTACTTTTGCAAGTCTGAAGTCAATCAAAGGGGGTTTTAGTAAAAACAAAAAACATAAGGAGCCTTTTTGAGGTTGTTTAAAAATATATGGGCCTTTTTGTAAAACCTTTATAAAAAGAAGGCCTAATAAATGGGAGCTTTTATTGCCACAGTTCCACTTGCTCATTCTACATCCCTTTTTTTTCAACCCCAAAGTACCCATCTCCCTCTCCTTGCCGCCCACCTCTGCTCGCACTTTCTTCCTCTCCTTCTCCCTATCTCTCACCCTCTCTCTATCTCCTTCTCCCTCTCCCTCCCTCTCCCTGTCGTTCGCCCGCTTAAGGCCTAACAAATGAGTATATTGTTTGGCCCTGAGTGGCCGAACGACAAGAAGAGGGAGAGGGTCAGGAGCGGGCGGAGGTGGGGGTGAGCAGGAAGAGGGCGCCGGTAGAGGTGGGCGGCGAGTGGGGAGGGAGAGGGGTAGTTGATTTCCTACAGGGGTGTCCAGGTTTTGAAAAAAAGAAATGTGAAATGAACAAGTGGAGCTGTCGCAATAACATACACACATTACCTCATACAAAATAAACACACACTACTCACCTTTACCATTAATATGATGTTTACTCCACCTTTACCTTACAACACATGTAAACAGACATGTGAACTAGAAGGAGAAAGAAAGACGTATCTACAATGCATTTCTGCAACAAAAGGATTCCATTATGGAGGAATACTGTTCTAATTTCTCATGTCGTCAACTTTTACATTATATGTTGAGAGGATTTCAGTAGGGAGTGGTAAAACAAAAAAAAAAAAAAAAAATCCTCTTCCAAAAAATAGAAATCTACGGAACACAGAATCCTCTCGTCTCAAACAAGCCCAAACTCGGAATTCAGCAGGATTCGAAAATGAGATTAAGCCAAATTTCAATCAATCGATGATAATACGATGCCCTTGCATTTTATTGAAAGGACCAATGAATCAAGATTAAATCCCAGCATTAGATCCAAAAACAGGTTTTGGTAGACAGTTTCCAATACCAAATCAAGACTCTTGAATCTAAATTTACAATATGACCCTGTATAGTGATATTTTTAATGGTCGGTTGAAGATCTCCAACTTCATTTTTAACCCCTTCGATGGAAAGCCCCTTCCTCATAGATTCATAAAATCACCTCCAAGGCGTTTTTAGTTCCAGAGCTTTTCTTTTTTCTAAGAAAAGCACCTGTTTCATTGTAACTGCTAGTGAGAAAATTTGTCTCTGTCTGCACATTTTTTCAGGAAAAATTTCCCATAGCTCTTATCAAGAGAACTAGTTGGGGAAAACCAAAATGCAAATTCAAATTCAAAACCATTCAGCATACCCAGATCCAATCACACAGGTGCCCAATAGGTCTTGGGTCTTTTCAAAGTTTAGAGTATCACTCATGACCACTTGCCTTTCCTGATAAAAACCGAAATGTATGTTTCATATCCAGCAAGATTTTCATTCAATTGGATGCTTGGGTGTACAATGGATAGAAGTCTCTTTGCCAATGAACCTACTAGGTTATCCTAGTTAAAAGCTCTATTTTTATTAACTTTTGTTAGCTAACCATTTCTACCATAGAGACGTAAGTAGAGCTAGCGAAAACACTTTTCAACAAATTAGAATTTTGATAAGAGGTTCCCAAATCACAAGGGGACGAGCTGCACTGGTGAAAGGTGAGCACAAGGTGAGCACAAGTGAGCTCCATAGAGCTGTCCATTATTTTAAAATTAGATCATTGGTTCTTCAAATATTCATGAGCTCTTCAAATATTCATGAGCCCATTGGCATACTCTGCTCTCAGTCAAAATCTACAGCCTAGCCAATAAGGCCCACCAGTCTGATAGATGCATGATGAAAATATGATTTCCCTTGTATAAGATTGCATAATTTGCATTCTGATCAAAGGTATAAAGGGCCAAATCCAAAGGCCAATTTACGGTGGGCCAACCTCCTTCAATGGTCACACTTTGGGAGGTATGGCTCAACCCCAAGAACTACTGGGGCACTTCAGTGATCCTCAGACTACCATCAGAATCAGTAGGAAAGAGAACTGAAAACCCTAGCTTTATATAAACAGAGAGCACAAGGAAGAGAGAGACCCAAGGTTGAGGCTATGCAGAGAGAGTGAGGCTTCATGGGCTGTGCCCTCTCTCTGTAACAGATGCCTATGATTTCCTCAAAACTAAAAACATCAGCCCTTCTCAGTGGCAGATGCTGCTGCTGCTACTGCTGCTGCTGCTACTACATCTTCTCTTTCTTCTTCCTTTTCCACCACCAACAAAACCACACATTCTCTCTCTCTCTCTCTCTCTCTCTCTCTCTCTCTCTCTCTCTCTATGAGGCAGTGATGATATTTTATCCTTTGGATCAAATAGATATGGGAAAAATGCCTTCTATCTGATTTCTTGGCTTGGCAACATTGGAGGGTCTGTGTCTGATATGTTACTCAGGCAACCAATAGATGCAGCCATGACAGAGAAGGCACCCATCAAATGTAAAAGGCAAATCTGAGCCTCATTTTTCCTCTTTCATTACCCACTTTCCTTTATTTTATTGAACACCACCCACATAAAGAAAGACCACCACCCACATAAAGAAAAAGCAGATTTTTCATTGAAACTCAATTATACAGCACACCCCACACACAGAAAATGCTGCTGTCTCATACAAACTCTCACCACATACATTGAAACCATTCTCATAATGCAACACACTGAAAAGGAAAAGAAAAACAAAGATAAAGCCAATCAATAAAAAAAACAAATGATTTTATTTTTTTTTGTACAGTAGGGGCATCAGAAAGTAGTAGAGGGAGGGAGGAGGGTCTTCTACAAACTGAGAGATGTTTTATTCTTGTTTACTCTTGGTCTTGCTTCAAATACCTTTATTTGCCCAAGATAGATTTGATCCACCAAATGCCTTTAGTGTCTTTTGAGCTTTCATCAGCCTCAGGAGGAGGGTTAGTTTGTGTTGTTTTGTGGAGTTTTGAAACATCATAACCTTGCTCTTTGGCCTTCTCAACTAGCTGGATGTAGATCCCTTCATCCATATGGTTCTGCCTGCAAAGGATCTGAAAAAAAAATAAAAAAAATACACCACATTATTTTGGGTTATAGAATTTTATACATGTACCTCCCCTGCACACCAATATTCAAAGTATTCATACATGCTCTAAACCTAAAATCCTTCTAGCACCAAGAAAGCTGCAGCCAACCAATCTCCACACCCCCATCAACCCATTTCTAAAACTTTCAACCTCTATTGACAAAAGAAGATTGATAATAATAAAACCCTCTTTTTTTTTTCCTTAATGATAATCATACCCTCTTGTGGACAGATTGTAATAAACCACTGAAAAAGGGTGTGCATGAATCAACACCCAACTTCTTGAATACACACCACAGTCCAAATAAATTACCAGTAACAAGGAAGATGATATGGCAGTATCCAAATAAATTAACAATAGCAAGGAAGATGATATGGCAGTAAGTTTTTTAAATAAAGCTCAAACTAAGCTCAATTTAAATAAAATAAGGGGAAACAGATGGCATCTACCACATTTTTTTTTTTTTTTTAATAATACACCCCCTTCCACATATATTTAAAAAGTGGTGGAGATAGACTGATAGAGGTTGTAAATATCAGGAAAAAAAAAATCTGCAAGTGAGAAAAAAATAATCAAAAGTATCACACACATACCCAAAGATATTTCCTGCTAGGCTGCCCAACCAAAACATACTGATAATCCTCATCAATAAACATGACCCAGTAATCTCCAGTGACTGGGATTATAGGCAAGAAAGGTGGGACATAGAACTTGACTTTCAACTTGGCCTCATCACTGGATGGATCAGCCTTGTAAGCAGTCCCTTCAATGGAACCCCTCTTTCCATCAGTCCATGTCTCATTGAGCACATTGACAGTACTATCTTCCTTCAGTGTATAGGTAGCTCTTGTGTTTATACCACTCTTGGGTTGAAACCTTGAAGGAAATGAGGCAATCTCATACCAGCGCCCCATGTATCTCTGCAAGTCCAATCCCTTCACAACTTCAAGGTCTTTTTTGGCAGGCATGGCTAAAATCTCCTTGAAAGAGAGGTTTAGTGGGTTATGGATGATGGGTTTGAATGATTGTTTGAAATGGAAGATGAGATGGGAAGATTGGGGTTTTATGCAATCCGAAATGTGGGTCTTTGGGGCAAGGGTGATTGCTTGGTGTGGAAGATTTGATGGGGAGATTATGATCATATGGAAACTAGAAACTGCTTATAAACAAAATGGGTTTGATGTGGACAGGAGAAATGGGAAGATAAGGTGGAGAAGACGTGTGTGTCTTTGGCTTCACATATGGAGAAGATATTTTTTTGGACTGAATTTGGAGGCTTGGGTAAAGGGGAATTGCTGTGAATTCTAGAAACTTTCCTAGTCGGTATGTTTCTCAATTGGCTGATTGGGAAACTTTCACAGGGAAATGTTAGGGCTAAACAATATCAAATATGAATACCCAAAATTAGTATTTTCTCATTTGGCTTACATGGATGGGATAATAAAATGAGTTTTTAAAATATATAATATATGAAACATATTAATATGTTTATCAAAATTACTATAATTAGATGAGTAAATGAGTATATATAATGGGTTGAGATGTATTTTGATATCCCAGACATTTCTCGTATATTTCTTAACATGCATGAAAATTTAAAATATGAAACTAAATGTGTAGACGGTTTTCACAAAAAAAGAAAAAGAAGGAAAAATGCTGAATAGTTCGGATCATGAATTAGGAGCCCATAGAAGTGTAAAGTTAGATTTATACATTAGAATCTTTTGAAACTTTTAGAGATTTACTCAAAATCTATTAAGAGTTCCTTCGGTGGAGTAATCTATTTAGACATTAGATGAATTTAAAAGCCTTAAATCTTGTTAGTTTATCACATAAAATAGAAGATTTGAATTACAAACATGAAGTTCATAGGAATGAATAAATAAATAAATGAAATTGGTTTGATAGGATTTTTTCGTGTGACCAATTACATAACCAAATGCAGTCATCATGTCACCTCTAGAAGCCTCCAATTTGGTTGCCCCATTTTTGGCCAAAAGCCAAGCTATTATTGATTATAGGAACCGTCCATGGATAGGCTCGAACTAAATTAATGTAATATGGCAATTTCCATTGTCAATACATTTATGCAAACTGCCAAAAAAAAGAGGAAAAAGATAGGCTAGCTCACCTGAGTCATAGGCCCCATCTGAGCCAACCTTATTGGACAGAGGTGGGCCTGTTCCATACATATTCAGATGGTAGGCACACCTATTTTACTTACCTGATTTTTTATTTATATATATATATATATATATATAAAAAGAATCAGAACCAGTAATTCGGATTTTGTTATATGATAATGTGCCCACTGCTGTCTAGTTAACTACATCCCTTGCAAGATCGGCCACTTACCACCGAGGTAAGAGGCCTTAGTTCTTACCCGACTATTTAGGGTTCGAAATGTATGTCACATTTTCTCATTTGAAGGCTGACTTACTTCATCTGAGATCTACTTCCCTCACTCAAGGGCTAGGATCCGAACACCCATCCTCTGCAACTCTAATTGACTCAAGAGTTGGAAGTCCCCACTCATAAGGAATGAGTTGTACAAGCATAGAGATTGAGCACATATAATAATGTATTAAAAGGTGTCATGGACCATTGAGAAATGTTTTTTCAATTGTCCATGTATTCATCCATGGGGCCCACCTGATCCATGGACCTTCTTGAATGCTGGACAAGTTCATCTATGGGCTGTGGTTAATTTCTTGGGAAGAAAGGAATCCATCTTGTGGTCTCAATCACAATGACAGGATGATTCTAGCAAGTTCGACAAAGGGTTTGAAACTAAGCCATTTCAACCAAAATTTGGTCCAGATGTTCATATTGGAAGATTTTTGAGAGAGCAAGGGTCTTCTTGTGGGCCATTCCTATCAAATCATGTAAACTAGAGGCTGTCCCCTGTTTTGCACACCAAGCTCCAGCCATAGTTTGAAGTTTGAACATGTTGGGGGCTGGTTTAGCTGTCTGCAACATTTGCCCTGGCTTGAGGAGTCAAAGTTCCAGCTTGGCTTGTCCTTGCTTTACCAGCTCAAGCACAATTGGGTCATCAATTTAGCTCGAGCCTGAGTCAGGGTCAAGCTGCTCGACCGTGAACATTCCATAATTCACCTTATAAAGCCCCCAGAAGATCTGGAACTACTCTTGTAGGATGTAGCTGTTTACTCTATTTGTAGTGAGGCAGAAAGAGAGTTTTTCAGCTAACAGCATACTGTACATTGTTCATACACTCCAGCTATATTGGGCCCACTTGGACCTAGCTTTGATCAGGAGAAAAATGTATGGTCCAGGGACCACTAAACTTTGAAGCTATTAAATCAAGGGATTCAATTATCTGCAATTATTTGCCCAAGCCTTTGTTTGGAGGAGGGGAGTAAAATAAATGGTTAAATTAAGAGAAAAAGAAAAAGGAGGGAGTTGACAGTAATTTTTAGTATTATATGATAAAAACCTATTCTTAGAAGGCTTTAAATGACAAAAAGCTATAATCTGGGAGGAGTAATTTTTTATCATACTTCTACTCTCAACCCCCTCATCTTTCTTTTTCTCTTGATTTGACCATTATTTATTTTACTCCTCCACTCATACAAATAAATATGCCAATTTTGAACTGAGCCTCACCTTCCACTTACTTAAAGTTTTGGGGACTACTTAAGAGGTGAAAATCTATGAAGTACAAGTTCAAAAGATCTTAGGTCTGTTTGAATAACCTCCAAGCTGGAATATTTCGGTATCTTGGAATTTCAACAAGTTTTTTTTTTTTGGAATAATAAAAATTAAAAAATGTATATACATATATGTAAAATAATAGAAAAATATAAATAAAATATAAATTATGCATGTTTCTTGATATGAATATTGAGAGAAAGAAAATAGTGATAATTGTGTTACAAATTGAAATGGATTGGAATAGTCGAAATAAATCGAAATCCAAACCGAAATTTCTTTACCTGAATTTTGTTTCTGCTGAAGGACCTGAATGAAGAATTCTGGCCATTTTGGCTGAAATGAAATGGAATTGACTACTAGTTTGTATGCATAAAATATATAGGGCTTGAATATGTAGGAATTCGTGGTGAAATGAGCCATGCTAAGTATTGTTAAAGACGTGAAGGTTGAATGATATAAGGTGGAGATGCCGATGGGACTTAAACTTACCTAGGTATTAAATTGCTGGAATGATGGATTGGGAATTCATTTTGCCATCTTTATTTGATTCAATTTATGTTACAGGGGATGTTATTTGATGGTCATTTGGAATATTCATCTTTGATTCTTCGTTTCTAAACATGAAATATAATCCTTGCTATTTAATTACACAAACATGCCTAAGAAAATTGAGAGACAAATAAGAACTCTTAATAAAGTAGCGATTTAAGAAAGTAATGGCCTATTTTCGTGCATATAATGCATATGAATTAAATTACATAGGAGTTGATGGTTAAATTAACTATGTTGAAGGATTATTAGAAAGGTGAGAGATGAATGATATCAAGTACTTGTGTAGATGGGACCTTAATTTTCATAGGATTTGAATTACTAGGGTGATGATTGGATATTCTTTCCTATCCCCTTTTGATTTAATTTTCATTTAAAGAAATGTTATTGGATGGTTATTTTTGGATGTCCACCTTCGATTCTTACTTTTTAATGGCTTATAAAAATACAATCCTAGGAATTCAGTTACAAAGAATAGGCACCAAGAGAATGAAGAGTCTCCTTTTAAAGGTTTTTTTTTTTTTTTTTTTTTTCAAGAAAACTCTACAAAGATTGAGTTTTCATGTCAAATTGGTTGTATGCAAATTTAGAGTGATAAGTTCAAGCATGTTGCTCTATTGCTTTATTGTCTTATGGAAAGTATAATATTATTTTTTTTTCATAAAAAGGGTATTTTTATTGGAAGATTTCTAAAAAAAAAAAAAAAAAATCAATCTGCCAATTTTTCTGAATCTTACAAAAAGAGTTGAACTCTAACTTGTCAATAAAAAAAAAAAACTAAGCACTTATTACCATGACATTCGATTATTAGTACATAACTTTCAATATTTAAATATTTGGACAAACATGCCAAACTCCACCACCCTCATGTTCCATCAATGGCGTGTAAAATCCTCTTGCCACATTGTGCCCATGTTGCTGTGTGAAATTTATATACATGAATAATTACTTAGGGCCTATTTGTTTGGGGTTAAAATACAAAAAAATTGAACATATAGAATTTATGCCATAAATTGTTAAAGTTTTAAGACCATATGTCAATTTGCAAAAACGAACACCAAATGACTTTTTCTCTTTATGGAAATAGAACCTCAAAGAAAGGTTATTTGATGCTTATTTTTAAAAATTTACATTGGATTTTCATTTTTAACCACGTATAACTTAAATTCTATATATTCAATTCCTATGTATTATAATGCAAAGGAATAGTCCATCGGGCTTTGAAACTCTTATATTTACTCATCTTAATATTAATTTATTTTCCATGACATTTTCCCCCTAACACTGAGAAAAACCTCAATTTACAGGTAAGGAGTATTTTCAAAATGTCAGGAAAACAAGGGTTGTTTTTAAGACCTCCATCAAATAGATAATAACATGATCCTACTCATTCAGATTTCAGAAGGACCAAACCTTAAAAAAGTAAAACCTTCAAGGGTCCAGCTGCAGAAAGAAAAAAACATTTCTGTTTTTCGTTTGGAAAGAAGAAAAGAAAGACAACTCTCAGTCAAAACAACAAAGAAAACAGAGAGACGGAGAGAGAGAGGAGAGAGAGAGAGATGTCTTCTCGTGGATCTGGGTTAGTAGTGAAGTGCTGTTTGGTGGCTTTTGCAGTTGCTTCAGCCCTTTTTGTATCATGGCCTGCAATCAGTTGGAGTTTCAGGAAAGGGATCAAACAGGGTACTGGAATTGCTCCTTCATGTGGACCATGTGTCTGTGATTGCCCCCCTCCTCTCTCTCTTCTCAGTGTAGCACCAGGTACCATCTTATCATCTTATTGTCTCCTTTTTAATGATCTATGCCTCTGTCTTTTTCTTCTTTTCCATTGATGCTGATTTTGCATTTTTTTCTTTTTGAGTTTTCTAAATGAATTTTTTTTTTTTTTAATTATGTTGTTGTGTGGGGGATTGGAAGTGAAACTGAGGGGGACCCAGATCAGATTTTGTGTTTTTGTTACTGGGTTTTAATTTCTAAGAGCAATGAAAATCAGTTTTGGGGTCAATTGGTTCTTGTATTGTGTTTTTTCTAATGTTCTGGCTTCTTGGGTTTGTGATGTGATTGTGTTGGAATAGAGAGAAGAACACAATTCTGTTTAGATCGTTGAAGCTTCCAGATTTAATGTGTTGATGCACTCTGTTTTCGTTTCTGTCATTTTTGTGTGTGTCTGTTGATATCTCTAAGCCTAGATAGTAGATAGGAATAGACCCAGACTTTAAAGGGAGGATATGATCATGATGGCATGGAATTTTAGAAGAGGGCTTAACAGATCTAAATCATATCATATCTCTATCTGATTTCTATCCCCATTCAATTGCAGCAGGATAATTCCTATGAAGAAGTAAGCCATAACAAATGCTTCTTGAGTTCATCTTGTCACTGGATTGGGGGTGGAATTGTAACCATGATTCTTGCTGTGGATTTATTTTGAGAAAATTCTGTTTTATATTTATATTGTTAATGCGTGCATTCTTCCATTGACTTTGAGTTTGATCTTCCTACTTAAAATCAGAAAAAAATTATCATCTGGGTTTTCATGAAAATGCATTTGGATCTGAGATGTTTGTGTTGCGTGCTTCTTAATTGTGGTTTGTTGGCATGATGTAAGATTTGGGTTTTAATGGGCTTCTTTTGTTGGGTGCCTTGGCATTTGAAAGTTTTGATTAGTTTGCCTTTCATCAGGATTCATATCTGTTATATGTGGTTATGAATTCATAACTGTGCAGCTATGGTATGGTAGCTGTTAGGAATTTCATAAGCTGGAATTTGAAGAGGAGTCACAACTAAAGAGCTACTGTAATGCAAATTTATTTGTTTCTGGTGGCTGATACATCAAGCATGGTTTGCAAACTTGGATGTGCTTTCTCCATCTGCTCTACATAAGAACATGTCTTTAACCTGGAACGAACATGAATTTATTTTCACTATTAATGCCATCTTATTGTCATGGCTTCGAGAAGAAGGATTACTGAGGCTTTCTTGTTTTCCTTTTTTCCCACTTTCCTACATGTCCTTTGTCTGTCTCAGATAAGGACTTTATTTTATTGCCCTCAATATCTATTTTCTTATGTTACTAATAATAGCAACCATTCTTGTAATCCTTCTTGTAAGGAGACCCTAATTGAATGTTTTCCAGCAAGTCTGCTTTCCAATTATATGCATATGGTTTCTTTAGTTTTAGTTCATTTACCAATATTCACTACTTTGTGTTTTTTCATTTGTGATTTTTCTTTTGCAGGGCTGGTGAACCTCTCCATTACAGGTTAGTGCCCAAACTAGAAACCGCTCTTATCATACGAGGAAATTAAATGTCATGCTTCCTTGTTGGAGTGATCATCCTTTTATGTTTAAATATTTTCTTCTTTGTAAGGACCAAATTCTCTCTCATATCTTTTCTAACACTGTTTAGAAATGATGTGTGGGCAACTGGGTATTGTATCCTTTGTTCTTTCTGTCATCAAAACTCAAATATATGCTTTCTTTTTTCTTATTAATCGTTTGTTGACTTTGTTCTTGTTACACATTAGTCATTTTGAAAGAGAGAATCCTTCCTTGCCCAATATGCAGACACATTTATGAAAATATATTGAAATAGAAAAATGTGTTTGTAACAGTATAATTGTAATTAGTTACATCGTATTCATGGTGGAGTTGAAGGGATAGGAGTGTGCACACGCAGGAAAGGGGTTTCATTGAAGAAAATAAAACTCCACTATAAACTCATTACATAGTAATAGCCCCTTCTTCTAGTACCGTGCATAACTTGGCCTCTTCTTCTACTTTCACCACTATAACTCCTTGGCTGAAATTCTTAATACTTTAATTACTTGGCTGCTTAGAGAAAAGTACCAAAAAACAAAGGAATATTCCCCTTTGAATGTGCAGGTAAGTACCACTTTTTTTTAACCTTAATTAAGCAAAAGCAAGTACTTAATTGTGATTTGAGTGAGATGTGGGCCCCTTAGACATAGTCGACCGTGACTTAGGCTTAGCCCTTCTCCGGTATATCTTACTACCTACATGTGTCAAATCTTGATGTCAAATGATAACAGAGGGCATAGTTGGTTGCCCATGGTAGTGGGCAGATGCAAACTGCAATCCATACTATTTTGGGGCACAACAGAAGCCCAAGTTGTCCATTTGAGTTCTGATTTCAACATGCCTGAAGCAGTTGTGAAACAGATAATGATCGTGTCTGCCCATGAATTGTGACAATAATTGTGATTTTGGCTCTTTCGTTATGCATCATGAGCCTGTAAAATGCTTCTGATACTGCTTTAATTGCTTCTTGGATCCGTTTTGCTGACTATTCTGTTGTTCCCACTTTTTTGCATTAACAATTTTATCGTACCAGAGTCTGTCTTTGTTTATCAAGTATTCAAGTCTCATGTATACCCATTCCCCAGCTCTTGAACATTTTGGCAGTGGATGGTTGTCCATTCTACTCATGCGTTGGGGGTGTCTTAGAAATGAGAAACAACATTAAGTCTAGAAAGAACAGGATCCCACCTAGTGCAATTCATGATTTCTACCCAAACCTCATACACAACTGCATGAATAATTCCTGTAGTCAAAACTTCTTTTATATTGGATGAACACCCTACGGCTTAACTTCCTGAATCATTTATTGTCAACTGTCATGCATCTGGAGATAGATGATATCAATTTTTTCTGACCACAACAGATTGCGGGAAGCATGATACAGATCTCAACAAAGAGATGGAGAAGCAGTTTGTAGATCTCCTGACCGAGGAATTGCAGTTGCAGGAAACTGTCGCACAGGAACATACCCGACACATGAACCTAACTTTTATCGAAGCAAGGAGGCTGGCTTCTGAATACCAGAAAGAGGCAGAGAAATGTAATGCTGCAACTGAGGCCTGTGAGGAGGCACGAGAGCAGGCAGAGGCATCCTTGATCAAGGAGGAAAAGAAGGTGACGGCTCTATGGGAGCGACGAGCCCGCCAGTTGGGGTGGCAAGGAGAGTAAGTTGGATGGTCCACCATTTTGGTCATTCCATGAGCTAAACATTTCGTCAATTGAGCAATGTGAAATTGTACATCAGCTGTGACATGCTTCCCCAAGTCAGATTGCTTCTTGTTCTTGGTATTACTACAGTTGCACGGTCATGTTCTTTAGAAGGGGGAAAAATTAGTGTTCTAATGTCCCCTATTACAATTTACAAGTTGCCTTATTCACAGAGCTGGCTAGATCATTACCCTGTAAAACAACTAGTTATCTGTTTTTGCCTGCAGTAAATCCACATTTATCTTGTGCTCTTTGTACATTGAACTCTTTTGGTAAATTTAGATATATAGGATGGGGTTTTTTGCCCAGCTTGATTGTTAGGCAATGAAGTTTTTTGGTCATGGCCACAAGACAGTGGGCAATGGATATGACCTTTAATTCCCAGGTAATATGTCTTGTTTTTAATTTACAATGTGCCCTCATCGATTTGGGTGGGTAATGGGGAAACTTTGATTCTCATTGTTATTATTAGTAAACCATATCCCCTCAAACTGGGGTGGCTGAGTACTCCAAAGCAGAACTCAAATTTTTATTCTCCTTGTGATTTGTGAAAACCATAACCCATCAAACTGGGGTGGCTGAGCAGTGACTACTACAAATCAGAACTTGAATTGGTTTGGTGGGTCTTTGAAAGCATACTTGCTTCTTGTTTTTCGGGCTTGGGGCTGGCAAATGCTGACATGTGAGAGAAGGCGGGGAATGAAAAAACCGAAGCAGGCCAATCCCCCACTGAAGCGGGCAAATAGAATGAGACAAGATGCACTGGGAGGTCCTTTACAGTGCTCAACACAATGTCCTACTGAAGGGGGGGAGCTTGGCTTCCAGGGCAGGATGAGATCCAACAATTTAAACTCACAAACCCGGTGCGGACTTAAAGGGGTGACATTGAACTGTCACTAGCATCAGTGGAAAGAACATGGACAGTCCATAAACCAGCTTAAAGCGAGCTCAGCTTGGTCTGGGCTAGGGGCTGGCCCAGCCCATGTGGAACCCTACTCTTGCTTATGCAGGGCCTGCAATTTGATCATCCAGACCATTGACCTGATGAGCTCCACATGGATAGAAAACTACCCAGGGAGGAAGATCCTGTACAGACCTTTGACACCCTTTCAACTTTGAATGTTGGTTGTAGCTGTTTTTGTTTTGACATCAATCTGGAAGTGCAAAATAAAGGGTAACAATCCTTGAAAACAAAAGAATCCATATTCAATCCTGCTGCTCACAAGATCAATGATCTATCCCTAAGCGTACAAATTCATCTCAAGAATACGATGCAAAACCTCAAAGGTGGCAATCATGTAATTCTTAGAAACCACATTTGTTTATGTATCAATTTATCAACAGCAGAATCTTCATCTTCTCTTCTTTATGTCCATTCTTTCATTTCGATGTTTATTTTGGCTTTCATTACTTACTAATATGTGGTAAAACGCTGAGCCTGATTAGTTGAATTAGCTAATCATCTCGCCCATGTTGGCACCACGCACAAGATCTTGGGGTCATTCATGCTGGCAACTAGATCTACATGAAGATTTGACATTTTGGACAATCTTGGGTTCCATTCAAAAGACCATCTCCACAGGGTGGTGCTAAAATTCTGGGACTGCTAATATCACAGGAATCCTGAGAAAGAATGCTTGGGTGAGAGAGATCCTGGAATAGAGCTAGGGAATTTTGCATGTGAACTGTGACTATTGATATTGACAGGCAACCTGAAGAGCTGTGTCATTGTCCACATGTTCTCATGTAAGAGACTCCTTGGCCCCCACTAGGAAATGCAAAACATGCACTTGTTTCACCCAACTGTAATAACCTGTACAAATATATATATTGGGATTAGACATGTACATTCCAAAATTTGCAATCACATGCTTCACAGTTGAGACATGAATAGATTTACCAACTGTAAAATAGATTAAAACATTTGTGTAACATGTGTTCCTTGATTGTAAGATAACATTCAAGCACTATTGATTTACATATAGAACTCATTCTGCAGACACTTTTGGGGGCCACAAAGAATTTTATGCAAATGCACTGTTATGAGGCCGACTCAGCATGGGTGCCCACCAAAGCAGCAGTTGCAAATAGATTGATTGATATTATACACATCGTGATTGTTGACACCACCAGATACTTTTAACAATTAAAAAAAGAAAATAAAGAGAAATCAACAGTGTTTTCAAAGTAGTTGACTCCTAATACAATGCTCTTGCCTGCTGAATGGATTTTGATATCAGTAAACAAACACCAACTACATCAGTGGGAGCAGTGAGTGCTACTGAGGGAATGGGCTTTGACATACAAGATAAACATAGATAAATAATGAGAAATACATGAAATAACTCCCCAAAGGAGTCCTTAATAGCATCGAGTTTCACATGCACGTTCCGAGTGGAAAAATATCGCACATGTCTCCACCATCGATCAATGGCATTTCATCTCGCTCCTGCATTGCATAAATCACGTGATCAGATTCCTGGCGAACAATTGTACAGAAGAAAGATTTAAGGATATTGAGAAAATCAGACTACAATCAGTGTGTGAGTCAAAATATAAACTTGCCTTTTGGGTGGGTGGGTGTAAGCCTTTGCAAGTTTGCACGCTGTGGAACTAAAAAAGGCCCCTTGCTGCCTCAACACACACAGCTTGCATAATATATTTTCCCAGTTAGATACTACCCTTCTGGGACCACATTCATTGACTTACCACCAACAGCAATATTCAAATGGGTCAAATCTATAAAAGAACATTCTGCAATTCTACTACTCTCTGGTAGATTTGGCAAGATCACTAAAGAGAAACAAATCCGCACTTAGATAAATGGGAAATGGGATAATGCTTAAATGATGATGATGGTGGTGGAGATGATGATGATCAATAGAGAAAGAGTAGATAGACGAGTTAGGTCTTCGATAATGATGATGATGGTCAATAGAGAAAGAGAAGATAGACGAGTTAGGTCTTCGATGATGATGGTGGTCAATAGAGAGAAACATAGATGCCAGACAAAACCCATTAATCAACCTGGACTACTTGCTAAAATTCAGGTCCTTTTGTGATTATCTGACTAAAGAAGCCAATTATCTAATGAGAACTGTCTACTACTAGTTGTTCACCTGGGGCCTTGATGCATATACAATAGTGTGGAGTGTCTCATTAATTTCTTTCTGCTCTCTCCTTTCCACTTAGACACACATTGCTTGCTGCCCTATCTATTGATAAAATATTTATCAGAGAAAAAAAGGGAACTACAACTACGAAGAAGAGGAGAGTACAAGCTGTAGATGAGATGCACCTTGCTTAGCAAGTTCATCTTTCTCAGGATTGGTCTACACACACTCCCAACTTTTAACTATGATTATCACATTTTGCACCCACCGAATGATGTTCATGAAAATGAATTACTATCAACCCACATGCCCTGACATGAATTTTTTAAGTTTGAAAAAAAAAAATATATATATATATATATATATCATAACACCATATCCTTTACTACAATATAAATTTTACATTTGTTGTCAATAGAGAAGTGAGAAAACATGAGGTAAACAATTCTATCCCATGCTTTTCAAAGCCCAGTATCAGGGCCAAGCAATTTCATTACAGATAATGTATCAGTTGATATATTAAATTTTTTATCCCCTGGGAAAAATGTTTCGAAATTTATAAATTGAGAAAATCCTTTTCACAGTAAAATTGAAAAACCTTTATACTAAAGTTTTAGTGAGTTTTGAAATGAAAACAAGATCTTAGATTATAATGCCAAGCTGTAGAAAATATTATTTTTAATAGCATTTAGGCTTTTGGACACCTACTCCATAAAAAATCAGTATTGGTCGTATACAAAACCTGTATGTGTTAAAAGTTAAGACAAACATAATTTACCATTATAATATACATCTCGATATATATTTTGGAAATTTTGGTAAAAGCTAACTCATTCTTTATTAGTAAAAGATACCCTCAGCAATTGTGAGCACCTACCTTCTGTCCTTATATTTAAAAGCCCTCCTAAAGTGACAGTCTGCCAAGGGCTGTTACGGTGCTATTCACTTTTACACTTAGAAAGGTCGTAAATACGTTAACTATCTAGAATGCTTTTCTTCTTTGCTGATAAATCAAAAAATCTATAAATTGTGGAAAGAAAATTCTCAAAATTATTCCTTGGAAAATAACTAATCAAAACAGATCTTTTCTTTGGGAAAAAAAAAATCTTCTTTCCATATAATACCCATCGGCATTTCTTTGAACTTCCTACAGATCTTTCCATCTTCCTTTGTTACAATCTATTTTTATTTTTTATATTAGTTCTCCCATTTTTCCCTTCTCCCCCTGTTTCATTTTCTACCTCCCAACAGATTTTTGGACTCAGGTGGCCATGACTCAACAAAGACAATATTTCTACCATTTAGACTGACAAGCTATGCTTAGACAATTTAAACACTGTAGATGTCCATATTATGGTGATTTTTCTCCAAAAAATCTTTTTTTGTATGAGAATATCTAATTTAAATTAATTAGAGCAAGTTTATTTTGAAACCTTTAACAACCTGCTACATAATGCATGCTTTATTTTACTTAGAAAGTGATTTGGTTTAAGTGCTGATCATATTTTCATCTTTGGTCATCAAGTCAGAAAACTAGCCTTAAAAAGGGGGAATACAGTAACTTTATGGTTTGAACTCAAATCACATAGTAGAAATATGGACACAGCTGTTGTAAGTATGGTGAGCATACGTGTTGCTCAGCCATACTCTTGGACATGCAAATGATGCAACAGCTGTACCTCATCGACTAGGAGCCCTGGTCCAGATTAGGTAGGTCCACTCATTGAGTGGGGGCACACATGCACAACACACTTGATGGGTGGAAAGCCAGTTTTTTGGCCAAGGTACAGCCACAATGAATCCAGCGGGCAGCTGTGATCCAATGCAAGATGCAGTTGGGTTTGATCTACACTTGCCTTAGTGTACCCATCACAAAGTTATAAAGCATTAAAAGAGAAAAAAAAGGAAAAAAATATTTAAGTAGTAACATGCAAAACAGAAGGTTGAACTTACCCTTTTTATCATGGAACTCATTAGATCATCGAATGAACTACAACTGCTATGATTGAAACCTCCCCCCAATTTCATATTCTCCGAAAGGTAATCTTCCTTGAAATTGATCGCTCCATCAGCACTTAACTTCCCAACATCACATTGCTGCATGTGAAATGAAGTACCAGGATTTGATTGGCCCATCAAAGTAGTGTCCACCTTTCTGTTACAGTTATTTTGTCCAGAGCTTAGGCCGACAATGCCCATGACACCATGATTAGGCAAGAAAGAATTCAAAGGAGAACTGAAGCCAATATTTTGGTTGTGGGTGCGATCCTGTTTATGTTCTACCAATTGCTTCTGTGTATAGTTCATATTCTGCCCAATACAATTGCCCATGCTCCCTAAGTTAGAGAATTTCATGTTCTCATTGATTTCTCCTGGCATGCACCGCACACTGACACCGAGTGAGCTAGTTTGGCACTGGAGATCTCTTCCCAGCAGTGATTCATGTAGAGGAGCTGCCACTGCCATATTACTAGAGGATGCGTTGAGTGGATTGATCTCCATATGTGATGACATGGATGGTATATTAGCCATAGACAAATCATTAGAGTTGAAAGGAGCATCCATGGGCAATGGATTTGCTGAATATCCTGCTAATGGGGAACCACTTTGCCAAGTATCATTGCACCTACGATCAGGCAGATGAGAAGAACTAGCAACACTAACATCAATGGGTTCTGTATTCAAGGATGCCATTGTAAGAGAAGATTGACTGCCCAATCGACCAGATAGTCCCTGCCGCGGATGTCTTTGTAACAAGGGGTTGTTTGGGATATTGAGAAATGAATTGCTAGAGCTACAGGTGGCCACTCCTGTATCAGTAAAGCCCCCAATACCACTCAGTTGCTGCTGCCCAACTGGAAATAGAGGTGAATCATCAATAGGAGATGATAATCCTCCGAGGCATGAAACAGGCTTGTTTGGTTGCAAGTGATCAAGTTCCAACGAGTGAGGCATCCCCTGAAGTAAATTCCCATGTGGATTTCCAGAATGAGTGGCCCGCTGAAAATTCCCAAGATCACTGATATAATTGCCCGTGTTTTGGGGACGACCAAGTTGAATCATTCCAGGTGAAGTGAGTCTGTGCAAGCCCAAACCACTTGGACTGTTCAGTCTTCCAAATGCACCACCACCTTGGAATGAGGAAAGAGCAGCTTTTGGCAGCTGGCTTGATCCTGACAAAGCATGAAAATCTCCAAACCCATCCAACGAACCCATATGCAAATATGAGAGATCTTTAGTTCCTAAGACTGCAGCAAGATTAGCCTGTTGGCTTGCAACACTACTGATCCTTTTCAGGTACAGCCTATATTTCTGTGATCACAACAAACGATGGTAAAGCAAGCACCAGATAAATGAATGATCATCCATATAAAAAGGAGCGAAAATAGCAGCCATAGTGCGAGGAAGGTATTGATTCTTGAAGTGAGGACATCAACAGATCCTCGGGCTTGACTATGTACAGGTGGGCTCAATGGTTAGGCAATCAAATGTGGTTTGATGAGTCCCACTAAGGACAGATCCCCAAAACTCCATTCTTCAGGGGACAATTGTCAACTGCTTGAAAGACACTGAAACAGTCCCAAACAGGAAACTAGCCAAATATGGGATTTATCAAGGATCACCAAACCATGTATCCTACATGTACAAATCCAATGCCCTATTACCATGATAGTACACATAGTTTTGGGCCAAGAAGCATAAAATTCCTTGTTATAGCGGAGAAAACAAAATAAAAGAACGGAGAACGGATCCTGCCTGAAGATGGCTAGCGACATTTTCTCTTGTAAGCCTTTCAACATTCATGAGATCAAGAATCCTCTTAGGAACAGCCTCTGTTTTAGAAATCAAAGAAATTAAAGGATTAAATAAAGAGCAACTTCATAAACCATCAGAAACACAATTCCAACACAAACAATTATTATAAATAATAATAACAAGTAAAAACATATAACACACAACTTTTCATGCAAGCATTTTCCCAATCTCTAGTGACAAAATATATACAATCAAAATAAAAAATTAGCCTTATATTAGAAAATCCTTAATTTTGTATAATCCTGAGTTATAAAATAAAATATTGTATAAAAATTATTAAAAGTACTAGTAATTTACTACAAAAATCTATTCTCCATGCCTTTCTATTGTTTTCTTGAGTTTCGAGCAAGTGTTATTTGTTTTAAGAGAACTTACTGTCAATCCCCAACTGATTAACAGCAGCTACAAACTTCCGATGCAGCTCCACAGACCAAACAACCCTAGGCCTTTTCTGGGCAGAAGGGTCTTCACTAACGTGTCCATTTTCATCAGAGTCTTCATCATCATCATCATCATCATCATCATCATCTTGGTCTTTTCGTTTCTTGCTAAGTTTTCCATTTGGATCAGCAGGCCCAGCCGTAATAGGGGCTAGCCCGCCTTCACCTGTTCCACGACGTACCTTCTCACCTTCATCTCCATGTCCAGAATTGTTATCATCCTTATGATCAGTCTTCCTTCTCCTGATGACATGTTGCCAGATGTTCTTAAGTTCCTCGATTCGGACAGGCTTCAGCAAATAGTCACAAGCACCATGAGTTATTCCCTTCATCACAGCACTGGTGTCACTATTTGCAGACAACACTGCATTGCAAAATGAAATCAACAAGTCAACCCTTTATTGAGCAATCACATTCTCCAGAAACCAGTTGATTCCTTAGGGTGGTCATTTATATAGAGCAACTGGTTATCATTATTTTTATTTTTCCAAAAACAGGAATGATAACAGTGCACCATGTTAGAGATCAGAGAAGAAACCATGTAGGATATTGTATTTCCAACTTTTAGCCCCAAATCAAAATCAGCACAATGCTTAGAATATGTTTGAGGTGGAATAGCCAAAGGATAAAATAAAATAAACTCACTGATGTGGTTCCCGATGTTTGCCAAACAGTAGAAAGGAATAAGGATGACAATCTCTCTGCCAAAATTTTGAATTTGCTTGCTGTTTGGGCTAACTAGGCATGTACAATATTGATGCAAAACAGCTGTGGAAAACTTGAGCTCCAGGAATGAGCCTTTTTTTTTCCTTTTTTTTCCTTTTCTTTTTTTTTCTTTTTGACTTGGACCCACAAAATCAAGGTCTCAATAATGAGCACCTTCCACTGTGATACAAGCTTTTGTCAAATGAGCTATTTAAAAAAATAAATGCAAAAGACAAATTCTTATCATGGATTTCACTGTACACTAAGGTTATAGATGAAGCCAGATAGTGAACAGATTGTCGCGTATCAGTTCCAGTTTGCTTTTCTTTTTACTGTATGATTCTTTTTATTTTTATTTTTACTGTAAGTTAACAAGAGAAAAGAAAGGAAATCACAAACAATGCAGACATCAGAGAATACAAAAAACAGTGCAACTCAAAGATCAGAACATAAGACAAAAACCCACTATAAGCCAAGGAATCTCTATCCTCTACCCAGTTGACAGTGTCAGATGACAGTGACGGATGCAAACTCTCAGCTGATGAATTTACCTCTTTGAATTTTCACTTTCAGTTTTCAAACTTCAAAGTGCCGAATTTTGAAGACAAAATTCAACAGGCAAGACTACTTCTTTGTAACAAATTAAAGATGAAAAACCACATTTGTTCCATGTTAATCACGCTAGACAGTGATTTTTGGCTTTGAAACAAACACAACTGTTAAAAGTAGCGATCATTAAACCTCAGTCATGTTATCTAAGTTCTTGGAATTCACACAAACTTTCGGTCTTACAAGGAGCATTATAATTTCCCAAAATGAACTCAAGCTTAGAGTAGAAAATTTATAGTCCATTTTTATAAATTATCTAAATGAAGAAAATGGGCTTCATATTCTAATTAAGAATGCTAGTGGAAAGTGAATTATAGGGTCACACCATACAAGTGGGGGAAAATGTCTGGAGACTCAACCCAATGATCTGATGGACACTGCAATAGGAATACAATCCCCAAAAATCTCTCAGATTGGAAGATCTCAATCCTTTGAATAGTGGCCAGGAGCCCAGGATATAGATGGTTAAGAATATGTATAACAAATACCCACATGTCGACATTCAAGTTCAACATAGAATAGGAAAACGATTTAAGGGGTTGGACCTTCCAATCTAGGAATTCTTTTTTGGGGCATCCCCATTCAGCATTTGGGCAGTCAGATCAATGGTCTAGTCTTGGTTTCCAAAACAAGGGTCTCACGTGTTCTGAATCCTACACCTCAGACAAACTACATATTTGTTGAACCTTGGGAGTGATTGGGACCCAATTACCTCTACAAGAGATGAATACAAGTAGAAGACTGTGCATAGTTCAAGCAGAACCTTTGCATTTCAGTGTGTAGAACTTAATGTTTCTACAACTACAGTGCTTCAATAAATTCTAATAATCATAGCAGGGAAAAAAGGAAATTTATTAATCCTTCCTACAACAAATGCATTGAAAGAACCCAAAAGATTACAGTCGGTGGCTTACTTATGACAGGAAGGTCCATTTCAAGGCCCACCAGTTCTAAAAGCTTAAAACCATCCATATCTGGCATGTGCACATCACTGATAACCAGATCAAATTTGTCTTTGTTCTCCCTCAACATCTTCAACGCCGTGATCGCCTGTCCGGTTGTCGTAACTGCATAAATCGCATTGATCCACTACTAATCAGAAAAAAATATGTGAAATTCTTAAAATCATGCAAAAATGTTAAAGAAAGCATTCTTCCAAAATCTCAAGTAAAAAGGATTGGAGAAAACACCAGATAAAAGACAGACTACAAGTCTACAATTCAATAGAAAAACACAAGGAATTAAATGCGGACAAAACCCAGTATCATCCTAAATCCATTTGGTCAAAGATTTCCCCTTTAAACAAATTCTAATCAACAGAAATCCAGAAGGACATAAGAAAAGAAGAAGAAGTTAGGATTGGAGAATGCAAAAATGTTAAAAGAAACCCACAAATCATAAATGCATAACAACAGAATCTACTTATCTAGAACCCAAAAACACAGAGAGAAAAAAAAAATCTAGAAACAAGTGAAATATCAAACCATGATATTCGCAGCGGCGAAGTAGAGTTTCCAGCAATTTCAGGCAAGTAGGGTCATCATCCACAGCAAGAATACGCATACCAACAGGAAAACTATAATGGGAGGCATCATCATCCCCAACTACTCCTCTCCCCCTTCTTTCTTCTACTGCCATTTTTTCAGTATCTCACTTCCTGAAACCTCCAAATCCTTTAAGAAGATCTAAAGAGCTTCTTCACGACTTCAGAGAAACATTAAATGCAAACAACTTAAAACCCCAGACCTATTCTCTCTCATAAATTCAACTCTCCCATTCTCTCTCTTCTTGAAAACCATAAACAGTTCTGACAAAAGAGCACCATCAAAACCCAGAAAACCTCACTCTCATTGAGACCCAGAAACTAACTCCAGAAGAGAAAACCTCATCAAAACCAACAAAAACCCCTGTCACCTTAAAAGACCCAGAAACAGCTCTGACAAAAACAGAACATCAAACCCCAGAAAAAAAAAAGAAAAAAGAAAAAAAAAAAACCCTTCCCTCCCTTATAAAGATCCACAAACATCAAAACCCAGAAGCAGAAAAACCCACTTCTCTGTCTTTAAAATTAAAAGAAGCAGTTTTGGTAAACAAAGTCACAGTAACCCCCAAAAAAGGTATGAGAATGAGAGGGAGAGAGAATAACTGTAGAGGAA
Organism: Camphora micrantha; assembly: GCA_003546025.1. Lineage (NCBI taxonomy): Eukaryota > Viridiplantae > Streptophyta > Magnoliopsida > Laurales > Lauraceae > Camphora > Camphora micrantha. Next base: position 5,456,708 of record QPKB01000002.1, read on the forward strand.
TCAAAGCAAAAACACATACAAACAGGAAATGAGTAAGAGATTGACATAAAGGAATGTCTGATTGAGAAGTGAGAGACCCAATTGAAGAAACAAGAATCACCCACTTAAGCAACCTTTTCTCTTTGTTTCTCTTCTACTCTGACCACCAGAAACAGAAATTTCTTAAATTTCAGGAAAGCTTGGATCTAGGGACCATGCTATCAATTAGCTAGAAGAAGAAAAAGAAGACAACTTCTTTTGTCTTCTTTTTGCAGGTTTTGTAAAAATAATACCAGCTTAGCATCACCTTAACCTTAATGATATTTATGTTATGATGACCATGACTATGATAATGCCATGATGGTAGTGGTGATGATTCTAATTTGGATATATCTACCCCAATCATATCCATCAAATCTGGAAGTTTTATATAGATTTATTTATGTTGGTCTAGTGCCCACTAATTAATGGTTAAGATTATTTGATAAACTTGCTTTATGGGCTGTTATTATCATTAGTGGGACTTGTCATATCATGCACCCAAACATTGAAGTAGAGATGAATACCAAAAAAAATAAAAATAAATAAACATTGAAGTAGAGATGGGGTGGACCCATGTGTTGGGTTTTGGGGATAGTTGTCTACATAGGACCTGGAAAGGGGCTAGGGTCAGATGGTCATGCCTTCATCAGAAATAAGTCCTTGCTCCCTTTGAATGACAAAATTATGAAGGAAGTGCCATTGTAGCTATGGGCTGCCCCATCAAATGAAAATTTTGAGTCTGCCAGTGGCAGTAGAGAATGCTATGTAGATTTGAACCTATAGTGGTCTACATGGCATAAGTATGAGATCCGGGCCCTCCATTGATAGTTTGCTCATCAAGTGTATTGCAAGCCTGGCTCCAAGTCTTACCGATTTGCTTAGAATACGCAGGAATTTATGTCCTAAGTAGTTAAAAAATAAAGATCGTAAGGTATTTTATACATTCTATGTAAATAAATAAGCCCTTAAAAATGGTATATAATGTTGGATTGATCAAATGTGTAAAAAACATCATTTAAGTCAATATTAAAATGTCTAAAAAAAAATCAATATTAATTTAGTTACTATAAACCCAAAGTGATGAGATAGGTCAATCTTGATTCAAATTCTGATGAGTAAATCTGGTTTTCATGCAATGAATGGTGTGTTCACTCTAATAATAGAAGGGAAGGGAACCATACCACATGGCTTAAATCAAGCAAAGAAAATTCCATCTGCATGGAAACTCTCATGTCAACACATAATATTTAGAGTTTCTAAAAGGTTGCATTGGGAGATAACTTGAAGGGCTGCACAAAATTGTGCATGTGATTGGTGCGATATCAATGTTATCAGCCTGAGGACAACCAATATCCACTGTTGCCTGCATGAATGCAATGATTAAATCCAAAAGTAAAATTGATTGATTAGATGTTGTTACTTGCATAGCACATAGCATTGGCAATGACATGGATGATGTTTTAGTCACTCTAACCACTCAAAACACATGAGATATCATTTAAGCGTGTACAAGCCAAGCAAGTTTTATTTAAATAATTGAAATATTCAGTTTTGAGAGTCATCTTTGTCTTCCATAGTTACATGCCATCCACTCTATTTCATGGGCCATTTGGGTCACCTAAGATCAATTTATCCCTTTCACACATTAGCCCCATGAAGTGTCAAAAGCCCAAATTTAACATTCATCCAATCTTATTCACGGTTAAATTGAAATGAAAAAAAAATGATAATTCTTTTAAAACCATTAAACTTGACAACCATATTTTGAAGAGTTAAGGTGGTCTAAAGGCATTGATGTTTTGTACACTCATAACTCATAACTCGTAGGTCTTATTGAGATCTTTCCATCCTTCACATCTTCAACTGTTAGCATAGTGGACCCTACAGTCAAGTCCACATTATACAGTACATGGCAGTTCTCACTAAAATAAAACTCCTTAAATAATGCGACGAATGAGATTATACTTAGAAGCATTTAAATATTATCATAATTTGCACAGCAATACAAGTGAAATATTTGTATGATGAAGTGAACCACTGATGCTGAGAGAAAGGAGATAGAAAAGGAAAATAATCATTAAAAAAACATATAAGGTTACTATGTGCCCTTGTTTTCATCCCCTAACTCCTTGTCAAGTAAGGAAACAAATCATGATTTCATAAAATGGCCAGCTGTTGGATAAAGCCCACACTCCATACCACTTTTGGAGTTGACCTGCACCGACCACTACCTATTTTCTGAATGGTTGGTAATTACCATTCTTAGATGTAACTCTTTGAACCAAAACTTCAGTTAACCACTTCTTTCTAGCCACTTTTTGTTTTGTTTTAAGATCTCATCTACATCTAAAACACTGTAAAAATCTTTAGGACACACAATTGGTAAATTCATATTAACCCAATAAGCCTCAGTTGGCATGGGTTCAATCCAGGGGTGAATAAAATTGATAGCTGCTTTGCTAGTCATATGTCAATATGTCATTAAGAAGTAGGAGGATGAAGTTTTATTCACTCTAACACCACCCTAAACATGATGGTATTTTTTTAAGCTTGAATGAGCTAAGTAAGTTATATTTAAATTATCATACAATACTGTCAATTGTACATGATTAGACAAATAAGATTGCATTCCGGAAATACTTGAACATTATCTTAATTGCCACAGACAAAACATGTGAATATTTTCTACAATTAAGTGTACAGTTGATGCCGAGAGAAAGGATGAAGAATAGCAATATAATCTTAAAAAATATATATTCACATTAGTCGCCATGTTTTCTTGTCTGAATCCCCATATCTACTTCCCAAGTGAGGAATGAGTCATGGTTTTAGAAAATGGCAAAAAACTGTTAAGAGTAATCTTAACAAATCACTTATAGCAAAAAAATTCAGGGCATGCCAAATCAGTAATAGCTTAGTGGTAAGGTAAGGAATCTTACACCACTGATAATAAGATCAGCCCTTAGTACTTACGGCTTTTTTTCTTTTTACATACATGGGAGTGAGTTGTCAATAATCCTAGTCCTAAACTAGCCTAATCCATCAGCTCGGTGGTAGCCCTAGGGTCTTTCATGCACTGGTGGCTATGCTTGCCCTGCCGTGAGTATTCCCTTTTTAGTATCTTCCAAATCGCCCAAGTACAATGCCTTCCTTGCAAGTACACTCCGGCCATTACTTTGGCAAGGCTAGGGCTTGATCCTTAGGATGTTGGTTAGAAGTGACACGTCTTTACCATAAGGCATTTCAAGCTTCTTGATCCCTAGTCCTTACATGGAATGTAACACTTCTCTCCTAATTTTCTAATCTAACAAGAAAGAGGAAAGAAAAAAAAAAAAAAATAGAAGAGAAGAAGCCAATAACACGTAAAAAGATGCTTACTATTGCAATCTTAAGGTTGTGGTCATCACAAATGCTACAATTAAAAAAAAAAGTCCGTCTATATACTTGTCTCGGGAGGGAATCACAGCTATTTTGCCATAGCTATCAACATGTTAGGTTAAATGGCTGGGTGATGCACCACTATGAGGATCAGGCTTAATAGTGGGTTTGGCGGGTTCGAAGTGGATATAAGTTTTAAGATTTACTCAAGAGTTGCATTCACAGGTCTAGATTTTGGTGCCTTGATGTGTTTACCCCTATCATTATTCTTTTTTCCGAACGGTAACAAACTCCATTAAAGAAAACAACAGAATCAAAGCTGAGAAAACCACAGAAAGAAAAAGCAAAGGAAAGGGTGTTTACCCCATTTATAATAAGTTGAATTAGGATTTTTGTATTTTTGTCATTGAAAATGGTTGTCACGCACCAACTCAGTTGTAGCCCAAGCGGTGAGGCATCTCCCTATCAATAAATACAATCAGCGAACAATCCCAATTTGTATTTTTTTTTGGTAAAAAATCCCAATTTCAATTTGTTGGATATGGACTTGAGTAGCCTCAGTGTGGGTGGGTGTGTATGTACCAGAGGGAAAAAGAAGAAAAATGAAGGGTTTCATCCAAATACATTTTGCTTATTAGATTTTTCAGGTTTCACTGACTGAAAAAGTTGAGTTTGTACCTTTGGACCTGAATCAAATGCAAACAAATTTGGCTGGGACCTCTAATTTTGTCTCCTCTGAGGGGAACTTTGAACATTGCCATCCTATACATTTGTACATACGATATCCATTTATTTCTGATATGTACATTGAATATGACAAGTCATTGCATAAAGTTGCTTCAGTTGCATGATATCATACAACTCAAGAGAAAAATCATAACAGCAAAATAGAACAAATGGGGTCCATCATTTCAACCCTTACAACCACTGAGACATGCCCAAATGGGCCTCACACGTGTGATATTGACAGTAAACATGATTTGTTGAGAATAATTCCTCCCATCAGGACTCACACAAATAGGAGAATTCTATGTGGGTTCCAAAATGGCAAGGAGAGAAAATACAGACAACTCCAAAGAAAGAAGGAACCAATGAGAAAGACAAAACCCACCAACTTTGGACACTTTGCTGTTCATCATCATATACTTTGTTACTATTTTTATTTCTATTTTTCTTGGAGGGATGTGGTTGTCCTCTTTAAGAGGGCTTCAGCTCTGTAAGGATTGAAAAGAAATATGGTTTTGGCCTTGAATGGTTGTTAGGGTGCCAAATGTCCTGTGTATTCCAAGGACTAAGAAGAGAGAATAATACAAGTGCAGAGCCCTTCACTGGGGTCCATATCTACAGACATTAGGACATGCCATATTATTTTACAGAGGAACCTTTTTTTTTTTTTGATATGTTCTTCAGTCCTATGTCTGGATTGATGACCTCAGTAGATGGACAAAGATCATTGAAGTAGAGTTAATGATTTTATAATACTATTTTTTGTCATATGAATTATCAGGATTTTTAAGGAGTGTTTTCTTCCAATGAATCTAGAAGCCAGGGGTTGAACTTTGAAGGTGACCATTTTTTAACCATCACTTTGGATATGAAATGATTAACCACCCATCAACCTACTAAACTAAAATTTAAAAAGATGATGGTCCCATCTATATATTCATCTTCTATTTTTCACTCCTCACCTTTTTAATACTTCGACGAACTCATATTTACATTATAATAGTGAAGGCTAGGCTCATGAACAACATACTAAAATTTGGTAAGTTCCTTTTATAGCTGACTGCTAGTCTAATACAGTCCTTTTCCATTATTAAGGCTTAAGATAGACACATGCACATCAAAACTAAAAAAAGATAGGTTATAGGACTTATTTCTTTAGTATAATTTCTGACTGGAATTCCGGCTATCTAGTGATTTAAAAAATCTAGTTAGAAACTCCTTATTTTTACTAGAAATTTTGAAATTCAGAAATCACGGAATTTCTAAATGTTTTAAAATTAGGATTTTCAAATACTGACACCCATTCCAGGATTCTTGAATTTCAAAATACTGCTGACCTTTTCACAAAACTCTGACAATTTCAATTTCTAAAGGAGGGCTCCACATACCATATTTTCTAGAGGTGGTCCCACATTGCAATTACTAAATGTGGGTCCCAAGTTGTAACTACTAAAAGGTTGGTCACATGCATCATAATTTCTAGCTGGATCCCACAGATCTCGATTATGAAGGTGGGCCTCAAATGTACCACATTTCTAAAGGTATGCCCCATGTTGTAATTTCTAAAAGGTAGTTTCCACCTACAATAATTTGTAAAGGTAGGTCCCACATAAATACAAAAATTGGCTGCACGTGCTAATTTCTAAAGGTGGGTCCCACATACCAAAACTTTTAAAAGTGGTTACATGTAATTTCTAAATGTGGCTTCACATTTTAATTCCAAAAGGTGGCCCCATGTACGATACTGTGGACCTCATTCTATAATTTCTAATGGTGGGTTTTATATTGTAATTTCTAAAGCTGACCCCATATACCACAATACATGATAGATATTATTTCAGGAATTCTTGTAGCTATGAAATAAAATGTTTGGAAGCTCAGGATATTCTGAAAATCTAAAACAAAGATTCTGGTACGGAAAAAACAACAAATTTACGAAATTTAGAAATTTACAGAACTTAGACATTTCAAAACTCCAGCATTTGTAATTCCCAATCATATCCACCACACAAGAATGCCAAAATTACAATAAAAATGTAGTGCATAAAAAAGAGATCAAGCCGAAGCAACTCATCATCTTGAAAATAAAGCAAAAAAAAAAAGAGTCCCATTTAAAGTGGACAAATGGATAGTTTCCCTTTTAAAGTAGAAAAATTTATAGTTTTGAGCCCATTAGAAAGGGCCTACTAAAAATAGTTGATTTTTGGCCATAAAAATCAAATGGCACTCCCTTGCCACCAAACAACAAAAGAACACTATAATTTGGCTTTCATGGATTCATGGGATCTCTCTCCAAGTTGTCACCAGAGTTTGGGTCAGCCAACTTGTTGAGCACATGTAGGCACAAAAAGTAATGGCCCCATCATATCATCCTATTCACTAGACCCTATCTGGAATCTTTTTCAAGAATATTAAAGAATAGGAAATAATTCATGGCCAGTTGCATCTGGGCATTTATTTAATTTTGACCGTACATCTGGTCTCAACATGCACCTCACTGTTCAGATGACACCAGCCATTCAAATGTTGGCTTATTTTCATAAAAGATGGCCCATTGATTGAATCCTCTAATTGGGCAATTCTTGATATATGGTGGGACCCTCTTGATAGAAGTCTCAGTTTTATTGTTGAAACTCTTGATATCTGAACTGTCCATTTGTGGGGTATTGATGGGGTTGTCAAAGTCAACTGATTGGGTGAGACTTTAATTTTGCAAGAATAGTAGCAGAGGGAGCAAAACATTCTTTTAAGATGTGGATGATAAGCCTTTGATGTAGAGACTCAAAGCTCCTATCAGTTGAATACTAGCATAGAAATCCGTACTAATCACGGGTATGCATGAAGAGATAGAATTCTATATATGTTAGAAATGAGGAAGATAGAAGTTCATAAATAAGGAAAATATATTAGTAGAAAGTGGAGAGAGAGAGAGTATGTTAGCAGTTGTAGAAATCGAAAATAACTTTCTAGTAGTTATAGAAAACCGAAAATAACTTCCGGTTAAAATTAGATCCAAAACCTTCCGGCTTAATATATTATAATAGGGCAGGCTCCTCTCTCTCTCTCGCTCTCTTAGCAGTTTCTATTTCAATATTGGTGTGCTTTTTTAAAATTAAATTTAATGGAATGAAACATGAGTACTTTTTCCGGAGGTCATCCATCCTATTACTACTATTTCTTCATTGGTGTCAAATCACGAATGTAAATTAAGGGGCTATAGAGATCCTTTTGGTGGAAGCAAAACAACAAGAGGAAAGGGATTCTCTTTTCATTGCTTTTCACTTTGTAAAGATGAATAAGTGATGTAAAATCATTTGAATTTTTTGGAGGATATTTAAGTCTACAAATGGGAAGTACTCATTACTATTACATCCTAAAAGAGTGTTGATCTTGACTTTCTAAGGGATGACTAATCCATTTCAGTTAATTAAAAGTAAATCAAGAAAAAGTTACAAATGTAGCCCACCATAGTGAATGACAAGGATACCACCATAGCATAAAAGTGCCACACCACAAAAGTAATAGTTGGGATTGGATGAAATCAAGTTGCACACTGCCACAAGGATAAGATCCCGAAAAGGCATGTGCCATATCTTTTCATTGGGTTTTTATTTTATTTTATTCTTCGTTTGATTATCTAAGAATACGTAAGAATTGAATAGATAAGAATTCATAATCAAATAAGCTCCATCAAAGAATTATTAAAGAGATGTGGGATGAAGGAAATGAGGTAAGGAGTGAAGGATGTAAGGTGGTAACATAGATGTGACCTTGACTTTCTTGGTATTTAACTGATAATGAATTAGGATGATTAGGTATTCATTTCTCATTTCGCCTTTATTCAATTTCCATTAATATGGAGGTTATATGATGGTCATTTTTAGATACTCACCTTTGGTTCTTGATTTTTAACCACTTATAAGTATACAATCCCAAGTATTCAATACATGAAACAAGCCATAAGAATCTATATTGCATCCGGTTCTTAGAACGGTTTAGGAGGGAATTTTTAAAGAGTGATGAAAATACAATATTCTGAATTTGGAGATAAATTAGGGATTTGGGAAATGATGATATGAGAAGAAAACAATAGCGAGAAGGTGAATCTCTTTGAAAATGTAGGAGTTTTTAAAACATCATCTTATCAAGAACACAAAAATTAGGGGGTTACAAAATTTTCTCATCTTACAAATATGAAATTCTACCACTTCAGATTTTTCTTATCCAATTATAGGACCAAAATTTTCATTTTCATTTGAGCGTTATTCTATATATATAATTTCAATTTTGTGAGTTTTGCTTTTACACTCATTTTTATTTGGAAGTAAAAGAGTGGTCTTCTCCTTTGCTTTATAAAGAGATGCAATTTCATACTATTTCATTCAAATCTTTATTATTCTCATATGCACTTGAGTGTCCAATTATATTTGTTGAATACCAACACAGTCAATCGTAAGGTAATGGTTACCCTAAGCCAAAGTACATGCTACCTTCAACATCTAATTGGTACTTGAGTAGGTGCATTTACTACTGTATGATTGAAATAAACCATTGGGTAAATCAATGTGTGATTCACTCCAAGATCATTACTCTGTTAACCCATGCAGGCTACACCCAATCATTTAATGATCTTTGGATTCATCATCAGTTGACTACACAGATAAGACCCAGAAGGATTTTAATTCTGTATGAAGTGTAGACCCTTAACTACTGCCTACTTTCTTGTCTGCTCATTGTTGGGTTGGTGTTGGGTTGATCTCAAGCAATATACATTATAAAAATTTTGATCTCTTTACAAAATTATAATGAAAGATTCTTAGCTTTTCGAAGTAACATGAAACCCCTTCTGGTGGTGAATTGAGTAATTAGGCACAGCTGTGTGCATCACCTTTCCAAAATGTATATCCCTAGTCTCACCCAAAGATGCCATCCTCAGGGCATGCATTTTCTGAATATAAAAATGTAAGTGTGTCCTTTCACATGGTTTCTAGTATTTAATAACTTAAACCTTCCACTGTGTCAGATGGTGGTATTATGATGACAAATTGTTTATGCTATAAGAGTCAGCCATGTGAGGATTATGAAGTTTTTGGTTGGAAGTTGTCTTATCACATTCATTCATCCAGAGCTGTCTAACTTCAAATGCAAACACATTATAAGACTTTAAATACAATGTTTGTTCTGGAGGTTTTTCAATGGGCTGGGATGGCCAATTGGGCCTTCTAGCCAGGTTTGGACAGACATGATTTTAGGATAACAAATCAGGGCCAATCCTATAATTGTTTACCTTTAATATAAGGTCTGGGTTCGAACTTCTATTTCAGAGCCTGTAAGACTGGTCCTTTGGAGGCCCATTAAAATCTTACTCAGTAGAATCAATATAATCTCATCTAAGATCTTACTCAGTACTAGAATCAGTATAATCTCATAAAAGTTTTATTTATCTGTTTTTGTGTTTGTTCTGTGATCCAAACCTTCTCCCATGTACCACAACATAAGGCCTAAAAATCACTGTTTGTGTGTAAATTAAAATAGATAACAATAGCATGTAACTGAAAACTAGTGAAACTTACCTAAGAATGGGCTGAGCAACTTTTTTTTTTTTTTTTTAATTTTTTTTAATTTTTTTTTTTTTTTTAACATTGGCAGCTTTGGCCTATCATTGGGGGCCCACAGTTATAGTTCTGTCACCTGTGTTTAGTCATTTCTCATTGGTAAAACATGTAGAGATAGTTATAAATATAAATAAAAGATGGAGATTAATTCAATTTTAAACAAAATTTGGAGATTAATTCAATTTTAAACAAAAACTATGGAGTAAAAGAAAGGAATCATTTGGCTAAAAGAAAGAAAAACACAGTGTAATTACATTTTTTTTTTATTTTTACTTCAAATGCCAATAAAATATATACAAACTACTTCAGATATAGTAATATCTCAAGGTAAAAATTTTCTATAATTGTTTTTAATAAGAAGCAATTATATTTCATTTTTTATGGTGAAAATGCTCCATTATTATAAAGCAAGTCATATTCTTCAAATACAGCTTGAAAAATTACAGCTTGATGGGTTTTAAGTGGAGATACTGGAAAAACTAAAACTGATATGGAAATGATGAAGATTTGAAGATTGACAGTCAACAAGAGTCAGATGATGGTCAACCCACATGCACCACCTCAGATTCTAGTACCCCACAACTTATTTCATCAGATTTGCATGCACCAACTGCATCACATGCTAACAGTTTCTATGGACCATGGTATGAATCAAATCAGCAATCGGTTTGACAGGTCAATACCCAAGTCTCATCAGTCAGCCGATCATAACCATTAGATTTGAGGGCCCACATATTGGTGCTGGAAAGATGGAGAATTTAAAGAAAAAGGAAGGAAAAGATTCCACTAAATGCTTTTCCCATTGCTTCTCACACCATTCTCTGTAGCTGTAATGCCTTTTTATTCCCTTTCACCCACATCCCATTATACATAAACAAATATCTTGATAAAAATCTTTGCTGACTGAGGATGGTGGTGGCTAACTGGCAATGAACTTCTTTTGGCCTATGAGGGGACATAGGTGGGTTATTGTTGGGGTTATGTGGCTGTAGGCACTAGGAGGGATTGGCCACTTATTTGTCAATATCTCCCCACTAACAAGATCCTCTCTAAGATACACTATAAAGCAAATCCAGCATGATCTTGCTGCAAGGAGCATCTAAAGACAGCTTAGGACTATGTTCCTTAGAGTCTAAAGTCCAACAGGTGTTGGTAATGTCAGATAGACCACCTGGGACTTAAAAAAAATGTGACATGTCTCTTATATGCATCTACATCATCAGTGAGTGGTGGTGTACAAGTCTTCATCTGGGGTGGTCCAACAAAAAGGTCACATCTGATAGAGACAGCTTGTGATTTATGGTACCTAAATTTTACTGATTTTTTTCTACCAATTTTTTTTTTTTTCATTTAAATGTTGGATAACAGCTGGGTTGATTGTATGTGTGTCTGTGAGAGTGAGAGTGAGAGTGAGAGTGAGAGAGAGAGAGAGAACCAAATTTTTTTTTTTCATTTAGAAGTTGTATAACAGTTGGGTTGATTGTATGTGTGTCACTCTGAGAGAGAGAGAGAGAGAGAGAGAGAGAGAGAGAGAGAGAAGAGAGAACCAAAATTTTTTTTTTCATTTAAATGTTGGATAACAGTTGGGTTGATTGTATGTGTGTCTCTGAGTATGAGTAAGAGAGATGACAGCCCTATCATATCAACAGTGAAAAAAGCACTGTTCAAATTAGAAACTGAAGTGATTTCTCTCCTTTTCTGAATTGGGCCCCACTTATTCCCAAGACCTGGGCCCCCTTTGAAATTGGAAAACTGAAAAGGAAAAGCCCATACACCTGTTTGGACATTTGTAAGCTGACAATCTGGGTACGGGTAAATGAAGATTCATGTGTTTGGATGAGTGATTGTTTTAGTCACTGTCGTGTTCTTTGTCATAAGTCATAGCCAATTTACATGCAGACAGAGTTGGGGATAATCACAGCTTCAAGGATGCAACAGAGTCTATTATGTTGTTACACATATGGGCCATTTGTCTGCTGCGGCTGGGACTTCCCTACAGAAGGGGAGTTCACAAGAGAAATGGGGACATGGGCATGCCTTCAGCAGGGAGTGGATACTGAGAGCTCCATGACACTCTTGCCCACCAAGAAAAAGAATCCATATATGAGGGAAATGACCACACTTTACTAGGAAATGGACTGGGCTTCACCTTAACCTTAACCTTGGAAATGGACTTATATGGACATGAGTTTTTTCTCTAAAATTTGTGTTTACCCCAAATCCCAAGATTTTAACAACAATGGTATTTATTGTACAATATGTAATGTTTATTCAGCCAAAGCACAAATATGAACCCAACCCAAATTCCATCAAGGTTTCATTATCTGGTCCCAATCCCAACTGGAACTTGAACGAACCCAAACCAAATTCCACTGCTGGTTGCGTCGGGCCATGATGGTTCAGATTTGGTCCAACTTAAGTTGCAAAGGTAATTTGGGTTTAGATGGCACATGTGCATGAGTGTCCACACGTCACATCCCTTTAGGATTCACCATGGATGCATCGAAGCCCAAAGCCCAATACTCATCTGATTGGGCACTCATAACCCTTGATCCAGAGGAATTCTCAGAATAGATAAACCAGAAGATCTATGATTTGATTTATCATTTTCCCTTAACCTTCCATTAGTTTTCACAAAAACGCCTCCAAAAGATTAGATAGGATTGTCCCTTCCCTAGTTATGGACAGGAATGCAGCTCAATTTTCAGGCATTGATTTTGGGGCTCTTGCACATCTATAGTAAGGCATTAGCTTGGAGCCTTGGATCTTACTGAGTCAGACATGCTTTTTTCAGTGTACACTGACAAAGAAGTTAAACTGTATACGTATTAACAGTGTGGTCTTTCTGCTAGTAATGTGTTGCATTTCTAAGAAACTAGATGCATTTTGTTGATATGCACAGGATAATAAGTAAATTTCTCTAGGAGCCATGCACATGTCAAGTGTGAATTAAAACTGTTCTATTACTTACAGTGATCATGTTTAAAACTTTAATTTGTGAATGCATAATGGAGTTGAGAAGGGATGAGGAATCCTCTACTTTGGATGCTCCTGGAACTCATTGGTGCGTTCAATTGCATTTCAAAAGTACATCAATATAAATAGGAAAAATGCATAAGGAGGGTTGATAAGAAAGATGTGCAAGAAGTATGGCAAGGAAGTTTGCACCCGAGCTTTCAACTTCAAAGTGATAGTTCAAAGTAAAGATCAGAACATTAATCAGCAACATCTCCAACTCGCGTATATAATCTATGACCAGAAGAGCAAGAGTTATCAGGTGTAGAGCTGAAGACCATCCAATTTTCATGTTAGCCCAAATCTTTTTACCAAATATACTCAAAAACTGGTTGAAAGCTGCTGGGTCAAGTTGCAAGTCTGCACATTTCTATTTCAGCACTTCTAAAAGTAAAAGAAAGCATTTGATCAAGGACAAAATAAACTTGATATGAGTGTTGAAATGAAGCTGAATAATTGGTTTTGAATTGGAGAGTTTCTACACAAGCCTCAGTTCTGATAGTATACATCAAGAGCACAGGATCTCATCTGTAGAAATGGCAGATTGTTTACAACACATTGTCATGGGTACAAATATTGAAGTTGAACCCTTCCTCAATTCTTTGGAAAATGCCGTTTGAATCCGTTTAGAAACGTCTGTGAGATTTTGACCCACCAGTATCTCGAATGGATGTAACCAAACAAGCTTGGGCATTCCAACACTCACCCTGTAATGCAAGCAGAAGCTTACCTTGGAGAGTAACTACCAGTACCACCAGATATCCATTTAAGAATAAGAAACCAGTTATCGCTTTCCAAAACTCAAGCACTTGTTATATCTGGTGTCCGTGATGGTCGTGTTTGGTGGTTGGCTTGGCTTTGTTTGTTTTACAAGAGAGAGTTTCTCCATTGCATGTATGAACTTACGCAAATGCTTGATATACTCTGGAAAAGTTTCCAAGTTGCAGTGACCACCACCCTTGATCCATAGTGGGTCATATTTTTCCTTGGACAGCTCCCAAAGGCGTTTCCCATGAGACCAATCAACAATATCATCATCTGTTCCCTGCACATGACAAGCAAATTCTTTATAACCAACAACATCAGGAACCGCACAGAACGTTATATTTAGATAGGAAAGCTATGATAGGAAGGATGCTCATAATTTGTATTTCAAAACGTCAAACAACTTTGGACGAGAGAAATTTACCGATATCATAGAACAATCTTTCAATGCCTATTCCAAAATGTGGAACATTAGCCAAACATCATGTGCTCCCCACCATATACATCATGTCTCAATGAGGTCGAAAATAGCCCACTTCCATCAGGCAAGCCTTGTATGCACAAAGAACGTGCAATGACACACCGGTAAGTTTCTTCATATGTCTGTTTGTTTTGTAAATTGTGGCCTACCTCCTATGTCCTAGCCAACTAACAAGGACCATTAATGAGAAACGACTCTTATTGAGACATAAGAAATAAAAGCAATTGAAATTGTTTGCCTTTTGATGGGGATTCTTTAAGTGGAAATAATGTTTGGGTTATAACTTTGTTGCCTGGCATTGCCTTAAAACATTCCACTTCTCTCCTAAATACCCAAGGAAAAGAAAGTGAAAGCATTGTCCACATGACTAGGCCTCTTGGTTTAGCCAGGCCCGCTTTCAAAGTCCATGAGAGCCCAAAAAGAGTAGGGAGGACATATCTGACTCTCTTCCCCTTTCACTAGTAATTGTCTTACTTGAAGATTGATTGGGTTAGTGATTCTTCTGACCAACGCTTGTCAGTTCCTTTTGTGTTTCTTAAGGACTCCAGAAAACCTACATAATAAGGAGAAAAGCTTAAGTTCTTTCTTCTGCTAATTTAGGAAAAGCTTCATGCCACAATGACAATAAATTAGTAATGTTTACAAATTTAGTACTTTCTAGTTTATACCAGTGCTTTAAAACTCAGATTCGGCCCTCAGCTCGGCTAAAGGTCAAGTTGAGTCAGATTGACTCTCTCAGGGTGCCTTGGGCCTTGGCTCGGCTAAGGTCGAGTTGAGTCAGATTGACTCTCTCAGGGTGCCTTGAGTTAAGTGGAGTCTGTGGAGATGGGTGGCTGCAATTGGTCAGGTTTAGCTCCCTCATCCTTCTCTTTGAGACTCCACCTTATTCTTCTTTCCAACTCTCTCTTGCTCCCCACACAGCAATGGTCAATAATATTAAGCCTAACCTCTTTGAAACTCCTTCCTCTCCCATGAAAATTAGAAGATAGTGGCAGTGTAGCAGATGCATATAGGAGGAAAAATAGAAGATAGTGATGACAGCCCAGAGCTCCGCATCATGGAGATCTCTGTCATCGATGAAAGAGAAAAAGGATTGTTTGTTGGGGGTTTTGATTAGGAATGGAAACAATAGAAAGGAGCAAAGAAAAGGGTGTTTAATAAAAGGAGGATGAATTTATCAGGTCTCCATCTCCTTTGACTAGTCCCATAGAGTCCCATGGGACCCAATGACTGAGTTTCAGAGTTTCAGTCGTCTTGGACCTGGCCGAGTTTTAAAACACTAGTTTATACTACTTTCAAGGTATATTTCAGTTTCCTTTAGGATGTCCCTTTTACAAATATTACTATACTTTTTAAATATACAATCTCTAAATATTTGTCTGGATGTGGTCAGGTCTTGTGTTTCTGCAAGTCAGTAGTTCTGATACATGTCTCCATCCTAGTTACGAAGCTTTGAAATGAAAAAAAGAAAGATTATGTTGTTCTAGTTTAAACTTCAGCAGCTTATACTGTGGCTATGACTTTGACTGTTGACCACAAACTAAATCATTAGTCTGTGGACTAGTATTGATTTAGAGGCTGTGTCATGGCCTCAAACTAAATCATTAACTAATGAGAATCATATATTTGAAGGAAAACTTAGCAGCCATAGGAACGGAGGCATTAGACAAGAGTTGTAAAAGAGTTTCTTCAATAATGATATCAGAAAGGATTGTCTTGATGCTTCTATTATCTTAGAGTTTTAGAATATCAGAACAAATCCAGTGTAAGAAAATGACCAAAAAATGGAAATCATGGAGAAAACTTGGAGGAACAAAATTTTATAAGAAATCTAGTGACGTGATCCATATGTTTTAAGGTCAGAATCAAATTTATTAGATGCTTATTAGATCAAACCCATTTCCCTTTTCACGGCAGCATAATCCAAAGGCATCCTACTCGAGTACTTTTATCTGAAGTAAATGGCAAATTTGGGTCATGATAGCTTTAGTTCAAATGATAAATGACGGATATGCGACACAAAAAGCAAAACGCATGAAAAGAGACTGTAGCACAACAGGAAGGTGCTCAATGTGGTGGCACCAAGAGGTTGTGGGTCGAGTCATGTTGCCAATCAAATTGAGAAAGTATAGCACACACGAACGATGCCTATATCATGAGAACTAGAGAATGCACCATGAGTAAAACTAGCATCACAGAATGGGTACAATATTAAAGCATATCAAGCAATGCATAGTAGTATTGTGAAGCTAGCAAATATAAGTCTACTCTTGGTATGACATAATAGAGATTGTCAAAATGAAGAGCTTTCACACATATGTTTACCAGCTGAACCTTGGTATGATCAACAAAACTTTAAATGGAAGCAAAAGAAGTAAAGCTACAATTTACATTAGTGGCAGAGACATGAAAAACACAGATTTCAATTTCATGTTACTTTGTCCCTAACAAGGGAAACTACCATGCATTTGTCTTTCTAAATGCAGAAAAATATACCAATAGGATGGAAGTAACTAAAAATGAGAAACTCCATCATTGCAGCTAGTGCTGTCAGAGGTCCAGGCCCAGGGTTGTCCTTGCCATGCCCTTAATATATGCAGGGAAGGGCCTGGGCAACCCAAAACTGTCTGTCGGGCCTAGGCCCTTACCTAACCATAGCGAGCCAGGGCTAGGACCATGGCCTCAAACAAGAAAATCAATGCTTAATTATTTCTACACTTCCACCGAGCATCTAAGTTTCAACCGAATATTAACCCTCCTTTATTCGGGCTTGGGACCAACAATCTTGACTTTCTCCTCTAATTATTCCCATTATAAAGAAAAAATAGAACAGCTACAAATATAAATAAAGAAAATCAAGCTAAAAAACAACAAAAAGGTCAATTGTTTCCCTTGTATCTTATTATAGAAACACTTTGAAGGGGCATTTATTTCTCACAAATAGGCACAACATTACCTTTATAGGGTTCTAGAAATATTGGCATTACCTTTATAGGGTTCTAGAAATATTGGAAAAATACATAGTTTTGAACCTATGCTTTCACTTCCAACTGATGGACTACAGGACAGAGGATGGGAAGTAAAAGAAATGACCAACCCACCATGCACATAAATGAGTATGAACAAAACCAAGCAATATGTAGTGTAGCTACTACATATATTACAACAAGGCATAGGCAGTTGATGCACTTTTTTCTTTTTAATTTTAAACCCAAGAGATGTTAGAACAAAAAGATATTCAAAAGTTCAAATCCCAATAATCAAACATAGATTCATTTACAAGTGTCCAAGCCCGGCCCTCGAGCTTTTTCTTAAAAGCAAAAGCCCTCATTTTAAGGGCCTCTTGAAGGTCGAGCCCCCTCGTCTGGGGGTCGGACTGACAGGCCTAGTTTCAGATTTGACAAGGGCCTTAATAATGCAGCAAGTGTCCCCTTTGACAACGATGGGCTTGGGCATAGAGGATTTAAGTATATGCAAAATCATAAAAGCTATATCAGCATGGGAAGTGTAAAACCCAAAGCTGTTTTATATTGTGTTGTCTTTTTATGGGATTAAACAAGGAAAAATCTTGTGAATCTAATGTGACCCTACTGTATCTATTCAACCCCTGTTGAATCGTTTGGGCTTCATTACCTCTGTTTGCTTTATATACCAAACCCTAAGTCATAACTTATGCATAATAATTTCTCTTGTTATAAGTAATAAGTGATTATTTGAATGAGAGAGGTTTTTGAAGCTAAAGATCGTCGCCTCCTAAAGCATTTTTCTAGCCCAAATTGGGATACACAGTGGCCTGAACTTATCCCAATGAGACATTGATTAGCCCAATCCACTTTGAAGAACTGTTAGTGATTCTTATAGGGTCTCTCATCAGCCATCCTCATCATAGTGGACTGGACCTAACTAACCATCATAATTGACCACACTCACCCCTCTGGATTCTTTTTGACCTCCTCAAGAATTACCGTCATCAAATTGATCCTATGTAGAAGTTATCCCCAAAGGGATAAGGAGCTATTTAACCTGCACAAGAAGCAATCCTTACTGTAGTGGATATTCTCTGACCATCTTCAGTGGCCAATTGTCACCCTCATAGTGATGAACCTTCTCGGTTTCTCTTCTTGCCCAAGTGGGAAAATCGATTGATGATCCCATCCGTCTAAGTCAAAGATTGATGTACAATATGTAGACTTGCAGTTCACCATACTAGGCGTAGGACCATGCAGGCTATGCAAACTTACGGTGTACCATAAGATTTTATCTTATCTTTATATTAGGAGATTAGATTGAATGTTTGTATCAATCTCTAGTGATCGGGTAGACTTTTATATTTGATAGCATCATAGGTGAGATATCTTGTAATCAGACAATAGAGACCCACCAATGGCTGATCATGACTCGAGAAAAACTAATGAACAGGGTAGACATATTCACTTCCAATTGCAATGACCATAGGATAGCAATCTTTAACATGTAGTATAGACTATAGAGTCACTGCGGGAGGAAAAAAAAAAACAAGATTCATAGCATAGCTAGCTTACATCATTGCATAGGAATATGATCAGAACTCAACAATTAAGCCCTAACAGAACTAATAGCATTCTTTTTATCATTCAAACAAATAAATCTACATTCTGTCAAAAATTTATGGGATAACAAGAAAAACACCATGAAGAAATGATTAAAAAATGTGCTAATCATAATCACAAGGGCTCTTGTTTGACATCACAACATGCTAAAAAATGTACAAAAAGATGAGAGCCAAATGTATTAGAAGCTTACATGTATAACAAGAACAGGACACCTGACTTGTCGTATTTTGTCAATGTTCTGCAGGAAAATATAAACTTCTTCCTTAATACATCACAGGTTTAATAATCATGCAACGAAAGCTAATAAGAACAGAGTACCATGAAAACTTACTTTAAAAATGTCGAACCAGAATGTCATTTTAACAGGATACAACACCCGAATGCCTGACAAAATGGCACTATGGAGAACAACAGCCTGCAGCTTCTGCAAACGTGCAGCCAAGTGTAGTGTAGGTCCACTCCCAACAGACTGCCCATACAGGATCACATCCTCTTGCTTTATTCCATACTCTCTCTTCAAGCAGTCGTACACAGCCTCAATGTCATAGTACGTGTTGAATTCGGATGGCTAAGGATCAGCAGTAAGAGGAAAAATGATCATCAGGAGTGGAAATTTGATGACTGCTACCAGCAGAATCTCACATCCAGAAGATTGACAAAGTGGTACTTCTCTACGAGAAAAACATCTATGATATTCTCAACAGCAACATAGTACAGTTTTTAAGACACAGCCCTGCCTGGAGGGCTAGCGTTGTATGGACAATGTCATTCCGAGCTGATCAACTTATCCACTGTTTGGTGATGCATTGGAATAAAGTTGGTGGACACTCCTTGTCATCCTGGTGTAATGACCACAACAGGTGAAAGTTAGAATATTTGCAATCCACCTTTCTGGTGGAATGCACTTATTCTGAGGAGATTGATGCTCGTTAAGTCCAACTTTTTCTACCCAAGATGGGGTTAAACTTGCCAGGAACAGGCCCATAAAGGTAGAGGGACAGAAAGACGAAATTTTGTTTTTCATTCCTCTGTACTTCAATTAACAAATAGTAAATGTTCATAATATGTGGCATTTACCTTTCCGGAGGAAGCTCCATAGCCTGAATAATCATAACTGCCAAAGTCCAAAATACTCGAATCAATCAAAAATGGAAGCTCTTACTTTCTAGTAAAACAATCCTTCTTCAATTAATTTCATTACACTTACACACCAAATCACACATTAAAAAAACAGATTTTATAAACCTCATTACGTG
This sequence comes from Camphora micrantha, assembly GCA_003546025.1. Lineage (NCBI taxonomy): Eukaryota > Viridiplantae > Streptophyta > Magnoliopsida > Laurales > Lauraceae > Camphora > Camphora micrantha. The sequence continues at coordinate 5,476,557 of QPKB01000002.1, forward strand.
ATTAAGAGGAAAACATCACAAACTTCAGGTATCATTGAACAACTGTTCCCAAAATCATGCTTGGAGTTCCTTATTCATACAATCTTCAACAGAACTGAAGCTAACATACGTCAGCTATGTAGAAACTATCTAAACAGGTATCGAATCCATCAGATCAACAAACTTAACAAACAGCAGAAATCGGAAGCAATCATACAATTTCCCCAAGGCCAAAACATCGATACAACTTTAATAACAGTCCACATCAAAGTATCCCTTTCGAGCGGCCAAGATGTTCTTTACTTGAATCGAATTTGGCTGCATAGTAGGGCCTATGATGCCCCGATATGGCATGGAGACTGTATGGACAGAACATGGACACTACAGGGGACACAGATTTTATGCATAACAAGAAGTATTGGATAGGGTGCGATGTAGATTACCGGCATGTTTTGAAGTATCCGGGCATCATAGTGCAAGCCATTGAATGACACCAATCACATTTTTGGGAAAAAAAAGTGGTAATCAATACATTGAGTGCTGCAATATCCATATTTCTTGTCATCCCAAACTCAGAGCAGAATGGATGGATTATGGGTTCACTAAGAGAGACGGGGAGGTGGTGGTGTTATAAGAGCAATTCCAATCAGTATTGAATCCATGACACCAACAAGCATCATAAACAGAACAAAGCATATAAAACATCCATTTTTAAGCACCAAAACGGCATAACTAAACATTTTCATTAATAAAAAAAAAAAAAAGGACCTACTTAGAAGCCACTATTTGCAGGACAGAGATTACAACAACTGAATATAACACAACAAACAAACCCAATGGGTAATCAACCCACCACACCAACAAGCTTCACAACTGAACAAACAAACAAAACCCATCCATTTTCAAGGAAAAAGTGGCACCAAGGAAAAAAAAAACCATCATTAATGTCACCAAAGCTAAAAGCATGTGGATTTCCCACAAAAAAGAACCCAACTCCCTGTTGAAGCCATTATTACCAACAAGCCTCGCAAACATAGCATATATTAAAAAAAAAAAAAAAAAACACCCCATCTCACCAAAATCCACCACAAGAAACAAAACCCATATCCCAAAGCTCAAAACATTCCAAAAACAAAAACAAAAACCAACCACCATACCTCATGATATTAACCTTAAGGTGTGCTCTGAGCTCCACAAACAACTCCTTCATCTGACCCAAATCTGCAGCATTCCCATGAGAATACAAGAGAGTAAATCTAGCAAATGGGTGCCTCCAAAAGGTGGCAACAATCTTATTCCCCACTTTTGTCTCCACCAAATGCACGTCCATGTTCTTATCAGCTGCCACCCCAGAGAACAACAGCTTCCCATCCTCTCCTCCTCTGTACACATCATACGTTGGTGGGTCGGGTGGAAAGAAGGCAAATTTCGCAGCAACGTTTGACTTCACGTTGCCCATCGAAACCCCACCAAATTCTCACCCTTCATTCCATAGATTTCATCCAAACAACATCAAATAAAAGCTTACAAAAAAAAAAAAACAGAGCAACCAGAAGAAGAAAGTTAGAAAGAACAGAGAGAGAGAGAGAGAGAGAGATTGATGGAAGAGGGTGGCAGGAAGTTGGATCCGATTGGAGTGGGCAATGGAAGCAAAGAGATGGATGAGTGGAGGAACAAACGGTGGAGATTCGGTCAAAGGCTGCTGAAAACTGCAGATTCTGGAGTCAGAGGAGGTCGGACATTCCTCATAGGCTTTGGATTTTGCTTTCATCAGCCGACGGTCAGATGAAATAAAAAAAAAAAAAAGGAAGGCTGGATTCCACTTTGAACTTTTCTACTTTGCTTCTTAACCATGGCTTCTTGGATAATCACCAAACTGCCATAATTGGTTTTAGATTATCCTATCATAGTATCTTGTAAGTGGTCTTCCCTGGTGTGAGTTTGCTACTGGTAATTAGTTTTCCTTTTTTTTTTTTTTTTTTATCAGAGAGGATGGATTCTCCTGTTTTACTTATCAGGGTGTGTTCGTGCGAGAAGAGAATTCTATAATAAGGAGGAAAATTATCGCAAAACGTACATTTCATAGTCCAGTCGTTTTGTTTAGGAGTTGAACTCACGAATGATTAACTCTGAATTATAATAAATTCCTGTCGTAAATCAATCCTATCAAAACTTCAAGGAGTTGGCAACTATAACAAAAGTGCTTCCCAACCGTTATTCTTTTCACAAAGACAAAAGTCTTCAAGGGCAAAATTTCTAATATATTAAGCTAGAAGGTTTTGGACTTGATTTTGACCAACGGTTGGAATTTTGACTGCAAGTTATTCAGTTTTCAAAACTTCTCTCCCCACTTATGCAACTACCTACTTTATCTCATTACAATTAAAAATCATTTGCAACTACTCCCCACTTTTATTTTATTGCAAAAGCTTTATTTCAATTCAAGTTTTGCATTTCCGCTTCTACTCAATTCCCCATCTTTCTGCGACTAGCTCTTGAATTGCATAAAAATGTACTCTCATAACCTTCCCATTCTTTAGTTTTTTCAAAAATTTATGAATTTTTTATAAAATTTATGAATTTTTTTATAAAATTTATGAATTTTTTATAAAATTTATGAATTTTTTAATGCATGAATATTTAAATTACAATGTTGGCCACATCCGTGCTGTGCACGGGTTATCCGTGGAGGTCTCTTTTTTTTTTTTTTTCCCAAACTTACGTATTTACGGCTCTTTTGCTTTTTTATAGAGAGCGGTCACCTATGATCAATATAGTCCCTTCACAGCTCACACAATTAGACACCACTAATTACTACTAGACCTAATTTGACACTAATCTAACTACTATTTGCAGTTTGATTTAATCACAAAATAATATTTCACCAAATAAAGCCATTGAACTTTTTGAGGCCATGACCCATCCCTAACCCTAATTATACATCCCCTCCTCTTCATTGACCCTTGATGTTGGCCCATAAAATATAGGTGATTCTATGTACGGCATCTTGATTTCAACACTTCATTTCCAGATTTCTGATTTCTTACTGTGGGCATGATTTCTTTTCAGGTGGCTGTGCTTTCCTAGAGTATCTTTAAATGTTATCATATTAACAAAGACAAAAGGAAGCTTTGAATCTCAAAAATGGTAAACATCTACAGCACCCAAAAGCAATTTTTGCACATGCGCTTGTTGGCTTCTCTCTTGGAAGAGGAGTGAAAATGAAATGCAACACAGGAAGAAATCAATGAGGCCCAAAAATCAGGAAGAGACCCAAAACTAAGAGACATTACCAACAAAAGATAAAAACAAAGAGAAAGGTTTGGGTGTCACCATCCAATTAACAGCCACCATTCAGAGTTTATAGATTATAAGATCTGCAAATCTTTTTTTTTTTGCATTATGTTACATCAATGGTGTGGAACATGAGTAAATCCTGACCTAACACAACTAAATCTTACTATGGATGGATCATGGCCTGAAACTTATATTATTATACAAGTGCACCATCTAATTCTGCCCATTAATTTGATTGGATAAGACTATGAAAATAGGAAGTTGGTGTTGATTTAAGATGAGTGTTGACCAGAACTTTTGAATCCTAAATTGCATATTTCTAATTTAAACAGTGAGAAGCATTAGATACATGTATGGCTACTACTGCCTACAATCTCCAAAAGTGGCCTGTAAGAGGCCACAGTAATTGTATCATTATATTTATATACTGCAGGCCCTTGCTCTTCTTGACAGAGATAATCAAATGTTGGCTGAGTCTTGACTGAGTCACACCAGTTTCAAGTTTCTCATCAAGTTATTGTTCATTGAGTTGAGTGGAACCACTCAGTCTGAGTCAAAATAATTTTTAAGTAGGGATGTTAAATGAATAGTTACAGTTAACCAAGTCCCAAAGCGTTATCCTAACCATCATCTCCAATGGATATGTTATTTTAGAGAGGTCAAATTTCATTTGAAGGCTTCTGTGGCAATTTGAAGGTTTAGAATTTGGCATCTTATAAAATATAAACTCCACCCTCCATCCGATATGCCAAATTTATTATTTTATTATTATTATTATTATTTTTTAAATTTGAAGGTTTTTGAACTCCACCACATCTACAACTTGTCTCTATTTTTTTTCAAAAGTTTTGACCTCCATTGCATAAAATATTCTAAAAATAATAAAAGGCACTTACCTTTTTTCATACTTCAAATTTGGCAAACCCATCAACTATCCCAAATGCTACATCACAAATGGCATATCAGGTGGAGACACTTTCAATGCCATTCTTGACCATTGTCATTGCCATATGGCAAATGACATGGCTGTTAGAGATGCTCTTATTAGACAAGCCAAGTCAAGCTTTCATCAGATATTGGAGCTATCTATGGTGAAGCTTGTTTTACTGATTTTAGTTGTTGTACAACAATATCAAAATGTTGTTCTTGCAAAACTTTAGTCTTGGAAAAATGCTGGAATATTTCAACATAAAAAGGGTTTTCTCCGGTTATTATTTGGAAAATGTTGTGGGTAATAATTAATTTTTAGATGCAATTCAATTCGAGCTATGTGATCTTAATAAAAATCAAGTTTTCATTTGAATGCAACTAAGCTTGGGCTTGAGTAAAAATCTGATTTGATTATGAGGTTAGATTGATCTCACAACCTGAACCACATCCCTTATCAAGATAAGATTTTATACTTTTTTTTTTTTTTTGTTTTTAATTGAAAAGTGCCAATGCAGCTTTTATTTGGAAACACCTTCTCAATCCTTAGAAATTTGGGCTTTATGATTTGAAACCTTTGAACCGAAATGGACAATTCGTGCTTATAAATCTAGGAAAGTGGGCCTTGATGTATAAAATAGATGAGTTTGTTTTTAAATATTCTGTTCATGTGTTTTTCCTTAAGTCCAATCTTACGATTAGGCCATCCCATATTAAACTAAATTTGGTCATGTTCCGTACGAGAGGAGGACATCCGGACGAATTAGATTTTTAATAGGTAGGCTATAGAGTTTAACTCATGAAGTGTAAGCAAGACAATGTAAGGATCAAGCCCTCTAACCAAGGCTTTAAAAAATGAACCTAGCACCTTACCCACAAGGGTTGGGTCAAGTAGAGTTAGGTCGGCAAGGTTGAGTCCCAACTTTTCCTTTTTTCCCCAATATTTGGCAAGAAGAAAATGAGTTGTTAGTGTAGCAGCAGTACTTAGTTAGGTGTAATGTGTGGAGGATGCTCAAGGAAAGGTTAAAAACACTCAAACCAGTGATTTGAAGCGCCAAGGGGTTGTGGAGATTTGCTTTGATAGTTTTTTTTTTTTTTTTCCTCCCTATAAGAGGGTTTCCAACCTTTTGGGCTAAACTAATCCCTTCGAGTCCAGAGGGAAGCCGGGTAAACACCCCTGTGGCCCTAAGGTGGTAGCACTAGTGAACTCAACCTTTGATTCTTAAAAAAGGGAGAACTAATGGTCGATACCAAAACTTCTAGCCCGGGAGGAACCGTGGTCCTAACCACTCGACAAATGAAAGGAGAGAGAGAAAGGGGGTGAGAGGGATTGATCCTTGATAATTGAGAATTATTAGTCATCAGTGTGTGTGTGTGAGAGAGAGAGAGTCTCTAGGGAAAAGATGAATGAGTAAGAAGTAAATAGAGCTAGTAGGATGGAGACCCAGTGGAGTCCTATCACCCATCATTGAACGGACATAATTGGAAGGAGAGTGACAAGAAATTGACAAATTTTCAAATAAAGTAAAAAGAAAAGGATAATTTCTTTCTTAATGTTACAATCTATTACCTTATATCTTGTAAAAGGAAATATAAGCCAAAGAGAATCCTAACAACAAATAAATAAATAATTAAAAACCCACTACAGAGATTCCTTTCTTTCATCGTCTCAAATCAAACATCTTCCCCTAAGAGTGTCTGATAGCAAAAAGACTTAAGCTGATAGAGAATGGAATAACAATTTATCTATTAGTAAAAATAGTGACATGAGTGGAGTCTAACTAGTAACTTCTAACTTGTATTTCAATGAGATGGCTAGATTATCCTTTCCCATTTATGATTAGGCCCAATCTTGGCCATCATTATCATCTCGTTTGTCACTATCATGGTCTTGTCCCATCTAATCATTCATAAGTAAGATATTTATAAACGGAATAATGCAAAGGTCCTACTGCACACATGTTGATTGATTTTGATCATTCAGAATAAGTTCATCTTCTTGGCGCCTTTGGTTGACCCATTGGCCCTACCTCATCAACCAAACATGATTTTAAACCGGTCAAAATCAAGCTGTAATCGAATTTTCGCCCATATTTTGTAGATTTAATTCACCAGTGAAGGAAAATGGGTAAGGTACAAAAGCCTCGTACCAAATCTGTCGCAAAACGAAAAAACAAACACCACAAAACATCACAAAACATCAGATACCGACAAAAGTGTCATCCCTATTCACCCCTTATTAAAAGCAATTAAAATTTATTTTAAATTGAAAAACATCCGTTTGAGATAGTTTGAACATGTTCAACGTAGGCCGACAACAGCATCAGTAAAGGAAAATTTGGCTACTCAAGTTGACGACCCATCAAAGAAAAGTGATAGGCCGAAAAGGATGTGGATGGAGGTAGTAAACATATATTTGAAGATGTGCAACTCTTCTCAAGATTTGGTTTAGAATAGATTGGAATGAAGAAACATAATTCATGTAGCCGACCCCAACATAGTTGTGGCAAAGTTTGATGATGATGATGATGTATATTTAAAACATACTCAAAGCAATTAAAATTGAAGAATCAAATATTTCAATCCCTCAGGCATTAAAAAAAAAAAAATTTATTTCTTTCAGGGAACCCAATCAAACTCAGATATCAGTGACCCATACTGTACTTCAAAACTATGAGCACACTTCTGTCCTCACCTCTAACAGCCTCTTTATCAGTGGCCAATATGCACAAGATCCAATTTCAAAACAGTACATTTAGAAGTTGGAAGCTACATCCAAGGACATCGATATCAAATATAATACCAGTTTCATAGGATTTATATATTGCAATATCTTGAAGATGGTTCCCATGTGAATGGCACACTCCCACACAGTAAGCTGAAATTGAAACAATTACCTATAGAAGTTTAGCTATATATATATTTCCTCAGGAAAATTCAGGTGGGAATCAGCAGCAAGTTTGTGAAACTTGTCGTGGGGACCACCTTAATGCATTCCAATCAACAATAGATCAATGGTGTGTAAAAAAATTAGAATGATCCCATGATTGTGACAATTTACTATGGCCCCCAACATTTATTGATCATATGTACACAAAAAAACTGTCAAAATTTGGGCACCTTTAAGTATATGGTAATCAGCAGTAGACTGTAATGATATTTGGCTCTCATCCCAACCATTAGATTCTACTCAACCCTTTTTATTGGCATGCATCAAGACCTCACATTTCAAACTAGCAGCTGGTTCATAGCTGGATTTTTATCACTTTTCTTTGTAAGGAAATGGTACATAGAATGGAGTATGGAAGCAAGTGGTAGAACACTTGATGGAATGTCTTGGGATCAAGATGCACAGGGAACTAAGTACCTTGTCTTTGGTGCAATTATTTTACTTAAGAGGCCAGGTCTCCAGCTATTTGGCCTCTGATTGCAGTGCTCATAAATGCTCTGATTAGATTATTCAAATGCATAGGAAGGAGGTTAAGCTCTGCTCCTTTCTTTAAGCAAGTAATTATTTAAGTGGGCTGGAAGAAGGGAAAGTGACAAGGGTGATTCCCTACCAGGAAGAAAAATGAGGAAAAATATGAAGGTCTAGAATCTCAATGTGGAGATTCAAAACTAGTTAATAGTAGTGGCCCTCCACGTGTGAGGTTTACAGTACAAAACTATGTTAGGAAAATAATAATAAATTAAAACCTCGTTAAATGGATGGATGGGATATTTGAATTCATATAAATGAGTATGACTCAGTTTACAGAACTTCATACCTTTTAACTTATCCCTGATACAACAATTTACAGCACCTGTCAGGAAAGACTCAACTATATGAGCAGCAAGCAGGGACTGGATTTAGAAAAGGATTTCCCCATCATTAACTTATTTACAAACAGCATATGTTCCTCTTCTAACTCAAGTGTTCATTTTCCAGTATGAAATGCACTGAGCTAGTTCAGTAGCACAAGTATTCCATGCAGAAAACATGCATAAAAAATAATGAAAGGATGTTTCACATGATCAAAAAAAGGTTCTACCTGGTTCAACTTGATCACCACCCTGTTCCAGTTTCCTCAAGTGTCATTCATTTTTACATCCTAACCCTGTAAAAAAGTTCCAACCAAATCTCTACTAATAATTAGAATGACATGAATTTAAAAATGGCAGATATGCATATGAAGGATCCATGTTAGTCGTCATTTGTCAAAACCATTGATCAGATGGATGATGGATCACATCACACCAAGCATAAACAATAAGCCAGGTAACCGATAAAAAAGAAGAAGCCAGGTACAGATTTATAGGTCTTTTCCATCCATTCTTTGGGCCTTTTCATCCAATGTCTATCTGAAGGACATGGCAAAGAATTTAATTGTCCAAGAGGAGTAATTCTTGAGATATGATCTATACATGGTTAGAAAGTTAGAACCATCAAATCAACAATCTGACCAAAACATGGGGCCTGCATTCACAAACTCAAGGCTTAAGGATGATATGCATGTCCTTAGGTCAAAACATAGGCCCCAGATAAATCAAACTAGGAGACCCCAAGGATACTGTGCATGTCAGCAGATCATTGGGTAGTTGGTTAAATTTCCCTATTAACCCCGTAGTGATTTAGTCAACACATATGGATTGTATCACAGCCTACCATACCAGAAGATCCATCATGCAAGATGTATTACTGGATAGCCCTATGGCATCCCTAGAGCAGACTTGAATATTCTTTAGCACTTGTCACTGACAAAATCCAAGTAATACATCTAGCAACAATTTACGGAGATGATAACTTGCAACACAAGATGATATGTCTGGGTTTGCATCAATACCTTTCAAGGAACTGGAAGTTGCATTAACAATAACATCAGAAACCATAATATGTCCCCACAAAAAAAAAAAAAAAACCCATCTTATCTCAAAAGGTTCAGTGACTTGAAAATAGGTTCATGGCTCCTTTAATGCTCGATTCAGTAGGTGCAGATTGGCTTTTATGAAATGAAATTTCATCTTTGTATTTGCTTTAGCCTTTAAACAAACAAAAATGCCCCACCCTCATTGTACATGTGCCTGTTTAAAAAGGTTTGTTGTATTCATATGATTAACCATTAGCCGCTACCTATGGGCGCACGGAAATTACTTTAGAATCTCTTGCTCAAAGAAAAGGCGTTTTGGGATGGTTGACAAGTATTACGTTAGCTTGCCATTGAATAGGGGTGCATAACTAAATAAACCCAGATTGTCCAGAGTTCCTCATTGAATTTCTAAAACAGTATCAGATCCATTTCATGCAACTCGGTAGCCATCATACTGTAACACCCATTTGTAAAATGAGAAATTTCCTGCAGCTCTTTCTTGATCTAGCAGCCCTGCATCAATTTCGATATTGCACTAGCTGGGAGACTCATAGAAAAGGTTATCATCATCATTGAATCCCCTAAAACAGAAATTCGATTTTTCATGAGTCGGGTTGATCGGCAAGTATACCTTGGAACCTCTGTTACAAAAATTGTAAGGGGCATTTAAGGTTCTTCTAACAATGTTTGATTTTCCCCCATGCTTGTTACTATTTTCTTAAAGCTAACACAGTTACTTGTTCAAAGCTTCTTTCGAAAGAGTGTGCCTACAAACAGTTGGTTGTTGAAATGGGGAAACAAATCTCCGACAATAACCTCCTCTTACCTTCCTCCTAGGGTCAACTCAAAAACTTCTGACAGCTGCAAAGCCTACATGGTTCATATTTTCATCCAACAGGCCCAACTTGGAGTCATTCCCAAGACTCTTTCTTAGTATCCAATCAGAAGCAAGCCTTTGTCAAGTCCTGTGGAGAATGGTGGATGGGAAATGGGTGTGGGAGCTTATATTTAAGCAGGACCTCACGGTATAAGACTAAACAACTAGAAGTTCTCTTTAATAGTTCTAGAAAAGGCTTCGCCAGGGGTTGAGGAAAAAGATAGGTGTGTACTGGCAGAGGAAGTGAGCAGAATCTTCTTGAGCAAATCTATTTTTTCAGCAGTCCGGCTAACATCTAATGGCCAATTGCCCCTTCAGTGCAGTCTGGAAATCACTAGCTCCTACCAAGGTTAAGGTCTTCTGTTGGATACAAAAACATTGACTTGAGACTTTTATGTTGAACATAGGTGTCAACACAAACATTGTTTGAAAATATAGTGTTTTGTACTGCATAGACTTGAAGCGACATAACATCAAGAATTAAAAGAAAACAACTAGAGATATACATAGCACGATCAAAGGTAGAAGCATTAGAATATGTAGGCATACTTGTCATGAAGCTTATGTCATGTGATCATTCTCTGAACTAATTAAATTTAAACTTTTGTGTTTCATCATTATCTCCCGTTTCTCTCAACTTCCTCTTCTCCAATTTTATGTGTACCTTTTTGCTCAGTTTTTACCTCCTCCCCCTGACTTGTTCTCTAACAAATATGGAAATCAAAGTGTCAAACACCATCTAGAATGCACTAACACAATGCAAATAACACCAAGTTCTAAACCTAAAAGGCTTTGATTAAGTGCATTTGATGTGAGAAGTTCGGATATCATGCATTTGACTGAGTGGCAATACTATACTCACCCATTACAAATGTTCCAAGGATTTTTGCAACTTCCTCTGGAAGGGATAATTTGAGGGGAATGATCTGTATACAGAGAAATAAAAATTAGCTTCAAGGGTCCCAAAGATTAGGGTTTTGAGAAAGACACACTCACCAGCGACTACTATAGATCATCTAAAAGCCTGGTATTTTGCTTTCTTAAATATTTGTTATCTTCGTTGGTAAAATGATGAATCTGTTGATCACCTAGCTGTCCATTGCCCATTCATGACTGATTCAGTATGCCATTTTGAATCTCTTCCCCCTCTCCTAGATCTTCCTAGAATCCTTTAGATCTCTCATAGATGGCTGGGTCTCAGGCATTTTTTGAAAGAGAGGCCAGATATTGTGGACAATGCTACCACTAGCTGGGAATCTGTTGGTAAGTGTAGATGGAAGAAGTCTCCTTTTCTTATTTCTTTTTCTTTTCTTTTTTTTTTTTTTTCCTGAAAGGTAACTTTATTAATGATAATAGAAAACACAATATAGGAGAAATATACTATAGAACCCAAACGGGCCAAACCCAAGATACACAAGAAAACTGAATAGAGGAAGAAGGTAAAACCGTAGAGCTCAAAGGATATGTTCCTGTGAGTTAAGGTCATCAAATTCTGCTTCCTTCCTCCTTCACAAGGGCATCCACCAACGGACTAACATCCCTTTCTTCTGTGAGAAAAGGATGCACAAATAAATGAAGCAAGGTCCAAAACCTCCTCTGCACATCCACTGATCTCCAAGGAAGTGTGCATCTGCCAGAGGCCCACCTGAACACACATAATGAGTAGCCTTCCACCAATAGATTGCGAATGTTGAGGCTTTAGCTTCACAAAGGCCAATAGATTGCGAAATTGTAGTCTTTGAAAGGAAGAGGAAGCTATGGCATGTTGTGTTCTCAAAGAGTAAAATCTTCCTTGGTTAGTTGGGCTCTACAAGAAAATTAGTTCAAAAGACCCTCAGATATTTATAGACAATGAAGACTACTGATGGCCTACAATGAAGGAGGGACATCATCTGAAATAAGCCCTCCACCTCAAGGATCATGTAAGCTAAATGTTAAAGGAAGTTCCAAAGGAAATCCAGGACCATCCGGAATGGGAGAGATGATAAAAAATCAAATTGAGCAGAGTTTATAGCAATCAAAGAGGGGTTCAAGAGAGCTGACGATAATCTTCATGGGCTGATTATTGTGGAGACTGGAGAGGAAGATTCAACAAAAGCAATCTTGTGGGCATGTGGTGATATAGGAGGCCGTGGAGGATCTTCCATGTCCTCAGTGAGACAAATGCAAGATTTCATCATATTTCAAAAAAAGGAAAAAAGAGAAAAAAAAACTCAGTAGTGGATGCTCTGGCAAAAGCAGGTGTTAACCAGTAAAGCAAAACTATAGCACGTGTTTTTTTTTATTTCTGTCTTTGATCTTTTCTGTTCTCTGTGGCTTGTTTCCTTCACCTGTCCCCATCATCTTGTTTGGGCTCCATGCATTTTATATTCCTTTTCTATCAATACTAAAGTATGTTATCTCTCAGGAAAAAAGACCCCACTTGATGGGCCAAGCATAAAAAAATCGCCTCAGCGCCAAAGCATTAGGTTCATTAAACTTTTGGAGCATCAAAAAGTCCATGTAGGTAGAAAGTGAATGAGGTCACTTATGCCTTAGTGTTATGCAGCAGGAAACTGTTCTGAAATTTCAGCAAACACAAGTGCTAGCGTCATCCAGAAAACTCTTGAGGAATAACCATTCATCAAGGCAGCAACAATTGGGTTCGTTGAGTTCCAATTAGTGGTTCTTAAAGTCGGTTGAGTATTAGGAGTTTCTAGTCAAAAGTCAGCCCAATTATATGTGTTGGTTTGTTTGGAAAGATAATAAATAGTTAAACAGTACTAGAATTCCAAGGGTGGGTCAGTAAATTATGTATAGAAAGTTGTACCTCAAAAATGTATGAGGAGGTCCAATGTAAGAATCCAAATAATCTTGGATTCATCTGTTAACCTTGAATATAAAAGAGTTGTCTCTTCCTCAAGTAGCTTGGATGCCCTAAAGTGACTTTCAATATTGCTAATTTCTGCAAAGAGCTCCTCTTTGATATTTCCTTATTGTAGATCTCAGAATGAAAACAAAGATTCCTTTCTGGGATTTAAATAACATGTGTGTCAGGATCATCTCTTCGCATTGGTGAAGCATTCTTGCTCTCTCATTGTACTCTTAATTTGATAGTCGTTGCAATTTCATGAAAGAAATAGAAGCTTGACACTTGCACTGCATCTACATTATGGAAACCTGACCCAACAATTCTACCAAAAGTTATTGCAAGAACAAGACCCATCTTTGAAATGATGGAAACGGTGGCGATCCCTTACAACAATCTCTCTCTTGAAAACCTTAGATATCATCTTCGTCGCTGAATGGCAATCTTTGCAAACTCTGAGATTCTTCGATATCCTAATTGTAGTCCCTGGTGAAGTTCGCAAAAGTCCGAAAGCAATTGCTAACTTCTCACTGTGGTGAGACACTGACGATTCCTTCTCGTCTTCCTCCGCACCTAATCTCGCTTCTTCTGTGTTTGGCACATAACCAGCTGACTTGATTTGCTCGATCATATCTTCAACTTTATTATATATCTCTTCCGATTGAGGATGTGCACTGTCTTCTGCAAAAAACTCATAAATCATCCCATCAACCTCAATCAAGCTACATCCTGGAGTCTTCTTAATTCCTTCCTCCCTCATCTGACTTCGCACCCTTACTGCTTCCTCCCACCTACCGACTGATGCATACGTACTTGACAAAAGTATGTAATCTCCACTGTGTTTGGGTGCCAATATTCCGAGGTGCTTCAATGACTCTTCCCCAATTTCAACATTTTTATGGACTCTACATGATGCCAACAATGTTCTCCAAATAATGGCATTAGGTTTGATGGGCATGGTCTTTATGAAGTGATACGCTTCATCAATCAAACCAGCACGACCCAACATATCAACCATACATCCATAATGTTCAATCCTTGGTTCAATACGATAATCTCTAATACTATCGAAAACTCGCCGGCCTTCATCAACCAAACCTGCATGACTACAAGCAGAGAGAACACCTATGAAAGTGATATCATTCGGTTTTATATTCAGATTCAGCATCTTTGAGAAAATATTAAGAGCCTCTTTTCCGCGTCCATTGCTGGCCAAGCCTTGGATTAGCACTGTCCATGATGGCACACTTTTCTGGGGCATCTTGTCAAAAACTTCAAGTGAGTCCGTTACTGATCCGCATTTCGCATAGAAATCCATTAAAGCGGTACCAAGTGTAATGGTAAGCTTCATACGCTTCCTCTTTATGAATGAATGGACCCATTTCCCCATCTCAAAAGCTCCTAGAACGGCACAAGAAGAAAGCACACTCACCATAGTAACTTCATTGGGCTCAACTTTCGACAATTGCATTTCACTGAACAGGGCCAGTGCATCCTTGCACCGATCTGATTGGGTGTAACCAGAAATCATAGCACTCCACGCAACAACATCTTGTTCATGCATCTCATCAAACAACTTCCGTGCGGTGTCAATTTGGCCACATTTTGCGTACATATCTATCAAAGCAGTGATCAGTTTAGTGTTACCCTTCAACCCATTCACGTCAATATAAGCATTCATCCATTTCCCCAAGTCCAGAAGCCCCAACCTCCCACAGGCAGTCAGCACGCTGATCATCGTCACCTCATCGAATTCAACCCCCGAGTCCCGCATTTTATAAAACAACTTCACCACCTCCTCCCATTCCCCACCATTAGTATACCCAGCAAACATGGAATTCCAGGATATCACCCCTCTCTCCGGCATTTCATCAAACACCCGGCGGGCAGTTGCAACCTTCCCACAGCTAGCATACATATGAATCAAAGTGTTCTGCACAAACCCATGAACGGCAAATCCGAGCTTCAAAACCAAGGCATGGACCTGTTCGCCTTCTCTCAGCGCCTCAAGTCGGGAGCAGGACTTCAGAATGCAGGAGAAGGTGTACTTATCGGGTTCCACCGAATCCTCGCGCATCCGCTTGAAGAGCAAGAGGGCTTCTTGGGGGGTCTGTTTTGAGGTGAAGGCTCTGATCATGATGTTGTAAGGCGCGGAATTGGGTTCCTCGATGGCGCGAAAGATGGAGAGGGCATAAGCAATGCTTCCAGGGATGGACATTGCGGCGGATTCGAGGAGGTTTTCGGCGACTCTGGGGTTGAGGAGAAGGCGGGTTTTGATGAGATGGGCATGGATTTGGGTCAGATCTTTGAGTTTTTTGCATTGGTGGAGGAGGAGTGTTCTGGGGTTGTTGGGGAATTGGGAAATGGAGATGATGGAGGAGGTGTCGGTGTTTTGAATTGAGGCTGGTAAGGTTGGGGTTGTGGAGGGAAAGAGGGAGAGAGTAACGGTCATTGTTTTTTCAGTGATGGGAATGGGATTTCGTACATTCCGCGGGAAGCTCAAGGCTGCTTTTCAAAATTGGGAGGAGGGAGTGTGTGAACTGTGAAGTGGTAGGAGGACTCTTAGAAGATTTAAAACACTTACAGTAAGGGAAATTGTGTATGAACCCTTTAATATGCCGTGCACGCACACGTTTCTCTATGAACAACAGTAATTTAATATACCGAGCACACTCGCATTTCTCTATGAATAGTGATTTTCAGTCACTTACAGTAAAATGTCCTATTGAAGGATGGAAAGATCACTCAAAATTAACCCTACCCAAGATGTGAAATGGGTTGTGACGGGCATAGTCATGGGATGTGCTTGGCCAAGGTCTCAAGCCCGTTGGCACAACTGCGGTACAGCACACCAGACGTACTGCACGACATAGGGGATATTTGATATTTTTAGTGTAAATAAAATAATATAGTCTTTTATTTTCTATTTATTATCTAAAAAAATTATAAAGATTTTGAACATAACCCTTTGGAAAAACCTTCAAATAGAAAATATCCAAATGGTTCTCTTCTCAGTGGAGTAGGTTGAGTTTGACCAAACCACTTAAATCCATGTGCTATATATCTTATTTATGTGTATCTTTTAATCTCTTTTAGTGTAAGATTTTATTTTTTAAGCCTAAAAGTTAAGAACAACACGAAACTAATGGCACGAAAGGCACGGTACGGCTTGACACGACATGACTCAAGGCAGGGCAGGGCACGACACGATTGATGCGGCCAAGTCAAGAGTTGGTCGTGCCGTGCCAACACGACATGACACGATTGACATCTCTACCCTGCCCACCTTGATCCATGCCTCATAAATTTAATGATTTTATATTAAAAAAAATTAACTCTTAATCCAACAAGCCAATCCATTCAGTGGGTGCAAAATCCCAAACAACATTTTTTTTTGCAGGGGGTTGTTTAGAGATGCCAATAATACAAGTGGAAAGACACAGATGGAAAAGAAAGCTCACATATGCAGAAAAAGGTAGCGTACCCAAGATTTAAAGACCTTGTATCTTGGCAGAGTTAGGAGGTTATAAATCTATTATGTGAGTGGCATCCTCTCCCGTGATTGGGATCCAACACTCATGAACAATATCAACATATACCAACACTTTACTCAACCATATTTGTTTTTACTTTTTTTTCCCTTCTTGAATAAAGGATTGTTTACTGGGTGCATCAATGAGTCATATATATTATCTTAATCCTAATTTTTTTTTTTTTTTTTGAAACGGATCTTAATCCTTACATGGACGCACTTCTTATACAAGTTTATTCACTCATTTAATCAATTTCAACAATTCACTATCTGAGAGCACAATCACTTGTCACAACCGATGGAATTTTTATTATATGATGAAAGAAAGAGATCCTTCTTAGCTCCAAGCTCTCCAAAGTTAGCTCCAAGCTGTCGAAGCTGTCAATAGAGTACAAGAAGTTAGTATCCAAAATGTCTTAGAATTGATTCCTTTTGTCATAATAAAGCAGGATCTCTATGCTAAAATATAAAATGTGGGTCATTCCACAGGGTTGTGGGGCTTGTCCAATCCCTCTGGATAAAGTGGAAGCATTAATTTTCCCTATTATGGAATCCTTATTTGACTCCATTTACAAGAGGAAAAAGGTGGGGGACAGCAACAAAAACACCACCAATGGTTAGGGAAAGAATATTTTCTCCACTATCACCAAATGTAATTAGCCAAATGTAATAATCTAATGGCAAGTGCCCCACTCATTATTGGCACTACTTTCCCACTATTGAATACTTTTATTACATCCCCACTATTTTTGGCTAAGTTGGATTACTGGTGGATCGACAGGGGCAAGTGTGTGAAAGTAAGGCACTAACACTACTCAACTTTGAGCGTGTTGTACTTTTACAATCACTTATCACCTTGAATTGACATGAAATTTAATTTGACACTCACATAAATATTAATCACCATTGAATCTTATCCGATGATTTTAGGGCTTTACGGTCTTATAGGTCCATTTTTCCAACATGATTTGATCCAACGGTGGACGATAGTTAGAACACGGTTTGGATTGATCATAGGTAGGGTTGCAAATGAGTATCCGATTCTCCAATTACCCGGAAATTCCAACCCGTAAAAAACCGAATCTGGAACTCATTTTAGGTTCCGATTCATAAATGGATCCGGATTCGGAACCTTATTTAGGTTCTGATTGATAACTGGGTCCAGGTCTGCGTCCATATAGATTCCGACCCGTGGACTCGGGACCTGGCATAAAAGCCTTTGATATTGCAAATTGTACATCAAAATCAATTTTTTAGACATTTTTATATATAATATTAAAGGTAGTAGAGTCGATGCACTTTTATAAGCTGAATGATATGCTTATTTTAAGAAAAGTAAATAATAAAGAGAAATTATAATCGATTTTAAAACTAGATTCAAATCCTTTAGGTAGACTCAGTTTCGAAACCAGATCCGAGTTTTCATATTGGAGCCAGGTCTGGATCCAACAAAACAGATTCCGAATTAATACCGGAGCCCTTTTTTTGGAAACGGATCCAGATCCTAATCCACTATAGATTCAGTCCAGAACCGTTCTGTTTGCGACCCTAATCGTAAGTGAGCCCCATCATATAGAATAAGAATGATTACCTTGTCTAGAGATCATGTCATCCTTGTCATAACCGAGGGCCCAGAAGAAATAACCCCCCAAGTGCAAACCCCGTGCGTAGCTGATCTTCTGCTTGACTGACGTGGCATCATCGTAGCCGATCCACGCGGTCCCATGATACGAATACACGGACACTGTGGGCCCATCATACACCACGGTGGCATTGTTCTTCACATTATAATCCACCACATTATTGTAGAACATCGTGCCGTCCCCGGGCCCCACACCGACAGCTGGGGCACCGATCCCACTGATCGAAGGGTCCTTAAGCTGCCACGTCCGCCCATAGAGGGGCAGCCCCATGACCACCTTCCGACGTGGCACCCCTGCTTCGATCCACGACTGGAGCCCATAGCTCGTGCTCACGTTGCTATTGGAGGCGTACAGAGCCGCATGGGCCCCAGTTGCTGACGTGTCCCACGACCCTCGGTAGTCATAACACATGGCGTTGACCCAGTCAACGTTTTTGGCAATTGACGCCGCCGGGAAGGCCCTGTTATCAGCTAATATGAATTTGGAGGCGAAGTAGACGGCCGCCGTGAGCAGAAGCCCCCGGCGTCCGGTGGCGGCAGCTTCGGCGTCGCACCCCGCCCGCCAATCCGCGAAAAGGGTGCCGAGGTCGTCCATTTCTTTCTGGTTCTTTGGGAATTCCCAATCGAGATCGAGGCCGTCGAAGCCGTACTGGCGGGCGGTGGCGATGGTGGAGTTGATGAAGGTGGCGCGGTTGACGGCGCTGCTGGCAATTTGAGCAAAGGTGGTGGAATTGCTTCCGCCACCTCCAACGGACAGGATAGTCTTTACCATCGGTTTCTTGCGACGGAGGGCGGCGGTAAAGTTTGCGAGCAGTTTGCCTTCCTGCTGGCTGACGGTGATCCGGTAAGTGGTATGGTCAGGGACAACAAAGGCGAAGAAGACGTGGGTGAAGTAAGTGGTGTCGATGGAGGATGCTGGGAAGGTCGACGACCGCCACGACGGCCAGTAACCGCCTTTGACGACAGATTTTGGCGTCATAAGTGGTGAAGTTGGAGAAGGTGAAGGTGATGCTGCAGGAGGGTGATGGGTATTGGAAGCAGATACTAGAGAGTATAAGATGAAGGTCATGAGAAGGAGTAGTGTCATGGTCTGGCCGGCCATTGATGGGTGTGAGAAAGACAAAAGGGTCTTTGTAGCTTACAAGAGATAGGGGGGTCTTGTGTTTTTGTTGTATTATGCCTTTGGAGTATAAATAGTGGGTTGATGGGAGATTTCAGCACTGATTGTGTTTATATATAATATTCCATTGGTATTTTGTTTTGACCTTTTACTTTGTGGATCGATGGATATGGAGTTTGATTCTTCCTAACTGCACTAATGAGAGAGAGAGAGAGAGAGAGAGAGAGAGAGAGAGAGAGGTTGATTGGTTTATAGTGGGGGGGTTGGTTTTCAACTTGCTCTCGGCCTGTTTTATTTTTGACTTGTGCGTTTGTCAATTTCTTTGAAAGATGTGTTTGTCCATGCACCTGGTGAGAATTGATCTGATCAAGCTGATCGTTCCATGGCGACATGACTCAAGCGAATGGAAGGTTCCTAATGACATATCTCATGTAAGTTTTAATTGGTGTAGTGATGTAGAACATTGGGCTTGTCAATGTATTGATCTCGTGGAAGTGAAACCGGGGAGAATGCATTTTCTTGCGAGGATGCATGTAAATATCTTGCATCAAGAAAACGAAATTAAGCTCCATGAAAGTCATCAAATGGTGACTACACGAGAACGTACACTTCCAACTTTTTACCATTTCACTGTTGACAAGATATGTAGTTGCAATGAATGGATGCATGTGCCAATCACAATTGATGTCAAGTCTCATAAATCAATTTGGTCATCGGAAAAAAGGTTGATAGGGTGGTTTTTATGCTACTCTAATTGATGGACCTTCTCCCTTACAAGCATGTTTCTTAAATTTGCAAACAGCTCTTGCTAAAATAAAATTACAGGGCATCCTGAAAAAACGAGTACGTTGACTGAGTTACTTCACAATGGCCTCAAAAGCTATTGCACAATGGCCAAACTTACGATAATATCGATCTAGTCAAGGGGAAACGTGGATACCTCTAGTCCACATAAGATCTCCATTAACAAATGTCAATCTGCATGCCTTTGAATCTTCAACGATCCTAACTGGATTGAGTTCCTTATCCACTAAAGCAAACATTATATCATAAAAATTAGAAGGTCCCAGTCACAATTCAAGTCGTATCTCCAACTTATGGTCCATAATCCATAGGAAAAAGCCAACTAGTTGACTGTTACAATCTCATAAATGCCTGTTCTAGTAGGTCCATTGTCAAATGGGAATTGCCGAGCACATGTGGGGCCCACTGTTTAATGATTCATATCATCAAAAAAACCATGTTTTGATTGATGGTCTAAACAGAAGGTGGAGCCGTCCCTCAAGCTGATTAGGGATATGGGTTAGAAAAAGACACAGGTTAAGCCAACCTAGAATTTTTCTGCAGTCAACTCGACCGAAAACATTGACCCACATGTGGAAAAGAGCATAGGGAAAATTTTGACTTTACTGAGCCATCAGACATGTCGATCAAAAGTCAGCGGAAGGAAAATGTACAAAAAAGGCTAGATAGGAAAAGGTAGATTGTACAGGAAGTGAAGCTTGGCTGGCTTTTTATCAAGACAGCTTGCCTTCCTGTGGGCTTCTGTGTGAAACACTCCATCTAAACCTCCATCTTTGGATAGAAGTGAACTGCCACAGACGTAAATCTCGGGAGAGAACAGCCATACAGCTGGGGAACGGTTATTCAAACAACGAACATTTATAATAAAAAAGAAACTTCAAATTATGGAATCAAGCTAATGATCATATCTCAATGGATTCTGAATCCAAGCCAGCACAAACCCAAGAGGATATGATTAGCTTGATTCCATACAAATAACCTATTTTACTCTATACCCGATCAAATATCTCATATGGGATATGTTGAGCTAGCCTTGTTCATTGACTGGCAATTGAAAGAGTCTCACATGCAATTCCAAAGTCTCTTTTAGTATCTATTTCTTTATTAGAATTTCAGAAATTTCTACATAGGGAAATTTTTAAATTTTCAGACAAGAGCATCTAAGAATTCCACCAAAATGCAAATGATGTGAAATTCTTGAATTCTCAAAGGTCAATAAAGACCTTTTCATTTGGTTGGAATTCAAAAATTCTTGACAAGAAACAAAGGATTTGGAAACACTATCCAAAAACCCCAACCATCAGGATTTCTAGTAAAGAAACATGCCCTTAGTTTGGATGTGGTTTTTTTATCATCCTTTTTCTTTTCCTTTTCTTGTTATTAGGGCTGATTGTGTAACCATTTTACTTGGTGCCTAGAAAAAAAAAAAAAAAAACTCTGCACAGAAGTAAGTTAGGTGCCTAATGTTTCCATCATGTTTGGGTACCGTTTTCGTTGGGACAGAAATTAACAATCTATAGTAGGGGTGTAAAAAAAAACCGAGAAACCGTCTAACCGAACCGAACCGAACCGAACCGCGGTTAATAACCGTATTCCACGGTTCGGTTACGGTTACGGTTAATGAAATCAAAAACCGAGGATTCGGTTACGGTTTTCCATTGAGTATGTTTGGTAACACACGGTTAACCGCAAGGAATCCATAGATCTGATAATTCTTCATTACCACTGACCGTAACCGAACCGTCTTAATGATCAAATACAGAAAACCGCCTCGTTAGGGATTTCCCAAAAAACCGGTTAACCGAACCGTTACACCCCTAATCTATATAGTTTGAGAATTTGACATTGATGTTGGTGTGTATCGATGCATATAGTTAAGAAAAATATGGTTCAATATGCAAATCCACTTAAGTGAGGATTTTCAAATATTATAGAGGGTGGTCGGATTTGAAAATCTTAACAAATGAAGATTTTCATTTGTCCAAATCCTCGAAAATTTACGATTGCCAAACGTGGATTTATCATAATATTAGAGAAACTAAAATTCTTTTTCCTAAAGATTTGGCTGTCAAACGTGACCTTCATGACTTTATAACCATGATATGATTTTTGAGGGGAAAGAAGCGATGCATTCCACATTTGGCAAACACCAAGAATCTCTAGGGGGAGGAATCATTGCATGCAATGGTCAAAACTTTTTCACAATTCATGACGAATCAAGCCCTAAGATTTAATAAGCCGGCCATTTTTGACCTTCTAAAGATGATTGGTGGTTCTTATTTTGCAAATGCGCCCCACAAAATTTTTTTTATAAAAAATCAGTTTTTAGGTGATGGACTCTTTTTTACAAGTATCTCAAAATTTATGATAAATGCATGTACGACTGGTATTTGAACCCATGACTATTTTGGCCTTTCGAAGATGATTAACAGTTGAGATCATTAGTTAGTGGCCCACAAGAGTTATAAATAAAAAAAAAGAACATCATGCCAAAAGCCCTTTTTTGCACCACATATGATTGAACGATTTGCATCTTTCTTAATTTTCTCATGATCAAAGATGAATTAGACAGACAAATCTGACACCTCTAGTCACAATTATCCTTTTGAAGAGCTTCATCGGCTATTCAAATTATGCAAATGGGCCTCACAGAAATCCAAAAATGGTCATTTATCCATTTGAGATTTTGTACAAATATCTCAAAACTCATAATGAATCATCAATTTATATTTGACCACCTAGCCACTTTGGGTAGTTTAAACATGAATATCGGTTCAGATCTTGCTTGAGGGTTTCGTAAGTTTAGAAATTTTGAAAAAGACGATCATTTAAAAATGTCGTGTAGAGTTACTATAGCACAGCCCTTTTGAAAACACGTTCGCTAGTGTGGACTTTGAAAATTCGATGGTGAAGGGTGGAGACCAAGGAATCAATGCAATGGTCGATTTTGCGGTGGGGGTTTTGGAGGGTTCAAACTCTCTTTCATTTTTTTCCTTCCTTCAAACAAATATGGGTTTCTTTCTCTCAATTTTCCTTTCTTCAAACAAATATGGGTTTTCTTTGTCCTTTCTTTTGGATGGGGTTTTAAAGGCTCCATTATTCAGAGAAAACTTTTTTCTAAGTTGCCACATAAGTGCCATGATATCATGGGACAATCCTATGATATTATGTGATTTATCAAATTTTATGATATACACTGTCCTCATTATATCATTGGATCCAAGGCAAAAAAAAAAAAAAAAAGGTTAAAAAAAAAAATTAACTAGAGTCAAGCGGCTATGGTGACATTATTGGAATTTTAGTGATGAAATTGAGAAAATCAAATTTAAGGATGACTAATATGTCAAAACCCCATCATTTTTAGATATTGTCATGCTCATGCTGCTCAGTATGGGCACCTTTGGTTAGTGTTAATGATGTAAAACTTAACAATAAATCGCTTGTGGACACCAATATTAGGGCTTTTGTAATATGAAGGCTTTGTTTATGAGAAATGTACAAATGTCACATTATTTACATGTAAATAAATTGGAAGTGCTGCCGTAAGGTGAGTCATTGTAGAAATGAGTTTTCTTTACACCAATGCAAGTTTCCTTTATTCGTGAGTGGGAAAGTGAGATATTTTTTTATTTGTTTTTTCAATCAAGAGAGGTTGTTGTACATAAAAAGATAATCCTCAAGTTCGTAGCATAAAAAGAACGATCTTATAACTCATATTTTACATAATGCATTTGATTAGTGGGCCCGTGGTTTTTCTCTCTTTTTCTCTAAAGATTTTTCACCATAATTTTCTTGTGTGCTTTGTTCCACTGTATTTATTGTGGTTGCATAGATAACATCATGTGCTCTTTGCATTTGTTGAATTTCCTAACTGATTAATATAGAAAAGCAAAGAGTTTTATATCTCTCCAAACAAGTGGTGCTAGAGCTTCATTATTGATCCAAATTTGTCTTCATGTGAACAAGGATGAAAAATAACTCAAGGTAGTTCTCAAAGGGAGTAATTGATTTATATGAAAAGCCAATATGAATGGCATACTCTATTATAAGGATTTATATGAAGTATGCATAGGAAATAAGTTAGGTACTATATAAAAAAAAAAAAAAAAACGAAAAACACAAAATGGAAAAGCAACGACAACCATTCATCAATGGGTGGATGATATGGAGTTTCATGACATATCAAAAGAAATCATGACACAATTTCTATGGAAGAAGTAAGATGATTGTATCAAAAGAGGTATTGCATATAAGTTTGTGCTCATTAATAGGAAACTTGTGAATTCAAAATGAAAGGAAAGATCTTCAATAGTATAGCATCTTATGAGATGAATAGTATTGTGAACCAATTGACATCATAAGCATGGTGTCTGATGATGACTTGCTAGCATTACTGTTACCTAGTTCACTATTGGAAAGTTTAAAAACATTGGTGGTTTGTAGAAGCAATTAGGTACTAGATGAAATGCTAATGATGAGTTGTGTAATTAATAGCTTGTTAAATGAAGAAAAACGAAGAAAGTCAGGTAGTGTTTCACCAATAGAAAGTGGTGGAACTTCACTTCGTGACCCACAAATTTGATAAAGGCCGAAGTTGCTATCCAAGATATAAAAACTATATTTACCACTAGCAAAGCTGGCCATGCATATAAAGAGGCGAGGTTGGAAGCTCAGTAGAGACATGTCAAAGAATTAAGCTTAGATTGAACAACATATTTCAATAGCTCTCTCTATCTGTTAGACAATCATTTAACATGAAACTATTGGAATTCTTTATTAGAGAGAGAGAGAGAGATCCTCCATCCTCCTTAGCTCCAAGCTCTCGAAGCTGCCAATTGAGCACAAGTCAGTAAAAGAAGGTAATTTTTTGGTGAAGACAGTAAAAGGATGTATTAGAAATGGTTCATTTGTCATAAGTAACAGGATCTCTATGCTTAAACTAAATAAGATGTGGGTCATTAAGCAAGTATGTATGTAGGGCCTGTCCAATCTCTTCAGATAAAAGGGAGGTCGGTTGGGCAAATACCAAAGCTCAAATCCACTGTACATTTTTATGCCATCTTGCAGTTGAATGTGAGAAAGTAAACTGTTGGAATGCAGTTGCCCTGTGGAATCCCTATTTGCTTCCATTTTGACAAGTGCTCCATTAATTATTGGCAAATCAGCTCATTTCCCATTTTCATATAAATTCTCATTTATAATTAATCCAATCCCCTTACATACACCTATCACGTCCTAACTTTTCATAAATTTTAATTTGACACTGATATATGCATTAATAAACGTTAAATCTTATCAATGACCCAAGCATTTGATCCTAGGGCCTCAAATATTCAGTCTTATATATATATATATGTGCATATGTATATAGGTGCTTTTTTTTCTATTGAATATAACGGTGGACATGCAATAGTCCAAAATAGAATTTGGATTGATTATAGGTGAGCCCAATCACAAAGAATAGAAGTAATTTAATTACCTTGTTCAGAGATCATCCAATCCTTGTCAAATCCAAGGGCCCAGAAGAAATAACCCCCCAGTTTCAGCCCTTGTGCGTAGTAGATCTTTCGCGTGACTGACGTGGCATCATCGTAGCCGATCCATGCGGTCCCATAGTACGAGTACGTGGACACCGTGGGCCCATCGTACACTACGGTGGCATTGTTCTTCATATTATAATCCACCACGTCATTAAAGAACATCGTGCCGTTCCCGGGCCCCACGCCGACAGCGGGCGCCCCGACCCCACTGATCGAAGGGTCCTTAAGTTGCCACGTGCGCCCATAGAGGGGCAGGCCCATGACCACCTTCCGACGTGGCACTCCTGCTTCGACCCACGACCTGAGCCCGAAACTCGTACTCACGTTGCTGTTGTTGTAGAAGAGGGCGGCGTGGGCCCCGGTTGCTGACGTGTTCCATGACCCTCTGTAGTCAAAGCACATGGCGTTGACCCAGTCAACGTTGTCGGCTATGGATGCCGCTGGATAGGCCCTGTTATCAGCTAATATGAATTTGGCGGCGAAGTAGACGGCCGACGTGAGGAGGAGCCTACGGCGGCCGGTGGCCGCCGCCTCGGTGTCGAGCGCCGCCCGCCACTCAGCGAAAAGAGTGCCGAGATTGTCCAAGTCTTGCTGGGTCTGTGGGAACTCCCAGTCGAGGTCGACGCCGTCGAAGCCGTACATGCGGGCGGCGGCGATGGTGGAGTCAATGAAGGCGGCGCGGTTAGCGGCGCTGCTGGCCATTTGAGCGAAGGTGGTGGAGTTGCTTCCGCCGCCTCCGATGGATAGGAGTGTCTTCACCTGCTTCTTCTTGCCGCGGAGAGCGGCGGTGAAGTTTCCGAGCAGTTTTCCGTCGTCCTGGTTGATGATTAGCCGGTAGGTGGTTGGGTCGGGGAGAAGGAATGCGAAGTAGATATGGGTGAAGTAAGTGGTGTCGATGGCTGATGCCGGGAAGGTCGATGACATCCCGGACGGCCAGTAACCGGCTTTGATAGCGGATTTCGATGTCATGAGTGTTGTAGTTAGAG
The DNA here is from genome assembly GCA_003546025.1 of Camphora micrantha. Taxonomy (NCBI): domain Eukaryota; kingdom Viridiplantae; phylum Streptophyta; class Magnoliopsida; order Laurales; family Lauraceae; genus Camphora; species Camphora micrantha. The sequence continues at coordinate 5,502,956 of QPKB01000002.1, forward strand.
AAGGTGAGGGTGATAGTGCAGGAGGTTCATGGATGTTGGAAGCAGATGCTAGAGAGTAGAAAATGGAGATGAGAAGGAGCAGTGCCATGGTCTGGCCGGCCATGGATACGGTGAGAACAACACAGGATCTTGGGTTGTATTGTACTAGGCATTTGAAGGCTAATTAATAGTAGTTGGTAAGGAATTTGAGCTCCGGTTATAACGATATCTAATACTATATACGTTGTTGTTTTGTTTTTAGATTTTATTGCGTGGATGGATATGCAGTTTGATTCTTCATGGGTGTAGCTGTGTGTACGTGTGGGTGTGAGAGAGAGAGTAGAAAAGTTGCTAGTTGTGGGGGTCGGTTTTCAACTAGCTCTTGGCATACTCTTTTGTTTAGAATAGTTCCTTTGTCAGTTTCTTTGTAACATGTGTGTGTGTGTCCAGATATACTTGAGAGAATTAATGATCTCAAGCTAACCCTGCCATGGCATCACCTTATGTTGACTCATGCAAATGGTAGGTTCCTAAGGACTTATGCTCGCAAAAATTTCAATTGGTGGAGTGATACTAGGCTATTGAATTGATCAAGGATTGAAGATAGAGACCAAACGGTGTCACCTTACGTTGACTCATGCAAATGTTGTCGCCTTATGTTGGCTCATTGAATTGGTGGAGTGACATGTATAGACCATTAGATTGATCCATAGATTAATCTCATATAAGTGAAACTAGGGAGAGTTCGTCATCATAATAGACGAGGGTGAGCAAAGGTAAGTCCCGTGCAAGTCATCATAAGGTGACAAGATGGGAACACTTCCAACTCACTACCATTTCAGTGTTAACAAGATGAATTAGATACCTCAAGGGGTTGGCTGAGTGATCAGAACCACGGTTCCTCTCTTTTTCGGAGCTAGAGGTCTTTGTATCAATCCCCGATTTTTCCTCTTCAAGAACCAAAGGTTGAGTTTAGTGCTACCATATGAGGGCTATAGGGGTTTTATCCGGCTTCTCTCAGAGCCCGAAGGGATTAGTTCAACCCAAAGAATTCGAAACCCTCTATTAGAAAAAAAAAAAAAAGATGAATTAGAGATGCATGGCTAGCGTGAGCCATTCACAATACATGCCAAGTTTCATGATCATTTGTTGATCCGAATTGACGGTTGGAATTATTTGATGGGGTGATTTTTATGCAACTCTAATTCAACAAGGACCTGTTTTTCTCTCTCCTCTACATTCATATTAAGATTGCTCCTACAAGGTGGTTTTTAAATAGGGGGATTCGGCGGCGGGTCCCTGAACATTTCACTTTATTGCCTTAGGTCCACAATCTTTTCTTATAGTGTAATAGGTCATATTTTCAAACTTGAAAACCTAAAATGTCTAATTTACCCTTTCTTCAAATTATATCCCATGATTAGTGGAATAAGCCATTAATAATGATCAACTACCATTAAATTAGGCACGATTAATAAAATTCCACTAATGAGATTTTCAAATAAATCTCAAAAAAACACAAATAAGTTTCAAAAAACAGGAAACAAATTTCAAATAAATTTTTAAAAATGAAATAAATTTAAAAAACGCAAATAAAATTCAAAAGAACGCAAATAAATTTCAAAAAATTAAATGAATTTAAAAAACCCAAATAAATTTCAAAAGATGAAAATTAATTTCAAAAGATCCAAATAAATTTAAAAAATATATATAAATAAATTTCAAAAGGCTCAAATAAATTTCAAAAGAAGTAAATAAAATTAAAAAATGCAAATAAATTAAAAAAAACGCAGATACATTTACTAAAACTAAGATATCGCTGGATTTCCAAATTAGCTAATAATGTGGCAAAAAACTTAAGTCTTTTTGTCAAAAAATCAGTTAAATTTATTTCGAAAAATACAAATAAATTTCAAGAGACACAAATAAAATTCAAAAACACAAATAAATCTGCCAAAAACTCATATAGACTTGTTTATAACTCAGATAGATTTGTTCTATATAAAAACAGATAAATAGCCTAAAACTCGGATAGATTTGTCCAGAACTCAAATAAATTCATCCAGAACTCAGACAGATTTGTCCAGAACTCAGATAAATTCATCCAGAACTCAGATAAATTCATCTAGAACTCAGATAAATTTGTCCAGAACTCAGATAAATTCATCCAGAACTCAGATAAATTTGTGCCAGAAGTCATATAAATAGCAAAAAACTCAGATAAATTTGACATAAACTCATATAAATTTATTAAAACTTAGATAAACGTCTTTCTCTGGTGATGGCGCAGCACCCTCAACTGTGTTCAGATCTCACGGTGGGGTCCAATCAAAAAAATAACCCGGCTTATGAAACATGTCAGGTCAAACCTGATCTCGACCCAACCCTGAACTGTTGCAGAGCCCATGCCACCTTCACTGAAAATGGGTCGGGCTGACCTGGATCCAACCCAAAAAACAAACCCAGCCCAAATCAATCTTCTTCTTCTTCAAGTTTCTGCAACAGAAACCCAATTCCAGAACTCTCTTCCGATCCTCTTCCTTCCTCGCTCCAGCCACGGGATGACGGTAGGAATGGCTCCGGCGACGCGCGGCAGTGGCGAGCGACAAGCGGCGCCGGCAGTGTGGAATTCCGACGATGTTTTCACGCCTCTCCTCATTTTGCAACAGACATAGAAGACCTCCAGTCTTCTTCTTCCTCAGTCACGGCAGTGGAGCTTCTTCTTCTTCTCCGATCGACGGCAGCGGAGCTTCTTCTTCTTCTCCAATTGACGGCAGCGGCGTTCCATGGAGCTTCTTCTCCGATCGAACTTCTTCTTCGATCTTCTTCTCTGACGATCGTGACCCACTAGCAGATCTAACGATCTTCGCATAGCAGCGGCATTCCATCAAACTTCTTCTCCGATCTTCTTCTCTGACGATTGTGACCCACCAGCAGAGCTAACGATTTTCACACAATTCGCAGCCCTTTCGAAATCCGATTCAATGGATCTTCTCCGATCATGCCAAATGGCTCTCATTCAGGAAGAAGAAGGATAATGCAAAATGAAAGGAGGGATAATCCAAAATTTAAAATTTAAAATTTCAAAATTTTATGCCTAAAATGGTTGAAATGGTAAATCAGTCATGTAAATTATATCCGAGGACCTTTGGCTGCAAACAATCTAGCAGCTTGGATTAAAGCTCTTAAAAAGAATTTGCTTGGACGGGAGGCGATAGATTCAATTCTAGAAACCTTTCGCTAATTATCACTTTTAAATATAAAATTTGTGAGCTGCACATGTTGAAATGAAAGTCCTCAGTATCCTGAAAAATGCCCTTACTGGAAGTACGATGACGAGTCTAAAAAGCTATTGCACATTAATGGCCTAACTTCAAAGGGCATGTTTACCACGATGTAGACTTTGTGGTAAGGTCGACCTAGTCAACGGAAAAATGTGGATCAGTACTAGTCCTAATTCTCTCTAGCCCACCTAAGATCTCAATGAAATGTCAATCTGCCTTTGAATCTTTCATAATCCTGACTTTATTGAGTTCCTTATCCAGGTTCCAGAAGAACAAGAGTAAAAACTATAATCCAATTACAAGGTCCCTATCACAAGTTAAAGTCATATTTTCCCAGATCATGTTGTTCTCTCAAAGATGACTTTCCAACACCCTTCATCAAAGGGAAGGGGTGTTTGTGCATGTGGGGCGCACTGTCAGAACACTGGAACATTGACCACGTGTGGAAATAACCGAAAGACAATTTTGACTTTGCTGAAACTGACATTTGATGATAAAGTCAGAGGAAGGAAAATATGCAAAAGTCAGAAAAAGGAGTACATGCACTGTGATAGTCAGAGGAAGGGAAAATATGCAAAAGTCAAAGGAGTACATGTACTGTGAAAGAAGAGAAGCTAATAAGGTTCAAAGGCTTGGTTTTTATCTAGACAACTTATCTTTCTCCCCACTTCTGTCTGAAACACTTCCATCTAACTGACAGGAAGAACACAATGTAAATGTTTGGAGAGGATGGCATGCAATCTCCGGCTTGATTCCCTTCTTGGAGATAAAGTTCTTTATAAACTGATGAAAGGGTCGGTTTTAGACTTAGGGATGTCAAATGGGCCCGGCCCGGCCGGCCCAGATCTCCGCGTGAATGGGCCAAGGGCCGGGCCGGCACGGCCCATCTCATCTAGCGGGCCATGCTGGCACAGCCAACAAGGAAATTTTTCGTGCTTGGCGTACCTCTTTTAATTTTATTTTTCAATTTATTTTTCTTCTTTCGATATTAAAATTAAAAATTAAAACAATTACGGAGAATGACAAAGATATTTAAGTGGTTAGGTCAAACTCGAATTTAATCTACTGAGAAGAGAACCATCTGGATCTTTAACTTCTTGAAAGTTTGTAAATAGAATTACCTTCAAAACCTTACAATCTTTTTAGAGAATAAAAATAAAAAAGAATAAAAACATGTATATTTACAAATTATAATGAAGGAGAAGTAAAAAATCAAATGTGTAGTCCACTAATGTATTTGGCTATATCATAATCTTCCATTGCCGCTAACTCTTTTTTCCTTTTATCTGCCAAATACTAGTTTCATAGGTAAATACAACACTCCACCGTTACTTAAGTTAATTATGTTCTTCTGTCATCCATCACACGTTCACCTGCACTAAAAACCTGTTCTGATGCTACAAAAGACATTGAAATAGTCAATAGACAATGAGCCATAGCAGACAACACCGGATAAATGTTTTCTTGTTGCTTCCACTAGGCTAAAATGTTAAAACTAAATGCATCTTGCACTCGTATTACATCAACGTCAAGATACGATGATAACTATGTCACTTTATTACTTGAGCTTGAGATGAATGTCATGCCTGTGGACAGGGAAGAATACCACACATCCCGACACAGCTTCACCTGTTTGATGGACTTGTCAAGGGGTCATAATAACCCTAGTTGTACCCATTTGCTCACAATAAAATTGAAAAAAAGTATTTGTAATTTTGCCCCTATATTTTAAAAAATATTTAAATCTTGATATTTTATATTTTTATTTATTTCACCAATAAAAACTCTACATCACTTAATTTTAACCTAGGGTCAAATAAAGCAGCTAAAGAAAATGTAATTGGAGAATCTTTCCAATATTTATTAAAATTTTCTTTCATGTTTCTAATAGTGTTATCAAGTAAACAACGATCTCTAAATCTATTGAATTGTAAACTAATTTGAAAAAGCTTCATTAGATGTGGGCAATAAACACCGGAGAAAAGTAATGTTGAAGTATAAAAAACTTCTAATATATCTTTTATATGGGCACACAACTCCCAATGTTCATTACTTATCAACAAATGTTGTGCATGAAAAGCATGAGATTCATTCAAAACTGTTTTCCGATTAATTGCCTTATTTATCAAATTTATGTTCTACCTCTTTGAGTATTTTTATAGCTGATACGCCTTGCCTTGCACATATTTGAGCATACAATTGTCTTTTTTATGCGGAGCAGAAAATAAATTTTGCAATGTCTTTATTTTTTATTTTTTTAACTTTCATTATGCCTTAAACCAACCTTTATAATGAGATTTAAGATGTGACATACACATCTGTTTTGGAAGATAGAGCTATCTATCAAATATGCAAGTGGTGTCTACAATCTCAATAGTTCAATAGTCATTTGTATTAGTGACATTATCTAAAGTTACATATATAAATTTGTTCTTAATATGGAATTCATCTGGTTTTTTTTCAAAATAAAGGAACTTATTCTAGTGCCATTGTATGGCCATTCAAGACAACTAAAACTAATATTTATTCGTTTATTAATAATCCATTTTACATCTATGTTATGTGCAGTAATACAAAAATAACTATCATTCTCTTTAGAAGTCTATACATATGTAGTTATGCTATTCTATCAGGAATTTCTGTAAGGTAATTTTTAATATTTGTTTCCTTTTCCTGCTAGAGTCTAATAGCATCGTTTCTAGTTGTATTTCTCGAAATACTGTGAAATTGTGGTTGAATGTATTTTTGGACCATTCTTCAAAAAACTCGTTTTCAGCAAAAGAAAAAAGGTAATTCGGATACCACAATCATTTTAAAAAGATTTTATCTAGCATTTTGTGCATTAAAAGAAAAAAAAATTCCAAACTACTACTACTATTACCACCAATGGTAGAAATTTGGGTCTGTGAACCAGGCCCCCCTGCCCCTGCGTCCGCCGGCTTATGTAAGGCTAAATATTTTTGCCTATGTCTTAACAAATGGCTGGTACCCGCTTTTGATTTGGCAATATAAATATGACCACAAAATTTTCATTTTGCCTTTTAGATATTCTATCATTCTTCAAAAGAATGAAACCTAGTATATATATCTCAAACTAGTGAAGTTCTATTCCTCTTGGATGCTCTATGGGAACTACTAGTGGTAGGGGGTGGCAAATCACCGACTTCATTTTCTAATTCAATAAAATCTTCTTCTCCTACTAAATTAACAGAAGAAGATTATATGGGAACTCTTCTAAAAGATCGTCCAGTCATATCTCCAAAAATAAAATTTAATAGTAATAATAGTAATAGCCTTCTTTATGTGGTAATTAATATAAAAATTAGGAGAAAATAAGAGTTAATATAATATATTATAAACTTATAAATATGGAATCTCAAATTTAAATGATATAAATACCTCCAAATTTTTTAAAGCCCTTTTTAATCTTGTCTTTTGATGACTTAATCGTTGCCCTCCAAAAACTTCTTAAAGATAGTGGAAATTGAATGCTTTGGTTAGAAATGAGAATGGGAGGGTTAGACTACTTATAGACTTTGTAAAATTCAAAAATACACAAAATACCCATTATATGACCGTTTTATGGCTGTTTGGGGGGGGGGGGGGGGGCGGGGGGGGGGGGGTTGTAAAATGGACAAAATACATGAAACTAGTCGTTAGGTGCATGGGCCGTTGACTGGCAGGCTGGGCCGTGCCGTCGCACTTCGGCCTGGCCCATTTGACATCCCTAGCTTTAGGCATCAAAATTGGCCATCTTGGCTTCTTAACAAGGACATCTTTTAATACCCCAGCCAAAGGGGTGGGGCCCAAGGTAGCCCACATAAGTGGGAAAGAAGCCCACACATGATGTGGGAAAAAGGTCCCGCACACTTGGGAAGATGAGCCTATAAATGTGAGAAGCGTGGCATACTCGGAGATCGATCCTTGGGTAGCCGGTGACGTCTGGGGATGCCAACCAATTGTGCAACCCTTTCTCATTAAGGACTTGTGCAATGAGAGGATTTCATGCCGAGCAGAGGGAGAAATCTTGAATTTTAATTTCTAACCCTTTCATGGAAAATCAAATTCTTCTCCATCTAAAAATATCAGCTCATTTTTTCCCTTTTGTGTAAGGAAAACATGTCCACCAAACAATGGATAGAACAATGCGCTATAGAGAAAATCAAAACATTATTCCTTTCTAACACAAAACTCTGTTGCCGCATAGACACACCCAAGTTTGTTTGTGCGACAAGAGGATTCTACAGTCTATGAATATCCATATCTACCGGAGAGAGAAATCTTGAGTTTCCAATATGTATATCTACCGGAGAGAGAAATCTTGAATTTCCAAATTCCAACCCTCTCATAGAAAATATAAGTCTTCTCCTTCTTCCAGAGGAACAAATATTTTTCATTGGCTAGGGAAACTATCATTTTGTGGTTTGAGTAACTACATTGTGAAAGAAGAGAAGCTAAGGTTCAAGGCTGGATTTTTATCAAGACAACTTGTCGTTCTCTGTACTTCTGTCTGAAACACTACCATCTAATTGACAGGAAGAACACAATGTAAATCTTTGGAGAGAACGCCATAGGCTGGTGATCTGCGGCTTGATTCCTTTCCTGGAGATAAAGTTCTTTATAAAATGATGAAAGGGTCGGTTTTAGCCATCAAAACTGGTTGTCTCTGGCTTCTTATCAAGGACATTTTTTTTTGACACCCCAGTCATGGGGTGGGACTCAAGAAAACCCATATAAGTGAGAAGAGTGGTATGTCTAAGATCAATCCTTATCCTTGGGTAGCCAATGACATCCGGGGTTGCCAACCGACTAAGCAACCCCTTCTTATCAAGGACTTATACGATCAGAGTTTTTCAGACCATATAGATTTCTAATTTCATGAGAGAAAGAAATCATGCATTCTAAATTTGAGAGTTTGTGTTTGAATTAGATTAGTCACTTGAATTGATTTGATCGATAGAACTTATTTCTTGAAATTGATTTGAGATCCAATTTCTCAAATTGATTTGAGATTAAAGTACAATTTTACAATTGATTGCGAAATTGGATTCTAATTTTGCTATTGGATCTTACGTCTATAACATTACACTAGCAAAACACGCCCTCGCTTATCGCGAGCAATATAATTTATAATATTAAAAAATAATTAATAATTTCAAATAATTAATTTAAAATTAATTATTTAACCATAGATTTATAGTTTATAACCATAAATTTATATAACGTGTATCCTCATAGGTTAGAAAGAATATTTTGAGATCACACGTGAAACCATTTTTGTCTAAAAGTCTAATGTGTATATAGATGTGTTGAATGTGTTAGACTCTATAATTTAGATGACTAAAATCGAAAATTTCTCCTAAATTCCTAAAATCTCTTCTTAAATTTAAATTTGAGAGTTTGGATTCTAGTTGGATAAGTTATTTGAACTGATTTGATTGATAGAGCTTATATCTTGAAATTGATTTGATATTAGAATCCAATTTTACAATCGATTGCGAAATCGGACTCCAATTTCGAAATCGAACTCCAATTTCGAAATCGATGCCTGCATCTGTAATATATATTAATAGGTATTCTCCTTCTTCTAGAGGAATCCAATCGATATAGAAATTAAGTAAAATTAGGCATCATCCCACAAGTCTAATTTTTGGGTCTAATTCATTTAAAACCTGATTTAAATAGATGCCTTGAGTGTTCTAAAAGTAGTTTGAGAAAAACCATGTGAATGTTTTGATTCAAAGACATTTTGTTGCTTTTTCAAAAAAGTAACAAAAGCCAATCCCACCTTACAATGATTGTTTGATTAATATAAAACAAACTTTATCCACTAATCACATTATTAATCAATGATCAATCTTAATGTGAAAAACTTGTACAAGACGAGCAGCAAATGCTCTGAATCTCTCTCTTTCTCGACTTCTATAAATCTGGAAGCCCAAATCCATGGATTCTCAGATCTCCTGGGACTCTCTCCGCAAACAGGTACTTGCGCTCATTCTCATCCGTTCGATCTCGGATTTCCAAATCATGAACGGCTCGGATCTGTTAGGGTTTCGCTTCGCTTTTTCTCCGCATTATCGTTCTACCGATCCGAATCCGTCATGAAATTATCCGTTTTGTTCAATGATTTTGTAGAATCATCTCTCGTTCGATCCACAGTCGAAAGGTTATGGTTTTGATATCGAAATCACGATTTAGTACGTGTTTGGATGCTTACCAGTTCAGGTGCAGTGAAAATCCTCTCCTCTTGTTTTTTTTTTTGTAGTTTGTTGTTTGTGCAAAAGCTCATGTGCTATGGTCCATTAGTGCTATTGAATGTATAGATCAGAATCACTATGATTGGAGGACCCTGGCATTATGATTAATGGTTTGTGTTTAGAAGGGAAAAGTAAGGAGAATCAATGGTTTAGATTGTTCACTCAACCATCTGTCTTCTGAAATTTTTTACAGCACATGTTGTTAGAAGCATACACATAGCAAGAAATGTAATTGACACTGTGAATGGTCTTGAAACGTGGAGAAGGGGAGAAGGAAGTAGGAATGGAGAAGGAAGGATGATATACAGTTTGGAGTATAACGCTCAATGCACTGGGATTACATACCTAGGTTACATTGATAATAAGTACACTTGTGAGCTAATGATGAGACATTGGAAGAAAAAAGAAACTAATGAGGAGCACTGAAGTACCTAATCTGGATTTGAGTTGTGCATTTTGAGTATGCAAGATTATGATGAACTATGGATTCATTAGGGCATTTCACGGTTTGCCTTGAATTTAGGATGTTTGGTAAATGCATCGATTTTGGTATAACCTTGGACGTGCTATTTTAAATATCATTTTGGGATGGATTTTATTGTTTGATACAAGGACTCTAGAATTAGAAGACTTTTTTCATTAGCCATATAAATTCGACTTCCAGATTTCGTAGGGGCTTTTGGACAAGCAATGTAGCTATAGAAACTTTATGAGTTATTTATTTCTTTATCTTTCATCTTATGTCATTGGATCTAGTGGACTGACTTGATGATGCAGATTGGAGTGGGCTGTAGCAATCAACTGCATGAACTTGAACTTGAACTTGAAGTTTTAGTTTTTATTTTTTTTTTTTTTATGACAACTTCGTTAAAACAGAAAATCAGTTGCTTTCAGTATAAGCCTTTGCCGATTAGATATGGAAGATGTAAATCATATAATAGCTCCGTCATTCATTTGGTTGAAAGGTTTGGAATATTTTGATGCTATCTTATGGCATTACTTGAACAATGACAATTTGGATATTAAGTTACTTCTTTGGCCAGCTTTTTGTCGCTGTGTTGGAAAGAAACAATTGGGCTATGTCATATCTATATGGTTTGGTGGAGGGTGAGGTTGGAAAATGAAGTGGAAAAGTAATTGTCGGGCTTTTGTCTCTGTGTTGGAAAGAAACGAATGGGCTATATTTCATATCTATATAGCTTGGTGGAGGAGTTTGAAAAATGAAATCGAGAATTAATTGTCGGGCTGTAGCTACCAAGGAGTTAGGGGATATTATTGCCTTCAATATACACCGTTCTTGGTCATCAAGAAATAAATAAATTATATACACTGTTCTTAGGATGAATCTCTTTTTTCCCTCTTAGACAAGGTCTCTATTGTGGTCTAGTTGACCGGTGGGTTTAATAAGTCCGACTTTAATGGTAACCTAAGGGCCCATTTCTTTACTAGAATTCATAGAATTTATTTCTGGTGGTTGTTTAGGAATTTCAAATGCTGCTGAATTCTGGAATTCTTCAATTCCTTGTTTCATTCATGTCCGGAATTCCTACCTGAGAACTTCTGAATTCCCTGTTTCCACAAATTCCCTAATTCACAGATTGAAGAATTTCTAACTAGAATTCCTATTCAAGTGTAAATTGCCCCACCAATGTATATATACTATATTGTATACATACGGGCCCCACTTAATTACAAAATGTAACAGTCAAAATTGGGACCCACCGCCCACCTCCAAAAAAAACAAAAAAACAACAAGGGATTCTAACATAAAAAAAGAAATTTTCAAACACAATTAAACCAATTAAAGAAGTAGTCAGGCATCTAAATCATCAATCAATTCCCACTCCACAACAATGCTCATACTGCAATCAATTACATAGCCCCAGATGTAACAATTTATCCAACAGAATCAATCACATACTTGCAAAATCCCCCTTGAGAAAATCACACAACTATTCCCTGCCACTTCTAAAGTCAGAACCACCAACTTGTAAAAAATTGGTTTCCACTTCCTACCATGCAAATAAAAAGTGCTTAATTACAATCATCCAATTGTTTGAAGTTTTTTCAGTTCTAACGAAACAACTACCATGGGTTCACTACAGTCATCTAATTAGCATAAAGTTTTCAGACATCCAGCTAAATAAGCAAAGGTTTAATACCGTCATCCATTCATGTTAATCAAAATGTAAATGAAAGACTTCTCCTTCTTGAAGTTCAAGTATTGCGACTTGATGATCCAGAATGAAAATTCATCTCTAGCCATCGTATCTTTATATCATCATTCAAACTTAAAGAAGTCCTTGCCCTCCTGTCATCACAAACAAGAAAGTGATTTATCCTCTTATCCTTTGAGAATGGCTGATTGGACCCAAGAAATCAGATTTCTAGTAGCTGAAGACCAATATGTTTTAGAACATATTCTTTGCGAAGGTAATGGGTTGGTGGACTTGCACCAATCTTCTATAAGTGATTTATTTCTGATGCATTTTGCTTCCTGTATTAAATATTATGTTTACCATTTCAAATTATTTACAAAATTAATCAAACAATTGATATGATGTAATGCAGAATGGGGTACGAGATGTGCGGCAGGTAGGATAGAGATGCAGAGGAGGAGGGTAGGTCAGGCTCTCACCTGAAAATTGGCCTCACGCCAAAATCCAAACTCCCTATCATAGGTGAGGAAAAGCTTCCCATCACAAGAGGGCAGAAGAGAGCAAAAGCACTCAAAACACATTTTCATTTAATCATTGTCTTCTGGCCAAGGAGGCATTTTAATGCTTATATAATAGAAAAGTAATCCTACATCTAATCTAGACCATCCAAACACATCAATAGCTAGGATTAAAACATCCAATTAAAAACAACTTAAACTCTAAATAAATTGTAATAGGTGGGTTGGGCCTAGAAGCTGGTCGAGATAGATGGGTTGGGCTCACTCGCTGGTTGGCCCATTGGGACAATGAGTCTGTCTTGCATCATGATTATTCATATGGTGGATGTTCAATATTCAATTGTTGGAAGGAGGAAATTACTTAGGGACATAAGCAATCCACTGTTATCATACTCAAAGGGCTGCTTTGATGTGGAGAAAGCATTTGCCCCAGACACTTATTTTTTCTGTTGCTTTGAGTTGCTTTTGCTGGGGGAAAGTGGAGTCCACTTGCTGTGGCTTCCTTCACCTGTCGTTGTGAAGAGAACCCCATCCAGAGGTAGGGAGTCATGATCGCCCCATTAACTGCTGAACATTTTCTCCATCTCTTGTTATCTACACTGGACACCAAGTGTAACTAAAAAATGGGGTTTCCACCCTGGTGTTTTTACCTCCTAGTTTCCCCACATCCTATTGCTCCCTGTAATAAGTGTCTCTGAACTCTCTTGGTGTTCCTTAATATGATTATTCGAAACAACAAATCTTTCATTTCTTGGGAAATAGTTCATGAAAATGTAATTAGTGATTACCCATTTGCCATCTCCAAATGTCCCTACAAGGGTGAGGAAGGGGTAGTTGGACCCTCTCTCTCTCTCTCTCTCTCTCATGTGGAGAGGGGGTGGGGTTGGGGGCAATCAATTCTATTTTCTATTATTGTGGGTCTATTTTTGTACATTAATATTTTTTAATAAATCTTTTTTTCATCAATTAAGAAAAAAATGAAAAAAGATGAAGAGCTAATTCATGAAGTCAATCAATAAACCAAACCAAACCAAACCAAGCCTTTTCCCACTAAGTGGGGTCGGCTCATGAAGTCAATCAATGCTACTAGAATATAAGACCATAGGAAAAAGTATAGTTTTTCTCAATAGTATCAATGTAGCATCCACGAGTCTATCTTTTAAAATGGGTGGTGTTTGTTTCATGATAATAATGCTGAACATTCAGTTGTCTTTGATGGAAAGTAATACGTGAAAACCCATTGGTGGTATATCAATGCTTGTGTTCTGCTGTTTTTATTGTATATAATCTCAAACAGAGTCTTATGCTTTTTATGCAGGCAAGGAAACTTGTGGCACAACTGGATGAGCAGATGAGTTTCTACCGTAGATTGGTTGCTACAAAAGCAGATGGTTCAGAAAGCGATCTTGAATCTGGTATAGAACAGCTACTGAAGGAACTTCAGTAAGTAATTTCATATATGCAAGCTTGGGTGTCATCAGGGGGGCTCGGAATTTTTTCTCATACATTGACTCGGCATCAAGAAATTCTACACGACCTTACTCAGGTAAATGCCAAGAGGCTAACTATGTAAGCTGAGGAATTTATGGTTTGCTTGAAGAGATGAGTAGAACCCGTCTTTTGAGTTGGTATTTGTTGCCTAAATGACTTTGTGATTGGGGCCATTGATTTTTATATCCTTGGGCAGAGGATAGGGACCATCCATGTTCTTGAATAAACATGATTTCATCAAGCATTTCTTCTTATTTCTTTCATGGGATGCAGACAATTGTTGTATATCTTTCCTGTCTATTTCCCATTTCTTGATCACTGTATTAGAGGTTTGTCACGTCAAGGTTTATCCACTGCTGACCAATCAATTCACTTTTTTTTGTTTGGTCAAACCATGGGCCCTAATTCATGCTTACATAAGGGCCACAAATTAGCACAATCTTTTTATGCACCAGAGTCTAAGATATTTGAAGTACAGGAATTTCACCGTCTTCGGTCTAGTCTTGGACCTAAGCAAGAGCATGCATCACTCCTTCAAGATTTTAGGGAGTTTGATTGAGCAAGAGTAGACCTAGAAGAGAATGGTGGTTTTGAAGGGCAAGCTCTTCTTAAAGAACAAGCTGCTATAAGTAGAAGTACAGGACAGGTATTGGAAAACATTTTTTATCATGGATTTGCTTTTTGGATTCATGCAAATTTCATTTTATATTAGTGAATGTTGTTAGACTGTGGAGGAAAGAAATGATCTTCAATAGTAAAAATAAGAGATCTCGGATTGATGAATCATTAAGGAAGGGGATATGAAAAAGGAAAAGATTTGGCTAATAACGTCAATGAGGCTGACACTCCTGAAGTCCTTTTATCAAATAAAACTTAGTATAATCAATTTAAAAAAAGTATAGAACTCTGCTGGACAGTAGTAAATGAAATGAAATACTTTATTTTATATCTTCTTCACATTCCCTGTAGGGTTGCAAATGGATATCCGAGTATCTGAAGCCTTGGATTTTGAACACAGTGTGTATGGAACCTATTTTTGGATCCGGGAAGAATTTGGATCTGAATCCGGGTCCATGCATATTGGATCTGGAACTGGATCCGTAATTATTCCGACCTGAGAATCCAGATTCAGGACAATTACATTCACATATTTAAAAAAAAATTACAGGACAAGATGTGGAAGGAATTCAGATATCGTTTGGGGGGGTGGGGGGAGTTCCACCTTAACTCGATAGCCACAAAGAATCACTAAGGTCACTAAGGTGGGACCTATGATGGATGGAGTCACAGAATCTTGGCCTTTAGAGTCATCACTGTTGGCAGCCCAATGAGTCTTCACTCAAAGTGAAATACTTGCTTTATCCAATCACAATAATGAGAGAGAGAGAGAGAGAGAGAGAGAGAGAGAGAGAGAGAGAGAGAGAGAGAGAGAGAGAGAATACAATGGAATTCATACAGGAAGGGATGATAATCCTACGTAACATGGATCGTAGAATGGATTTCCTTTCTCTGTGACTCCTTGGAAATGACGAGTCCATGGCACGGTGGAAGGTGCTTACTATTGCAACCTTGAGGTTGTGCCTGTGTTGTCACTTTTTTAATAAAAGAAAAGAAGAAAATCAAACCAAGAAAGTAGATATAGTTGGCCAACTGGCTGGCTGACCAGTGGCTAGGCCAATGGGCTGGCTGACTCTGAGCCTATTCTTGGGACTTCTTTTGTAGATCCGGAGGCCCGTGGTTACATCACCCTATTACAAAAAGGAACTATGGATTTTGAAACTAGCACATCCAGAAAACATTCCAGTAAAATTTCACAAATGTTTCTCAATAAACTAACAAACTTGAGAAGAATGAACTTAAAATTATGTCATTCATCAACTACAGAACAAAAATGAATACGTCACAATATTGTCTCAGTAACTAAAGGTGGTTGGCATAACTGACTACCGTGGTAGCAGAGAACATGGAATGTGACGTGAGTCGCTACACAACCTACTTTTAAACACAAACCTTACAGCAAAAAAATTAAATCACTGCATGCTGTTTTAGCTGTCATGTGGCAATTGCAAAATGCACTCGTTTCTAACAAGGTCAGTGTTTTAACCAGTCGACTTGTTTGGGTTGAATATGACTTGGCCTAGTTGAACTGAGTTGCCCCCGAATCGACTCCACCCTGCTTCTCCTCTCCTCCTCTCTCTTCCCATCTCCTCCTCTCCCCACGACCACCACCTCCCCCATGGCCTCTCCACATCCACTAGTTCCTCTACTCCGTCACCCAAACCCCTATTGGAAATTTATACTAAAAACATACTTTATGTATTTGTCTTTGACTGATTCATTTTTTAGTATATTTTGTCTTCTCATCTAACTGAGATTTTGTATGGGCAAATGGTTGCATTATTATACATGTGAGTGTCTTTTATTCTATAAAGTAGACAAGTTGGTGTGTGGAGTTTTACTTATACACGGAAGACTTATTTGTCGGTTCTTATAGAATATAAGTTGTTGTTCACAATCTAGATGGATTTGGACACACCATCGGTACGATTGTAACATGATGTTTCAACAAGCTCGTCTTGGCTGCGGGAAATGGTATAGTTTCGACTCATTATGCTAGTACACTATGTGTGTATTGAATAAGACCGTGTTTTTGGGTTTATTGTCTTTATACTGACTATATAAGATGATGAACACCCAAATGGTTATTATGAGTGCTTGTATTCTTAATCCTGACATAAATAATAGACACATACATTTAGTGTTTGGCATTTTGATTTACGAAGGAGTGAGATCTTTTATAGGTCAATAATCTCAGTGAATTGGATGACTACACTACGTGTATGGTGGATATTAGTTTATTGATGGAATCCATGTCCCGTAATAGGGATTGATGATATCCCCTTGATGAAGCTTTTAAGTTTTGATTATGTCAAACCCTAAAGGTGGACTTTGTGTTCGACATATCAAATAAGTTAAGTGTAAGGTCTCAAGGAATTATAAAGATATCGATTCAATATAGATGTCAGTAATTATTTAATTGATGGAAATATGAAATCTTAACGTGGGGAGATTGATGAGCATTTAATAACAAGAAGCTCAAAATATTATTTTGAGAATAAGAACATGAGTGCAATTATAATTCTTTAGTAGACTGAATTATAATTTATGGAACTAGGATTCTAATTTGGGTCGAATTAGGGTTTCTTGTTTCCATAAGGAGCCTATCCTTATTTCCTTCTTAAGGTCCCTATTGTAGCCTATAAATATGCGTTACTGCTCTCTAGGTTAACAACAAGAAAAATAAGAGAGAAATCTTGGTTTCTGGAGAGCAGAGGAGAATTCGCAGAAGAGGCCCACTCCCTGGTGCGAGTTCGAGCATATAGGAATATAGTAGAAGATCTTGAGGTTTTCGGGTTGTTGTAAGATCGAGATCAAATCAGAGAGATCTCGCAGGTATGATTTAATCATATTAGTTCAAAGTTATTTCTGCAGTGATTTGTACGCCATGTCTAGAGATCCTGTTTTCTACTTCGATTCTAACAACCACAACCCCAAACTGCAAATTGGGCTTTCAAACTGAAAATATGGTTTTCACACCAGTCCCACCAGTCCTCCACCTCCCCAAACAAAAAAAATAGGGTTTTCAAATCCTTTAGTGCAACTTGGCCGAGTCCCCTATGAACCGACTTGTCCACGACTGAGTCCTTGTGCCTTGGACGAGTTTTAAAACACTGAACAGGGCCCCTGTCAACTGTGAGTTCTCTGCTCACCCATAATTTGGTAAATCAAGGCTCCTATAGTTCAAGCTGGAAATACCCTAGACAAAGGTGGAAACGTCCAAGTTTCTCATTGGATCTAACGAACCTTTTTCAGTAGGTTACAACTGGCCAAAACATTCAGTGCTCTCTTGCCTTATCTCTTACAGACGTTATATTACTATATGTTCGTTAAAATAGTTCTCTCACATATAATTTTATTTTTCATGGCTTAATCTCATCTTCATAAGTTATTCTTCATGTACTTCCGTTGGCCTTGTTGTTATTGTTAATGATTAAATGTGATCTCTTTAATTTTCCCTCATATAATTTTGTTTAAAAGTGAAAAAAATAATTTAAAACTGATTAAAAAGATGTGGAAGTTTGAGGTCACACATGAACTAGAATATGTGTCAGTGGTTTGCACAGGTCTTCGTCTACTGGCCATACTGCAGATGACTGACTGGAAAATTTCACCAATTAGATTATAAATCCTTGGTTTTATAGCAAGAAAATGGACAATTTTACACAACAAGGTTTTAAAACCCATTTCTTTATGCAATTGGTAGGATTGATAGCAGCATCTGATCAATCTTTACATGATGGTGGACACTGGCACCAACCCACCAATTCGTGTCTTGCAAATGAATGATGTGAACACAGTTCTTTTCTGTCTGTAGATGCCTGACCTCACATCATCATCTTTTATGCTATCTTTGTATGATAAGTTCTCAATACTGTTGGCTCCAATGAAAATACCTTCATCATTCTCTGTATCATTTCTGTCAAACTTATCAGCATAACATCTTACAATGCTGCAGTCTGCAGATGGATTCCGTGATCTCTCAAGCCCAAGCTACTCTTGGGCCACTTGTTCTTCAACGCTTGACATTCAGTGGCATCAGACATCAGTTCAAAAATAACAAATGTTAGCAGCCGTCTCCCTTCGGTATAGATGCACTCCCTACTACTATCATTCTCAAGAGAGCTAGTTTGATGTCTGCAACTGAGGCTTGATATAATAGCGACAAAATTTTACAGGTAAATCATATTCTCTCGGCAATCAAAAGGAAAAAGTCGATGGATACTATCATCCTTTCCTTAGTTGCATCTGTGTGCACATTTCTCATTTTGATTTATTGGTTGACAAAGTGAGGTATAGATTTTTCTGGTAGGGCAGTAATGTAGTGCTTGGGTTCATTATAATTTCTACTTCACTGAGCACCCAGTTGTGTTTTGACTGTGGACAATCCATGTCATCATTAGGGATATCCTTCAAGTGCAGATCACTTTTTATAGTCCAACTGTAAAGATAGTGCTGATCGGATGAAACTGACCATGCAGACTTGGACCTATTTTCATAAAACTGTTCATATTCTATGCCAGAGCAATTGTTTAATACTGTGATTGAAAAGATGAGAGTCACAAGCAATTCTTGGTGAACCTCATTAAACGGATGATTGGATTGATGGATGGAAACTTTTTTCTTTCTTAAACTACCTGAATCTTTGAGGTTTTTTAGGGAATTGATTGGGTGATTCAAGTCATTTCAAATTATCTCATTGGTTTAATTTTCAGCTTTTTTGCTATGTAAATACAATCAGATGGGCGGTCCTGATTGATGATGTAGACATGTAGTGATTGTCCAATTGTCTCAAGGCAACTGGGACAGCAGATTGTTATTTCACTTTCTGTAGTTAGACTACCTGTATTTTTTTCTTATTCATTGTTTGACATAAACCTTTTTCTTTCATGTTGGTCAGACTTCAATGTACGCTTGCAATACATGTCTCAGTTGTTATCCACATACGTATTTTAATTGATCTCTAAAACGATATTTAAACTGGCATTGACTAAGATGAATTATGGGGTCCTGAGTCAATGAAAAGTGCATGCTGTTCTCTGTGCCCATCTCACAAAGAGGGTTCATTGTTTTGCAAATGATATCAATGATTTTGATTAACTGGCTGCAGCCCGCATGTATATTGGAGGCTTCCAAGTTTCAGGCATCCAGTTTTTTACCCTTTTTCCCTGTCTCTTGCTGTATTATTTTTCATAAACAGCAATACAGGTTAAAGCTTGGATAGTTTTGTTCTTCCTTATCTGGAAGCTTTATTCGGTATCCTTTATCTTGGTTCCATCCATCAGATCAGTGGCATGGATCACTGAACCATCATCACCAGTTTCGCATGAAAGTGTCGCATCAGGACACTTGATACATTACACTCACTGCACCAGTCAGCTAATTATCATCAACCATGCACCACATGTTTTTAAAGAGTGTTGCATCAGGACACTGTACACATTACACTCAAGTCATCCATACCATTATGAAGTCTTATGTGTTCCCTTCTCTGCCCTTTGTCATGCCTATAGACTTGAAGTGTTGGTAGTTCATCTGCATTACCAATATTTTTATAGGAACTTGAGACGCCATCTTCACATTAGCATTGCTCCCTGAATTAATTTACATGGTTGTTTACCAATGTATTTAAGTCAATTAAAACTCATAAGTACTTAGGTGGGGAATTTGAATAACAAATTAGGTGTAAATATATTTAAGAATCCCTTGGCTCTCGGTGCATTCCATGCTTACTTGTCTTTGCCATTCCGCTTGTTTAGCGTTTCTTAATTAGGACTTTGCATGCCTTGGCTTTAAGTGCATTTTATGCTACAGTGTGTGGCAATTTGCTCCTTTCATGGTTTTTTTTTTTTTCCTGAAGTCATTTTCCGATATCCATGAGTTGCACATCAGCGACCCTAGATTTGCCAACTGCCAGCCTGTTTGTGTTGGTTTAGGGTGTTCTATGTGGCCCTTGTTTCCATTAATTTTTCCCATTTTAATCCTAAACGACGCTTTCTTGCAGGTTAAGTATTCAATTTGACAATATCACCTCGCGGCGTGCCACATGTGCACTAGCTTTTCTGGGGCCCATGATGCAGACGCCATCACTCTACTTGACATGGCAGGCTGCAGACTCTATTGGCTGTTAGTTTGATTGTTTGGTTTTGCATGTGATCTAAATGTGATTGATGTTCATACTATGACCTACATGATCCACATAGCATATAAAGAATAAAGAAAACCGATTTTGTGCAAAATAAAGTGCTAATGTAGTTTTCAACCTTGTGTTACTGATTTAGATGTGAATGAAGGCCTTTGAAAATGATAAGACAAATATAATAAGATATAATACAAACCATAATGAAATTAATTCCGTATCATATAGTTTATAAAACAAATCTGGAAACATGATGTACCCTATGCTGCTACATCCTACGTGTGATGAATTGGGCCCCTGTAGTTGTACCAAATTCTTTTCTTCCTTACATCCTTTAAAAACTTCAATTAAGTTACGAGCAGCTTTCAACAAATTAATTTAATGTGATTAATCATGATCCTTGTTGAACGCAATCTCTTGATTTGTTTGGATATGGAAGGTTGGCCTTCAATCGTTGTTCCGAAAGCAGTGAACTAGTTGTTAATGATGTTCATCTTATTTGATTATGCACAAGGAGTTGGCCCCACAGCAAGTGAACTTGTGTGATTCTAGATGGTAAGCATTTTATGCATGCCATTTGTTATATCTAGTTTGCAATTACATGTGTGAGGTGCAGATAGAGTGGTTGGGGGCCCTGTTCTTTGGAAGGAAAAAAAAACAAAAGAAAAGGGAAAGATCCCCCCCTCTCCAGTGTTGAGAATGGGTGTTCTCAGTGTAGTAATGATCCATTGTTCTGATTGTGACCTGAGGGGGGTGGGGACTATGTTGGTTCTGTTCAGTTAATGGTGCAGGTACATCATCATTTAGGTGGGTGATGGAACCCTTGTGACTCTTCTTTTGGTGTTTCTCCAACAGAGTTATTTGGTTGATGTGGGAAAGGGGAGGAGACAATCAAATCCCAGGAGGATATGGTCCAATAGGACCAGACAAACAAGCAAGGAATCACATGAGATGTGGGTACTTGCACAAATGAATGCCAAGAGATGAAAAGAAGCAAGTGCACTCATATCCCATTATTTCCTATGATCCTGACCTTTCCTTTCAGATATTGGTAGGGGAGAGAAGACATACATATAAGTGTTTTTTGGTGGACCTTGTTTTTTGGGGTTATGATTACCAGGGAAAATGCTCAGCTTAAGACTCAAGAGCTTGCTTTGGGGATATGTAATCATACCAAAATAATCATTCACAATTTGATAGTGTAGGACAGCACAAGGGAGGCAGCAAAAGGGTGGGATTGTCCACGTCACTGGACCCACCTACTTGTCGGCCAATTGTCGTTACTTGGCACATACGACAGGCTGCATTGTCAACTGCCACGTGTGATAACCGTATTGGCTGTCTTATGTTTGGAAGGGGCCTCCAATTTTTGCAGGTGAGTCTCTTTCATGAGTGAAATGTGAACAACATACCTAGTGCTTCTAGGTTTTCATTCTCACGTGGGAGGCAAAGGTCTCCAGTCTACGAGCTTCAATAGAACTATGGGACTGCAGGCACCCACAGTGCAGTTCCATCACCTTCCCCTAAAAATATTATGAACCTCGTAATGATCCTGAGTGGAAGACACATGATTTTCATTTGAGTGGGGTGGACCCAAACAGGAAGTTGGATTGTAGGGGCAAATTCAAGATTTTCATATGGGTTTAGGGGGCGGACTCAGGATATTTCATATTGGTTTTGGACACAGACCCAGAAATTTAAGCAAGTTTTGAAAGTGGACCGATGTCCAAGTGGGGCAGACCATTTGATTTGGGCTGGGTCACACGTTTTTATGATTCATGTGTTTCCGAAGGCACCGATCTTGTGTTCCTTTTCGTTTCAAACTAGTTTTTGCAAGTAGAGGAAGTATTTCATCTCATTTATGATAAAAGAGTATAATGGATTTCTTTATCAGGTTATGAATCTTATGATCATATAAATAGACAAAACATCTACTCTAAAAAAAATCTCTCTTCTTTTCTTCAATTATTTTTTCGGCGTGGTATAAAAGTAGGGATGATCTTGCTGCAGTATGTCATTTTCATGTGCATGTATCAAAGCAGCCAATCATCTGAATCATGGGCCCCATGGAAGGTGGGCCAGGATAGCAAAATCTTTAGGGCTGTCAACTTGCAGGACTTTGGGCTCCTTGGTTTTCTGAGCATGGGATTGGGCTCAATCAGGCTTTCTGGAGAGGGTAGTAGACCTCAGGTGAGGTGATGTAGCCCTCGGGTGAGGAAAGAAGACCTCTGTAAGGTCTTGGGTTGGGTTAGGAACGGACTTAGGATGCGGGTTTGGGCTAATTATGGTTTGGGACCCTAAACAAGAGTCCTTTCTGTCCCATTGAGCTTGTGGGACACAGTTAAGAGTGGAGAAAAGCCCGTTGTATTGGGTACTTTCTGGCTTTTTTTAACCTTTATTAAACGACAAACACCAATGCCAAAAGACACAAATCCTTTATTGAGAACTGAACTTGTAGTTCTGATCGGATCAAAATGAGAACTCTATAGCTTTGTTCCAGGCCTTAAAAAAGCTTAACCGAACTAGCCTAGCGGTTTTATTCTCCAACCTACTTCAGGCATGTGGGACCAAGTTCTGTAAGTTGTAGGAAGATCCAATGTAGACAGTTCAGAAAGTAAATACACCAAAGTTTTCCTTTGGGGACCCTACCCACCCAACAAAGCACATGGTTAGAACTTTCCACGTTCTGTTTCCCCAAATGTAGTCCAGGATCAAACTCATTTACTGGGTGGGGTACCAGAGCCAAGAAATTCCGGTGACAAAAGTAGAAAGACAGAGGAAGATGCTATTTCAAGGCATGTAAAAATGTCAAGAATTCGGCCATGAGTGACTGGGTCCATTTCCTATTAATGATAGGTCCATATTTTTGAGAGATGGGTATTTCTTATAGCAGTTAATCAAGATAAGGGAGACCCAAAAACAGCTTTGCAAGGACAACTCACCTTCTTTAAGTCTCTCCCCCAGGCTTCTCCTTCAGACCAATCTCTTTGTCCAGAAGCCTTGAATTTACTATTATCAGGCTATGTAACGGTAAAGCAAGATCTTAGCTTCCATACTTAGACACAGCATTCACTCCTTGTCAATAAATACATTCATCTCTCTTTCTTTTAAAATCCAAGTCTGTAGTTTTTTAAACCCCTCACAGGAGCAACCTCTAAACCACAATTCTTCCTATGGAAGCATATATCACTGAGGTTTGCGCCTCAGACACCTCAAGTCTCTCAGCAGCAGAGGTCCCATGCAAAGATCATGCAGAAGAGGAGGAGGAGGAAGAGGAGAAGATAGGTGGAAGTCAGCGGCCGGAGTTTGATCTTTCGTTAGATCTGAGCCTTTCTACACGGGGTTCTTCAATCATGGAGCTCAATCTAATGGATAGTTTGGACGCAGGCACTTCTCAACAATCGCCGGAGAGGCAGATTCATGAAGCAGAGCCAACCCGAATTTTCTCATGCAACTATTGTCAGAGGAAATTCTACAGCTCACAGGCGCTTGGGGGCCACCAGAACGCACACAAGCGAGAGCGAACGCTAGCGAAGAGAGGGCGTGGCGATGTCATGGCTTTTGGAGACCACCATTCTCACCGCTATCATCAGTATCCCAGCATGTCCTCTCTACCACTTCATGGATCACTCAATAGGTCCCTTGGAATCCAGGCTCATTCAATGATCCATAAGCCATATTTGCCTTCTGGCCATGGATTCTCCTATGGACATAGGGGATGGTCACGCCCGCCTATCGAGCAACAGCCTGCTATCGGTAAATTGGCGACGGAGAATTATCTTACCGGTGGGAGTTCTAGTAGTAGGGTAACAGCAGCGACGACGCCATCCATGAAAGGAGCAGCCCCTAGGTTTGATGGTAGTTGTAGTGTTAGGACATTTGGTTCATCTGGTATGGGCTCAGATGACTCTGTCCATTGGTGCCCAAATGGTCGTGTGAATGCACACCAAAAGGAGTCACAAAAGCTTGATTTGTCTCTTAAATTATAGTTAGATTTTAGACAATTGGGTTTCTATTTGTTACTAGTCTTTCTCCTTGTTATTATTGTTCTCTTGTCATTTAGTATTATGGAACTTGTGTACACTGAGAACATATAGAGAAAATACTATTTTCTTTGTTTTCCAAAGGTTATGTTAGATTTTGCCGTTTGGATTCTCTGAAGAAATCGAAGTACAAACTTTCTTTTCCTTTTTCCCCACCTTCAATATATGGTGGCAAGTCTGAATACATCTCTTTTAAAATGTCCAGTTTTAGTTGCAAGAAATCCAAATGTAGGGAGAAATCTTCAGTGTGATTTTCAAGGCCGGGGCCGTTTGTATTGGGCCCTGCTTTTTTGGTGTCTGGATGTGTCCTTGTATCCCCATGTATGCAGGGAGAAATCTAGATAAATGTTTAACAACTCTTGCTCATGGACTGAATCTACTACTAGTTACAAGGTTACTTTTCTTTGAATGGTCTTCCTTTCTATGATTTCAGGATACTCTCATACTTGTTCTCTCAATCATGAATTCAATCCATAATTCAATTATGGGATCCATGTACAAGGCATTCAAGTGTCACAGTGTAATCACCCCTTGATTGGATATTTTCCTGTTGAATTAGATTATTTGATGGTTATTTTTCTCTGACTATGACGATGATGGGACCGACGATTTGGACGGTCTAGTTCAATTACATGTCTTCAACAAATGGATTTGTGTATGATTAATCAGCTGTGATTAGCAAAAATATTGGCTGTCTTCATTCTTTTTCTGGAAGTTCGACTGTCTTCATTTCTCATTTAAGTGCATTAATTATCCAAATACAGGGACACACATAACCCCCTTCAAAGTTCAAAATATGGGATAGGAACATTGTTGTTTATCACTCACACTTAAATTGTTGGAGTGGTTAGGAAGTCCATAATGAGCTGGAGGTCCAGGCTTCGAAATTTTTGGGGCCTTCTCCAATGCACAATGCTGGTGGGTGGTGTTTGTGTTTCCGGGGTTTTACCAATAGTCAACTCTAAGGGAGGTTGGCGAATTCCTCGTAAAAAAAAAAAAAAAGTAAAAAAAAAAAAAAAGACGTTGTCATTTATCACAGGGCAAAATATGGAATGCACAGGTTTGGGTATCAATGGCATGGATGATTAATGAACACAGTCCACCTGTAGAAACATGAAATGCTGAAGATTCTGGCTACGTATTTATTCAAGTATAAATTATTTTCCACAAAAAAAGTATAATTATCTTTTTTAAGTCCAAGCACGTAAGTTTGGAGGGTGTCCACGTGCGTGTTTCTGAAGGTTTTTTTGGTTAAATTCATCATTGTCGTCGTCATCAAAGTCTTGTCCCAACTATATTAAAGTTTACTACATGAATCCTCCGTTCCTATATATTGTGGGCCAAATCTCTGGACAAACTTCTTCCATCTATGTCCTCTTCAACCTGCATCTTTCCTCATCAACATGTCCAAATCAGCTCAAACGAGTTTCTTTTATTTTATCACATATTGATGCTACTCCTAAATACTCCCAATATGCTCATTTCTGATTCTAATCTGTTTTAATTTTACCACACATTTTCTTAACATTCTTATCTTTTCTAAATATATTTTTTACATATGTTGTTTTTTTTATTGCCCGACATTTTGCTTTACAAGTCATAGCTTGTCTAACCGATATCATATGAAATTCTTCCTTCAATATTATTGCTATTCGTGATCACTAAGCTCTTCAAAACCAAGTTTCCACTACAATCATCTCACTCTTATTCTATGATTGACATCCTCTCCAATCTCTCAATTATTTTCTAATCATAGAGCTAAGGCATTGGAAGGAATCTCTTTGTGATGTTTTTCAAACTTCGATTCTCATATGAATTTCATCTCTTTGCATATCCCCACTAAAGTTGCACTTCATATAATGTCATTAGTTTGTAATTGTCGGTATCGAGCCCAAATAATATTTATATGGTTTTTAACACATTTTTAACATTCAGGATATTACATACGATATGTGCTGTGTTGTTTATATTGGATTTTGACAAACTGTTTAATATATAGCATGCTAAAAAAAGCTTTATATAAAGTTTCTTCTTGAAGCTATTGGTATGCACCAAGCAACCTAGAAATAAGCTACTAATATGCACACAATTAAAACTCGCAAGCGCACAAGATCACTATGTAGTGTAGTGAATTGTAAGTACGAGGTCGATTCCACGAAGACTTGTGATAAAACAATGTCAAAAATAACTTAAACTCAGATTATTAAAAGAAACAATTGAATAATGAAAGATTGAATTAAACTTCTAAAAACAGTAAATTAAACTATCAAAAGGCTAAATAGAAATTAATCTAAAACACACAACTGAAATTAGAATTGAAAACAATGAGAATGAATGAACTAGGGTTTCCTCTACTCCCCTAACCAATCATATGCATGTCCCTTATTATCTTTTAATCAAAAATCAGATTTTATTAGTGACATCTATCAATCTAGACCATGGCATATGTGTCTAGATTATTATTCCCCCAAACCTAATTCATGAGTGGCATACTACATGAATTGTTCATTATGATGCAAAAACTAAGCATGGCATATGTCCTAGTCAACACAAACATAATGCAGAAAACAATGGGAAAGATAAATGCATGAGTCTAAGCATGGCATATACTTAGATTATTCATGGTTCTAAACCCTAGATGCTTATCATCAAGATCAATCAAAATTAAGTTAGCTACTCTTAAAATTAATTGAACATCACATGGTTGGCATGGCATATACACAACTCATCAATTAAAAACATGGTTTAGAATCTCAACTAATAAAACTGAAATCTGAATTAAAAGACGCCAAAAGAGACTACATAGAACTAGGCTAGGGTTTCAATTACACCCTGGCCCTAAAAAGTTTAGCTACTCATGTCTGGAATTGAAAACAAAATAGAAAATAGAGCCATAAGAAGAACTCTGAATATTGAAGAAGAAGAATAATTCTGCCAGCAGCTTTTTCTCCTTTTCCTCGCTCCAAAAGCTCTCCAAAAGATGCTCCAAAGGTGCTCCCAATAGTGTTGTATGGCTGCTAGGGTTTGTGGATGATAATGGCTGGTTTTTAGATGGTTTGTGTAATGTTTTATGGCTGGTTATATGGCTGGACGTGGCTAGGTTGTGGCTGGTGTATTCTGCACTTCTACTCCCTTCTATGCCTCTATAAACTTTGCAACAGCCTCTCTTAGCAAGTAGTTCCCTTATATGACTAGATCTCCACCTTACTTTACAAGTAAGCTTCCTAATTAAAACAGAATAGGAGTCCTCTTTCTTGTTAAACTGGACTTTCTAAATCTGATCCTACTTGTATTTTATAGAAAGTTCCTCACGTGTAGCCCACAAATCTGAATTTTGATTGCAAAGAATTAAATCTGAACTTTTTACATAAAAGTGGGCCCTATTTGATGCTAACATGAGTGTGGGACCCCTCTTTTTGGACTTCTATCTTGACTTGAACTCTTGCTCTAAATTTTTCTTCTTTTCTCCTTGTTTTTCTCCATTCTTGAACTCCTCTTTAAACTTGAATAAGACTTTCTAAATTCTGAAATTCTTCTATTTGCAATGGATGTGGACCCACCATGGGCCTACTTGATGATTCACGCCCATCTCTTCATTAATTCTTCTCTTTTTGCTCCATTTGACCTTAACCTAAAAATTAATAAAAACTATGTAAAAACAAATAACATAACTCTAACTAGCACAAGATGAATCACGTATTAGGGCTTAGATTGCAAACAATTAAGCACTTAACAGCTATAACAGTTTTAAATCTAAATTGCCATGTTATATGAGCGTTATTTGTGTTTAGCATGATCTCTCTAAAAGGCATCTGCATATTCAATGATATCCTTTGAAAAATAAAGCACATAGGATGTATTTTTGGAAAAGGGAAAAAATCATAATATACACTAACTGACTGAGGAATGGGGATCTCATCACATACTGATACATGAGAAAAAGCATTGTAATCAAATGAGAGAGAGAGAGAGAGAGAGAGAGAGAGAGATAATGATGCCTACATATTTTGGTATAGAAACACTCAATTGGTTTTAATTTTTCTACTATAAAGCTCACTAAGTCAATGATAAAATCAGAGAGAGAGAGAGAGAGAGAGAGAGAGAGAGAGAGAGAGAGTGAGAGTTTATTCATGGTATTTGACCAGAAATGATGATACCTACATACTTTGGTATATAAACACCCTTTTTTTTTAAAAAATTTTCTAATAAAAAGAGCATAAGAAATGGATTAAATCATCGTTGCGAGAATAATAAATGGATCATTTTACAAATTATCTTAGTATCAACTTAGAAGAACAAAGGCAAATGAGAAGCAAGTTATATTAATGTATTTTTTGGAGGGAAAATGAGTTTCTCATAATTAAAATTCAAATACAACAGGTGTTTCTATAGAACCAAATTTATGACTTGAAAGGAGAAAAATAATATATGTATATATATATACAGTCTTAATTAATGCAGATGCATCTTTCTAAATGTTGAAAAGAAAAACTGATTATTGAAAATGATATTCATTAAACAAAGAGTAGATGGAGGTCAAAAGAAGCTTTGCATTTCTTGTTTTAAATGGACACTAATGATGACAGAAAAGATAAAATCTTTCAAGATCTGATAAATAAAAGAGGAATAAAGATTGGCAGTTTTACCCTCTCTCCAACTTGAATAGTAAAGTCCAATTTAAAAACTCACCATGTTCATTAATATATCAATTTGCTATGTAAAGAAAGGGATAATAAAGGGTTTTGTAATTTGTGATATAAGAGGACGATAGTGATATGTATATAATTTATTTAAGAGGCCTATGTACTAAATACATTGAATTAGTGTTAGGGTTTAGTGTGTGTGGGGCATAGAATCCATAATCTTTTCTTCTTTCTTTAGTACATTGCATCTTGTTTCTTCTTGACATAGTAAGTAGTGTACAATCGTCTACCTTCACCTGTAGACATGGTTTTTTGGTCATGAGCTGCCAGGATGATGATGAACTGCATTAATGGAGTGCCTTCCTTATGGAGAATTTAGTTATGAAACAATTTAAGATGATACCTTTTCCTTCGTCCCTTTTACACAACCCTCTCTCTCGTCTTTTGGTTTTAATTAATGCCAACGCGGGGTTGGGATTGAGCCCTGGGCAACTGGGTGAGACATATAGGATTGCTAATCAACTGAGAAGCCATTGGTTCTTGCCTTGTTGTTGGAGTGGACTTAAAAATTCAAGCTACTCAAAATGAACATAGTAATCATGAATGTGATGTCCTTGAATTTTGACGCTATCCCCATGGTAAGATTAACCATATGTTGAGTAGTGTGATGAAATACAATCTTATGCATGATTAATCATATTTGTTAATGACATTATTCATCATATGGTCAATCTTACAAGTGGGTCAACTTTTATTTAAGTAAAATTTGGACATGTCCCATATAAGATTAACCATATGTTTAATAAATGGGCCCGACCATGGGTCCCATTCTTTCAACTAAGATATTCTCTACGTTAGAACTTAGAGGATCTGGACTCTCTATATCAAGATAGTTACTTTATCTTCTTCTTTTGTTTCTTGTAAATTGTTATGGGTTTTTTTTAGTCCAATTTCTCTAGGCTTTCGCTTAAGAGAGTGGAACTCTATCATGGGACCCACCTATTGAAAGTTCAAGAAGCACCAAATAAATACTTTTGTTGTGTTTCCCCAAACTTTACTCTTGTATGACCTTGTCCCACTGTAAGATTTACCGTCTAGTTAAAAACATAATAACGCAATCTTATGTATATATTCATTAATCCCCTTTTTATTTATTTATTTATTTATTATCAAACTATCATCATAACACTCCAAATATGTAAGTCAAAATATCATCATAACCCAATTACATTTCATTCTTCCTTGATTTGATACTTTATTTTAATAGTAAATTGCCAAACGGGCCCAAAGTAAAAGCCTCAAAAGGATCCGAACTCCTTTAATTCCCTATGTTAAAATATAATCTACATCAGGCAACTCATGAATTTGTGGTCATATCTTGTTTGATGGCTATTGGTACATATGGTAAAATCCATGCTAGATACCATGCTGAAGTTTAAAACATTAGAAATATTAAAGGGGATGCCATTTACAAATACATTCATCCACACCACCAAAAACAAGGTTAGTCCAAGGCCACTTTTGTAGTCCTTCCACTTCATTGGTTTATGAACACTCAAGAGTTGGGGAACCATGATTTTTATGTGGGAGCCAATCCATCTCTCCAAGGAATTATTAATCCAATAAGTTTATAAGCTTCATGTTAAGAAAACCCATCTTGGGCCTACTAAACTATTGTCCACACATTGAAGCAGAAGGGAATGATTGAAGGGTACATTCCACATGACAGGAACATAATATTGGGTAATGCAGGTTGTAAAAATTTAGGTGTAGAATCTCTTTGTTATTGTCCTTTTGTTGGGAACTCGGACATCAGCAGATGTGAAGTAACTTCAATGTAATTTTTATATGAATTATACATGTTTGGAAGGATGCATGAAAAGTGCCTTCTACATATTCCTCTTTAATGCTAAGATCCTCTATCCATTTTTTTATTTATTATTCATAGAAGTACTATATATATTTTTGCCTGTTGATGAGGGCAAAGGTTGAAACGAGAGTCATGAAAGATTATGTGATGTGGGCAGATTGTATGGGACCCACCAATCTTCAATGCAAGCAAACTTGTTTAGAACATTAGAAATATTAAAGGGGATGCCATTCACAAATACATTCATCCAGACCACCAAAAACAAAGTTAGTAATCACTAATCAGGAGGACTACTCTTAACTTGTACTCCATGGGTCATGGGCCCTCTACCCCAGGTCTTAAATATCCCTCAATAATTCCTCCATCACCATCATCTTATCCTCTCACTCTAGTTATTTTAGTAACTTTCTAAAGGAAACTCATATTTAAGACTCTGAGCAATTGAAGACATTCATTTGAGGAAGCTATACAAAATCTGCACTACCAGGAAAATTTAGACTACTGTTGGCAATACTACCTCATGTTGATGGGATACAAGGTTAGTCTCAGATTGGGTCAACACTGAATCTATTCAGAAAGTCTATGTGCATTTCATCTTCTTATAAATAGGAGTCTTAATGTCTGGCAATAAACTCTGCTTATTCAACTAAGATGGAAATATAGGTCCATTATTCTCACTTTGTCCGGGGGCTTTCACTTCCCACTTGTATGGTCTCTCTTGGGTCTAAGTCTCTTTCTAATTTATATTATTAAGCAATGGTGATTTAATTATAAAATCGATTACAAAATTGAGTCGATTTCAATTTTAACCAAATTACCCAGTTGAGTATCTTACTCAAATGAGTATAGTTACAGATCTAACTTATCCTCAATTTCGAATCCAAATCCCTCAGTTTCCTAATGTATTTGTTCCCTTACTGATGTGAAGTACTCCTAATGAGGAAAGTCTGGAGTCTGGACCCCCTCATGTTTCTTTTTTTTTTTTTCATTGGACCCCCTAATGTTTTTTAAACCTTCTTACTTTCATCTTTTAAACATCTTCATTCGTTTCATTCGATCACAGATTTTTAGAAGCCCAAATCGCCTCTTCTGCATGTGAAGCTTTGGATTTAAGGTAAATTCTTTCCTTTCACTCCATTGATTTTTTTTTTTTTATTTTTACATTTTCAGATCAATGGTGATGGGACCATAGGCACTTAAAAAAACATCATACAACACAAATAAGATTCTTCCATATGATTATAAATTGATATATATATTATGTAATAGAACTTACAATAGATTACTAATCTTGTCTATCATAATTTCAGTAGCTATATAGAAACTTTTATTTATTTTTATGCATATGCTTGCCATGGTTTAAGCACTGGTGGTCAAGCTAACATGATTCCAATTCAAACTCTTTTATATTATAAAATCCAAACTCTTCTAAAGTCATAAATCAAGACTTTAATCAGGGATGATTTCTCCGTGATAAACCAACTGCTTAATCCGATGTGACCCAATGGCTGGCGGGGGACACAGTCCTAACACAAACCTGTAATCCAATCTGTACAGGAGGAATATTGTCCATCTCAAGTTCTTCTAGGATGGTTTACAACATGCCCTTGCTTGGGTCCTTCATCAAGTGGAGATAAATGTAGGATCTCATACCCCATTGAGCTACTATTTATCATAAAATCAATTAGTGAAGAAAACGGTACAACAAAGGTTTTATGGTCTGTACGTTGGTTGTGTTAGGAAGGCATTCAAGCATTACCCCACCACGAGTGCCACCACATAGGATTTTTACGCTTGGCGGGTTTCTAACCCAACACGTGGAGGACCTCCTCCCACTCTTCTAGCCATGTTACTGCAAATCAATTGGTTTTAGAAGGAATAGTAGCACAGTAGGTGCATAGATACTACAATAAACCATTAGACAGATGGACACTATAATGGGATAATTTTGCAAGTGAAAACCACTCGAATGGTCAATCCTGATTGCCAAAGATGATGGGCTTTTTCTTTGTAGAACATGGGGTGTTTCTTTATGTTCTTATTTTCCAGTCTCTGTCCATAGAGCTTCCCAGATGGTACAATGTGTTGTTGACTCTGCGCCCTTTTTTTTAGGGGGATCACCAAATGAAGGGTTCCAATGATTGACAGTGGGCTGAAGGTAGTTCTAAAGATGGACAGAAATGATTTGGGAACTGTCATCTCAACCATTGAAGCTCAAACAACCTGTCATGCATTATTCACTCGTGGGAGGAAGAAGGATTGATGCTATTCATCCTTTTGTCCTTCTACCTAGCACCAGATTTACTGTTTTCAGAGCTGTTACTTTTGAAAGCAGAAAAAGATAATAATGGTTAACAATTTTTCTTGGAGACATTTGCTTTCTTGATATTTCTAGGGGTGTTCATGGGGCAGGGCAGGGCTGAGGCATATTCAAGCCCAGCCTGACTTTAAAAACACAGGACCATATCCAACTCAAGTTTGGCACAGGCCATAAATGTCACAATTAAGCCCGACCATTTAGGCAATAGGACTAGGCGAGGCTAAGTCATGCTGAACCAGGCTTTTTATTATTTTTATAGGCTTATTAGTAACTGTTTGAACAAATTATCACTAAATTACAAGCACTCCTTATTCGGAGCTTTCAATCACTGAATCTAAGCTTGACTCAACTATTAAACGAGCCCAAATTATATATCGAAGCCCAGCCCAAAGTGGGGTGGCCGGGGTGGGCCTGGATGGTGCTTGTGTCGGACTAGCCACGAGAACTCTTAGATATTTTATAATCATTAAAGCCTTGTTTCCAACTATATTTAGGTCAGTTACATGAATTTTGTTAGTTCATTTCCATTTATCTTGTGTCAAATCTTGGATAGCTAGATTGAACTGCAGCATAGTAGATATCTAATTCTTAAAGTTTCTAAACAATGCCTTTCCACGTGAGTCCTCGAATAAATCTCTACTACAACGGGGAAATGACTATCCATCCATCGATCCAGTAATTAAATCTTAAATAAGTTATGGCCCCATACAGCATTCTATATCTTCTTTTAAGTTTTTCACTCCTCACCTCTTTAATACTCCGTTAAAGTCCATATTTCCTTTACCTATACAAACAATGCCTTTGATTAATCAGCTCAATTTGGATAAGCTATTTGCCAAGCACAACAAAACGAAATAGTGGGAATGTAGTATTGCCATGAGGTTTTCTTATGTTTTTTTTTAATATAGGAGCGTATAGGAGGGATCTTGAACCCTAGCTTCTGTAGGTGGAAAAAAATTGGACAGAGATGATGGGTGTTGGAAAGTGGTGCCATATGACAATGATACTCCAACATGAAGAATCCTATGAATATGGCCGTCATTGGTCTCTCCATCACATGCCATGCGCGACCAAAACTAATCAATGGTATCATGAGACACCGTAATAATCCGGTCTTTCTTGGTATGATGCGGGACATTGTAATTCAAGTCGACATTGTTGTCTCCTTGGTTTTTCAATGGAGTCCTGCTACATGGACCGAATTTTGGGACCGATCTTTGGACCGGTCCCAAAGTTCTCATCCAATACTTTTTCTTTTCAATGAAGATTTTCTAGGGCCCTATGTAGGCATGTCAAACCGGCCCAGCAGTCCCAACCTCGGCCCGCCAAATGAAATGGGCCGGTTGGATGAAACGGGCTGGGCAGTGCCGGGCGTGCTCGGCATGCCTCTTTCATTTTTTTTCCCAATTAATTTTTTTCGTCTTTTCGGTATTAAAGTTAAAAATTAGAACACAAGCACGGAGAATGACTATGATATTTAAGTGGTTCGGTCAAACTAGACCTACTCATGTTCAAATAATTAATATTAATTCAACAAAAAATCCTTTTAAAAAGCCTTATTCTATCACTTAAATTTATATTTATTATGGCTAGGGTTGTATAAATATGAGTTGGTTGAGACCTAATATCTGATTGGACACATTCCAAAGAGACACCTGTGAGTCCAAGACGAGATCCATGGTCTGAGGCACAAGTGAAAAGGACCAAACTATTAGAGCTAAACATGTTTTAATGGGATAATATAATCATAATAAAAGTAAAAGTAACATTTTATATATATATATATCTTTTGGATTACTATTATAAGTTTATAACTATTGATCGGACTAGAGCAGTATATTACAAAGGGATGTAATCTGGGTCAATAAATTTAGGTTTCGTTTCAATTAGACTCCAGTTCCGAACCTATTTTCCAAACTTACTTGGCCAAACAAAGCCATCTAGTGATGTTTGGTAGGTGCCAAAATAAAAAAATGCACAGAAAAAGTTTGTGTTCTATTTGGGCCCAATTTCTACAGTGATTTTGTCACAATGGGCCCACCTGTTATATAATGATTGACATCCTTTGTATTTTTTTTTTTTTTTGGTAAATAAAAATTTGATTAAAAGAAAAAAAAGAGAGGGTTAGAGTATTTATAGACTTTGTAAAATTGAAAAGGATACCAAATACCCCTTATATGACCGTTTTATGGCTGTTAGGGGGTTAAAATGGATAGTCTTTTTAAAAAACTAGCCATTTTTGGGCATTGCTAGGCGGGCCAATCCTGGCGGGACGTAGGGGCCAGCCCACGTGCCTGGCGGGTCGTGCCAAACGGGCCTAGGCACTTCGGCTCAGCATGGCCCATGTCACGGGCCTATGGGCCGTGCCGTTGACTAGCGGGCCGCACAGTGCCAAATTGGGCCGGCCCTGCTCATTTGACATGCCTAGTCCTAAGAGAAGTATGGCACAACCCTCACTTAAAATAACCCATAGCCCCCACATCCCTTTTCCTAACTAAAATAATCTCCTTTTTCAATCTCTCTTTCCCTTTCTAAAAGTCCATTAAGATTTAAAATAACTGAGCGTATGGATGATTACCATTATTCTAAGAATGTCAAAGATTTCAGTTAAAAAATTGTGACCCACATATTTATAGCTTGAATCTTTTTTATAGAAATTTCTCACAAATTACTCAAAATCCATATCTTTTTGTTTACTTGGAAAATGAGTTTTGAAAAAGGAACCTTAAAAAAAAAGTACAAATGTCATGTAAATTTTGATGATAGAATGTTACTTGATATAATTACTCATTAGATATTTTGTAATGGCAATACTTTCTCATTTAAAGTTAATGTTAAAAAGAAAATAGTGATTGACTTTTTTAAATGACTATCATAAGCCTCCCTCAAACGAAAATCATGGGTCTGCCACTGCTCAAGTAGGAAAGGAGCCCCCGTATGCAGAAAGAGGTGGCGTACCCAGGGTTCGAACCCTGGACAGCCAGGTGAGAATTGTCACTCCTTACCACTCGGGTAAGGAGCTATTCTCTATCTGAGACATTTTAGATAGCTGAATTTTGAAATTTTAGTAAAGAAATATGGCATTTGTAAATGTTACGAATTTCGACTATGAATACCAAACACACCAAATTATAGTTAGAAATTCTAATAAAAGAATAGGCCCACATGATTCATCCATACTACCGTAACTTTCGTGGTCACTCGGCGTACCATACTACTTGCTAGAAAGTAGAATTATAATTTAGATTGAAGATTTATAAATATAATAAAACTTCATTATAAAATAAAATAAAAAAGTTGGATATGCAGTTGTTCAGGCATGGTAATTTTTTTAAAAGAAAATATAAGTTTGGATTGTATGTGTGGGTGTATGTGTATTTATAGGATTCAGTCTAGAACCAAGGCTTATGGACTGGATCCAGCCTAGGTCCAACAATATGTATGGAAATTAGGGGCTAAAAACATAATTGAAATTCAAAACCTCACCCCATCCAGAAAGTCACCTACCCCAAGTTGAGTCAGCTAAGTCAGAATGAGTTAAACAATGGATAGGAAACCTAAGTTCCCATGAGGCTGAAGGCCCTACCATTATTCCCAGTATTAACAGGCAGAGGACAATTTCAAGTACACTGGGCCTTCTGTCCCAGGTAGTAAGGACATCTACATCATCATCTTCTTCCTCTCCTTCTTCTTCTTCTTCTTCTCGTTTTTTTTTTTCTTTCAACTTGGTTAGGCTACCGGAGATTGTAACCGCAAGTGGTAGTTCAGTTAATGTAGGACCACGGTTTTTACATTAGGAAGTTGTAGATTTGAAACTGCACTACTAAAATAGGGCTACAAGAGAGTTTACTCGACTTCCCTTAGGGCCTGTTTGGGAAAATGAGGAGTGGAGTGAAATGAAGTGGATTTCACATGTGGAGTGGAGTGAAGAGAAATAGGTTGAAGTTAAAGTAGTGTACTTCACTTCACTCCATTTGGATGCTTATTTTGAAGATAATGTTTGAAGTAGAATCCACTTTTACTCAAGGAAATAGAAGTATTTAGAATTGAAGTGAAATGAAGTACATGTGGCTCACAACATTACTTCATCTATTGGGCCAGACTCATCCAAACGGGGTAAAGTTGAGATTTTAGACTGTTATGGCCCATTTAATATCACTCTACTCTATTTTTTGCCTGTCCAAACAGGCCCTTAGGGCTCGGAGGGATTAATCAAGCTCAAAGGGTTGGAACCCTCCGATAGCCAAAAAGAAAAAAAAGCTACTAGGGATTGTCAAAATAAGCTTGCTGCAAGGTGAATCAGGATGTGAACTTTCAATCCCATCCAAATCCAAGTGATGGTTGGCATAAACGATGATGGCAAGGCTCATAGGCAGGTAACCAGGTTGTCAATTTTCTGTGTTTCACTGGAATTCTTCGTCAAAAACTTAAGTCCTGAAATCTTGAGTTAGGATTGACTTGACTAAAGTGGCACTAACGAGTTTTATTTATTATTTTAGTAACAAGTATACATATATTATATATTTTGGACGGGCGGGTTGGGGCAACAAAACCCAAACCCACCTCATATTAAAAAAAAACACTATCAAATCCGCCCCTAATAGGAGGGCGTCGGGGCATACTTGACCCATTACCATCCTAAGGCTTTATGTGAGAGGCAATAATTAAAGCATCCTAAAATCTGATACTTCAAACCATTGTGCCATGTAAACAACTAATCTTTGTAGAAGTAAAGTAAAAAAATGGACTAAATTGACATAAGGTTTTACTTTATATTGTTTAGGGTAGAAGAAGTAGGAGAGTAAGACATGTGATGTGGTTGTTTTACTTTTCGTGTTTAGATGAAAGTAATGGAGAGTAATTTTTCAGTGAGACACAAAGTAAGTGATTTATCCAACTCTATTTTACTCTGTCTAAAAGTATAATAATTTGAGAAGTAGAATTTTATCATGTATTTTTTTTTATTTTTATTTTATTTTTTTTTTTTTACTTCAACCCCATCCTATCTAAAAACGACGAACTTACCACCAAACCCACCGCTAATAGGAGCGATCGGGGCCGGTCCCCAATTAAACCCAACCCATCACCATCCAAAGGGGCAGGTTAGATTTTAATTTCCTTAGCATCATTCATCCTTCATTAATAATTATGTTCTTATTTTTCTTCAATCGTGCTCTTTTGTGGATTCGATTTGTTAGCTATCTCAATATAATCATTTGGTCCCACATATTATATCTACAACAAATGTTCATTGTAGGCCATTCATGCTTGCAGTGAACATGATGAATTACATGCATAGTGGAGCCTTTTAGCGGACCATGCTGTGAATCTGATGGATTCTATGGTCCTAGAGTTTAGATTTTGGTGGATACCTATATTCGTGATGTGTCTGGCTGGCATTAAGTCAGGGTTCATACTATCTTAGGATCACCTGGATGCATGCCGATCGGCGCTACATAAATTGTAGATCAGTTTGATTTGATGGAAGATGCTACATATTTTAGTATGAAAATGTAAGTTCCACCCACTGTTGAAAATCAAAAGTCAACATTGAGGGCACGGTTGTGTAACGCCATGAAATGAGACTTTCCAAGTTCTACCTCCCGCTTGACAATAAAAATATTAAAGCCATGATTCTGTAACACTAAAAAATGAGACTTTTTTTTTTCCTTCTGCAAAAAATCAAGGATGCATTTGTTCACCTGAAAGTGGAAGCCGCTCCATATGCTATATATATGTTCAATGCTGACAGCTTCATCACAGAAAAGTTACAAAAGTGTGTATTTTTTCTCCGTTACAAAGGAAAGAAACAACGACACCCCCTGCCGCTCCGACAAAAGAGGAAACAAAACACGGGTTTCCTCTTCCGCGATAGGTTTCTTTTTCCATGGTGTTACAAAAACATACCCCAAGTCCTTCCATCGAAAAAGATTTTTATATTTGAAAAAAAGTTTCATTTTGCACACTCTGAGTAAATCATATTTCACTAAACATAGACAAAAAAAAAAAAAAAAAAGATTATTATACTTTAAAGCTAAACATTCCCTTAAAAAAGGCTGACTCTAGTTTTTGGTGGAGCCATGTCAGCTTCCTCTTGCAACATCAACCTCCTTAATTTATCCTTTAATCTTCTTTAATAGAATAAAATCAATTTTTTAATCCTTCACTCAATCCCTCTCGCCAAACTGCCCTTCCCTTAATGTCATCTCTCCTCCACTCTTTGGCATCGCTAACATCTGGATCAACGCCGTAGCAGCCCTCCTCCTCCACTCTCTGGTTATCCTCCCTTGTGGCACCTAATGCCACCACCAACCCTGGCAACTCATATGTGAATTTGAAAATAGGAAGCGCCGAATTAAAAAAGAAAAAAAAAAAACATAGAATTGACTTTGATAGAAGAGAAAAATTAATGAATTCTGCTTGAAATGGGTATGTATCAATAAGATCAAGAAGAATTACACGGTAGCAAGTTTAAGTAACTAGAGAAAATAAAAGACTATTAAAGACATTATATCTAGTAAAAAATGTGACAATGGCCTATACAAATGAAAATTATCAATCTTTTTCTGTTTTTCTTTACAAAAATTTTTGGGCATAAATACAAGGACAAGATTTCTGAATTTGAAAATTTTGAAAAAGAAATGACTACATGCCCCCCCACAAGCTGAGTAGTACTTCTGTGATGTTGAGCTTGGATTGTAAATGACAAAAGTATGCCTAAGAGAGTGTTTTGATGGAGATATTGGAACCTGTGAACTTGATTAATTGTTTCAACAAAATCAATGTGTATTTAGCCTCAGACAACCTTTTGATAATCCATTTAAAAATGCTTTATCCAGATTTAATAGAGCAGCGTTGGTGATGTGAGACAGATACCAAGATCACGGAGGACCACGCAAATCCAAAATAATCCGGACCCTGTGTGGGCCAACGAATGATACTCTGACTCAGTACTAGACCGGGCAGTGGTAGCTTAAATATTATTACAGACATGTTTGTTTCAAGTAATTAAATACGTGGGAATTGTAAGACTTGTATTTCTAAAAATAGTTAAAAATTAAAATTGATGAAACCTATGTGAATTTTCAAAAATGAACATCGAAACTATATCCCCTCTAATGGAAAATAAGTCAAGGGGAGATGAGAAATGAATAATCAGCCATCACTCTAATAATTAAATCCTAAGAAAGTGAGGGCTGCATCTACATTGTTACCATATATCTAAACTCCTCACCTCATATTCTTCACCCCTCAACCCTTTAAGTTATGTAAGCTAGTGGAGCCCTGCACGTGCAAGGTCCAAACACAGCTACAC
Source organism: Camphora micrantha (assembly GCA_003546025.1). Lineage (NCBI taxonomy): Eukaryota > Viridiplantae > Streptophyta > Magnoliopsida > Laurales > Lauraceae > Camphora > Camphora micrantha. Next base: position 5,543,595 of record QPKB01000002.1, read on the forward strand.
TGCTTTTGGACATTTTCTTTGATCCAATCCCAACCTGTACTGAAGACCCACCAATACCGATCGGTAAGACCCATCATTTGCCCATCTGGCAGTAATCCTCTATAGACCTGAGGAGAAAATATGTTGCAAGATTAGACACTTGAAGGATTTTTTCAACCTCGTTTTGATAAAGACTTGTGAGGAAATGGATCACCTTGCCATAGCCTCTTGATCCAATCTCTTTGCTTTCTGCAAAATTGCCAGTGCTTTTTTGAGTTCATTGTAAAAAAAAAAAAAAAACCATCTTGCTCCTTTAACTTAAGTACAGTGTCACTGTCCTTACATCTCGGTGCCCAAGATGCTGCAATTACACAGGAAACAACAGTTCTAAACATTGTTTTGAAGCTTAATTAAGCACTTGCATTCATCTTATTTACTTGTTTCACTCAATCCTTTGAGTGAAGCAAGTACTTGTCTCACTCAATCCTTTGAGTGAAGCAAGTACTTGTCTCATTCATTTTGGTAACTTCTCTACACTTCTCAAAATCCTTCAAGAACTCAGATGTGCACTGCAACTTATCCAAGTACTCATTTGAGTTGTGAACCTCAAAAGTCTTTTGAAAACCGAAAATCAACAAACAACTTAATGAACTTTTGTTTTACTATTTTACATTCTACATCTTGCACTTGTCTTTATTCAATAGTCTAAGAGGCTAGCAGTATTGGCACTATACTAACAAATGCTAATAGTTTTTGGGCACCTTACTGAGAGGTTTGCTTAATTCAATGGCTTTTCTGCATGTTTCTTTTGCACGAAAGGATGGACAGCCACTCTTGTAAGCACAAGGATGAGAACAACACAACCAACTGCTATTTCAACAGTAAGACCTATACTTGTTGCATTCTTGGTCATTGCAAATGATATTAAGTAGGATCAGGGCCGGACCCAAGTAGAGGCACGCAGGTGCGGTTGCACCTGTCAAGCCACATGCACTTCCAAAACCTATATGAAAATTATAGATTCACTTCCGAAAATCCAATAAAAATTGTGGATCCACCTTCAAAACTCACATGAAAATTCTTAGTTTGCCCCCAAAACCAAACACCTATTAGGGTCAGCACCCCAAACAAAAATCCTGGGTCCACCACAGAATAAGATAGCATTTTTGTCCCATACATAAACCAAACCAAACCAAACCAAGCCTTTTCCCACTAGGTGGGGTCTGCTATATGGGTTTTAGGACGCCAATCCATCTTAGCATTTTTGTCCCATACATCTCTACCCCAAATCCACATCAGCAATGGGCTCTAGTAGTAATGATTTGGGGGTGTAGAAATCACACCACATGCAGTGTTGGTGCGAGTGAATGGCACCAATCTCATTCGAGGGTGTAGAAATCACTATAGCTAGACCAATCTCATTCGAGGCTCTTGACATTGCTACCTATGTAACAGAAACAAGCCAACTTAAATGATTATGAACATATTGAGAGCAATTTTCATTATCACTGAGTGGTTGAGAAACTTTAAGATTAGAAATGCATACAACACAACAAAGAGAAGTTTAAAGTTTGATAGCATAGACTCTGCCATGCATGCCACTAGATTGCATGTGTAGCCAACGCCCCCAATAAAACAAGTTCTGATCATTACAAATGCACAGTTGAATACAATTAAGTAGGGATGTAAACGGATTGGTGCCGGGTGGTGGGAACCATTTTTGTAAAGGCGGTTTCGGTTCTAGATCCGGTTTTGATTAGGTATTTGTTCACGTGTTTCCAAACTTGGTTCCGATAGAAGGACCAAATTTGGATACAAACTAGTTCTAACTGTTCGATTTATTTTATTTCTTGATTAAAATAGGAATATCATTCAATCCAAAACTCAAAAGAAGGATAGCATTCAACCCAATATATAATAGTGTATCAAGTCTACCTTCCACAACTGATATATAGGTCATTACATGAAGTCTTAGATGTTGGCCTCTACACAATCAAGAATCATGTCTAAAAAACACACATCCATTGGCTAGGTCCTAGGGCCACGGGTCCAAACTTCTATGGCTCTAGACTGAATCCATTTAGCAATTGAAATCTAAATAAGGTTTAAGATCCGAACCCATTTATGAATCGAAATCTATAACCAATTCCAAACTCGATGTTTCTCATATTGGAACCTTCGGATAGTTGGATCATCGGTAATCATTTTCATCATCAGATACAATGCAATAAAAAGTCTAAATTAATGAAATGGTAAAACTGTGAACCCATGTGGAAATGGGGCCTACTAGATGAACTTTTTTTTTTATCACATACCATGTGTATTGGGTCCCACACATGATATTAAAGTGGAGCCAAAGTCCCTACACGCGCTGCTTTCTATGCTGAAAAATCATTTTAAACCCTCATTGAAGCATTCATCATTGTCCCCTGGCCCATGAACTAATTCATTATCATAAAATCACTTTTTGAGGAATGATAATGTGTGTATCCTCCAATGCGCCACAAAGAACATGTTATTCCTGCAAGATCACTACTGTGGGGCTCATTTTTTTTTCAATTGAAACCATTGAATATAATCATACTCTTCCCACGTTAATTAATGGGAATGTGTTTGATTATTACACTTATCCAAGTAAATATTTACCATTAGATTGGAATAGTGATCAAACCACTCATCTAATAATTGTGATCTTTACTGTTTAATGAAATTTATGGAGAGTACTTTGATCAAAGAGATATACAGGCATGTCTTGGTCGGCTTCAAATGAAATTATCAGCAGTGAGATAGCCCTCGGATGAGAGAAAGAGACTTCAGGTTAGATAAAGGGCCCTCGGATGAGAGAATGAGCCCTTGGGTGAAGAAGGTGGACCATGGACAGCCAGGTGATAGCTGTTGCGTCTTACCACTGTGGTCCCAAGGCAACGGTTTTGGAAATCTTTTATATTTACACTGCACTTTTGCATGTATGCTCACAAATTTTAGATAATTTTTTAATTGCATTGGAATTCTGCTTTTTGTAGAAATTTTTCCATGCAGAGTAGGAAGGTGGTTTTGTTTTCCCTTTCACACTTGATTAGGGCTATCATGTGAATAAGAGTACGTGAATTTGAATCTCAAGAGAAAAAATGAAAAAGACAAAAGCAAATAAAAACAAAAGCCATGAGATTTTTGTGCCATTGAAAAAAGTAAGGTCTTACGAAAATAACATGGTAGTGCTCCATTCCAGCCTCCTAAAATTCAACAAATAAATGGTTTCTAGGACCCCAATTTGGATTATATGGGCCCATATTCCAGCAATCTACCATACTGATTAGGTGGACCCGTCGGATATGTAGATGACACACAAAACCTCAGAAGTTAAGATCCAATAGTCAGTCCTTTAACCCTTTTACAGGGATAATACCTACAATTTTTTTTATCCAAACACACTCTTGGTTGGGTGGTATTTGCACCCCAATATCACACACAGGCCCAGGACCCGGGTCATCTATTTGATAGTATCAGGCCCCAAACCCTCTGGTGAGGAAAGTATACATCGGGTGAGGTAAGTGAGTCATGGGGTAAGGAAAATAGACCTCGGGTGTGGTAGGAATATAGCCCTCGGGTAAAGGATGTGACTGCCTAAGTTTGAATCCTGGACAGCTAGATAAGACCTACCGCCTCTTACAATTAGGGTAAGAAGCTGTTCTTAAGGGGTAAAGATCTTTCGGTGTGGATTTCTTTATGGAATACCATTGGGAATTAGTAGGGCCCATTTGATCAACGGTCCCAATCATGTGACCACAGATCCAACATTGTTTTTTTTTTTTTTTTTTTTTTAATTTATAAATATGCCGCTGCCCAAGAGGTGCCACCCACATTTTAACATCTTAAGATGAAAAAAATAAAATAAAATGGTGAACACCAGGTGGACCACAAGGTAATCATGTAGGGTTGATGGACAATGAAAAATCTGACGCAATGACACCTCATCACAGCCGTCAGATCTGGAAATATACATAAAATTCTCATCCAACATCACATTTTAATATTTGTTGAGAATATGATCATGGATTTTGATAGTTGGCTTGAATTCTATTTTAACAATCCTCAGTGCACACAATCATGGTATGTTGGAAAAACAAATAGCAGGTATTGCATCCAGGGTCCAGGGCCCACCCTTAAATCATGCACATCCAGTTTTAGTTCATCTTTATCCAGCCTTCCAACGTGGCAAGTGTGGGGTAAATTGAGTGGGCTCAAAAAAATTAAGTAAATGTGGAACCCAAGGCTTGGTCATCAAACTGTTTTTATTTATTTTGATGAGGGTGGAACCATGACGTCTTTAAGAACCGACTATTCTCCGTGGCATGTGAAGTCATTGCCTTTTATATGCACTAGGCAAATTAGACTTTTACTTGAGCAAGTTGGCTCGGGGATATAGCTTGAGTTCGAAACCGCAATCTCCAATTCCTAAGTTGTGGTCCTACTCAACTATTCTACCGATCATCCAAACTATTGATCTATGGCCTATATGGTGACATATAGAATTCATGAGAGGGATGTAAATGGTCCCGCATTGTCTTTTAAAGTAAAGGAAAGAGCCAAATTCAAGTCTAAGCCCAATCCATGTGAGCATCGCAAATGGGGGTATTCGATTACTGGGGAATTCAAAGTCTTTCGTTCTAAATAAAGTGGATATAGAAGCTATTTTGGGATCCGAGAGGAAAATAGAACCGAAACATCCTAATCTAGATCATTGCATCTTCCGGCTAATATTTAAGGTCTTACATAGCTTGAATGATATTGATAATCTAGAAATCTAATTAGTTTTAATCTGTTACCATTTAATAGGGACACTTGCATATTAAAAAAAATCATTTTGAATCACTTTTATCTAATCATACAATGCATTCCTCATCTTATTTCAAATTAAAATCCCTAAACTGAATCCAATTTTTTTTTCAATGGTTGCAAAAGTTAGACACAAGACATAAGTTCCATGTTGGACTAAGATCCTAAATTTATGAAAATGGAACCAAGTCCATATCCACCATGGTTCTAACTTGAATCCTACCTGTTTCCATCCCTACCCATTTACAAAACTCTAAACAAAAAAAACAAAAAAAAAAAAAAAGGAGCTAAACTCCAAACTCAGTACAACTCAGTACCGTATACAATAATCCAATCGATTCTGATTTTAACTTTTTGTGAAATCTGGTCTTGACTCTCTTGACTTCACAAGACCCTGAGTCAATTGGTCATCTTGTAGAATTGTGGTAGTGGTCCCCATAAAGTTAAATCCAGCCGTCCAATCTTTTGAACCTTTATTCCCCCTCTTCACATGGACTTAAGCTGACCCCCCACCCTTAAATCACAAAGGACATGGAGTCTGTGGTGGAATTGCAGGGTATGGGTGCAGAAGAACTCTTGTGGACACTGGACTCAAACCATCAAAATCCAGACAACTGGGAGAATTCATTCCACAAAACGCCCCTCCTCTCCTTTCTTCTCTTGTAAAAGCCCCCCACCCAAACACTTCCTTGTTCCTTCTTCTTCTTCTTCTTCTTCTTCTTCTTCTTCTTCCAAGATGCTGATAGAAGGAGCTCACTCCATGCGGAAGGTCGGATCCATTCCTGTGTATCTGAATGTCTATGACATCACTGTGATGAACGGCTGTGCTTACTTCCTGGGCCTCGGGGTCTACCACTCTGGAGTTCAAGGTCAGATCTCTGTCTATCCCATCCGTCCATTTTCTATGTTTGTTCTTCATAAGTTTCTTCATGAGTTCCTACTTCTCCATCTCTTGTCTTTCTGTTCTTACCTTGAGGCCTGATCAGATGAGCAGTAGAAACTGAGATTTTCTTTAAAATGTGGGCCCCACCCTTAGCATGCCAAGGACGGAAGATTTCGATCTTTAGAGTGTGATTTTCCATTCAACCCACTGTATTTATTGTCCGGTCCGGTACTATAACGAGTTTTCCGGCAAAAAAACGAAAAATAATAAACTACTTCTTTATGAAAAAGAAAGGATTTTGATTTTCTTTGTGAGGTGTAAGAAATGCAAGATTCTTCTCCCCTAAAAATAATAGTGAGTATGATGGTGATTTGATCTGCCGGATTGTCCAAGTGCATGTTTTCGCACAAAAAAGCAAAGAAAAGTGAGATGCCATTTGGTAGAGAAAATTTACTATTACTCCGTAAGAATGCTTTTCCACGAAGAAAAACACCGAGAGAGTTCAATTTTTGTGTTTCTATGGAAATGCATTTCCTAGGGTAGGGGTAGCGGTAGGGATAGGAAAATGTTTAACTTCCGCATTTCCATGAGGGCTAGTGAGTGTCACTTTTCTACAAGATTTTTTCCTTCTTCTGTAGTGCCGCCTTTCAACACACACACACACACAAAAAAAAAAAAAAAAAATTGAATCCATATTCCCCTCCCATTAGAAACACTTTTCCACTAAACAATGAAAAATTGCACTTGTTTTTATGCTTTCTCCACTTTTTTTTAACAAAGAACACCCGATTTCCTTCTGGAGTTATACAAACGCGCCCTGGAGGATTCGATGAGGATTTTTTTCTATTTATTTGCATTAAAATACATAGAAATTGAATAGAAAAAATTCAAACCATAAGTGGCTAAAGGCAAAGATCAAACGTGAATTTTTCAAAATGAGCAAAAAACCCCTTTCCTTCTATAGAAACAAAATCAAAAGAATATTGAGAATGAATTAACAGTATAAATTCTATATAATCAATTCATCTGCATCATAATCCAAACAACCGGACCCAATGTAAGTAATCTTGGATAAGTTGGCAAGTTAGGTCCTCAATAAGTTACCCACTTAGGTGAACACATTGTATTATGTGGGATCCACTAACCCCACCAAATATCGAAGGTAATTGTGAATTAACTACCTACAAATAAGCAAGTTTATCAGTAATTTTTACACATCATCATTGTGTTAGTCGTCGTTATTCTAATGAATAATGTCAAATGATATCACTTTTGATAAAGGCTAATTTGATTCTAATTTCCTGTAGATGGCTAATTGATGCTGTCTGTAACATGGGGTCTCAAAAGTGATTACATTTGCACGGAATTACTTTAGTCAAAGAAGTTTCCTTCTCTCTTTTATTGAAGAATCTTTTAGATGAAGTTGTTTAATGTGCCCTTAAGTATGCAAGTTCATCTCTTTCCTGTCTTTTTTCCCCTCTCTGTTCTAAGCTATAATCTTCCAATTCTTTGAATGAGTTAATGGTTAGTGTTTTTTTTTTTTTTTTTTCCTTAATTATGAATGTAAATGGGACAGACAATCATAATAAGACATAAAAACTATTTTCTTTGTGAGAGGTTTCTTCATTTGAGGTTGGCTGTGCATAGAGTTTGATCACTAGCATTAATTACTATCAGGATTTCTTTTGTTTTCTATTGAAGTAGAAAAGAAGTAACATTTTATTAGAAAAAAGAAAGAACTAATATTCATGTGGCACTTGTGTAACCACTTTTCCGTTGAAATACTGCAGAAGGGTGGGATGTTGGTTTTTTTTTTTTTTTACTTTTAAAAAACATATTGTGTGAACATTTTTTTTCAAAAGAAATGCATCAAAAGCAGTTCAATTTTTTAAGTATCCACATAAAAGAACTTCTGGTTGGGGAAGTAGGTAAAAAAACTCTACAGAAAAAATGTTTCTATGTTTGAATGAAATTAATTTTTAGAGATTTACGAATGAACGGGTTCAAATAAAGGAATATTGAGAGGTGAAGAATGAAGGATATATGATAAAGCAAAAACTTTCTTAGAATTTAATTTACTAGAATGTTGGTTAGGTAATTCTTTTCAGACAGAGACTAGAGTATTTGATGGAGAGTTTTTTCCTATAAGTGGACAATTCTATAGGGCCACTTTGGCCCACCTTTGATCGATGCAACCCCATTCACACTCTTATCACCCCCATGGTCTGGCACCATGTCCAATTTTATGCTCATTGAACCTTTATTCACTATTTACTATCGGAAGGAGAAAGAAGAAAATGATCGATAAAAAGACCATTAAACTTTAAGGCTGTTAAACTAAAGGATGAGATAAGATGGTGGGCTATGTTTTTCTTTTTCACACGACACTTATCTATAAAGAGACATTTCCATCTATCCAAGTGGACCTCATAAGCTGAATTACAAAATATGTGGAATGCTTAGAGGTGAACAACAGAACGATGTAACTATGACCATATGTGGATAGAATTAGATTATGAGGGATTCAAACGCATGAACCACAGTTCTAATATCATGTTAATAACCGAAATCCCCGAAAGCTCGAACTATTACTAAATGCCAAAACAATGTATATCGAATGGTCCAGACATCTTCAAAGTGAAAAACATTAAAACAAAAATAAATAAATAAAAGTGTAAAAACAAGAACTTTGAATGATTAGTTTATGCTACCTGTTCAAATAAAACCACTACTTAGCCTCAATAATTGTTCATCTCGACGGTCGGTGTGGTCATTGTGTCGAGTAATTGAGTTTTGAATGATATATGCTATTTACTTTGCTCATAATCTAACATGGTAAGGTGGTGATGATATTCTTGATATTTGTCTGTTGGATTGGATCCACCCATCACCATTGTGCAATCAAGAATTTTGATTTGGTATTGGCCTTTTCCGACTGCAACTCTAGTCCACAATCTCCTCTTTTATTTTGAGATTCAGTCCACCCATACTAAGGATGGCAACAAGTGGGATTCATATGAGTTGGGCTGAACCTAGAGTTGCCCTGAATCTGAGTTTGGTCTGATATAAGTTTTTATTTTTAAATTACTACGATAAAACCTTCGAGCTATATATATATATATATATTTATTCTATCAAGCATTATTAGAGGATTTGAATCAACAACTCTACTCCTCATGCTCTTGCTTTGCTCCCGAGATATTAGTATGATAGGTCATTGAAAATATATGTTTTCAATATGTAAAGTTACCATAAATAAGGTAGAGTAGTTTTGGATCCGACTCAATCAAAATCTATAAATACATAGTGATATAGAAACCCATTATCAAGCTAGACCCAAGGTAACCTGTGTTTAACCTGACCCTTCCTTCCTCCTACGTTGATACTCTTGGGAAAATAGTTTTCTTAAAATTGTAAATAAACTAAAAATTAGAAAATTAAATAATCAAGAAAAGAAATAATCATGTTTCCAAAGATGCTTTGTTTAGATAGATTTCTCCCCCACATAGCCGAAACGAAACCATTACAACAAGGATAAAAACCCAAGGGGCCAAACAGATAGTGGATCCAGATCTAGTTCCACCTAGAATCCAATAATATACAAGCGCGTGGGCCTTGCCTGGCTTAGCCGCATATGGTTTCAATACCTAAGCCCACTATCAAGACAAATACCGAAGAAAGAAGAGAAGGCAATAATAAATGCATCTCTAAAAGAGTTCTCTACTTCCAATGTGGATTCCAATAAAATAAAGAAGTGGAAAATACATGTGCTTTAATGCACAAGAAACCAACAAATACCACTATTTTTGGGCCAGGAAAAGTTACATCATCACTAGTTAATGTTATTATTACTCATCAGGTATACCATATACAACTTGTGGACAAGCACACTCAAGGGTCTGTTTGTTTGCATATAATACATAGGAATTGCATACATAAGAACTAATTGTCAAATGAGCTCCACCAAAAGATAATTAAAGAGGTGAGAAAATGATGTAAGATGAAGGTGAAGTATATATAGAAGGGAAATATTCAAGTGCAAACTAGTTCTCACTTGAATACGAAGCCATTAAACTTGTAGGCCACGGATGAAGGGGTTAGGGACATGGGTTCGGGTTCAAACTTGATATTTAGGGTGGTCTCACGGAGATCTTTACATCCCCTCTGGTCCCATCCCCAAATGGACCCCACAATTGGGCCCCACAAAAAGTTCTTATATAATATGCGAGAACTTGTTCTCACCTGAATATTACCGTATATAGAATGTGGACGTGCACATAGGACTCTTGACTTTCCATGGTTTGAATTACTAGGGTGATGGGTGGATATTCATTTTCCATCTTTTTTTTTTTATTCAATTTCCATTAAAGAGGAAGTTATTTGATTTTTGTTATTGGATATTCACCTTTGGTTAGTCATTTTTAATCACATATAGCAATACAAAGTCTTAGAAGGAATTCAATTACATAGAAACAAACAGGAGGAGATCTGGTGGTATAAATGTATATAATCTAATTGTGTTTTCCATTTGTTTCATGATTGTATTGTACAAACAAAATAGTCTACGACGTCGAGTATGCATTCGGTGCACATGAGTATCCAACAACAGGGGTGTTCGAAGGGGAGCCAAAGCAATGCCCAGGATTTACATTCAGGAAATCGATAATGATCGGACGAACAGGATTGAGCCCCAAGGAAGTGAGGAGGTTGATGGAGGAGCTGGCAGAGGAATACACAGGCGATACATATCATCTCATCACCAGGAACTGCAACCACTTCTGCCATGATGCCTGCCTGCGTCTAACCGGAAAGCGAATCCCCCGCTGGGTCAATCGACTCGCTAGAATCGGTATCTTTAACACTCATCCACGCCTTTCTCCATCGAATTTAAATGCTTTTTGAATTCTGTCATTTCTGAATTTCTCGTTTCATTCGTGCTAAATTTCGTACCTGAGATTTCATCATCCTGAATTCCATAAATTCTCGAGTTTCATGTATATGAGAATTTCTGACTGGAATTATGGGGTATGCATTGTTGATAACAGATTCAAATTTATAGCTACTATAGTGCATGAAATGTACAGATTCATACCCATGTGTGCTCATCAATGTATAGATATAACATTGTTTGTGTATGGGTCATACTCAAATCACACAAGCTCAAATCTGGCCCAGGCTTGACAAGTAACATAAGTGCTTGGCTCAAACTCATTTCTCATGAAACATTTCAGGCCCAAGCCTACCCATTTAAGTCAATCAGGCCAGGCCAGGCCAGGCTTTCTATCACCTTATTGAGCTTTCTATTACTTATAAGTGAAAAAAAAAAAAGGTAATTAAACTAGAAGCATTACTTGTTTTGGCTGGCCTGAGCTTCTAGCTTTCTATCAATTAATTCAAGCCTAATCCAAATTTTAAACGTACCGAAAAATAGATCTTGGGCATAGGTTGGGTTTGGGCTGGCCCGGCTCATGAGCACCCCTAGCTTGATAGGACGGTTATTAAGCTTAAGTCCGACCCTCTAAGCAATGTATCCCGGCCCATGCTCACAGCTGCTAATTAGTAAATATAAATTATTTTAGTTAAAAGTGAAAATCAGAATTTTTTAATCTGATTGGGTCATATCTTCTAGGTTTAACCTAAAAACATGAACAATCACATTCAAAGGAGAATTAAGCTGTTTTTCAATCTTATTCTAGGGTATATAGATCTCATTATATACAATTTGCATGTGAAAAGCCACACAAGAAATAAACTATAGCAGGCCATAATGGCTATACCTACGCCGGACTGTGGATTTGACAATAAAGCCCAAGTGAAGCCCTCACATTAAATGGGCTTACCTTTTGGGCTCTATCCAAGCTTATGGGCACAATGGGAGATTCAGCTTAAAAAGGCCCAAGGGCCAGCTGGCCCCATTGTCATTACATAGAGGATTATAAAAATAAATTACAATACACTGTTTGTTTGCATAGATTACATTGGACTTCTTACTAAAATGAACTACAACAAATGATTTACAAAGACGTGAGGGGTAAAGGATATATGGTGAACGTGAAGATGGCACCTTGACTTTCATAGGATTTGAATTACTAGGATTTCGGTGGCGTATTCATTTCCCTCCTCCCTTTACTCGTTGTGATGGTGATAATTTAATGTTCATTTTTGAAGATTCATATTTGTTTCTTCAACTTTAAGAAATAGAAGTCTTACCAGTCAGTACCATTCCTATGTATTCAATTACGTGAAACAAAAAAAATCTTTAATCACTGTGTCTGGCATTTTTTTATTTTTTATTTTTCTCCTCTGGCAAAGGTATGTTGTTCAACTGTGTATTCCCAAGCAACGTGCATCCAGAGAGGGTGAGGCAAAGATCAGATGATGGGTTCTGCAGTGTCGAACGAAAGAAGCTCAGGAGCAATTCAACCAGGTGTTGCTCTTCTTCTTTACAGCCTCCTCCTTCTTCTACTACTACGACTTGTACAACAACTGCAATTGTTAGAAGCAAGCGCAGATGTTCCTCTCGCTCGGCTCCTCCATTGCTCACTTCATCTTTGTTGAATCTTTAAGCACACGCATGCAATAAGAGAAGAGAAGAGAAGAGAAGAGAAGAAAAGAGGTTCTTCTTTCTTTTATTTGTAAGTCTAAAGGCTGAAGGAGAGAAAATGTTGCAGCCTTCTCTGTAAATCTCTGTTGTTTTTTTGTTTTTCACTTTCTGCATTTGTTGGGAGTTCTTAGAGAAGTGGGGCGCCAGTCACTTGGCGTCTTAAGTGGAATCAGAATTCAGATGGTAAATTGCATGTGACAGGATGATCTTGGATTTCCTGGGGCAGAGGGTGGAAGTAGCCCCATTCATTATTGTTGAAGGATTTCAGATTTCTGTTTTTATCTTAAATTCTTAAAATATAGTTTTTTTCCCATTTTTATTCAAATCCCCTTGGGGAGCCAACACTTGTATTTTTGGAAGTTCTTTGTTATCTCTTCTTTTTTTTCAACCTATTTGAGGATTTAGCTCGGCATAGATTGGAGTGGCAAAAAAATTCATATAGCTGGTCTCAACGTAGTTAAAATAAGACTTTCATGATGATTATTAATTTGTATGGCTCAATAGAAGTTAATAAGTCTTGGTTAACCGGGCCCTTGTATTGCCCAAGTTGTACTGTGATTAAGAGTAGGGTTTGGGTGTAACAGGGTCTGAAACTGATATTATAAATAAAGATTCAGAGTCTCTAGGATGTACACCTCTATTTTGATTACATAGATTTCTCCCGTCTTCCCGTTGATGTAGGCCAAAAGTCGAACCACGTAAATCTCTATGTTCTTCTCTACATGATTGATCTCTTCTTATAGGCCCTAGATCACAACAATAATGATGATGAGAGGACCATGTATTAGTCATATATAGTTTAGGTTGTAAAACCCACTTAGAGGCATGCTTGGTGGGAGAAGGAAAAGGTTCAACAAACATTAGAGTTTAGCAAAAAGGTCAAAATTGAAAAAAAAATAAAAAATAAAAACCCACTTACAGGTGGGGCTGTCAAAGGGCCGAGCCCTGGCTGGGCCGGGATAAGCCCTTACCCTACCCTCAAATATGCGGGCTGGGCTTAGATCAAGTCAAAGCCCTCGGAGCCCATGGCGATCCTACAATATCGAAGCCCTTATCCTACCCTCAAAGGTCAGGGCCAGACTAGGGTCGGGACCAGGGCCGAAAGAAATGATTATTTTTTTTAATATTATCATATATAATTATTTTTCTATATCATAATGCTAACCTACCTTTATTTGAGGGGCAATGTAAAAATCAATCTTTTTGTAACACTTCTAAAAGAATGCACAAAACAAGTTACTTCATCATTTTATAAAGATATTAGTTAGGATTAAATGAAATAAGGTAATGTGATAGTACTGTGACATGAAACTGGGAAACAAACTTTTAAATACCTTAATACACTAGCAGTAGTTACGTAGTTTAAATAATGTGCTCGGTTTTGGTTGTTTTCAGGCTATTATTAAGATTATCGCAATTGAAGTTTTGCTAGTTGTTGCCTTTTTTACTAGTTCATGTTCTATATATTTTTATAAAGCAATAATGTGAACCATGAGAACATGTTTGGCAAGTCATGTCTGATTCAATTAGATTTACTTCAAGTAGGCATTAGTCTTATTCCAAATAAATTATTTATATATGTAGATCAAATAAACATTAGACCATTCTTGAGTTAGCATTAACCCTAACTTGTAATTCTTCGAAAAATCACCCTTGGATTTTATAACAAAATAATTAAACTTTGAATACCGAAGATCAATGACAATGATGATTTGATTCATGAGTCACAAAATTTTACCTCTGGATGTGGGGTCCACATGAATGAAACAACAATAGTCATAAAAGTAAGGGTATAGAAATAAATTGGCATCGATCAATAGTTAGTGGTTGAAACTCAACCTCACTTAATGATAATGTTAATTATCATATATCTAAACTCTCAACCTTCAATAGTTTACATTGGTGAAAATCAATATGATGAATATCAACTTGAATTCCCTTTTCATTGAAGAATATGTCAGTGCTGGGCAAACATAGAATCAAATATATCATTCAAATGATAACATAGAATTAAATATAGGTGTCAGTATTGTGATCTATGGGGATATCCATTAAAATTCTTTCTAAGCCTTGGTTATTTTTGTTTGACAAAATATTAAGTCTCTATCATTAATTGCTAATTAGAGGAGTTCTTTATATATATTTTTATATATATTCTATATTATACATATTATTTGTTCTATATATTAATAGACAAAGGGCCGTGCTGGGCCCCCTCGAGCTGGCTAAGTCAAGCCCTAGCTCGGCCCTTGAGGTTGCGGGCTTTTCAAAATTACGCCCTACCCTACCCTCGGGCTTTAGGATAAAAAGAAAAGCTCTCGCTTTGAGAGCTTTTGCGGGCCGAGCAGGATCGGGCCCCCTCTTCAAAGGGCCGGATTGACAGCCCTACTTACAGGCATGCTTGGTGGGAGAAGGAAAAGGTTAATCAAACTAGCCAAAAGGAAAAATTTGAAAAAAAAAAAAAAAAAAAAAAAAAAAAAAAAAAAAAAAAAAAAAAACTGATCTAATAATCCTAACGCTTGATCTAATAGCACCAAATGTAATGGTCTTTTAATTGTCTTTTAGATTCAATTCAATGGCTAATGACCGTCAAAATAGTTGGATTTGGGCCGGTTTCCTCGTTCTTACTCTAATTAATTGGTGATCAACCCAAATCCAACCCATCAAGTAATGAGGTCAGAAATGTCTACCATAATCTAATCTCACCTTTTTTTTTTTTTTTTTTTTGTATATACTACCAGAATCTAATCTGAAAAGAGAAAAAGGTTCTTGTTAGATTGGTGGGTCAAGTTCAGAATTTTCACCCCTAATTCGCCCAACAAACTAAATAATGCACTTGAAAAAGGAGATTTCACAAGCCAAAGAATTTTCTAAAGGACTATGCTTTTTTCACATGAAAAGGCATTTGTGACACTTAATAAATGATTTTGGATAAAACCAAAAGAAGCAATACTTCAATAAATTCTAAGAGTTATGAATTAAAAAGTAGCTCTCAAAACGTGTATAATTTTCTTATCTAGTTCAATCTGCAATGCTATCCTCCTTTGCTCCTATCTGTGAAAATAATGGACCTTCATTCTAGAGATTTTAAGGTGTCATTGTTCCATGGCTGAAACAAATGGGACCTATATATTAGAGCCAAACCATTCATCCAATAGTTCCCTTCCTATTATGTTAAATTACATAGAAAAGGATGGAATTCAATGAGGAGGGCTTTTCGTAAATCCACAAGAAGTCCATCGGTGACGCATCTCCCTATCCATAAATACAATCAGGCCTATTACTGGAGCACACCCTACAATATAAGCTCGATAACTAAATGGATGGGCCATAAAAGTCTTAAGCCTCACTCATACAAGTCCCTCGTCATCCGCGCTACAATGGAAGATTGGTCCTTGGTTATTTCTACATAAGGGAGGTGTCTTTTTTTATTATTTTATATAACTACTGCCTTGCCCTCTCATGTTTCTAACTCAGTAGTGAGGCTAAAAAATAGGTTCAAACCCTGTTTTCTTTTTTTAAAGGAATCTTTACCAGATAATTAGAAACAAATCCACAAAACCCCCAATAAGTAATAGTGATTTGAGATTTTGCCAAAATGAGATAATTGGATGGTATTGGTAGGGGCTTTGTATTTTTTAACTAAAGTGCTCTTTTCTTCAATTACCAATGCACATCCCCTTCTCTTTTTACAAACTCACCTAATGACCCCTTTTGTACTAATCCTACTCAAATTGTAAAAACTCTTTCTTCTAATTATATATGTTATTTCTTAAGTGGAAAACACGTCGGCCGCGATATCGCAATAGATGGACACTTTCGTCAAAAGAGCTAATCTTAGCTTACAGTTATCATTGTTGGAAAAATTACAAGTCATTATCACTAATTGATGTTTTGCAAGATTCTTTAATAATTTTTTGGTAGAAGTCCCTTTTTTAAACCAACTCATTAATTTTCAATGAAGTACCTCAAAAGATTCATTACACCTTTTAATAACAGGGGTGTGTTTTTCTTGTGGAGTATCCAAACAAAATAAGGAATCTCTCTCTCTCTCTCTCTCTCTCTCTCTCTCTCTCTCTGTGTGTGTCTCTGGTGAGGTCCCTCGAAAAGGATGAAAGGGGTTGTACTTGCTAGAAAATTTATTGTTGAAGGATGTGTGAGTAGAGAACCACCAACTGTAATCATAAAGTGTTTTACCAGACAAAAAACAGTAGTCATAAGCGTCGGCCTCACTTGAAGAATCCATGTCTTGCAATTATAAATACAAGCCCAGTTCATCCTACATGGTAATTAGTCTCTATTCAAAGCTTTAGTGGACAAGCACAGAAGTGGGTCAAATGGTACAGTTTGGTGCTTTTTCCATGGGGGTTTCCTTCCTTCCTTTGTTGACAACTTTTGGTGCAGCCGCAGGCCCTCATTTGTTCCGTAACAACAAAGCAATCAATAGATAAGCAATACAAAAAAGCAGTTGAACTACAACTCCCACTTCCAGCATTGTTAAAAGTCCACCGCGCTTCCGTGCGTGAGGGGAGTGAAACTTCACAGTGATGCTCATTTATTGAAATCTCAAATACTTAATTGTTTTTTTTATCTTTTTTCGGATAGAAACAGCTGGTTGATGTTGAACTGCTTAAATCGAATGCGTACTTGTATTGGGTTTCTCCAAATTTTACTCTATTGGAAGTCACTTTCGCTACGATTGAGCATATGATTGATAATAGATTAATGCTTCATCTTATGGTGAGTTCAATAACTATTGTAGAAAATGATTATTAACCCCCAAAAAAAAAAAAACACTTGTCTTGTAGAAATGTTTGGGGATATCCCACTAAAAAAGAGGTGATTTATTTAAAGCAGTTGGGATTTTCGATAGGTTGGCCCTACTATGGGGGCTCTACTCCCCTCACTCATAGAGTGAGACACTCAGGATCCCAAATCAGTGAATAGTGTAGGCCCACCATAATAGGCCAGTAAGATGTGGCCCTGAAGTATGATCTCCTTCCAAAAGATCATCAAGAACAAACTGGACAGAAGCAGCAGCTATTAGGTTTTGATGGGTTTAGAGCTCATCTTTGGTTGATCTAACTCGTTCTAACATTTTTCCTGCTCACTAGCCAAATTTTAGTTCAATTGCAGGGTAACATCTTCAAATGCCTCGAGGTTTTGGCTAGTGATATCCTTGAATCTCACTATAAAAAGAGTTTGTCCCACCTTAAGATTGAGACATTGAGTAATTGATTGGAAACGAAACTAAGCCAATTGATTAATAATACATAAGAATGCCCTAATCATGTTATCAGTTAT
This sequence comes from Camphora micrantha, assembly GCA_003546025.1. Classification (NCBI taxonomy): domain Eukaryota; kingdom Viridiplantae; phylum Streptophyta; class Magnoliopsida; order Laurales; family Lauraceae; genus Camphora; species Camphora micrantha. Next base: position 5,561,201 of record QPKB01000002.1, read on the forward strand.
ATGTGTGCCCAATCTTATGGTTGGACCAATTCCTATTAAAGAGAGATTTGAGGATGTGTCCTTGGAGGAGACAACATTCACCTTAAACGGTTTGAATTATTACAAGGTGGGCCCATGGTGGTGTCCTAGACATCCCACTCATGATAAGCATGTGGGAGACACTGTAGGAAATCCGGACTCATTTCCCAAAAATATAAATACAAATGTGCTAGCAAGAATCATAACTGAAAAAATTACATTAAAAAATCAGAAATTTCAGCCTTCACCTCCCAAACTTTTACATAAAGTAAATTCACCATTGAAAACAGAGTTCCATACAAAATTGCTAGGAGTACATAGATTGGATTGCACATGAGCTGTTCTTGGCCACAATATATGATTGCCGTCAAACCCTCTCCAGGCCATCTAACAAACAAATGTGGGCACTGGTCGATCATCTCACATGCCACTAAGATCATTGGATTAGTCCATAAAATGCTTGAGGATCCCACATACCACTATAGGGACATTCTCTTAAAAAAAGATTTAAAACTCTCCTTAGATCCTTTAGGGATCTTTAGCAAAGAAGATATTACAATCTTTTCGAATGCTGTCTTTAAGGCTAAGGTAGGTTATGCTTCATTTGGCTTTGTTATGATGTTAAATGATGTCATTGTTGATGCAGGTGCTATCCAAAGGCCCAAAGTTGTCTATTTAAAGGAGGCCGAAGCGAGAGCGATCTTAGCTGCATTAGAAAAGGCTTTGAAGAATGGTTTTGATAGGCTTCGTGTTTTGACCGACGCTTAAGAAGTGGTTTATGCTTTGAAGGGAGGCCTTGATTGGTCCATTAACTCAATTATTATAGGCATTAAATCTTTGGCTTCCTTATTTATTTCTTTAGATTTTGAATTTATCCCTAGAGCTCTAAATGAGCAAGCTAAGTTTTGCTTTTCTAGTAGATAGGATGTAGACTGGAAATGGGCCTCAAGTATCCTTTCGACTAGGGGTTAATTGTTTTCTTTTTTTTCCTTTTTCCTTCTTGTCGTTCTTGTGCCTTTTTAATGAAATATCTAAGAAAACATCAGAGATGATGAGCTCTAACTACTATGCACTCTTTCTAAACTTTTCTAATCCATTATAAAATTAGGGACAGAAAGAAAGATCACATTTCAGCTCACTCACCCAACATAAAATACAAATGCCCATACATCTAAGTAAGGTAAATGATTAAAAATGAAATTGAAGAACCTTAGAAACAAATTTCAAAGTCAAGCAAACTCTCCATTTAATGTGTATACACATACTGTCACCAGCATATTTTATGATGACTTGAAAGATGTTTTTTTAGAATCCATATTATATGACAATTGAAATGGCCCTCACCTGACATAGTCCTTTTTTTTTAGGGTAATCCTCTCCTGACATTGTCTTGATTAGCAAAATTGGACCATTTGACGGAAGCAGAACAAATAGATCTTGATATTTATTCAAAAACTCAAGGCTTGGTCAAAGATAGGATCAATGAAATCTTCACTATCCACTCCTGCATTATCTCCCTACCCTCTTTTTTTCTTTTTTTAAATTAAGTAGAAAGAAAAGAGATGGAGTGTTAGAGGAGTGGACTCCACCCAAGGAAAAGTATAGAGAAAAATATTCACACTATCTCTACTAATTACGACTCAAGATTTTGGTGGGAATGCTTAGTAGAGAAATTTAATACTGAGAATGCATGGTTTTAATATTGGTGGGTGCTCTTGGACTCGGCCAGCCCGATCCCAATGAGAGCCTGGCTTGCATTGAGCTGGATTTAAAGTGCATTTTTGGACCAATAGTTGAATTATCCAGATTTGGGCCTAGCATGGCTAAAGATCCTGGCTTGGACCAACTTATTTAGCAAATAGGACAGTATAAGGACCATGGGCAAGTATTCAAGGACTAAACGTTAGACCCAAACTGGCCTTGGAGAAGCTAATGTTTAAAACCAAATCAACATAGTCAACTAAGCTGGTTTTTTCCCTTCAAGAACTTACTAGAGGTGACCATGGAAAATGGTAAGAAACATGCGAAATCATTAGACATTAGTTGAAGTTGACAACTATAAATTAAGCCTTTGTTGGGATATGGGCGGGGACCAAGGTGGTCCATACAAGGTCTCCTTTCAGTTTGCAGATTTGTGTAAATTGGATCTCACTGGCATTCTGTGGGATTGAAATGGTAATTTAATTGGATCCAAAGTTATACATAAGTACAGTTTTTTACTTAAGGTTAGGGGACAACCGGCAAAATAGAAAATTTGTGTCTAAACAAGTAGGCCCATTCTATGAAAGAAGATAAATGGAAGCCTTGAAATCAGAGATCAGCAGAAGTTCAGTTCTACCTAACATGTTTTCTTTGTTTTTTTTAATCATCTTGAAGTCATGAAATCATAGATTTTGCAAATTTTCACAGACAAGAAGACTCCCTTGTTCTTCCTCCTATAAGCAGAGACTACATGTATATTGCTTGCATTGATTATACACCTAGTTTAACTCAAGAGGCCCATGCATGCCTAGGAGGGTATAGATGGAAAAGTGCTCTTATAGACAAGGGGCAGCCAAAAGATCATCCTGTTAGATTTATCCTAGACCCTGATTTGATCGCCTTAAAATTTAATGGTGCCTTAATCGTAGATATTTTTGAGATCCCATCCAAAGAAGATATTTTTGAGATCCTAGACAACGATGTATGACCGTTCAATGAGTTAATGTTTAAAATTAGAGATGATGCCAAAACATAAGATGAAAAGATTACGAAAGTGGTTGCGTTGATGGAAAGTGAGGTTCATAGAGAGCCCCCCTAGGTGTCCCTATCCAAATCTAGAAAACATGATCAATGAAGGTGAGCTCAGCTTCCTATCTGAATAGAGGCCCCACAATGGGATTGAAAAAGGAAAAATAGGTGCCCAAGTGGTCCACTGTGCTTTAATCATAGCCACTGATCCAGATTCATCACCATGCCCAAGCTGTTGTTGCTGTCTGGGTATTTGTATGTATGTGTATTGTTGTCGGTCCAATCACTAATTCAAACGTTACACCCCCCACGGTGCCCTGCCCTTTTAGATGCTGCTGCTGCACATGTGATGTCTGTCTGACAGTTGATGCCAGCAAACGAAAGGGAGCCGCGGAGGGCATTCTCGTTCTTTCGCACCTTTCGCCCGCTCGCGCGCGCCACAGAAACAACATCGCATGCGCGGATGGAATCGCGAGCCAATCACCGCACACATTCTGCCTCTCCACCTTCATCTCTTTCTGTGTCCGAAAGTGGAAAAAGGCTCCAAAAGGTAATGATAGATAGGACGATTCTTCTTATGGTCCACCACTTTCTTTCTCTGATCCAACCAACGGCCTTGATGGACTTCGCAGCCGATTATTTTAATACCCTAGCCTTCCTTCTCTTCAATAAAGCTACATGTAGAAATCGGACCGTTCAAAATAAATGCTCTTTAAATAAATATGATATTTTTAAATTTTACGCCAGTTGACTCTGCTCTAGTGTGTGAGCTTGATTATCACAAACTGATGCATAGTCATTATCACGTTTTTCATCAACCAGTCATTCTTATGGTGAAAGAAACCCTAAAATGCCAGAAGAATATTTCGTAGAACCTAGAGGGCTTTTATCTTGACGGATCATATTTCAATAGGTGGTCCCTATTGTAGACTTCCACTTTTATTAACTTGGGATTTCTCTTGAATAAAGCCTTAAGGATCCACACTCAACCTGAAAGGCATTTTGGGTTGGATGAGTGGATTATTTTAGGACTCCGAATATTATATCGCAGCTATTGCATGGTAAGCATGTAACACTTTTTTGAAACTTCATTTTGAGGCTAAATAATTTGGACCGTTCAAGATAATTCACATTCCCTTTCAGTAACCTATACGTAAGTTTTAGTTTAAAATGAGTGGATCCCACCATCCGAATTGATCGCCTAACGACAATGTGACTAGTCATTGATGTGAAATCATGGTTGAGGTGGTATAAATCCGTTCAATCGGACGGCAAAATCCACTCTTTTTTAACCGAAACTTACCCGTCAGAATTATTCTTACTTGAGCCCAAAATGAAGTTAGGAAAGTAATTGCTGCACTGAGGAACTTGAATCTTATTCATTTTAGGGCCACATGGGCGAGGAGTGGTGAACATAAAGAGACGTTGTCGGATCGTACAAAAGAGGACAAGTACAGGGCCCACACCACATGCTGCACACTTTTCTGAAGATCGAACAAACTGCCACCGGCTGAAAATGGCATTCTTGGAAAAGTCCCCCACACGCAATTAATTTTAGTGCCCACATCACCCTACTAAATTCTAAAGATCTAATACATGCTGACATTTGTATATTTTCCCCTCACCTCTTCAATAATAAGAAAAAGTAGAAGATCATTAGACTATGAATTCTATGAATTTTGGGACAAACCAACAAACAGGGCCTAAACACTCATAGTAAAAATTGCTTTCGTTTGAACTGAGCAGCCCATTTCATACTCTTTTCATCCTATAATCTTGCATCAAAGCAACTTTAAACCCATTGAACCTAAACTCAGTGATGGATTGAACTCAAAAGGGGCCAAAAAATAAATAAATAAATAAATAAAAACCTGAGGTTAAAATGCCATTAAACTTTAAAATGTTAAATCAAAGAATAGGATAATATGGTGAGGCTAGTTTTTTTTTTTTTTTTTTTACTTCCCCTTTTCTACAAGGAGACCATAACATCTGCCCCCCTCTCATCGATAAAGATGCATCTAAGTGGAGCCCACTAGTTGGTAGGAGAACATTCTCCCACTTTTGATAGTCCTATCATCTATTCTTATTAAACTTCGATGACCTTATTAAAGGGTTATGTAGGATCTTATGACCCGGCTACTATTCCGTCCAAAACCAATTGATGATGGAAGAGGCACACGGCTACTATTCCGTCCCAAACCAATTAATGATGGAAGAGGCACAACTCAATATTTTATACGGCAGGCGTGATGCCCGCGGGCCTATTTTTACAACAGTTGCATGGCAGGCATTGTGGCACGCCACTGCCCAACAAATTAAGATTATGTCATTGGACTGATAAGAGGTACTCGTCAGCTGCTATCCATAATTCATATCTATGTTTCTCTTTGGTTGTAGAGCATCCAGTGGGGCTACTTCAGGTGCGCCCAGACCTTCTCCAGTCGGAGATTACTAGGTTTAGCAATCTGAGTGGCTCGACTACGCTTAGCATTAAGCATTCCATGTCAGTCCAAAACTGCAAGAGTCCAATCTCTGAAGAAGGAACCAGATCTGACCAGCCACCAGTCCATCTACTTACAACTACTACGTATTTTCCCTTTCAGATTCTCCCATACCAACCACTCAAAATACACAAGCAACAAATACAAGAGCATGGAGGAAAAAGCCCCAACACAAGCATCCTAAGAAGCATCACAAAATTACCATTCCAAGGAATAATAACAACATGCAAAAAGAAAGGTCTCTTTTCCTTTCTCATTTTCACTAATTTCGAGTGTAATGGTCTCTACACCAACTCCACAACCAACTGAAGAAAAGATAATGACAAGTAGAACTTAAGAAATAAACATCCCACCTCAACCATCACAAAACACATTTAATGCATTCATTCATTTGTACCACAATTTCAAACATGAATAGAATGATCATGAAATTAAAACAATTAATTGCATGGTACTACTAACGCAACCTCCACCTAATTCATTGCAAACCCTCTTCTTGTTGTTAGTCATAATTGCAAGTGCTGCAAATTAGGAGTAGAAGTCTGGAAGTGTAGAAAACTCTCTCTTGCTTCCTCCAATCGTTTCAGAAAAGTTTTAACAACTTGAAATTTTAAAAGAAACCCAGAACCCACAGCCTATCATATGAGAAAAAATCTCTCTTCCCTTCCCTTTATCAACAAAACAAAATATATGATATCACAAGTCACAACCAAACACTCCTAAAAGAAAAAAAAAAAAACCACAACAGGAAAAGAAATGTATTAATGTAATGTAAAAAAAATTTCTGCACAATCAACACATATGTTCCTGCAATTCTCTTCATTGCTTTATTAGGCTATATTCATCAATGAATCAATTCAGTAATCCAATCCAACAAAAATCAATACTAGAGAACAAAGAAAAAATAATACACAAAGACACATACATCTATGATCTATCTCTTCCAAGCATAAATCAACAGAGAGAAGCCAGGAGAGCTCTGCAACTCACTTTCCTCATTACTCGCCCACTCCATCACCGAAGAGCTCCCACGCGATGAAGCCGACGAAGAAGACGAGGAAGAAGACCTCGTCTTCAACAAGCTCTTCTTCATCTTCTTCCTCTCCAACCCCTTCTCCATCTCCAACCCAAACGGCTGCCACAAAACCATACCTTTCGAGCTCAAATCTCCCCCAACGGACACACTGTCCCCTTCCTCAAACCCCTTCTTCTCAAATCTGAACATAAACACAGCATGCCCATCAACAACATCATCAAAGAGCCAGTTATAAACATCCCAAGAGACCTGAACTGGGACACCCTCGAATTCAATCCTCTCATTCCCACGAAATTTCCATCTGAGATGCTTCACTTGCAAAACCCGCTTTTTATCGACGGTGAAGGACAGTCGAGGCTCTCCAGTGCTACTGCTGGAGCTGCATTCGATGGAGATTTCACGAGTCTTGCCTCCGAAGTTGGCCTTGGTGGAGTAGCACTTGTTGCCCAACACATGTTCTCTTCGCATTATGAGAGAGGGGGGTTTTGTGGGGGTTTTGGCTTTGGTTTTTAGGTAGGCTTGGTGGGGTGAGTCGCCGAGGAGGAGAGCCATTTGGCCGTCGACGACAATGGCGATGTAGAAGGAGGAGGTGGGTTCGGGGCCGGATTGGAATTTGGCGGAGGAGAGATCCCAGGAGATGTGGATTGCTGATTTGGGGTGGTCAAGATGGAAGGTTTTGGAGCCTTGTTTCTTCCAGAAGAGCCAGGGTTTGAGGTGGAGGCGGAAGGAGGCGATGGTGTGGTGGAGGTAGAGGTGGATGAGGAGGGAGTGGCCGAAGAAGTTGCGGGACCAGGTGAGGGAGGTGAGGCCCAAAGAAGTCTGGTAGAGGCAGGTGGTCAGGTTGGAGAAGGTGGCAGATGAGGTGGTGGATGTGGGTGGCTCGGCCGTGCCCCGGAAGCAAGCTGGCAAGGCATCAGACATTTTTTCTTCCTTGTATTGGATTTTTCTTCTATGGGTTTTTGTTGTTGGGATGGATGGGGAAGGAGAGGATGATTTTGTAGGATACAGAGGAACTTCTTATCTTTTCCTACCTGGGCTTTGGCTTTTGGGATGGGAGGGTGTTGTGAGAGGGAGGGGAGAGAATCTTATATCTGAGGAATTGGGGGCTTTTTATCTTTTTCTACTTTGGCTTTTGTTCAAGTGTTGTTTCTATGAGAAAGGGAGAAGGAAGTTCTTGCTCAACTAATTCTAAATGGGATTTTGGGTTTTATTTGTGTGTGTCTCTAGAGAGAGGCAAAGTTCAAATCTTTTACTACCATGTGGTTTGGGTTTCACTTTTTTGGAAGTTGGTTCTCTTATACTAGCTATAGAGGGCTTTTGGGTCTGCTGATTTTTATTGAAAGGTGTTTTTTGGGTAGAGAGAGAAGGTTCTTATCTTTTTAAAAATCTCTCCTTGGGTTTCTGGGTTTTGTTTGTGAGTGTCATCCTGTGTGACTGAGAGAGAGATAAGAGAAGATTCTGATCTTTTCCTCACCTCTGCTAATGAGTCCTCTTTGGAAAGGTGAGAGAGGGAGGTGGAGGTCGGTGAGGTAAAAGGTTGGGTAGTTAGGTGGGAGAGCCTAGACAAAGATGAGTTGTAAAGCTAGGAGTTGTAAAGAAAACAGGGTACTCACCGTTGCAGACTCCGTAACAAAAAGCAGGCTCTCTATCATTCTGTGCTGATTTAATAACAACTACAAACAACAAACAGCTACAGACCCCAAAAAAGAAGAGCAGATTAGAAGAAATCTGCAAGTTGCTTCCTATTATTTTCCCCTTCTTTTCCTCAGTCAGCTGCTCCCTTCTCCCTCCACTTGCCTTTTCAACTTCATCATGTTTGGTTTGGTAAACGCGTGTGCTTTTGAGTTTAGTTTAAATAAAAGCTTCTGATGATGAGATGGTCAATAAACGTATGAGCCACGACCATGAGCGCTTGAGAAGTTACCAAGAAAAGAGACCCCATTAGGCAAGCATATAGAAAAGTCCGAGTTGATCACATGACTCAAAACTGCTGAGTAAGGATTGGTGGGCCACCATTTGTCTCTTTGTCATTCTTCACAAGACTCTTACCAGTTCAACTTGGACCGTTGATCTTTCTGCTTAAATCGTTTGCCCATTTCCTTTTTGTTTACGGTGACTGGGATGGTCAAGGTCGTCCAATTACTGGAGCAATTTGCATCTGGTATTCCTATGCCTGATCTTGTGGAACAAGTCACACACTCACACTCATATGAACCAAAATTCTTATGACTTCCGTACCATTTATAAGAGAGTTTAGAAAGATCCCAATAGAAAGATCTCAACCTTCGGTTGATTCTTTTCAACATTTCCTTCATTTTCTCCTTTTTTTTTTTCCTTCCCCTCATTTTACCTCCTTCCCAAACCATACCTAAATGGAAAAAGACTTTTGCAAGACCAGCTGCGAACTGGGATCCAACCAACTATGAAGGTTAACTCCCTAAGGCCCCGTTCTTTTATTAAAATTCCTGACAAGAATTCAGGTTGTCTGGGAATTCAGAATTCAGGCTATGAATGAAACAACGAATTTAGAATTTCAAAATTTGGCAGCATTTCAAATACTATCATTTGAAATTCTCAGACAACCACCAGACATGAATTCTATGAATTCTAGTAAAAAAACGGAGCCTAAATGATGATTAATTTGATGCTTTTTTGCCAGTGGACTCTTTGCGTGTAATTAATTAGATTTCCAAGCACTCTCTTATTTGGCAGGGCAAGGGAGCCATCTACTGCTAAAGACTATGAGCATTCAAATTTATGCTCTGCTACAACTCACACACCCACTCACGCACTCTATCCAACTCCCTAACCATCAACGCAGTGATAGAATCCTAATTGTTTGTGTCAAGAGGGAGGTGCCTTACTCACCATCAAGCTAATTATGGATTGGCAGATAGGATTCAAATTTGTCAAAAGTGGTACACTTTAAAATTGAAACCTCAACTGGGCTCAATGAAGTAATTGAGTCAAGTACCTCTGGTGAGTTTGGCCAAGCATTTGGTCACACTAATTTTAGTAAAACTCATTGTACTTAACTCAACTGGTCTCTTTTTTTTTTTTTTTTTTTCCTTTTTTTTTTCTTTTTTTTCTAACCCCATGGAAGGGTGGCTAGCACCTAAGAGAGCGCACACACATGCAATGTGGCATACTGAGGTTGCCAACCAACTTAGCGACTAATGCAACCCATAGGTGCGGGCCACATCTATGCTGTTAATAGGATACACTCAAAATAACCTCAAATACACAACTTTTTTTTTAGGACAAATGGAAGAATGTTAACTATCCTTATTACTTAATTTTCATTGTTATTGGTAATCTAGATAACTTTGGATATTTTCAATATTTTATTTTTCAAAAGAGATGTAGTGGATTATGTTATATTAAAAAAGTAATCTAATATAGGATTAGGATGCCCTTCTTCTTAGAGAAAGCAAAACATCAGATGTTTGGTGAAGTTGGTGGAATAAGAATCTCTGTGGGGTTTGTATAAAACTGAGATACAACGCATTGATAGATGTGATATGTCTAATGATTAGATCATCTGCACTGCTTTTCATCTTCTACATTCAAAATAGGAGGATAGAAGGGTTAATCTAATTAGATGTGGGGCAAGAGAAACCTGGACTCACCCAACTCAGTGCAATCCTTACACGAGTTAGATAGATTTTAAGGCGAAGAACAACTTTGAATGCAAATCCTCAGAGGGCAGGCTCATAGATTTCATGTTCCAAAAACTAGAAATCAGTTGGTGGGCTCATGTACCAAGTCTCCACGGCTCAAAATCACTGACCCACCTTAGGTTAAAAGTATTCAATTAAACTTCTATGTAGTATGCATGATTTGACCCTTTTTTTTTTTTTTCAAAGATGATTCATTAAACACATAAAAAGGTTATGCAAGATCACAAGGGCTATTGACTGTGCACCCGAGCATGGTGCATGCCTGTTGGGCCATCTGAATGGACCCCACACACCTTTCGTGAATTGCACCAGTCTCATCCGTCTAGCACTCATGCAAATGGATTGGATCGTTGGATTAACTATGCACTCGATTTGGACTGTGACCATCCAAACTTGGGTCACCGTACCAAACAGCTGTGTGGGAACCTGTGTGCGAGGTTGGCCCCACAGTAAGAATTGAGTAAGATATGGGGAAGCCGACTGCTGACCCTTATTCGTCATTGTTTGTCATCTCCTAGGATCCTCATAAATCTGGCTGGACTTTTAACCCCGACAAGTTTTTCTTTCATCAGCATTAAATATGAGTCAAAACACGCAACTTTAAGGTTGCAATAGTGGGCACATTCCACTATACCGTGGGCTATTTTCTTTCCCCGGCAATTTCTAATCTTGCTTAATCTGTCAGTTTTGTTGATGTTAATCATGGAATAGTTCACTAATGATACCTATCTGAATTCAAAGAAATCCATAGTGAAAGGGATTTCATGAGAGTATTAAAGAGACAAGAAGCTGTAGAGATGTTGGGCTGTACTAAGCATTTAGGAAACCTGATGGGACAACATTTGGAGAATTTCTGATTCTACTCAATAGGATTTCTCTGAATTAAAAGTCACTTACGCTCAACATGAATTTTATTTGCAGTAAAAAATTTTTCCTAGAATAAAACCTTTTTGTTTTCTATACATTGGGCAGCTGCATTTAGAAGGAATAAAGCAGTTGTAGGTTAGTGCCAATCAAAAACTTTTATTTTTTCCTTGTAAGACAGCTGCAGTATGAAACATTTGTACCTATTAATGGCATAACCCCCCCAAAAAAAAGTTCATATAAAAACCATTGCATTGGGTTTTAAATAACTCTGAGCCTTCCAGCTAAGTGCCTTGGGGATCTTGCATGCTTGTACAGTAGTTTTAAAAGACTTCAATGAGAACAATTGTGAAAAAGAGTTACCATTCACTGTTTCCTTCTTTGAGAAGTAGATGCTACATGAGAATCTATGAGAGAGTGAATCCTTATCATCCTCTTATCCTTTTATCTTTCACCCTAAATCTTAATTGTTAGAATCTCTAACTTAGAACATTTTGATAGCAATTAAGAACGGTTTTTTTTTTTAGGCATTCCATGAAGTTAAAGGATATATTAATAGATTATTCAGGGCATGTTTGTTTGCAAGACTTCTCGGAATTCCCAAGTGTTGTCCCCTATCTGTTTCTACATATGTAGAATTACAATGTAACATTTTGGAAACTGAAACACCAAGAATTCTATTGGCCAAAACTGACATTTCACATGAGTGATTTAAAAAAATGCAAACCATTCAAACCGAAAATTTGGGATTCTCATAGGACTACTATAACTATTATTACTATCAAAAATTCCCAACGTAAGAAATTCATAACGGCAAGTTGAAATCTACACATCCTTAACCTAACAATACCAATAGGATCTAATGTGGGCGAGTCTCCTGTTTAGCCGTACCCATGGCCATCCTTAGGCCATTAATGGGTCCATGGTGCTTTAAGTACTTACCCGTCGGTGGTCAAAAAATATACAAAAGCTAGCCCAACCAAGTGGAGAGAAATGTGCTGGTTTGTTGTGCAACCACCAAACCTACTTAAATTCTCTGCTACTTCACCAACTACAATATTGTTTTTTTGTATGGTTTAGAAATATTGTCGAACTATCTAGCTTGCTCATGTCATTCCCATCTGCCTTAATGTAGATGAAATTTTATTTTATTTTTAAAATAAAAAACTTCTTTTTTTTAAAAAAAATATCATGAATAACCATATGTAAGGTGTGTTGTGTGCATGGTCTTTTTGTGTGTGTGTGTGTGGGTGTTGGGGCAGGTCATGATAGCGGAAATCCAAAACCTGCTTCATACCCGAATCAACTAACAAAAAAAGATATAAATTTGTACACGCGAAGCCCATCAAAACCACTATCAAACCCACTCCAATTGAATCAGGTTGTGGAGATCACTTGTTAACCCCGAGTCATCATCGTGATCCATCCTTAATTCGATGTGCAAGAATGTAAATGGGTCCCCAAATCCCCAAGGAAAAAAACTGAAAAAACTTGGGATGGGTCCAATACATAGACCCATTTTTTAATTTGAGTCCAACCTTAGATCCACTTAGTGGATACAAATAAAGTTCTGGTCAGATCTAGGTCCATATATTTCATATCCTAGGAAGCCTTATTCTAGTCATTTCGGTACAAGTCTTCTGGTAATAGTTCAGGTTCAAATATGTAACACACAAATGATGGATCTGACCAGTTTCCATCCCTTGTCAGATAGTCAGGATTTGGCCCACTACTACCAATCAGGTTTAGAAATCAATTTTTTTAAAAAATGGGGTTCTGACCAGCATTGGTCTGAAGGCTGAAGCATTGAAAATTTGAAGAAATCAGAGAAAACGGTTTGAGTACTTGGCTTATGCATAGCAACTTGTGAACCATTGTATTTTGCTTTATCAACCAAATCTGTCATCCATTCATGTGAAACTGAAAGGACAATAAAATAAAAACATGAGTAGGTAACATACGTTGCATGTAACATTTCCTTCAGACATAGAAGATATGTTGGAGTGATCTTTTGATTTGGCGTCTGTTTCTGATTGTAGGAAGATTATCATCTGATTGTAGACGTCTTGTCTTGTACATTACTCTATGAAATGGCTTGCACAAGTTGCTCTTATTGTTAAAACTAGTATGGGCGGCCATCAAAGGTTAATCTTCCAACAGAAGTCTTTAACTTGAGTTCCTGACTTTGGAATGAGTCTCTCAGAAGAAGTCTTGAGAAGCATTTTCACTGTCACTACTAGTGCTTTGAGGTTTCAGTAGGAATTTAATATGGTATTATAATCAATGGGCCGCAGACGTTAAAATGTGCGTGTCACAAAATATATGTGTAAAAAATCATCAACATTACACAATTATTATTATTACTATTATTATTATTTTGGTATGAAAGCATAATTAAATAAAACAAAGACGAACACCAAAACAACCACAACAGCAAAACCTTTCCAAAGAGGGACCACCCTCTTTGGCCACCCTGTTAGTAGCCATGTTAAAAGTCCCAAACCTTACAAAAGAATTCCATCCCAAAGTTCTCAGGGTGCTGCACATTATTGCTACTTGGGAATGCACAGATGTATTTGTGAGCAACCTTTCCTCTCCATGTGTATTAATTACCAATTGAGATAGTACTCTTTTCTTTTTTCTTTTTTTTTTGCTAACAGAGGGTTTCCAATTTTTTAGGTTGGACTAATTCATCCGTGCCCAGAGAGAAGCTGGGTAAAACTCATATGGCCACCAGGTAATAGCACTAGTGAACTCAACTCTCAGTTTCTGAAAAAGGGGGAATCGATGATCGATACCAGAACCTCCAACTCCGGAAGAAAGAGAAACCGTAGTCCTAACCACTTGGCCAACCCCTTGGGGTGGGTTTTGGCCAACCCCTTGGGGTGGGTTGAGATAGTTCATTTGACTTGGGAACAGAGGAATAGAAAGCAGTACATGAGGTGGCATGTTGGTTTTCTCACTTTCTATCTTTCAGGAATGGATGTAAAATGGGCAGGGCCTTGACCGGCCCGGCATGGCCCATGGTGACCATGCCCATGGTCAGGCTAGGCACAGCATGACCCGTGGTCTGTAGGCCCAGCACGACTGGCCCATATGACTTTTTTTTATAGATATAAATATATATATATATATATATATATATTTCCCCTGCATGGAAGATATTAATGCTTTTTACAAAATTCTTAGATATTATTTCTTTTTCATTCTTGATATCTCCATTTCCATTTTGGAACTCAATTCCTAACTTTTCTCCTACTATCAAGTAATTCAGGAATTTCTCCTCTTTCATCTTTATGTTTCATGCTACCTACTCAACATCCAAATAAATTTTCTTCTATTCTCAAGATTTTCACCTGTTGGGGTAGAGATACACATAGCAAAATCCAACATCTCTTTCTCAACTTTCTCAAGTTAAACCTTTTGACGAAAAAAAAAAAAAAGAAGAGGCAAACATTCACCATAAAGGGGCTGTGGGCCAGCCCAGCACGGCACAATCCTAGCCGTACCTATAGGTCGTGCTCGGCTGAGGCCCTACCATCCTAGGCACGACATGGCATACCCGTGAAGTTTCGAAGCTTATCGGTCGGCACGGCACAACCCATTTTACATCCCTACTTTCCGGTGTGATACATATCTTTATTAAAATATTAAGATAATTTATGATATAATTATTTTTTGTTAGAAGAGTGATATAATTATGTTGTTAGCACTAATTTCAAATACCAGAATTGTCGGCAAAGCTCACATGTTGATTGAAACAACTAAAAATAATGCCATTTCAAAAGCCCAATTCCATTTCAAAATGAAATGTATCCACAATCATATTAATCATATGTAAAATGTGACTAAGATAAAAAAAAAAAAAAAATTGAGTGGATGGACTGTAAATTGTGTCTCTAAAATATTATCATCTTATTTTCCTTGGTAGAACAGAAAGACTTATCATTAATAAATGAGCCCTGGCAAAAAGCCCAAAACATTGTAACCCCTCATTATTAGGCCTTCATTTAAATCTTTGAAAGTTAGTCACACTGCATTCTGGTTACCCATTTTACAATTTTCTAAATAATGGTTCCATATCCGGTTTTGACTCGGAACCTGTTTTGTTGGTTCTAGATCCGGTTCCGATAGGAAAACCCGAATTCGATTTCGAAACCGGGTCCACCTAAAGGACCATAATCTAGTTCCAAATCGATTCTAATTTCTCTTTAATCTTCATTTTTCTTAAAATAAACATATCATTCAACTTATAACAGTATATCAAGTCTACTACCTCCAGTATTATACATAAAAATATCAAAAAAAAAAAAAAAAAAGTTGATTTTGAGGTATAATTTATAATATCAAAGGCTCATATGCCGGGTCCACAGGTCGGAACCTATATGGACCCAGAACTGGACCCGTTTTTATCAATAGGAACCTAAATTGGGTTCCAAACCCGGACTAGTTTATAAATCGGAATCTAAAATAGATTCCAGACCTAGTTTTTTGTGGGTCGGAACTTTCGGATAATAGGAAACCCCATTTGCAACCCTACCTGTGATGCATGGATGACAAGTCACGACCTGACGTGCCGGCTCAACTCTAATCAAGTATTTGGGTTAACCATGGGTTAACCATTATGACTTCTTTGTTGTTTTCATGTTGACATTTTCAACCCGGTTGACATGTGGGTCAGGTCTGGGATGACCCTATACTAGTTTTGTCCACAATGCTCCACCTAACCCTAAGTTTATTCTACTAAAAAACACTGACTATAGACCCTCTTCTTGGATCCAACTGATCAACCAGTCTGTATCTGGATCCAATTGGGTCCCCAAATACCTAATCCATGAACTGATGTTCATATTTCACCAAAGGATATTATAAAACTAATGGCAACTACCAAAGTCTCAATCATTTTACTCATGGATGTAAACCAGTCCAATTTGGGTCAGGTGCATGGAGGACTTGGACTCAGACCTGATTAGTATTTTGTGTACTTGGACCCATACCTAGATATACCTAGATATTAGAATAATGTATGAGACCCAGGCCCAACTCCAGCAGATCCAACTGGATCCAGACTGAACTCCTGGTACAACAAAGAGTGCAACTAATGGCAACTACCAAAGTCTCATAATCATATTAATAATCGGGCCGGGTTGGATTAAGTGATAGAAAGCCTATAGACCGGCCCGTGTAAGGAATGAGTGTGATTTAATTTAATTAGTGCTCAAATTCCCATAAAAGTAATAAAAAGCCCAACTCATCCAGGCCTGATTGATTAACTGGGAGGCCTCGGGCCTAACTTTTATGTCCCGTGTAGGGCTTGGTCTGGGCCTGGATATGCCTTAGCCAGGCCCATGAACACCACTAGTTGATGGTGACTCTGAGGGAGTTATAGCAATCTAGTCATGAACCTGCTTATTGTATATACCAATGAGGCCAATGACATCATGGAGGCACATGCTACTGTTAGGATAAATAAATCTTAATTGTTATGATTAGGATGACAGTTCTGAGATAGGGTTAAGTTTTTAAATTATATTTATTTGAAAGATTCCATATATAACTAAGATCTTTTATGGAAATCTCTCTTTAATTTAGAGCTATCTCACATGCCATCTTATCTTATTGATGGTGAACACTAGTGCTTGGAGGCTGGAGCATATGGGCTTCTTGATTGGCCTTGTTGTCAACAAGTTGGATTTGTGTTTTAAGGAACCCTCTAAAATGTGATAAACATGGCCAGCCTCATAAATATTTATTTTGCTGATAGTTTTAAAACATCTCTTCTGATGATTAATGGCTATGATGATTGATGATAATCATGGTATAACCAAAGCAAGTAGGGTTGGGTCAGGCTATGGTCCTACTATAGCCCAGCCTAAATTTTAGTATTGCCAACTTGAATCTGTCTACGGCTGGCAAACGGCCCAGCCCGGATTTCTCCAGGCCCTGGTTTTGAATGGATCAGGCTGTGCCTATTCAAATTGTCTGTTCTCCTGAGCTATGTGCAGCTTATTGAGAGCCCTAAATTAGACTCAACCTCGAGCTAACCCAAACTGCGTATAGCTGTTTTTTCTCAGGCGGTTTTCAGAGAGATCGTCGAAGGGAGTCATGTCGGGTCAAGTTTAGAGCTGAATGCCAGTCTGAGAATAATCAAATCCGACCATAGGTGCTGTTTTCTCAAGATGAGCTGTGAAGATTGATCAAGTTAGATAAGGTTAAGTCAAATTAGCAAAGTAGAAGTTCTTAAGGCCAACCTGATCCCAACTGGAGACCTTATTGGGCTTGAGGAAGTCAGGCTCAAGCCCAATTCAATACAAACCAATCCTAAGTCGGCCAAACTAAAGCTCAGGTTGGGCCTTGAATGTCAGGGTAAATCCACCCATGGTGTTGGCCTATATACATTAATTGTTTCTTGAAAACTGAAACCGATACAGAATAAAAGCAGCATACCATATGCACATTTGTACACTTGATACTTACTGCAGATGTGGAAAGTTGCAAATCAGCAGAGGTTGATATAAGCTATTGTTTTACAAAGTTACAAACAAATATCACAGTAGAAAGCAAAGGACATGGAATAGAATATAATGAATAAGAGATAATAGCTGTTGTGTGGCTGATGACATTTGAAAGTTATTTCCTTTGTCTTTATTAAAGCCTCGAGGTTTTGATATGATTGGTTACCAGACGAAATTTAAAATGGTATCGGAGCTAATTTGTCGTGAGTTTGAATCTGAGGAGAGTCGTATGTCGCAAAATGTAACCCACCCAAGGGGGTGGTTTGAAAAGCTTTTACATTGTCTCAACTGATGCCTCAAGGTTTTGGTATGATTGAATGGTAGAGGAAGTTTAATATATAATAATGGGTAGAAATTACAAGAAAACAATATGAGAATTGGTTTTACATGGGTAAAGGGATCATATATAACTTTTCATAAGCAAATGTTGCATACATGAAAAACATTACT
The DNA here is from genome assembly GCA_003546025.1 of Camphora micrantha. Classification (NCBI taxonomy): domain Eukaryota; kingdom Viridiplantae; phylum Streptophyta; class Magnoliopsida; order Laurales; family Lauraceae; genus Camphora; species Camphora micrantha. The sequence continues at coordinate 5,578,995 of QPKB01000002.1, forward strand.
TTGTACGTCCATTTTCACATGAGAAAATGAGTGCATCCAACTGGTTTAGATGTGTTCGGATTTTCACTTATTTCTCAAAATCTATGAAGATTTATGTTATGAAACTAAACATTTTGATGCTTAACAGTAATATGAGAATATTAAACAACTCAGATCAAGAATTGAGGCCCATAAAACTACAGAAAATAAGATCCATATAGGTTGAAATTTTTTAATATTTTTACAAATTTCTCAAGATCTATAGATATATAAGATATGAAATTTAACGTCTTAGGGTTTACTAAACTAACAAAAAAAGATGAATGTTTTGAATTACCAATTTGGGGCGCACAACGGTCAATCCCACAACCTTTAGCATGCAGAAGCTCTATCTCATGTGTTCCAACGTTTCTCCTGATTTATCATATGTATTTATTTATCAGCTCCTTAATTAGATATGTAAATGAAATGTAGAAAAATGGCCTCAGCAAATGTAGACATCTATAAATATTGTGAATGTCCATCATTTACATACGTAAATGAGTGTAAGCAAACAACCTATCTTGATGAACTGATACATATTGTTCAAATATCAATATAGGGGAGAATCAATATTTATCCTTATATGGTTATGGATCATACAAATTGGTGCACTGACCTTTTCAGTCTAGTTTTACTTTTAATCCATTAATTGAAAAATAAATTAGCAGTTTATTTTGGCCTGTGTAATTTGTATCTGTAATCTGAATAAGCCATATTGAGGGTGATGCTGGAAATCTGCTCCAAGTCCTACTGGCAGACAAAATAAAAATAAAAATCTTGGGGGACTGTAGATTTTTGTATTGTTTTACAAAGAGTGAATACATAAAGGGAGCTGCTATATGTACAGTCGGAGTGCACATCCGTCCATGGGACCCTTGATATTGAGGAGTGGGCTCCACCCGATGAGGAATATCGAAAAGTATTTTCGTTGCCTCTACTAACGCCTTAAGGTTTTGGTAGCAATGGTTAGCTAAAGAAATTTAATATGGTATCAAAGCCAACTAGTCGTGAGTTCGAATCCCAAGAGGAACGACTCAAAAAAAAAAAAAAAAATGCGAGTCGCCAAAAGTGCGCTAGCTGGGTTCCACCTGAGGGGGAGTATTGAGGAGTGGGCTTCACCCGATGGGGAATATTGAAAAGTATTTCCGCTGCCTCTACTAACGCCTTAAGGTTTTTGTAGCAATAGTTAGCTAAAAAAATTTAATAGATAGACCCCTCTGAAAAAGACGAAAACGCCCCTCTCTTTCTTCTCTTCCCTCTCCCTCTCCCTGCTCGTCGCTCTCCCCTGCAGTAATAACTAATGTCACATCATACACTTTCTTTTTACTCTCATTCTACTCTCCTTGCTAAACAGACAGATCAATGAGGTGGTTGGGACGCATGTGAGCACCCGCACATGTGGACAGAGAGCACTCGCACAAAAGACATCTAGTACTCTGCACACGCAGAGAGGGAGCACTCGCGCACATGTGAGGAGAGGGCACCCCCACACATGGGTAGAGGGAAGACTCAACATGTGAGGAGAGAGAACAAGAATGGATGGGTTAAGAGAATTATGAAGGGGTTTTTGTGATAGAACAAAAATTGATGCATTATTTTTTTTTTTTTTTTTTTTTTTTTTTTTTTTTTTTTGCACTTTTGCATGTAAAGAGCCCTATGATTTTATATATATTTTACATAGTGGCCCTCCCAAGTTAAATTACCTGGTTATGCCACTGTATATATGACTGATTTACCCTAAGATTCTCAATTATTGATGCCACATAAGTATAGGTAGTTATCTTTGTTTGATTCAATCAATTTAAGGATGGAAACTAGCTAGTCGATGTTGGGTGGGATTCAGTCATAATCAGACCTAAATAACAAACATGTGATTATTCCCAAGTTCAGGTCTTTATCTAACTCGGTTTTTAGTCTTAGGGCCCATATCAAAACCAATGAGGTGACCAGGTTTAAGCCTGAGTTTGGTTCAGGTTCAACTCTAGTAGCATAAAGAGGAGAGAGAATAACTAGCAATGATGGCTTATGGTCAGGTACACAGTGTCTTGTGAGAAACATTTTTGCCAAGGGGATCCGGATCCCATGTTTCGTCCAAACGGGGTTGGACGAATGGGGGGGGGGGGGCATGCAAAGGCGGTTTCTCTTTCCTCCACCACCCTAAGGCGTCGCCTCCTGATTCGTCCAAACAGGTTCTCTATATGGACGAAACGGGGGATCCGTTGCACAAGTGATTGAAATCCCTTTTTGCAATCTCTTTTTTCAGCACATGGGGTCCCATATGATCAATCCACATCGCTCTCATAGCCGGCATGACCCAAGACTTGATCCTCATCCAATCATTACTGACCATTAGATTGAAATCATAAAAGAATAATACTTTAAAAAATATTAAACTTATGAATCAAGGGATTAAGATGATCGAACGGAGTTGAAACTTTGGACACATGGATCTTTTGAACCTCACCTCCCGCATAATTGGCCTGGCTCCGGGTGAGCCCGACAAGGAAGTTCACATGAGGCGCATATGGAGAGGGTGCACACCTAAGCATAGCCCATATATAAAATATTTGTTTATATTTAATTTAGATTTATACATAATAAAAATATTTATATGTGTCGACAATATATATAGTATTATATATAATAAATCGAATCTACTAAAGTAAAGAAACATGACATTTCAAATATCAAAACGGATAAGTCATCACATCGTATCTATGAGTTTTCAACATCTTAAATTCCGATAAGAAATCCTAGGAAAATAAGAAGCCCAAACTTATCTTTGGACAATCATTCCATGGGACTGAAACATACATGCACAACATTGAAGGAAAAGAATAATAATAGTGCAACAACGGTCCAATCAAAAAGGCAAACAGAAAGATGGCTTTCATCATTCCAATCAGAAATAGTTTGGTGGTTACCAACAAAAAAAAAAAATCAGAAACAGTTTGATGATTCTTCCAGCCTTTGAAATGTCCATGTATTAATATTTTGTATCACATGAACATGGAATCACATGGGCCCATGAACTAAAAATAAAAGCTACTTTATACTAGATTGTACCTCTGCATGAGAATTTTGGTTAGCCAGTAATTCCAATCCGTGAACTAAAATACAAAGTCTATCAATACAAATGAATATCAAAGATGTAGATAATGGTATATTATATTTATATGTGTCGTGCTCACCAGCCACCGACAATGAGGACAGCCTTATGGGGCCCATCTTGGGATCCACCAATCATAAAAAAAAGTTAAAGATCAGAAAATCTAGATGGGACCAACTTATATGCAAAATTTCAAGTCCCTTAGATCATCCTAAACATTCACTTTCAATCGGATGGGTGCCAAAAACTCATTTACATGTGTGTGTGTGTGTGTGTGTGTGTGTGTGGGGGGGGGGGGGGGGGTGGTTTCTGTTTATGCAGCCGTTTGTGCAACCCACTTTTCCGTATGAAAGGGAGGGGGTAGGGCGCCAAAAGCTTCCCCTTATTGTTTAGTGCTGGGACGATATCCCTCCTCGGGATTTTCGGACGCCATTTTGAAAAGCGATTGACTGCGGGATAAGGGGAAACATTTTTCGACATCAAGACATCAATGGTAAAAAACGAGCTGCCACAGCTTCCATGGTTGTGCACAAACAGGCCCTAAGGGCACGTTTGGCAATGGTCTTTGCCTCGGATTCCTCGCCCAAAATCCACGATCGTGCGGATTTTCTTATTTGGATCTGCATGGATTTGAAGAGGATGGACCGGAAACTTCTTCTCATTTGATTATTTTTGGAATCGGACGTCCTCCCCTCGACTCGGATGATTCCATGCCATTGCGAATTTGCGGAGCTACAATATTTTAGGCGGTAATATAGGGCAAATCGATTTTTTCCTTTTTTTGGTTTCTATGGGCCCCGCAATCAAGATCTGAACTGATAATAGTGTTAAGAAGGTCCAAAATGACTATCTCACAAAATTTCAGCCAATAAGTTATCTTAGATCTTGAGATATTTTCAAAACCGTCCAAGTCGTTAGATAGCAATTTCTCTGATTCTATGGGCCAAAAAAGGGGTTAGGCACCAGTCCATTCTTTTCAATTTTCTGGTTTCTGTGGGCCCCAAGATCATGATCTGAACTGGTAGTTGACTTTGGAAGGTCAAACACGACTAGTTGACTAAATTTCAACCATTGATTCTATATCTTGAGATATGTGCCAAATCGTCTGACCATTTATACTATTCTTGAAAACGTGAATCAACACAGTCAGTGTTTTCAAATGTTTCGGTTTATGTGGGGTCTACAATCAAGATCGAAACCATTCATTAGTTCTGGAAGGTCGAACATGGCAAGGTGACCAAATTTCATCCGTTAATTCCTCTTATATCTCAGGATATGTGCTAAAACGTCTGACCGTTTACACTATTTGAGAAAATGGGAATAAAAACTGTCCCTTTTTTCAAATTTTTCGGCTTATGTGGGGTCCAAAATCGTGATCGGAACCAGTCATTAGTTTGGAAAGGTCAAACATGGTAAGTTGACCAAATTTCAACCGTTGATCCTTATTATATCTTGAAATATTTATAAAAATATTCATTGGATCATACATTCTACAAATTGTAGGAATCTTTCATCCTTCCAAACTTGTAACTCTTATCAGGAATCCTACTTGGGGAAGTATTGATTCTTTGGAGATTAAGAGAATCCTCTAAACAGAGGATTCCTCCCCCTAGAATGAAATGTCGCCAAACATGCCCTAAGTCTTTAGGTTTGTAAGACCACGGATTCAATAAAATACTTTAACAAATAGTTATTGAGCATGAACTGGTATAAATAACTGTTTGAGCGATCATATCAGCTGTTATGCAATGGTGTTTTTAATAACGTGTGGTCCCATGTTTTGTATCATGACCCTGCAGATTTTGCATAGGTTAGGCTGACCCTACCTGATAGGAGGATAGGACAGTTGGTGAGTCAAAGAACAAATCTGTTTTTTTGGTCGAAGATCCTAACATGGGGAGAACACTGGAGGCCAGGACAGTTTCAGTTAAGACCATGTGGGAGGTTGAGAAGTAGGCATCCTCATCATTTACTACAAAGCAGCCAAACACAACTGAAATTCTTATAGTCAAGCGAAGTCACATGCTCTCTACACTACTCAGAGAGAGAGAGAGAGAGAGAGAGAGACATGTATCCAGAGCATCTTGTACCTTAATGAGGCCATATTTTATTTCAAAAGTTTGCCCAGATTAAAAGATCACAACCATCCATTCTTTTGCCCTTAATTCTGGCCATCATGTTCATCTTTTCTCTTTTCTCTTCTCTTTTCTTTTTCTTTTTTGGGTAGAGATGTTCATCTTTTCTTAACAGTGTATTTGTATTCTCTTGTTTTTCCTTGTTTGACATTGTGAAGTTTTTCCTAAACCGAAAAAAAAGGGTCTATTTATGGGGCTCCAATCAACAGGTTCAAGATTTTCCTCTGTGTGGGTATCATTTCAATCCCACTACTGAGCCCCACATGCACATAAATTTGATACAACAAGAACAAATTGCCAAGGGGTCAGAACTGACCAAGTCCTCTAGCATAGTCTTATAACCCCACCAAATCTGTGTTCAAGTAACCCAGTGAGTTTCTTTACCCCCCCCCCAAAAAAAAAAAAAAGTAACCCAGTGAGTTCAACTAAGGGCTCAAACTCATTTATCTTGGTGCCCTTAAAATCCAGTTGACTCAGAAGAATCAAAGTGAGTGGAGTCCAAATTATAACCATGCCTGGGAGAACAGATAACAGTGGCACCTTAGTTGTTCTGTGTCCTGAAAACCCCATCTCAATCAATTACTTCTCTGTCCATTCAACAACAGCAGCAGTCCCACTCAGAAAGAAAAAAAATTTTAAAAAGGGAAGAAGCACATACTCAAAATGGACCCAAATCACTGTTCAAAACCCCGGACCCTTTCACACTCCAATCCAAAAGGGAAAAGATCAGGTTAAAAGCTAGTGGGAATTGAACCTTCCAATGAAACTTTTTTTCCTACCACTTTTAATCCCATCTTTAGTTTGGGTTTTCTACTAACATAATATTTAAGATTATCTATAACCACTATCACTAATCCATCAAATGAGAAACCTTAATAGAGATGACACATTGCATTCTCACTACTGTACACAGCATAATCCGATGGGTCACCTGACTCAGATTACTACAACAGAAATAGGCCAACAGAGGACCAAAAAAAAAGATGAGAGCTGGAGCTTGACTAGTGAAGAGCTGGAACTTGAAGCTCAAGAAAGCTAGAATAATCCAGTAGTTCCTCAATCATCTGTTGCACTTGGTCATCTTCTAAGGGACTTAATTGCTGGTATTGGTTATCCTCCAATTTCACTTCCATGGTCCAATTTGGTTGATCAGGTCGCTCAGCGGGCTTTTTGGGACACTCCTCAATGTTATCAGAACTCGGAGAGTTGGCATTGCGATTGATTGGAGAAGCCATGGTCTGGGGCCTCTTATGGGGAGGCTTGGTCAATTGGAGTGAAGCCAGGTGACATTGGTGCAACTTTGCTCTTAATGTGGCAGATAGAAACTTGGACCCAGATGAGGGGGAAGCATTGGGATTGAAAGGAAAATTAGTCCTTGCTCTTGGTCCACACATCAATCGGGCCGCTTCGTCGTAGGCCCTTGCAGCATCCTCTGCTGTCTCAAATGTGCCTAGCCAAATTCGCGTTTTCCTAATACCAACAACATATAAGGATTAGTCTTTCTTTCCTCCTTTCTCTCTTTTTTCTTTTCTCTTCGAATAAACATGAAATGACATACAATTGAAGTATGTGAAAATAAGGCTAAAACATAACAGTTGATAGCGAAAATTTTCAAGTTTGATCAATTAGGACTTACAATAAGGGATGGCGAATTTCAGAGACCCAGGAGCCCCAGTGCCTCTGTCGAACGCCTCGATATCGCTGCTGCAGCCTACCCATGGTATGGGAGTGTCCAATGCTGATAAAATTGGTATGGAAAAGAAGAGAAGATGGGAAGTGTTTTTTCGGATATGCTTTGTAATGTGGTGATGGGGAGGGGTGGAAGGTGGGAGAAGTGAGGGTTTATGTAGTTGTTCCCAGTGGGAACCAGTTTGGGTATGGGTCCCACATGGACCCTTTTTCTTTTGTTGTGTTTTTGTATTTTAGCCAATCACTGGGTGAGATGCTTTGGAAGGGTGTTGAAGCATGTTACCATGTCCATGTCTGATGATGACAATAATACCCTTGCTTTCATGCCAAGGTTCAAGTTGTGTAACAAAGTAGTGGAGTTCCTAACAGTGGGAGGAAAGGTGAAAAAAACTCATATGTTACATGTGAATTTTTGGTGACTTATCAAATCAGTAATTGCCATTACTGTTGATGAAAGGCACACCCATGAAATGATGCAGAGAAATCACACACATGAAATGTATGAAAAGCTAATGGAACCATATAAATGTAGCTTATTTGAACTGCTCCTTCTAATAGTTACCCAGTTTGCGGTTCGATCAATCTCGCACTCAAGTTTGCAATTTGTAATTATAAAAGTTGATTGATTCAAAAATTCGATTGGGTAGGTTCATTGACTTGCTTTTTGAAATCATGTTTAACGAACTAATTCGATTGAAATCCAAAAGCTATACAGCTAAGAACAAGAAAATGTAATTTTTGTTTTTGTTTTGACTAATCAAGCTATCAAATGGGTCTATGAAGTTTTGACTAATTAGGCCAGGCTTTCTCCCCTGCTCTATTTGCAATTTTACCTGGGCAAATTGACAACTCCATTACGCGGCTTCATAGCTGTCAGTCAGTTCATTAGTTCTCATTCAGAATCCATCCACAGTTTGGGTTTCCAGGTAAATGCATTTTCCGCTGGCAGTGGCCATGTGCAAAGAGGGTACCCAAACTTGGTTTGTCTTTTTCTGTATAGGGATTTGTAGTCTTCCAAAGCAAGGAATGTTGAGGCCATTTCTAATCCGCGTTCTTTTGGATTATAGGATTCTTTTTCCCTTGTCTTGAAAAAGGTCGTGGCATGTAAATCATCTTTCATGAGGTAGTTCACCTTTTCATAAAGCCTCTACGATGCACTTAAAAATGGCGACTTCTATTGAAAAAGGAGAAGAGGACAGAGTTCCTAACAGTGAAAGTGGCTCATTGGTTACTGTCGAAATCAATATCCATCATCGCTCTTGAGCAGTTATAATCGTAGTTGAGCCATCGCCCTCACCATAAAATTATTGTTGTACCGTTTTCTATCACCAATTGATTTTGGGATAAGTAGTAGCTCAATGGGGTATAAGATCATACAAGTGGTATCCCAGTCTGGTAGGTCGGGTGTTCGAGTCACGGGACACGTGTTTTGCGAGTTCGCAGTACGAGACGTGGTGGATGTGCTCTTGAGGGAAGAAAGTCCAGCCCTCAAAACTAAACTCCTTATTGGGGTCGGTTTGACAACTCTACTAATATTGTCAAGTGAAGTAAAGTTGGTTTTAAATAAGGAATAAAATATAAGTGAGTTATGATGGTATTTTATTTTTAGTTGTTTGTTATGGAACCTTTTTTTTTTATGTAAAGTAAAGTTTTTTTTTTTTTTTTTTTTTTTTTTTGTATTTTAGTGGATAAAGGTGGTTGCTTTTTCACTTTTTTTGAAAAAGATGGAAGGAGTTATGAATTAAAGTGCTTTTAATGTGACATCTTGTCTAAAAAATGAAAGCTTTACTTGACTTTTACTATGTTACTAAAGTGCCAAACTAGCCTGGACATATATGGTATGAGAGTGTGTAAGGCTATCAATCATGTCGTGTTAACAAATTTTGGTTGCAAATTAACGAATTAGTGTTAGAATCACCTCAACCCGTACACCACCCATTAATTAAACGGGTCCAAAAATCAAACACGAACATGACGCGACTATTTAACGGATTACACGACACGATTTGTTAACCCGTTAAATAATCGTGTCCATTTCAGATCATGTCAATTAACACACACTCTTTTCCTAATAAAAGAGAAGTAAATGAGTTAGAAAATGATCTTTCATATGTAAATTTTAGGGTTTCACTTCAACCTTTTCAAACTTACCAAAATACCCCTCATGTATTTTATAATTTATGTCATTTATCATTTAACGGATTGTATCATATTGTTAATGGATAATTACCGATTTTATTCGTTAACGACCCACTAATTAAACGTGTTAACGGACCCGACTCATTAATGACACCAACGCGTTAATTTGCTCCTCACATCATGTCTTCTAAGGGTCGTGCTTGCACCCGGGGGCTTAGTCCTACTTGGGCCTTGAGGATAGCTAATTAGAAGTTTTTCTTTTGCCTTTTTCTTCTATGGGGTATGGTGAATGAAGAAGTAGGACTGATGTAAAAACAAGACAATAACAGTAAGTGTTGGAGATAAATAAATGTCTAATGAAGAAAGCCAGACACAAGACAGAGATTAGATTAAAGGGCTTGGAAGATACTGACTGCTGCACTGTTGATGCATGTGAGATGCATGTGAGAGAGCGCATCGCATGCTGAGGAAAAAAAAGGACTTTTCAGAGCCTGATTTTCCGCGCGGATCTTTCTGACCAACCCCTTCTCCTTCCACTTGATATTCAATCGTCATCATCATAAGTTTAGTTCACATCCATAAAACTAAATTCATGTTATCTGGACTCAATCCTGTTCCTTCTGCAATGTTCTGTCAATCCAACACAATCCTATCAGAACATCCTCAGACCTCACTACTTGTCTGGCATTAATGGTAGAGATCTATCCATATGAAACAGACACTGATTTCTTTTAAAAGATAAGCTGCCCATCTCAGGTGAAAATTATCAAGAGTAGTCCATTACTTGGGCACCAGTTTCAAAAAGGTTCCCATGAACGTAATAAAAGTTCCTGATGAAGTTATTTTTAAATGAATATCAAAGATCTTTTAACAAACCCCACCCCCCCCCCCCCCCCCCCCCCCCCCAAACAAAAATAAAAATAAAAATAAAATCAAGAATATGGATTTTATCAAGTGCAAAACTACAATTGAATTACTGAGTAATGACTCGGTATTCATTACTCATCTCCCTCGATTCGATTTCAGTTAAAATTGGAGATTATTTCTGAATATTCATCTTTGTTTCTTCATTTTTAACTACTTTTAGTAAAATTCAATTGCATTAAACAAATGGGCACTAATTTTCTCGTGAATGGTGAGGAAAACAGGTAATAGGTAGTAGAATGGAGGAAGTTTGAGGCGAATAGAGAAATATATTAAAAATCCAAAAACTATGAAGGTGTATGCACCCTTTAAGCCTGTTTATCATGAATTAGTGCCATTGATAATAGTCCTATTTATGGAAATGGTAAAGTGATATCTTGTTTGTTTGCGTTTCTTATTTTAAAAAGAAACCGAGTTAAAAAAATATTCAGAAATCTAAAATCAAAAGTGTTGCTTAATTGTTAGGTCTATCTTGTTTGCATTAAAATGGATAGAAATTGAATCCATTGGATTTATATCTGAAATATATAGTTAAAAATGAAGATGAAAGATGAATTTAAAATATGAGCAACTACTAACTTTTATTTTTTTTAGATAAATAGAATTAAAAGAAGATGGGAAATGAATTATTAAGGTGATGGCTGATTTATTCATCTTGTTCTTTTGACAGTATACAATAAATGAAATTGTACATAGAGACTTATTCAAAATCCACCAAGACGGGCCGCACAGGTGTTTGAGTGGGCCCCTAGATCCCTATCTCTGCTCCACTCGATTGGAGGGTTAACATTCTGGCCTAATCTGAAGACAATGGATTAAATCCAGACCGCCCATTTGTGGCCTCATTTTAAATTGCTTAAGAATAACATGGTTAGCAATATTCAGATGTTTGAATTCAACAGCTGATCATATCAGAAAGGCCACAGCTCATAAGTACTGTTTTAGCATATCACCCGGCCATACATACAACTATGTTGAATGGACGAATGGTACTGATTGTTCTAGGTTGTGAGAATGACATAAAGTCCTAATATTTGCTCACGGGCCCTTTTTTCGGATGTCGAGAAAATGGACCCCTTGGGACCCTCTAGTGCCTCTTGGAGGAATTTTAATTTCGTCTTTCTAGGTACTCTCACATTCCATATTGTCTGATTTGCTTGGGTAGAATATATAGGAATAGAATAAAAATTTACAGTAAAACCAACTCTACCAAATAAAACCAACTAGTATATATAACTCTCACTTTTCTAAGATTTGAATTATCGGGTTGGTGGTTAGGGGAATTCATTTCCAACTTCTTGAACTCGATGACAGTTTTTGACAATTCATATATATATGCATGAGTCCTTGTTTTAAACCGGGTTTCAGAAGCATGATTCCCATGTATTCAATGACATGAAATGAACAGGACTTTGAAATTAATCTGAGAACAATCAGCAAGAATCCTCCCAACTCCAGCAAAACATTGAATTGCTGTATTGCATGTCGATGCTTCGAGATGTAGCCGTTATCTGCGGATATATGGCATTACACGGCTGCCCTCTCCTCAGTCCCTCAGTCCTCCCCAACTTGTGACTTTGTTGCTTTGCGCGTCAGATGAGTCTCTATCACTTCACACTTCACCATCTTCTCCATTTCTATAAATATTACTGCCTTTAGACCTTCCATGCAATCAATGCTTTTGTCTTTACAGCCAACGTTTAGAGAAGAAAGAGAAGGAAACGTCACATCACATCAAACTATGAGAGGGAAGAGGTGGGTGGAACCCATATAGCGCGTGCGGTGGGGCCATCTAGTAGGTGAAGACAGGAACATAAGTGATGGGGTACCCATGATCGATGTTCCCATCTCATATGGCCTCCTGCATGGGGTCCCTTTCCAATGGATTGCATTCATCCCCCCTTCCTTACATTTTTGACAAAAAAGATTGCTAGGGACAGAGTCCCTAAACCTAGAGCTTGTATTTTATAAGTGGGGAGAGTGATGAGGCACAATGATTTATGATCTAAACCAATCATTTGGTGGGCCATCTGTTATTTGCCTGTCGTAGAGTAAAAAGTTGGAAAAAAAAAAAAACATCAAAATATCATGGTGTTTTCCAGCTTTTGGAGTGAGGGATGAGCGTGGAAGAAAAACGTGGACGTGGGAGAAATCTCCACTAAAGATAGTAGTAAATTTATTATTGGGTCATGTTCTTCTCCTAAGAGGTATCTCCAATAATCCACCCGAGAGACAGAACTTTCCTTGTCCATCTCATTGGAGTGGAACTCCAACAAGAAAGCTAAACCCCTATATTCACTAAGGTTGTATCCTGTTTTTATGTAGGGATGATAGAAAAATGTTATGTATGTGAATCATATTATTGTGTTTGTCAAAACCACTATTTTTGTATCTGTAAATGAGCAAACCAAACTGTTTATATATTTTTCAAAATTTATGAAGATTTAATATATGAAATTATATGTTTTTATATTAATTATTTATGAGGGAATGTTAAACAGTTCAAATCATGAATTAGGGGCCACAAAAGTATAAAAATTAGATCTATATATTAGATCTTTTTCACAAATTACTCAAAATTTATAAATGTTTAAATGATCAAATTTAAAGTTCTAGGGTTTATTCTTTTCGATAGACAAATTGAATGGTTATATTACAAATACGAAGTCCACAAGAATGAGAAAAATAAAGCGGTTGATGGGGCTCATAAGAATGCAATCACCATGTGAAAGACTTTGAATCATCACATTACCTCTTATGAATTGGCACCCACCCAATTAAACACTAATTTAAATTATACTTACTGTTAGATTAAATTTCATGAAAAATAATATTTTAAAAAATCATTAAATCTTAATCTCCTTGATCAATGGTTGCGGTAATTTGATTGAGACAATCTTTGCCCAACATCATATGAAAATATTAATTTTTATTATATTATCTTCTCATGATCCGTATGCATCCAAGTAAATTAATTACCCAATGAATTTAGAGTATGACCTTTTCGTTCAACACACCTCTTGGCAAAGCCATCTGTTATTGAAAAGTTGTAAGCCATTTCAATGAGATGGACATTGTAAATTAATCTTTGCACAAGTTCACATCCAACCGTTGAAACAGTGATCCCTCTTTTGGTAGAAATGTCCAAGATAGAATCTTTTTTGTTCCATTGGTTGTGTGAGCCAAATACATGTGTTGAACCAAGTCCATTTATGTGGAAATGATGATGATAAAACATATCCACTGAGATCTCTTATGTGGGGCCCTAGCATCATGGTCAAACCATTGGATCAAGTTTCTCACCCGTGATTGTTGGTTTTCTTGAATATATCGCTTTCATGCCAATGTATTCACCGTTGGATTGAGGAAAGGTCACATGACAACAGCAAATCCACTTGATTAGTCAATTTCACCTGCTTTGCTTGATCCAGCTAAGTTCACCAATCTAAGATTTGCAGGGTTTATACTACAGCTAATTATTCAAAACTGGCTCAGCTTGTAATGCTAGTGGGACTACTTGAGTCAAAGGTCGAAATCATGTAAATTTATATAGTATAATTTTATATAAATAGCCGACACGCTGATGGTCGAGTGGTATATTGGCATCTCGATATCACACTCATATAGGGTTTTAAATAGGTCAGCTCTGGTCCAGGCCCATGGCGGACCCAAAACCGTTTCGGAACCGATTTCTTAGCTTCAAAACCGATTTCTTAGCTTTAGAACCAGAACTAAAACCATATATGAAATGGGTCTGGATCCGTGTCCTAGTATATATAGAGAATGATATTAGAAAAACATAATTTTTAGGAGAGATTCTTGAAAATTGAGGTAATATGTTAGGTCTCGGGTCCACGGGTCCAAATCAAGGTGGAATCGGACCCATTTACTTATCGGGGCCTAAATGGACCCAGATCTGGATTTTAAAGAGTCGGAACCTCCAGGTAATTGGAGAACTGGGGAACCATTTGCATCCCTACACTCATACCCAATGATCGATCGTTGGGTCTTTATGATGATAGGATCACTCTTGATCAGAAGGCTAAATTAGCAAAATAAATAAATTAAAATAATAATAATAACAAATAAAAACAGAAATGATTTATTGTAATGTTTATTGAACTTTGGCCGAGTCTTTGCGAGCTTGTAGTCAAGTCAACCGAGTCGTGACCGAGTTAACTTGAATTTAACTAGAACTCATTATGGATTGAGTTTCTTATCATGTTCTCTATTTTTTCACTGAGAAGGATCATTGAGTGAGTATTTTAGTATTAATCAGAGCAACATTTTGAATACTAAAGCACAGAGCATTTATGCATCTGGTGCAACCATCGCGGACAAGTACATCCATCCATCTGTTGGATTGGAGTCATATGCATAATCAAATGATCGGCTCCACTAAACATGTTGTAATCGCCATTATCATTTGAGTTTTACTCCATCTATTTAGGTTGACTTCATATTTAAAATTTTATAATAACAATGGGGGTATCTTGTGTTGAGAATTTTTGATAGGCCACTATCTCTCTATTTGGTTTTATGTTTTTCTCAAAATCTCAACTTTATTGTTTTTGGTACACATGGCGATCGAAACTTACTTTTGAGATGAAAATTCCTTGAAGTTCTCGAATATCCAGCTTCCAAAATGCTCTACCATCTTTCATCTCGCCATCATATCTACCCTAGAGACCAATGATACAAAGCCTCACATGTGCATGCATGAAGTGGGACCTCAGACATCATGCATGCAATGCATCTGTATTTATTCATTCCAAAACACAACACCAAGGAAAGAAAAAGCTGGTCTTCTACTCTTCTTCCAAAGACTATTAAAAGATCCGCAGCCCATGGGACATGTTTTCTTATTTTTATAGAACTCAACCTTTGAATGGAAAGAAGACGACGACTCCTGATAAGGATAGCATGGACGTGATATGTCACTTATCTTTTCTTTTTCTTTCTTTCTTTCTTTTCTTTCTAATCCCCAACAAAGAATATATATAGTGTAATGACATAGCCAGAGGTGGGTGTCAATTGTCAATATAGAAAGATACCTTCATTCACAAGTTTCTGCGATTCGATTCCTTTCTAATCTTCCTTGGAGGGAGAAGCATCCACCATCCAAACTGTAGATGGGAATGGGTACTTTGATATTTGAGTCAATTCCTTTTATTTATTTTTATTTTATTTTTCTATAAGCATTTTAAAAAAAGTATGAAACTTTTGGCTCGTTTTGAAAAAAAAGTGCATAAAGATTTGTATATTTTAAAAAATCATAAAAGTCTCTCGTAGTTCTTTCAATGTCCTCTCCATTAAAAAGTTTTGAAAATGAAAAAAAAAAAAATACCCAATATTTTTTGTGGGCCCCACTAGGTCGTATGGGTTGGACTTCATCACTTTTCTTGAATGATTTTTTAAGGGTATTTGAAAAATGACATAAAGGTATTTTTATCATTTTTCATACTTTTGTCCTGTGAGTACTTAATTGAAAGAAATATAGAAAAAAATTATACTCCTTTGAAAGATCCAAATTTTCATTTACTTTTTTGAAAATGAGGCGAAAGTCTTATATGGTTTTGGGAATTTTCCCTTTTGATTATTTTAGTATATTCTTAAATACTCGTCAAGACAAAAGTTTGAGAAATGACAAAAATACCTTTATGTCTACTCGACTTGATAGCCGCCGAGTTGAACGAATCTGACTGACTTAGCCAAAGACTTGGTCCAACTCATTGTAAATTATTGGACTTGATGCCCTTTTGAATCAATCAGGTGGATCAAGGTTCTAAAACCATGGCCACAGACATCTCTGGGCGTAATGAACTAGTTCTGGATTTGATTTTTGCAACCCAACAATAGACAAGTTGGGTCTAACCTTAGGCTTAAATACTAAACTTACATGCTCTATTCAGCGCTACATGGATCCCAATTGACCCCACTAAGATTTGAAAAAATATTAAAAAAAAAAAAAAAAAAAAACTCTTTAATGAATCGAAGTTATGGGAAGCTTTTGATCCCACTCTTAATGGGCCATTTGTCTACCAAAACAAAAAAAAAAAAAAAAAAAAAAAAAAAAAAAACTAATGGGCCCAATTTTTATTTTTTAAAGAAAATTCACTTTTTTATACATTTTGTTGGTAAATCTTCATTTATCCTAACTTAACCGCTAAATACGGTATTTTTCCATATTAGGAGGAGAAAACCATAATATTATCAAAAGTAGATGACAGATGTTGATAAAGGTAAAAATAAATTTATTCGATTTGTGGAAGATAAGTTTTTGTTGAACCCACTGACTTGAATTTTGTAGAGCCGCCACTGCATGTATGCAACTTTAAGCCCACACTCCATGTATGCAACTTTAAGCCCAGTTACAGGCTGTGTTTGGGCTTGACCATTACCACCTGAACATAGCTTGTTGGTATCCATGGAAATCTGGTTCTACGACAGCTCCAAAGTTTGGCTCATTCTATTCAATACAGTGCCAACTAACCTTGATACTGGTGTCAGGGGAACCCGAACAGACCCAACCTGAAAATCTTGGGGGTGGGCCTAATTTATAATAAGGTTTGGGTTTTTGTCTAAAGATCTGGACACAATTAATAACTGTGTATAGTCCAGGTCCAGTATGGTCCAGAACTGTTTACCCATTTATTCAATTATCCTTAATGGTTTGCAATTAATATAGAATTTACTTAACAAGAATTTTCCTTCCATGATGATTTTATTTTGTGGCCGGGTCTGTTTTTAGAACACAATATGTGATCCACATGTTCCACAATTTTGATCTGGTCTATTTTTGGGTCTGTGATGGATGGATTACAGGCTGAAAAGCACCTTAAGATAGAGATATGTGAAGCGCGGGGGATTTTCTCCCAAGGGTACCTCACAGGGAAGTCATGTGAGAATTTTTTGTGAGAGCCTTTAAATCAGCGGCTCTCACTTTTTGGGAATCCTACACCATTTTCATAAATGAAAATTTCTCTATGGAGCATAGTTCAAGCGGTTCGCGGTCATCGCGTCACGGTTCGCGGTCATCGCAGTCCATTGCTGAGTGAATTTTTATTTGACCCCAAAAGAATAAGAAAAAGTATCCAAAAAATTCAAAATATTATAAAATGATAGAAAACAATGTTTATTTTCATTAGTGTACACTTTAAAGTAAAATAACGGTCCCTACAAGTTTTAACATCCTGTATCATGGCTGTATCGCTATATATACTGAAATAAGCTGAAATGTCATAAATTTTACATAATGCAACCATAATTTTGGACAAACTAATAATGTTAAACATTTAAAGTCTATAATCTAGCAATAATACTAATAGAGTTAGTGCATGTGCAGTACTTAACTCAATAACTTAATCATCCAGGCGTACTTGCCTTCAAGTTTCAAGTTTAAAGTGACATTTACCACATTAAAATGAATTAACTTGCTAACCTAAAGTAGTGGAGTTTGGACAATAGTAACTTACCTTGGCTTGATTTTTAGAACAATAAAAGTATTTAACTCAATAAAAGACGTAAATAGATGTATTTTATATAAACTTTCAAACAAAAAAAAATGGGGTTTAAATAAATAAAAATATATAAAACAAAAGTGCTAAAAATCTACAATACGGTGCTCTAAAACTCTAAATCTAACAAGCCTCAAGCATTTCTAAGCTATTTTGAGCTCCAATCTTGAAAAAAACTTAAAAGTCATAAAAATCTTGCCAAATAATATCTCTTGACTTCCTTATTCTTTCCGGCGGAGAAATCCATCAAATTCTTGAGAAAGTCTTGAGTTTTGGAGCTCGGAGAGGTCACACACAGTGAGAGGAAGGCTTAGGCTCAGTTTGGAGAAGAAATAAATGAAAAAGGAGTGAAAACACAACTTAAAAAAAAAATAAAAATTGCCGGCAGATATTTTGAAAATAATGGCCACAACGCCACAACGGGCGTTATTTGGCGATATTTTGCCTAAAACACTAACGTTAGCGTTATGAGCAAAATATTGTCGCAGTCGCGGCCGTTTATGTAACGGTAACAACCGTTATTTTGAACCATGCTATGGAGTATAGCCTATAGGGAGAATATCACAACATCTACTATGGAATGAAAACCGATTGGATCCAAAGTGGAACATGGTGGATCTAGACCCAGATCCAACTTCATGGATTAGATTCAGATCTAGATCTAACACGAAACATATGTGTTGTATTTGAACCAAGAATTTTGGAAGAGAAAAGGCATTCAAAACTGGAATTGGATCCAAATAAGATGCGCTGGATAAAAGAGTTGCAAGACACACACACATAAATATACAAGTGGTGCTACCCAATGGTATATGATTAAAGTTAAGTAGATTGTCAAGTGGGGCTATTATTTTATATAGAAGTCCATAAATCTGAGGTTAAATCTATTTCACCGAATATTTTTTGAAAAAACGACTTTTAGATACTCTTTCTCGTTTTTAAAGCTATTTACTGCATTATTCTCGACAGTCATTATAGAGATTATTGTAAATTGTTGGGGTGAAAAACAGTTTCACAAATTCTTAGAGTTCGTCATTTTTATCAAAAGGAAAAGGGTAATTATTCGATATCGTTACTCCTACGAGGATATCATTATCCATTCATCATTTTGTTATCTCTCCTCATATAGGTTATTTGGTGAGGGTGTGGATCGTGAGAGAAGAATGATAAACTGGTAGAATGGGTGACTAAGGTGTAAGAGGGTAATGATATATTGTGATGATGGAGAAGGGGTTATTGTTGTGTCAACACTTGTTGTATAGGTATAGGATTGTAAACGGGTCGGTTCCGGTTCGGGTCCATAGGCCCAGAACCATTTCGGAACCAGTTTCTTAGCTCTAGAACCGAAAACAAAATTATATATGGGACATGTTGGATCCGGGTCCAGATTTAGATAGAGAATGATATTAAAAAAGTATGATTTTTAGGAGAGATTTTCGAAAATCGAGGTAATATGTTGGGTCTTAGGTCCATGGGTATGAACCAAGGTAGAACTGGACCCGGACCCATACCCATTTACTTACCCGAGTTTAAATAAGGACCAGATTTGATTTTTAACGGATGGAAACTTTAAGGATAATTGGAGAATCGGACCATTTACTTTCGTAGCCCCCTGCCCAGCCCGTTCCACGTGCCGAGCCGGGACCCGTCCAATATAGCGTTCCACCTGCTACTGCGAAGCACACACGAGAACAGCAGAAGAGGAGTAAAGCAGGAAGCTCAGAGAGAGACAGAGAGAGAGCTTGTGATCATGGCTCCGTCGCTGCTGAAGTCGTTCCTCAACCATTCTCGTAAATGCTTGGCCGCTAAGTACTGCAAGACCCTCTCCAATCTCATTTGTAAACACAACTTACTCTCTCTATCTCTCTCTATCTTTTCAATCTCTCTCTCTCTCTTTCATGAGGTTTCTGATGTGAATCCATCCATCTGTCTCTGTTTTAGGGCCTCGATATGAAAATCTGCACAATCCGATGTACGATCCCGAACCTTTTCAGGTTTTCTTCTTCATCTTCTCTTTTTTCTTTATTAGATTGCCTTTTGGGGGATCTCTTTTCATTCCGAATGAAAATAAAAAGGTAGCTTTTTTGGGAATTGCATGAAGAATTCGGTTGAAGGGAATCTCCTTTCTCTAGTTATTGTGGTTTTTCTGATGATTGGAATCTGTTTTGGGATCTGAGATGGAAGAGAGGGGGTTTTGATAGCTGATAATATGAACATTTTTTTACTAAGAACATGCTGCGTTTGTTAAAATTGTGATTTTTGTGAGAATGGTTGTGGAAGTTGAAGCCATTTGCTAGGTTAGTAAGATGTGGACCAACCCCAAAGTTTGGTTTGGGCTCTGCATGTTGTAAAAAATTAAGGAACTTTGTTTTTGTAGAATTCTTTGGGTATCTTTGTTGTGAGAGAAAAGGATCCCAAGATTTGTAGAAGAGAGAAGATGGAAGAAAATTAATAGAATTCAAACTCAAACTTAATTTGGATTCAAATCAATTCCTAAAATCTTTAACATGTGGCATGGGTGAGATTTGTTTTTAAGCTCCTCAAAGGTGCTCTTAGTTTCTATGTTGAAACCACCTGCAAAATGACAACAGCCCAAGAGAAGGAAAGCGAGGTAGAAGTTAATGGGGGAGAAACTGAGAAATGTCCAGGTGTCTTCATTTTTCCTCGAGGATAGATGCCAATGATCACTTTAATGCAATGGTGATGTCTCTCTGATATGAGGATATTTGGGCCAATGCCCACTCATATGCTCTGTGATTGAAATGAGTGGAACAGATTGCAATGATCTATGATTCAACTTTTGAAGGAAGGGAAGGACAAGTTTGATTGCACATCCCTTCTTCCGAAGTTATTGAAATGTCCATCTGCTGCATTTGTGGGTTTCAGTACAGAGGTCTGGAGAAAAAGGTGGAAGGCCTCAGCTCATTGGTTGATTTTAACATAGCTGCTTTTTTCCATGTCACATGAATGTGGATGAAGCTTTGATCTCTACTTTCGTTTGGCATCCCTTTATTGATTTGCTTGGGTTCTCTCCAAATGGCTAGTTGTTTGAACATTTCGTCCGAATGGGCTGCTCTCCATTCAGCTCTGTTTTGGGGACACTGCGCAAATCTGAAACCACATTCCTGGGGTGCTTTTGTTGCCTTTTCACCCAAAATCAATGTCTGACATGGTCACCACCAACGATATGGAGCAGAAAAGGAGGATAAAAAGGAAAATACCCTAGATGATTTGTTTTTACAATTCCCCACTGCTTGAGCTCATTACAAAATCGCATCCTATAGATTTTGGGAATCCCAATTTCATTGTTAATACTTGGACCTAAATCTTTCACACTATTAATAACGAGACCAGTGAGTCTGGGAATATAGAATCCCTCTTCAAATCATGAAGTATATATTTGTTGACCTGGTGATTTGATATTTTGGTTTCATCGAAATTAAAGAGTGATGCAGAGAGAGACCTCAGGCCACATGCAGAGAGAGAGAGAGAGATGCATCAAAGAGGAGCAGACATTGATATTGAGATACTTTGGTTTGCAAGGTGTAGGTAGCACAAGGCCAACTCAGAACTAATGTGGTCGTATTAAGATGTGTGAGCAAGGATAAAAATAGCGGTTGCGGTGGGTGTAACGGTCAGTGACCAAAACACCACGTAGCGGCGTAGCAATGTGATTTTTGAAGTGTTAAAATATTTTTTTAAATCTTGTGTAGCAACCGATTTTTCTTTTCTTTTCTTTTTTGTTTTTTGGAACCATACAAGGGTAGAGACAACCATAGGAAAGGTTCTTGAGGAGGAGAAATAGGAAAAACAATGTTATAAATTAAAACTGCTTGGCTCTATTAGGTTTATACTATAGCGTTGCTATGTTCAAAATAGCATAGCGGCCGCTATTTTGAACCATGTGTGTGAGTGTCCAAATTGAAGATTACATTATGGGCTGTTTGGAGTTTGGAGAACATAATTTGCAGATGAACCGGCCAACACTTACCTGTTTCCCAAATGGTATCTCATCAATAAATTAGTGTGAACATTTTCATGAATTGACTGTTCTAGCTGGTTTTCTTGGTTGATTAAACTCCTTTATTCTTGCAATTAAAAATGAGATGATTTGCTGGTCCGTTCCAAGGTTGTAAATGTCCGGAAGGCCTAGAGGTTGGCAGAAAAGGAAGAGATCTACAATCCCATGGATTTATAAAGTGTTTTTGCCCTTTTTGATCATCAACTAAAAGAATTCATTCATAAAGGGAAGAATTACAAAAGGTAAGAGAGACTCAGTATAAGAGCTGAATGCCATGCCACTCTTTATACATGAACCAAAGATAAAACACCAAATAGAATACAAATTTTTATTTTTTTTTATACCAGAGGGTGTCCCAACCCTTTGGGCCAGACTAATCTCTACGGCCCAGGGGGAGCCTGGTAAATCCCCTCTAGCCTCAGTGTGGTAGCGCAGTTTTGAACCCTCAACCTCCGGGAGCAAACCGTAGTGTCCTAGGCCAACTGAGCTACCCCTCGGAGTTAAAACAGAATACAATCAATTCAGTCCCTATTGACAAATCCGACTGTCATACAATGCTGAGACCCAAAGTAGCGAAATTCCAAAAAATTTAGAAGAAAGGGACTGAAAGTAAATTTCAATACTAACGTCTGCTTGCTGGATTAATGCTGAATAACCTCAATCCAATGGAGAGATGCTTGATCCAAGGAGAGAAATAAAATATGCTTCAATAAAGCTATATCTAAAAGCTAAAGTTCTGAAATATGGTTCCATGTGACAGTCTATATCCCTATTTATAGCTTTGAAAAGAAATCCTAGAACGTTATCTTTCTTAACAATCTTTCCTAGATTACTATGGCTATATACATGGAAATTGATTGACCTGTAAGAGAAGAAAACAAAAATATAGAAACTATGAACAGCTAGGGACATCAAGAACAGTCTGTACGTATTGCTTGTGGGTTCCATGTGGCCCACCCTTTTTAAGAAAGTGATTCCAGTTCCATTTATGGTACCTTTGGGCATACCTCGTGGACTTGGATTTTCATCGGACTGGGTCCAATAAGGCCCAATTATTGAGCTCCACAGAAACAGCATGTTTGCTGTTTGTTTCTGCAGTTTATTTCTTTATCCTTATCAGAACAGCCCCTATCTCTGATTTCATTTACTTTTAGAGCTGTGGGACCCATTATTTGATCGTTACTTAATCCATCCTTGCAGGGTTTACTATTGTTCTCAAATTGCTCCATGTATGCTTTGGCCATCGCAAAAAATTGATCTGCAACCAATTCTTCATGAGCAATGAAAAGATAAACCATAACATTGGCCCAATATGCAAATTTTCTGTAGCTAAGAATATGCCATTCATCAACACTTGACAAAGCTCCATGGATTCAGTCATGACTCCAAACCATTTAAACTATTCTCTCTCTCTATGAACTCACAACCTCAAGGTTGCAATAGTGAGCATCTTCCACTATGCCCCTGGCTCTTCTCCACCATTTTAAATATTCTTATGAGCTCTCTATCCATGAATACTTGTTTTCTTATATCTTATATATTTATGTAAGGTTTTGTGATGATATCAACTATAGTCTCATAGAAGCTATGTTTGTTCTACATTCTTCTGTCATTTTATACACATACATATTTTTTCCTGCAGGTACTATATAGAGTAATCTCTGTGGAGTCCTTCACTACAGAAGTTGTGAAACTGGTATTTATTGGTTTTTTTTCCCTTTTTTTTTGCCACATCTTGTAATTGAGTTGATTAAATGCCCAAGTCTAGTAGTAGCTATTTGTCATTTGTTAAGTCAAAGTTATATATATCAAACCTTAGAAAACTAATATTGTTAATTGCACATGAAACTGTACTGTGTCCTCATTATATTACATTCTGTTTTAATCACAGCTACATTTAAGAAGGCAAGCCATTCTCTTTGATTTTCTTGTTGTTGATTCTCTCTTATGGCTGATCCTAGAATCTGCCGATCCAGAAAGAGAGCGTTCTAGTAACAACATGGTTGATTGATTTACATGATTTTGCTCCAGTGCTCAGTCTTGTTTTACTGTGTGTAGGTAAAACACGAGATATCATCTAACAAGACTAGTCCATTCATTACTTTTGTCTTAGGTGAGCACCATATGTTCTTTTACAATCCAGAAGTTTTTTATTAGATGATACAATACTTTGTTACTTTATGATATTTGGAGTTTACCCCATGTATCCACACTTGAGATTCTTTCTTTGAATTTTCCTTTTGTATAAATTTCCTGGCCCTTAATCCTTTTTTTTAGCGGTAACTTTTATTAAATTTCCTGATCCTTAATCCTATGTGAACAACTTGACAACTTTACTCATTACATTGCTTTTAGAAAAATAATAGGCATTGTCAATGTTGAGATAACAATACCCTTCAGTTATGTAGCTCTTGGGATCTCCCGTCTTATTTAGTTCTTGTATATTGATTGGTTTCACTGTTATGGCCTTTACAGGCTATTTTGTTTAAACATGAATCTGTTAATTTGTAGCTGGATAAAACCCCGAAGTACTACCTGAAAGTTAGGATACGAGAACCCTTCTTTGGCAAGAGTGAGTTTAAGAATCAACCCCTTTTTTTCTAGGTTTTTTTTTTTATTTTTATTTTTTGGGTGGGTGGGTGGGTGGGGGTGTTTTTTTTTTTTTTTTTTTTTTTTTTTGGGGGTGGGGGGGGTGGGGGTGGGCTTGGATGGCTTTTGCCAGTCATGGATTTGGAAATGATACAAAAATCTCCACATTTGGATGATCATTGCAATTGTTCATAAGCTTAATGGTTTCACCTTTTAATTTAGTGTGATGGAATCTGATGCTGAATATCACTCTATTTTTATTGAAATTTGGGCATCTCAGTTCATCGAGGAGTGTTGATTGAAGAGCTTGGATCCTATATAGGTGGGCCCACAAAAAATAGACATGTATGCTTGTGTGTCAGAGAGGGGTTAAATTATGTGCTTTATATATGATCAATTGAGTTCATATGAGAGAGAGAGAGAGAGAGAGAGAGAGAGAGAGAGAGAGAGTTCTTGACCTACTATTGGCCAAACAACCTAGATGCTGGGTCCAATGTGAGTAGGATCACTTAGCCATGCTTCATAATTAGAAAAATGGGCGCCGATAATAAAGAACGATAAGACTGAATTACCTGAGATGCCTGTGCCCATAAAAAATCCCGGAGCCACCCATTAATAGTAATGGAACTCTGTGCAAAGTTTCCTCCCATAATATGAGTTACCACCCCTTGATCACTTATACTACCCCAAACATCTGACTGCATTTTTTCAACTGAAATGGAATATTACTACCGAAATAGCATTGTTCATCCATAATAGACCTAAGAAGGCATGATCCCAGGCAAATACTTGACATGTCCCCCACTCTTCTAGGTCCATCACAAGGGAAACGAAAACTAAGATTTGCTTTATTAGGTATCAAACGTGAGCTACGAGCAATTCCTGGTAGCTGGTCATGTGTATAGGACCAACTGGGGCATTGGTCATGGCCTAAAAGATATTTTAGAGGCGCATAAAGGCCCATTTTCGGGCTAGGGTCATACATGCCTCTATGAGATCCTAACAGAGAGAAAGAGACGCCTCTTCCAGGTCCATCACAAGGGAAACAAAGACCAAGATTTGCTTTATCAGGTATCAAACGTGAGCTACGAGCAATTCCTAGTAGCGGGTCACATGTATAGAACCAACTGGGGCATTGGTCATGGCCTAAAAGATATTTTAGAGGCGCATAAAGGCCCATTTACGGGCCAGGGTCATAAAGGTCTCTATGAGATCCTAACAGAGAGAGAGAGAGAGAGAGAGAGAGAGAGAGAGAGAGAGAGAGCGCACAAAATCACCCTACATGAATGGGGTTGGCCCAAATATTGGAATGAGATCACCAGTGCATTGAAGTATCTTTCCATTGAGAGAAAGAGAAAGTACAACGTGGATAACATTGCCCCATATTAATGGACATTGGCCCAAACATCAACATATGGGACCTTTGTATTAAAGTGATCTTTGTCATTAATCTCTCGTAAGATCAAATACGTGTCTATATGTACATGTGTATTTATCATCATCATCTTCTAAGCCTTGTCCAAATTATGTTGGGGTTGGCTATAATAATTTTGTTTCTTCATTCTGGTCTATCTTGAGCTAAATCCTTGGATAGTTGCACTTCCTTAGATCTATCATTATTACTTCCATCCTTATCCTCTTCAACCAACCTCTTTTCCTTGGTGGCCTATCAACCTACATAGAGAAATATTTCCTCAACGATGCTCTTGCTGGCCTGTATTGCACATTTCCAAACCATCTCAAACGAGTGTTTCTTAATTTATCATCTATTTATGCTACCCTTAAATGCTCTCGAATGGGCTCATTTCTGATTCTATCTTTTCTAGTTTTACCACACATTCATCTCAACATTTTCATTCTCTGCGACACTTATTTTATGCACGTGTTGCTTCCTGATTGATCGACATTCTACTCCATAGGTAACGGTCGATCTAATCATTGTACTGTAAAATTTTTTCTTCAATCTTGTTGTATGCATCGATCACAAAACACTCCAAAAGCAAGTCTACACTTCAACCATCTCACTTTTATCCTTTGTTTGACATCTTCTTCAATCTTTCCACCCTACGGGCTATCAAGTGAAGGTATCAAAATTGAGTTTCTTTGTGGTGTCTCTTTTGCGTTATTTCTCATAGGAGTTTCAGCTCTTTCCACATCCCCATTCAAGTTGTAATTCATATATTTTGTCTTTGTATGACTTATTTTTGAGTCCATGGATTCTAGACTCTCTCATCATCTCTCAAGTTTTGCATTTAAGCTTTCTCCCGATCTTTCCACTAACATTATATCATCTCCAAACAATATACACCAAGGTGCCTCCTCTTGCACATGAGTAGTTAATTCATCCATAATCAATCTAAAGAGATAATGGCTTAAAGCCGATCCTTGATGCAAACTTATGGTCACTGGAAACTCACCAATCTCTTCGTAGGTAGTTCTCACATTCATTATCGCACCTTCATTATGTCTTTGAATGATGTCAATATAACCTCTTGGGATACTTCTTTTATCTAAAACCCAACAAATCAAATCTCGAGATACCTGTTGTTTAGTTTCTCTAGATCGATGAATACCATATGAAGAATTTTCCTTTTCTTTATGTATTTTTCTATTAATTGCGTAAGTGAGAAGATAAGTTCCATAGCTTTTATATCTGTAATATGTATATATGCATGTGTATTGAATTTTGTATTTTGTTGTTGGTCATTTGTTTGTAGTTTTGCGTGGCTTTCTTTCGGCAAATACCAATGATTACATTTAATTTCTTCTTCCATGTATTTGTTCCTTTTTTGAGCTACCCTCTTCTGATAAAATGAGTCTCACTCTTGGTATTTTCCTTGAAGGTCTGTATCATCTTGAGCATATTTTATTCTCTAGTATATTTTGTTCCCTTTCTTTTGAATTTATTTCTGCCGACTACGTTTTCAGGTGGCCCTGGAAGTGGAAAGGGTACACAATGTGAGAAAATTGTGGAAACATTTGGGTTTACACACCTGAGTGCAGGTGACCTATTAAGGAAGGAGATATATTCTAATAGTGAAAATGGGTATAAAGTAATGATTACTTGTTTCCACTTCTGAGATTCTATTATAGTTAGTTTGTGCAAATAGTTGCACAAGATACCAGAGCTAATTGAAAATTTGTCCGATCAGATCAATGATCCTTGATATAATTAAGGAAGGGAAGATTGTCCCGTCAGAAATAACAGTGAAGCTGATCCAAAGAGCTATTCAATCAAGTGAGAGCTATAAATTTCTCATTGACGGTTTTCCACGAAGTGATGAAAATCGTATTGCATTCGAACGAGTGGTGCGTTTCTTTCCTCTTCTTGTAAAGAAGTTCTACATTTGCGCCTACTTTGCATTGCCATTACCCAATCTGTGCAGTTAATTGTTTACTAATATTGTTTAAATACCTGTACTATATGCTCTGGCAAACCAAAGTGGTGCTGTAAAAACTCGGAGAACAAAATGTTTGTTTACTGATTAATTGCTTGGAGCCTTGGACCATCGAATGAGAAAATACTTCGATTGGTTATGTTAATTTAGTGTATTCAAAGCATTCAACCACAGTGACAATATGCTGCAAGTTGCTTTTGCATATCAAGGAAGATAAACTTGGATGAGTGTGTCATTTTAGTGTACATATTAGACACGATCCAATTTCCACATGATATTCTGTTTTTTGTCAAAGAAAGACCATAGTTCTATTTGCTCGTAAATTTATGGAAGCGAAGCCATATGAAGATTTCATCATATTTGCATTTAAAAAAAGAGAAAAGATTTCATCATTTTTCTTTGAACTTCCAAGGTATTCTTTATAGGTAATACATTCAGGTGAATCACCTTTGCTGGCCCCAGATGGTGGCACCTATATAAGTCATCATTGTCATTAGTAGTAGTGCCAGTTCTTTTGAGTGAGCTGGGATAGAATCCGCATTGTCAATGTTGACATCATCACTTTCCATCCACCTGTCATGATGCTTAGCCTCATAGAACAGTAAGTTTTTTTGTAATCTTCCTCAAATTTCAAAATTGATAGATGGTTATGTTTCATTTCTAGGATATTGTTGCAGTTTATTATTACATGCTTGTGGCTATCTCATTTAGACAAATAAAAAATTACTTAGATACTTCGGTTGGACTTGCCTTCTTGCTCTAGACATGTACTCATCCTTGTTGACAACTCCTCATTAAGCAAGGAGAGTGGTCAACATAGTGGGACCTATTTAAATTTTGGTACAAGGATTTTCCTGGAATCGTAACATGTGCATGTCATTAATGTAGCAGAATGCATGACTAGTGTCTGTATACAATTCTCTATTAACCTCAGGTTTGTACTTCTAAGTGTACTGCAACTCTGCAAGTGCCTTTATGATCCATCTGGTAAACTGCAAAACCATTGTGTTATCAAGATATTGTTTCTAACAGCTCCGAATATGTTGATTCTATGGATGTCATCCTAGTATTATTCTTCCCTTAGAAGTTAGAACACATTTAGTGGGAGAAATAAGTGTAAAGAACTTAGTGAGAATTCTCAAACTATTTGGTGGCTGTATACGCTTTGTGAAAATCTTGCAAAAACCTCTCTCTTGAACATTGGTGGCCTTTACACTTACAGACTGGTTAGTGCTTCACATTGGGAAGTCAGTAGTGGTGGATCAGCTTGCCTACTGTTATGACCCTATTTCCTTTCACCCCTTGTTGTGTATGGATAACTTGAACTGCTTGGATTACATGTGTTCCTTACTCCAGCTGAGGAACACCATGTATGCTAAATTGCTTTTATAATTGTCTTGACGTATTTTGGTAGCACTATGGGAATTGGGAGCCCAGTTGGCCACAAAAGAATGAATTGTTGTCTCATAATATTGTTTTACAAGCTTCTTTAATGACTTTATATTTGACTTGAAAGATGATAAATTGTGTTGCCACAGGTTGGAATGGAACCAGAGGTGGTGCTTTTCTTTGACTGTCCTGAAGAAGAGATGGTGAAGCGGGTGCTAAGCCGTAACCAGGTTGTTTGTGTGGTCAAACTCGTATGATTTGGTGATTACTTAATTCAAGCATGGAATTTGATTGTCCATATTCAACACAGGGCCGAGTTGATGATAACATAGAGACAATTAAGAAACGCCTTAAAGTCTTTGCTGGATCAAATCTTCCTGTAATCAATTACTACTCTGAGAAGGGAAAACTACACAAGGTATATTAAAAATTTTTAGTTATATTTTCTCTGGCCATATCGGTGAATCTTTTTATCACATTTATCTTCTTAAATTATGCCTATTTCTCCATAAATCTTACATCTAACCAACTTTATTTTACCCATATACCACATGAAAAAGGAAAACAGAATAAGAACAAAAAAAAAAAAAAAAAAAGATCTTGTTCATTAACATATAGATAAACACGTTGAATTTCCATATGATAAATTTGCATTCCAATGTATTCATTTTGATTAATAGCTTCCTAGATATGACATCCTCCATTTTGGCTCCAATGCTTTTTAAAACATGGTGAACAAAAAAGTTTGGAAACCAATACCAGACCAGCCATGCTGGCATCAATGGGTTTAGTCTGGTTCGCCTCTCTAGGTTTGGTTACCTGCCCATTTATCCTATAAGTCATTTCTTATCTAAATGAAGCTTGTGCAACTCTGGTTGTCATCCCAAAAGGAACAAAATGAATTGTATCAATACAAATGCTGGTTGCCTTAAGAATAACAGTTTAACACTACAACTGCCATTGGTGTTGCATATGGTTGGCGTTTGAAAACATAAAGATAACTACTAAAAAAAAATAATAAAAATTATGAGTGGGCCATGGGTAACATGGTTGAGTTGCTGGTAGAACTGAAGTAGCTACTAAAATGAGTTGAATATCAATCTTGGTTTTGAAATGTTGTCAGATACTTTCAACTACATTGATCAAGAAAGAGGTCTTCCGCAGACTTTCCACACAATCCACCATCACTTCTTTTTTTTTTTTTTGTTACATTGCCATATTTTCAAATCTATATTGTAAAATTCCCATTCGTTGGATTAAAAATCTCAGCACCATGAGTTCCAGAAATTTTAGGTATTATTTCAACAAAATTCTGCTTCTATGTTCTACATTAGCTGTTCATTTTATTCATTGTTACGATAAGCTTTTCCTTCTCAGTAATTTATAGCCATCAGATGGGACCATCCAGCTCCTGATCATCTGAGTTCTCCCTTCAAGCCCCCCTTACTAGAGATTTTCTGTGTAATCTATTGAGTTTTGACCCCGTCAAAATTGAAGTGACCCTTCTTTTTTTGGTTAATTAGCTCCTCAAGATGCCCCAAGCTACAATTGATTGATATTCAAATGTGCATTTTGGGGGACTTTCAACAGCTGAATAGCTTGAAACTGAAATAACATAATTACTCAGAAATAATTACCTATTAACTAACAGTCACACATGTTGGACAGTGTTTGTACTTTGTATACAATATTGATGCAGGTCAGACCCATGACCCATGGATCAACCAAGCCCACCAGGCCCAACGTCCAGCCATTTTACTGTGGGAATTTAAATTAATTAGGAACTTTGAACCAATTAAGAGTATTTTGAATCAATTTTTTCCTTTCTGATATTTTTTGGCTTCTTGTTTTGTCCTTTTCACTTTTCAGTACGACCTTTTGTACTGGCTTTTTTGTTCAATACAATTTACCATTAAAAAAAGAGTATTTAGTTGGGATTTTATTTGATTTGGATTGTTTAAGCAAATTTCTAATTTTAAGTGAGTTTAGGAGAGAAAGTAGAAAGTGTAATTGGAGTGGAAATTCCTAGTTAGGAAGGAACGTCCCATCCCAATTTATAAATATGTATTGACCCCTTCGGAGAGAATTAACTTTTCATTATTCAATAAAGAATTGTTATTGGTTGCCCTGTAGTTATGAGTGTTTCTCTTCAGCTGAAGAGTGCTCCTATTGTTGGATTCTAGAAGCAGTTCGGCCAATCCTTATTGTGTGAATTGGTGCTTGTTTAGAATCCATCTAGGATTCAGGAAACCCCCTCGTGGAGTTTGTCCACATTTGTTCGCAGATTCGGCGAACCCCCTCGTGGAGTGTGAATTGGTTCTTGCTTAGATCACCGCTTTCTTTCTCCTGAACCAAGTAGATCTTTTCACTTCCATTACAACTGACTTCATTCCCAGATTTCTGTTGGATTGCTCGACATGTTCCATGGTTTCTCCAACAGCTAACAAAGGAAGACAGCGCTCCTATGATACCACCCATTGTGGTGCAGAACCAGGAAATCCAAATCCCCCGCCCCCGCTCGTCCATCCTGCGTAAATTAGATATGGCTATTAAGCCGCTCATTTCTCAATGAAACATTGTGTAGGGATTTCTTAATTCTAATTTAGAAATGGATGTTTAAATGAATGTTTTGGAACGGCAGTTGGATTTCTGATAAAGCAATAAGCTGGCAGTAGAATTGACTTGAAAAAAGTAATGCTATCTATTGTTTGCAAAAAGATTATCCAGAAATCTTTGTAATAAAGTAAATGAAAGGGAATTTGTCGCCTCTGCTTCCCCAGAGCATATAGATCCAACAATAAAAAAAGATGCCACCTAGTGGAGTATATTGCTGTTCTTTCTGCATTGAAAGGCGTTCTTCTCCTTTTAATCTGGCTCACCCAAATCCGAAAAGAGTACATGCACTAGCGCCCGGCTGTGAAAAAGGAGCATGCTAGTGCACGTAGACCGGGACAACCAGCTTTGAAAACAGGAGTGTGCAGGGGTCTGCGTTAATTATTATTATTATTATTATTTTTTGGTGAAAGTCTGCGTTAATCATTAAGCCTATGCTCATCCACTCCTTTCAAGCTTGATCCCGCCCCTATTTAGCATGCTTGTTATGCTTAATGACTTCACGACTTAAATTTTCATGGGGCTCCTTCTGCTATTCGGTCTGGAACCAGTTCAATAACCTTCTTTCATTGATCCCCTTCTCCAAGTTATCGCCAGCAGTGTCAAAGGGTGGGTTCCTTTCTTTTCTTGTCCACAAATATTCATAAAGGTTCACCCGGAAAAGAAAACAATGGGAATTATGCCGTGTGGTTGCATTGTTGTAACATTGCAAGAATTACAGCTGTCTCTAACCCATATTGATGATCTGTTCAACATGAAAATTCAGAGTGAATTTTGTGACATCTGCTTTACTCGATTCTGCTGATTAATGGAGATTTGGTCTGGCCTGCGGCTTTTGGGAGCACTGATTGGATTTATATATCTGTGATTATTTTAAAATCTACAATTCAAAACTACTCTTTCCAAATACATTAGCAGGATTGATCTAATAACTGTATCTATATCAATCCACTCAACATTAGGATTCTATTATATTCTAACAGGAATGTGTTATATACAAGGGGAAAAAAGATAAGGTAACCTCTTTTTCCTTTTCCGGTCAGTAAGTTAATGATATATTTCGACTTATTTATATTTTTTTACAGTGGATTTTCCTGGACAAGATAAATGCAGTGGGAAAAAATCTTTTTTGGTTGCTGACATGGTCTTTTATCTAATGTGTCATAAGTCATAACCATTTAAATGATAGTCACACGTGTTGGACATTGTTTTGAATACCATACCCATGATTGCAGAATGCAGTGGAAAAAGCCTTTTTGATTGCTCACATGGTCCTTAATTGCTAATAAGTCACAACCTATTAGATGATAGTCCCACATGTTGGACATTGTTTTGAATACAATACCCATGTTTGCAGATAGATGCAGTGGGGACAGTAGATGAGATATTTGAAAAGGTTCATCCAATTTTTGCTCCTTATGAGGTATGCCTTTCTGTTAATAGTGCCTTGTTGCTATCCTTTACTTCATCGGGTGCTAATCTTCTGAACTTGAATCTCCACTTGTAAATGGCTGGGAGTTAATATAATTCTGGTTGACGCAAATAACAGAAGTTTATCAGCAAGTCAAATTAACGTGCCATTTGGTATCTCCAAACATAGGGATTTGACTTAAAAATTGATCCAAAGAGGTGTTGATTGCTATAGACTATTTGGGAAATTCTATTTCCCTCTGTCATTGAATCTTTATTAAGACCATTTTCCTCTTTTCCAAAAAGGAACGAAAGGGAAGAGAATCCGGTCAGTCATCAATGTCTAAAGCAATTAGACATCTTTGTGTTTCCTTTTTCTCTCTCGCAAGTTTGCCGATATAACTATTACCATTTGTCAAGTTTTTGCCTGTTCTATTTTTACTACATGATAAGTTTGTCCTTATAACTTATAATAGACAAGTTTGCCTTTTAAATTGAATTGGATATACTACGCGTCTTACTGACCGGGTTATTGTAAAAAATCTAATTGAAAAACAGCTCTATTTTCAAAGAGATCTAATCAGATCAGCTCTATTTCAAACAGATCATAGTTTCCAAACAGGTCCTAAGTTTTTTAAAACAAAAATCATAATAATACGATTCACTATGTATTTGGATGAACTCTGAACCGCAATTATTTTGGGCAATTTTTGTTGAATGGATAATTCATCTAATTCCATTTTTGGTGCTGTGGAAATGAAATTGATTCAATTTATATTCATTTTTTTCCTTTTTTTCTGGATAATGCCTTGGGGTGGAAATGCCAAAACATGCAACCATGCAAGAAATGGATAACCATTCCTTCTGACAAAATGTTCTTGCAGGGTGCTGCCACTAAGGATGAAATTTGGCAATGTTTGTCCTGTTTGGGGCGTTACATGGAAGTTATGTATAGTTGTATATGTTTGATTAATTGAGGACCTTGGAAAAACATAAGCTGCAACACATTACATAAAAAATTTATTATTAAGATTTGGTTAACTGTATCCACATGAAGAAAGGTAAATCCTGATACCTGCTCCTGAAGGCAAACACTGATGTAGCTGTTGCAAGACCGCTTAGTGGAATGTGTGCTACGAATCTGCTAATATTAT
Source organism: Camphora micrantha (assembly GCA_003546025.1). Classification (NCBI taxonomy): domain Eukaryota; kingdom Viridiplantae; phylum Streptophyta; class Magnoliopsida; order Laurales; family Lauraceae; genus Camphora; species Camphora micrantha. Next base: position 5,613,103 of record QPKB01000002.1, read on the forward strand.
GGCATTTTATATTTTTAATCGCTAAACACATTGCAAAAACACTTTAAGCTTCATTGGAGATGGTATACTCGAATGCAATTTTCAATTTTGGAAAGCCTTTTGTTTTTGCCCTATTTGGATCCTTGGAACTGAGTTGCCATGCACTTTGGTCACCAAGAAATCAAATTACCCATAGCTCTTTGTTTTTACTAGTAATTTGTTGCTAGGAAGAAAGTAACTGTTACTTGCAGGTAACTAGGTTATCCATGTGCATAAACCCTCTTATGCATAAACTGAGTTTCCTCCAATTGGTAGAGGATTCAAATTTGTCCTTTGTTTTGACCTTTTGTCTTCCTTTATGTTGAATTGCCTTGGTGTGTCTCAAATGGCCATCTTTTCTGCATCTCAGAAAGTATGTGCATATATAACTTCCTCTTCTTTGACAGCATGGGAACAAGAACTCCCAAAACTCAAAAGTGATGCATTCTCTGTTCCCAAAGTGCCAAACAGATAGGGCCTCCCTCTGCTGAGCTCATGAGCTCAACGTGATGGAGGAACCCCAGGATCAATGACTACTGGGGTTTCTGGGGTGGGGGTTCCACTCAGATGGATCATAAGGCGTGGGCCCCACTAGGTGTTCTGCACATTGAGCTCATTAGCTCATGAACTTGGCACCCATATATATATATATATATATATATATATATATATATATATATATATATAAGGGCTTGGCTCCGATATATATAAGGGCAACTCCCCCAGCACCCATATATATAAGGGAAACCACCCCCCGCCCCCACAAACCCAAAAAAAAAAAAAAAGATCTCCCATCTTTCTCTCCGCTGAGCTCATGAGCCTCTTTCGCTGCAAGTTATATCTGATATTGTTACTCCCAATTACTTAAATCTGTATTATTTTTACAGGAACTGGTTGAATGAAGAATATGAGGATTGAAGAAAGCACGGAAAGGGAATTCGTCCTTGATTTTGTTTTTGGAGGTTTCCCATTTCCTTGTAATGGGTGAAATGCTAGATGCAGGTTATACTTGCCTGAGGACTAATAATTCTTGGCTGAAGTGTAATAGACCAGCATCTGGTGCGTTGACAGCCACCCTCCTACTCTGGTGACTTTGTTTTTGTGCTTGAGAATGCAACGATCAAATGCAAAATGGATACAAATTTTCAGCATTTGCTAGAGCTCCTTGTGGCTTGCAATTTCTAGTCTGCAGGTTACTCTGCCTGGAGTATCTGGCCAAGATCTCTCTATTTAATTTTTCTTTTTCAATTGTTATGATCAAAGCATATTATAGAGCTAGGATTAGGTTATAGTATTTTGAATGACTCGGATTTACTGTAGCATTTTAACTCTATACTATTATGTGTGGGGGGTTCTAAATGCACCCCCATAAAGTGCTGAAGGCACCCACCTCCCCTTATGAACAGTGATTAATCACTGTTCATAAGGGGAGGTGGGTGCCTTCAGCACTTTATGGGGGTGCATTTAGAATCACCCAATATGTGTAGGGCTGTTTGCCCAACTCAGTCCATGAATAATATTCAGATGATTTTGAGAAGTTATCCTTTCCTTTTTCTCTGTGAAAACTGGGTGCACTAGCAAGCATGTGCTAGCTATCCAACTTGTGGAAGGCTAAAGCAAGGATTTGACGTTCTTCAAAATCCTTAAACCAGGTGGGCTCAGTGAATTTTTTATCTTAATCTGATGCTTGGTCGGAATCCCCATCTACAACTGTAGTTGCACAATACACATGAACTTGGCTACTGTAGCAGCAATGGTGTGCCATTGATTAAGACTTGAAATCCGTAGGAAGGCATCGCAGAAACCTCTGGTGCATGCTAGTGGGGATGAACCATTGAAGTTCCTGACCAATCGATAAACAATCATCTGAGAATGCCATCTTTCTGGCATTAGACAGTGGAAGTTAGACTCTTTGTTTCCAGTATATGGTGTGTGTGAATTGTCACAGATGCTCATGCCAAACCATTGATTATGTTGATAGCCATGCAAAGAAAATCTTGGTGTGAAATTTATTTTCGATTTTGCAGATTGTTTCTTTTTTACATACAAATCTAATTCATTGTAGCCATATTGAAATTTGTATTCTGGGTGGACTTTGGGTCCTTTTGTTTGCTAGGAATTAAATTCCTAGAAATTTACATTAAAGTGAGGTGAAAAAAAAATATAAAATGTGAGGAGTAGATCATAAAAGATGGGGATGTAGAAGGGCGCCTCACTTTCTTTGGGTTTGATTTAGTAGGGTGGTGCATGTGTAATAGAACTTCAAATGAAGTAGTGTGTATCTGATCTGCCATTTATAGAACTTCATCTTCACTATGTTCAGTTCCTTACCAAAGACATTATTTACAATTCCTAGGAATTCAATACCCAGAAAGCGAACGCCCCCTTGTAATCATCGAAAGTGGATTTGTAATTCCTTTGCACTTAATTGCCACCCTAGTCCTACATCAATGGGGTGGGTGAGGAAGTTCTAGAGGTGTGGACCTGCCTGGTGGTCTCTATACTTGGTTTCAGGGTTGGGGCTGTAAATGAATGGGCAGGAGCATATTGTCTCAGAGTGAAACACATTGCTTTTTACTGTCTATTTTAAGGCCATCAATGTCAACTTGAGCATACATTTTAAACTCCCTTTTTCTTAATACTGTGTAGTGGTTTTCAACTGAAATTGAGATCGTTGAGGCCATCAATAACTACTGACCATTAGTTTTTTCAACTGTAATGTAAGCCATAAATAGAAGGGGAAGTCAAGTATTTGCAGACTGCAAATCTATTTCTACTAATATTTAATGACCGAACATATGCTTTTTGAACTGTCTATTTTGAGGCCATCAATTCAAGTTTGAAGGGGAATTTCACCAGACCAGTCAGTGGACTGTAAGCAGTTTATGCTGAGCAAAAGTTCAGCTCCATCCAATTATCCTGAATCATAGGGGGTGGAGAGTATGAAGAGTGTAATGTCATCAGAGAACCTGAACATCTAGAGCATGCAGTTTTCTCATATGGGAAAATTTCTCAGAATAGAATGGCTAGCCAACAAGTAAAAGTCTTCATTCTCAATGGTCAGCCCCACTCCAAATCTAAGTAACACCAGATTCAGGTCAGTCAAGTGGGTCACAGACTCACACCAACACCCAAAGTCAAGGCCAAAAGCCTTTATTGGGCACACACCAGGGTCCTCAGTCTAAACCTCACTAGATTTTAGTCCTCCAATTTAGAGCTGATCAGATGGGTTCAAATTCAGTTTAGATGACCCATGTCCGACTTGACTTGGATCGAGTCCCTAAAATCATTATTTGGCCCAGACCCAATTCCATGTGACTATGGCCCAATTCTGTCCCCAATGAATCTTCTTCTCAAGTCTCAACTGATGAAAACAAAAACCACCATGTTATTCTTTCAAGAATAATAGTTTGAATATGAACTTAATGGTTTCTAATCTATATGGGCTATTGCAATTTAATTGTGTGGAACTCCTTTTTCATTTTGAAACTGATTTATTACAAAGTAAACAACAAGAAAGTAAAAACATCTTATAGTTCTACACAGTAACAATATTATGACTTATGAGTAGCAATCAAGAAAAAGGAGTAGAGGAACTCATCAAAGAAGTGGGCCATCAAGTAATATGAACTGAAGACAATCCCACCAAGTGACAGTTTCATGTGTGTTGCAAGTCACTTGTAATTTGTAAAGATGAGAGGAGATAATGAAGTACTAGCGAGCTGGTGTTTTGTCCCACATCGCTTAGAAGTTGAACAAGGAGAGATGGAGTCAGAATAAATGGAGATAGAAGATGCAAAACAATTCATACCTTTCTCGGCCTTTTGGCTAAGATCAAGTGTAGTATCTGTTCTTATCAGTTTAATATCTGATACGTGGTCCATTGGGCCACATGATATTAAATTAATTTTTTGTGGGGGAGGTCTCACCACACTAGCTTGCTAGTGGAGGCCTCAAGCGTCGCCCTTGTGTTGCACTATTGCATGGGCCTGGCGCACCCCTACCAAATCAAATTCCAAAATTTTTTGTTTTTGGCTCGTTTTAGTCAGCAAGATAGAAGCTAAGAAGGTTTGGACTTTGGAGTAAAGTGCAGAGGTCCAGTGCTCATTAGATCCAGCCCAATGTTCCTTGATTTTGATTTTGATTTTGAGGCTCTTAAGAAATCTAGACCACTCAAGGTGGAATTTAAATGCTGTCCTCAGAAAGAGGAATATCAAAGTTCTCAGTGAATCCTCACCCTTCGAAGTAAATAAAAAAGGGAATTCAGGGTTCCCATTGACACAGTCTGTTGCCTTGATTTGGGACAGCTCCATGGCATTTATCCATGATCAGATGACTAATGCAACATCTTCTCCCTTTCAATCCAACGGTGAAGTATAGTTCAGCCTTAAAAAAAAATGTGTACTTAGATAATGCCATTTCATGATAGGTTGGATTTGATGCAAGTTATTGCTCTAATTACTTCTACATGAAAAATAATGAAGTATAAAAATAATTTACATATAAGTATAAGCAATTTAATACTTCAACTTTTTAGCATTTGCTTGCTCGCAATCATTTACTCACACACACACACACACATATATATATATATATGAGAGCATCTCTCACCTTACTATGAGAGATAAGGTAGGAACCCTTACATCCATATCTAATACCTACAATTTAAATGTGAGGGCTCCCACCTTTATCTCTCATAGTAAGGTGAGAGATGCTCTCATAGGAGCATCTCCCTATATATAGAAGCGCTACAAAACTCCTTGGGCGCTTTTCACAAAAAAAAAAAAAAAAACCTTTTCTAAGACTGAAACTATGACACGTGTCATCATCAAGTTAAATACGGATAAGAAATTTAAAATTTCAAAAATCTCCTCTTTTTTTTATGTTTCCTATGTGAAGTGGTAAAATCTCATTGGACAAATCAAAAGGGGCAAAAGCTCCCCTTTTTTAAATGGAAAGTTTTTGAGAATTCCTTATATATATATATATATATATATAAGGAGATGCTTCTATGAGAGATATCTCTCGAGATAAAGGTGAGGTCCTCACATTTAAGTTGTTGGCATTGGATATGGATCTGAGGGCCCCCACTCAATCTCTCATACAAGGTGAGAGATATCTCTTATATTAGCATCTCTCTATATATATTGTTTACACAATCATTTACATATATAATATTTAGTACTTTCAATTACATTATAAAAGAGGCAAGTTGAATCTTAAGTGTTTTGTCAAATTGGAATGAGTTTGAGCTGAGAAAAACAACTTCTTTCCTTTAATTTATGTGGGAAACACAAATAACTTATTCATATCTTTTCTAATACTTTGGCACCTTAAAAGACCCCAGTTTATGACTCAAATCATTTTTTTTAAGCTGGTTAAACCACAAGATGTGAAGTCTCAAATCTCTCTCTTCCGAAAAGTACATGAAAAATGCAATTCAACCTAATTTCGTTTTTCCTATTTTTTGTTTGGAACTCTTGTAACCCTCCAGTTCATGGTCTTGAGCCATTCAACTTTCTCGTGTAATTGGTAGCTCACTTCGTGAGCACCTCCCCTTCCTAGAAACAACCGACGACTGTAACGCTGGAGGTGAGGGACTTGTACGGGTGTGCATGTGGGTGTGTGTGAGTTCTTCCCTTAAAAAAGAAACCGTTCTTGTATAACTGAAGAACTACAATGCACAATAATAGACATTTCTATTTTTATTTTCTACACTATTGTGATCCCTCAATTTATGTTCCAATCTTTTTCAGTACTCTAATCGAATAGATCTACCCAAAGTGAGAATTTTAATAAATGAGGTTGAAGGTTTAGGGTACGAAATCTCTATATTGGTCAACTTAATAAATCAGCCCAAAAGTGTGCAAAAAATAATACTCTACGTAACGGAAATAAAAACACAAGCACACACTACAAGGACAACAGATTTAAGGTGGAAAACTCTAATCGGGTGAAAAACGACCAATCCGAAATGGATCAAATTAAATACTATGAATCTTGCAATTACAAGAAACTCAGATTTCTTCCTCAGATATCCTCTTTCTAAATACTGAAGTTACCGTTTTTGTGTTTTTGGCTCTGACAGCCTGACAACATGGGTTTTCTAACAGAGGTCCTCACATATTTTGAAGAATTTGAGAAAAAAACGTAAAAAATACCCATCTTGTTTTTCTAATTTTTTTACACTTGTGGGTCCCCAATTCATCAACTGTAGCATTCATTATTTCTTTGTAAAAAAGCTCCAGATATTTGAGCCAGCTAAATTGGATAGAAATAGGGCAATATCCTCTCTCTCCCTCTTTCTTCACATCCCTATAAATTAATTCCATATTTTCTAAATACTTAAACTTAAATAGTTAAAACAAACATGGCAAAATGAATTATGAATGAAAATGATATTAAAATAGCATTTGTAATTAAACTTATGTATATTTTACATATGCAAGACTGAGAAATGTTCCCCTAAAGCTAAGAGCTAAGAGCTATGCATGCAGCTCTGTGGGTTCCACTTAGTCCCACCTTTGATCAGTGCAAGCGGTTTCATACTTCCATTCCTCTGCGACCTGGTCCTAGGCCCAATTTCATTGTCATTCAACCTTTTTTTTTTCCACCGCTAAATATTAAAGTTATTAAATTAAGAGCTAAGATGATTCGACGGTGCTTATATTTACGTCTACCCTCATCCATAGAAGACCTTTCGATATACTTACAACTCTAATAATAAGAAAGCTTCTAAATGGGCCCCATGAGCTGCATGCCGAATAACCAATATGCAGTCTGTTGGTTAAAAAGAAAATCAGTGTGTAAATTTAATTTACATCTCGTGTGGTGGAAATGGTCCTACCGATTGTAATACACAAGCCATATATATATATATATATATATATATATATATATAAGCCCCACCTTGGATTGGGACCCTAGCCCCTCTTCTCTATAAAATCCAGCACCAATTGATTATCTTATCATCTTCATATGGGATTCATAATTTTAACTATGTACAATCTATTTAAGTTGGTGTACAGTCAATCCAGCGGTTCAGTTTATTCGGATAGGTCCAAACCTAAGGGACGTATGAAATTCAAGGGGATATGTGTGTGGTCCAGTCAGATGGACCATCAGGTGGACCCTACTATGGCACGCACTTTGTAGATTATATATATATATATATATATATTAAAAGCTCCCTATAATAAACATAATCATGAACATGGTAGACCCGAGTTAGTGGCAAGTGACAACCTAACTCACCAAAAACTCAAAACCCACCACAGATCCAACTCATGTCAAAGAAATGAGTCCAACCAAACGGGTCACCACTATCCAACCCGAACCGACCCTATTACCCGCCTCTCGTCGACTATAAATAGAAAACGTTACCCCACCTTATAAAATTAGGGTTTCATTTGTTAGGGTTTATCTTTCCTCTCTGCTCTCCAATCTCCTCACCACAAGCGCCAAAAATGGTCTCTCTCTCTCTCTCCCTCTCTCATTTGTTAGGGTTTATCTCTATTTCTCTCCTTTTGATGTTCTGATTTGATCTGATGTCGTTGATTTTCGTTTTTTGGTTTGATCTCAGCCGTCCCACAAGACCTTCATGATCAAGAAGAAGCTGGCGAAGAAGATGAGGCAGAACAGGCCCATCCCTCACTGGATCCGCATGAGGACCGACAACACCATCAGGTTCGTTGATACTTCTTTTCTGTTTGATCTTCATCATCATCATCATCTCCATTTTCTTGATTTTGGGTTTTGATTTCTCATGCAACAAACTCTTTTTTTTTTTCTGTATATCTCTACAGGTACAATGCGAAGCGCAGGCACTGGCGCCGAACAAAGCTAGGGTTTTGAGACAAGCTCTGGGTTTTATTCCTTTATCATCTTTTGTTTTAGGGTTTTTTTTTTTTTTTTTTGGGTATCTTCCAGACATGAAAGCAGGAAACAATATCTGCTATTGTAGTGATTTGGTGTTATTTTTGTTGGATTTGTAATTGTTTCTGAATGATACATTAGTTTCTGTTGTTGAATTCTGCTTTCATTTGGATGCCTTAATATGATTGATCAGAGTTTTGATCTTTGGTATTAGTTTTGTATGATTTAGAACTTAGAAGGCGGGTTTAGTTTTGATCTTTGGTAATAGTCTTGGTATGATTTAGAAGGTGGGTTTTTTTTTTTTTTTTTTCTTTTCTGGATGTGGAATGGGTGTTGTTGGGGCTTGTTATCTGTTATTTTCTGCATCTGGTGTTTAGAATTCAAGTGATTTCTTTGCATACTCATCCTCGAATCGACTTCCCCTAAACCTGATTTATGCTGCATACTATATTGGTTGGAAATTTCTCAATTCGCAGCGGCAGGGTACACAACCCATTTTGATTTCGTTGTGTTTTTTAATATTTTGTAATTGGTTGTTTTTCTATAAATGTGCTTGTACTGTCTGTCTCCTGAGAGTGAGGTTATCTAGGTTGGAACTTGAGGAGATGGTTGTGTTTGTCATGGTTAATTAGGTGAGAACTGTGCTTGTTTGTCTATACTGTCAAATTAGTGTTCTTGGTTAGTTTTGTTGAACCTTTTATCCTTTGTGGTGGTTTGGGGTAGCAGTAAACTGAAAGCCTCATTATGCATGATCCTCTATTATTATATTTTCTTCTCAAAACTCATGCAAGTGTTGTGTTGAACTATGAATAATCTTGAGGAGGTGGTTGCATTAGTCATGGTTCTATTTATATATATATATATATATATATATGCATTCTATCAAATTAGGGTTCTTTTTTGTTTGGTTGTAGAACGAATCTTTTTTTTTTTTTTTTGGGTGGTTTGGTGTGACGATAAACTGAAAACTTCAATATGTCGTTTATTTTTTTTGTCCCCTATATTTTCTTATCCAATCTCACTCGAGTTGTGTGTTCATTATGTCCGAATTGAATCGGAGCTGATACTGTGTTTAAATGGGTCATCATTTCATCTAGACAGCACTAAGGGCAGGGCAGGGCAGGGTGTCCACTGTTTTTGTTTTTCTACTGGCGATACATCCATTCACACGCTATTTGGAAAGTCAAGACCTGTGTTTTGAGTAACTTTTGGTATGTTATTTAGTTCAGTTGCCATTAGCATGAATGGTACGATGCCTAGGCCTGCTTTGTATAAGCCTCATATCCATGTTTCCTCAGTTGTTATTTGCAGTAATTGCTTGTCTGTTTCTTCCCACCTATCAGCATGTCCTGCCATCTTCCTTGATGGTTTAAAGTCCAGTGTCTCAATTTCATTTTTTTCTTAAATGATTCTCCTCTATCCCCACGTTATTTAGAGCGCTTTCTAATTTTTTCAAAATTTGAACATTGGATCTTGAACTCTGTTAGCTGAGTATCTTGATGTCGGAAGTTTCTATAATATTTATTTTGATCAGATTTTCTTTCAACATATTTAGATTGTGGACTTTGATTTCTTGATGCCTTTTGGGCTCTACCATAGTTATCAATTTCATTTCGTTTTGGCCATGAAGGCGAAACTAAATGCACTTCATAACTCTTTTCGGTTTGACTTTCGGTCGATTTCAGCTGAACACATGGATTAAGGCTGGAACGAAATGCACGGCATAACTTTTCAGTTTGACTTCCGGTCAATTTTAGCCCAAATATCCGAAATTTCCGAATGACCGAAATGTTTCGCCGAATATTTCTTAACTTCAAATATAATGATTGCATATATTTTTTTATGGTGATGAAAATTGTGTTTAATCTTTATTATGGTAAGAATATGGTTAGATTTTATACTTGTATGTTGTAATATTGTTTATCATAATGAATTAAATGCATAAATCATATTCTTTGTTTTATTCTTTATTTTGTCTAGCATATATGTATATTTATGTGACTCCGGAATGTTTCACCGAAATCGCCAGGCGGCCGAAACATTTCATTTCATGTTGGAGGTTAGACTGAAATGGGGTCCGAAACGAAATTAACAACTATGGGCTCTACCTAAACAAAACAAAAAACAAAAGAAGAAAGTGTCTCAATCTTGGAAATTTTCTGTCACAGCTATTTTCTTTCTTCCTTTCTTTATATTTTTCTTCCTTTTATTTTGGGTGTAACTTCAGCCATTATCCTCAATTGCTTACATCGTCTCCTTTTTGTTTGTTCCTCTACTGTTGCCTTCCCAAAATCCTTGTTCCAGTTCCTTCTTTGCAGTAGTTTTTTCTATTATCATTGCACCCTTAAGATTTTCTTGATGTTCTCAAAGTGCCGAGCTTATTTTTCTTAGCTTTTGTATTTTTGTCGACTCATGTCACCTCTTTTCTATGAATGAGATGAAGCTAGACTTTGGTTATGGGTCTTATGGCAGTTAATTCCCCTCAATTCTTTGATTGCTATCATAATGAATTGTGATTAAAGCGCTTGAATTGAACTACATGACCTCTGGAATTTCATTCCTACGTTACTTGATATACTATTAACTTTTTTATTTGTATTTTTCTTTGGGTAATATTCTTTTATTTATGCCACACTTAGAAATGCCTGAAAGTCTTCTGTGATTACACAAGACTTCGTTTTGTTACTTCTACTTCTAGGCCATTATAGCCAATTATTGTGTATATATTATTATGGTGCCAGCAATTTCATCAGTTGTATTTTCTTCTTAACAATTTCTAATATAGCAATTGTGGTTGGCATCATTATTGTGGAGACTTGTACCTTCTTATGGGTGCAGCTTGGGCAGGTCGGGCTAGTGTACTTAAAATCCAATCCTGACCTTTACCAAACCCAAGTAAGCCCGATCCAAATTTCATGTTTGGTGAGGCTGGGTCATGTGTGCTTTTGTTTTTTTTCCACTTTGAACTGACCCGAGGTGCAAGAGCATTCCTGCCCCCACTTCTGTTTGGTTCTCTAATGGTTTCTACTTTCCATTGATTTATTTTTAAAGCAATTTCAGGCCTTCAGCAACTCCAAGAACCATATCTTTTTATTGCAAACCTACATTTAAGGTAGTCTATCCCTGTTCCTTGAACTTGCAACTTGGGTTAGTGTTTTTTTTTTGGTTGTCCAGACTCCTAACCACAGTATAAACGGCTTTCTGTGATTTTCTCTTCGGAGCTACTTTTTAAGTCCGTCTTATGCTTGTTGGATACTGTAGATCCCATTCTTTGAGACCGTGGCGAACAGGAATTTTATTTGGGTGTGGCTAAATTTTTCTAGACTTTGATGGACCTTTTTCCCCATCAATAAATGATGAAAGAGAAGATTTGTTGCACTTCAGGAAAAAAATAAAATAAAAATGAAAGTTGTTAGAAAATAATTTCTATAATTTTTGTAATTTTATACATGAAAGGCCATTTGATACGAAGAATGAAATTGAATAGCTAATACTGTTTAATGGGATTGCGTGTAAAGCATCCAAAACGCCTCTTTCATTCTCAGGGTATCCCCACCTTTGGTGCGATACAGTGCCCCAACCGAGCTAACACCCGGTTGGGGTATTCTTATATATTTTAACTTGTCTTAGTTTGAGCGTGATCTTTCCAAAGACCCTTGGGCATATATTGAGAAAAAAACAGTAGAACATTAAAGTGAAACCTAATTACTGAAATCCGAGCCCTACAAAAAGAATGCCTTAAAGTGTATATGATATTGAGAATAAGAATTAATCTGACCGTCTGATCGACCTGACTTTTTTTTATTTATAAAAATGTGGTTAACATAATCATATGTATATTTTTCTCTATGTTTTATCAAGCTTTTAATACAACAGTGAAAGTTACTTCTTAATTTTCTAGGCATAGATGCAAATACAACCGCGAGATTCACATAAGTAAGTCTTTTTCAGTGTTCGTACTTGAATCCCAAAAGAGACTAATAAAATATTTTTAATGATGTTTAAAAACAAAAACTATAAATCTAAACACATCAAATTAAATTTTTTTAAAATATTCTTAAAACAAACAAGTATATTATTTATCATTATTAATATTTATTATATATTTAGATTAAGTCATCCTCGATGACTCAAGGAATTACATGTGGGCCATAAACTCTGCTACTAAACACTTATATGACATTATTATAAAGATCTTTCAGAGATGGTTAGGACTGGTTTATCCCTCTACAATTATCAAGACATTATCCCTTCAACGGTTCAAACCACCGAGCATGGACCCACTAATCACAACCCAAGGATTCGGTTTTCCAGCGACTGAAACAATCTTCTGGAAATGAGAATGAAATAAATCTTAAATGATAAAGAGGTAGATTTAAAATCTAAGATAGCCCAAGACTCAATACAAAGATGGGTCCTTTGGCCTTAATATTTCCTGACAAATGATTTAAGTCTTTGATTCATGTGCCAATCGTTGTTGCTTTCCCATCTGGTGTGGGCCTTAACTGAGAAATGCTATTGGTTATTTTTTGATGAGCCCCATTAGGATGAAAAACATTTGATTAGAAATGGGCTCCACAGATATCGAACGTGTGAGAGAATAAGGTTGAAAAGGTCATACGTGATATTAACATAGACATGGGAAAGTTTTGTATGGGATGCAGTCAAGTCGCATTCTCCAGTTTTCCTCCTCTTAAGTAGCAGTGCAGATTTTCCGTCACTGGAAGAATAGCTGCCGTGTGGTTTTACCGCTGCGCTGAGGGGCGGTAAAGTCGCATTTCCTGCTTTTCCTCCTCTCTTAGAGGAGGAAATCTCGCACTGAAACAGCAGTGTTGCTTAAAACCGATTTTTTTTTCCTTTTTGTTTTTCTTTTTTTACATCTTGATTTGGTCACGGGTAGGGGCATAAGTCCAAAAAATATGTAATGGACGGGCATGTATAATTAACATTTAAATGGAATAATATTGAATCACAACAAATACACAATATATTGCTTGTTTGGTAAATTTACTTTACTTGTGAAGTGAAGCTAATGGTTGATATAAGAGAGAGAGAGAGAGAGAGAGAGAGAGAGAGAGAAAAAGTAAAGGTTTGGTGAAACCAAAAGGTGAGAGATTAGTTTTTTGAGATTCTCTTTTAAAAGGAAGAGCTTTTTTATTTATAGGGGTGCTCGTGGATCTGGCCGGCTTCCTTTGGGTTCATGTGGTTTCGACTATAACAGATGGGCCGTGCTCAATTTTTCTTTTTTTTTGATCTAAGTGGTGGAGAGCCGGAAAACCAACATGGCCCAAATGTACACATATTTATAAAGGAGGGAGTTGTGAGGGGGGGCCTCAAAACTCATGACTTCTCGCAGATGGTGATATGATCAGACTGGTTGAGCAGGCCTAAGAGCTGGTAAGAGACACATATCTATGTTTCTATAAGTCTAACATGGGTCGGGCTCGGGCTTTATCGTTTTCATGCGGGGCTAGGATCTGGCTAGCAACTTTAGGCCCGACTGAAGCTTTGGCCAGGCTTAGGCTTCTAGTTTAGAAGTCGGGCCATTTTGCGCAGTCCTCGGCCTAGCCGAGCGTGGTCCATGAAAACTCCCAGTTTGTCTTTTTTTTTTTTGTCATTCAATGGCTTTAGAAAATATCCAACTATATTTTTTTTGTTAAATTGACGAGGTGATTTTTAAAATTTACTATCTTTTGATTTGACCCGCTCTCCTTTTATTTTCTCTTGAATTAACCATTAACTTTACTTCACTGGTAAAGTAAGCTTACTAAATATGAAGTGGATAGGGAGTGAGAAGTGAACAAATAGGGTGGTGTCCACTCGTGATTAAATCCTACGGTAAAAAGTAATATCATCTGAATTTTTGCAATATATGAGAGGGACCGGTTTCCAATTCAATCTTAAAGCTGATTTTTTATTCAATTTTGACCATCTTCCTTATTTTGATTGTCTTAATGACGGATAAAGAGTTTTGTAGCTGAAATGGGTGATACATGGAGCCTTCTTTCCTATTTTAACTCTATTAGTGATAAGAGAACTTTAACTGAAATAGGCTAAGGAGAAAACCCATAAATGTCCCTCGTAGTTGGGTAACTCCTCCACATCTAGGTTGCAAATGGGCATTTGACTCTCCGATTACTTGGAAGTTCGGACCTGCAAAAAGTCGGGTCTGGAACCTATTTTAGGTTCCGATTCAAGAACGGGTCTGGGCTTGGAACCCAATTTTATTTCCGATTGATAAATGGGTCCGGTTCCGGGTCCATTTAGGTTCCGACCCGTAGACCCGGGACCCATATGAGCCTCTAATATAGCAAATAGTACCTCAGAATCAGCTTTTTCGGGTATAATACTTGATGCAACAGACATGATGCACTGTTAAAAGTGGAATAATTTGCTTATTTAAAAAAAAAAAATGAATAAAGGGAAATTAGAATCGATTTTGGAAATAGATTTCAGTCCTCTCGGTGGACCCGGTTCTGAGATCGGATCCGGCTTTTCCTATTAGAATCGGGTCTAGAACCAACAAAACAGTTTCCGAGTCAAAACTGGAACCGTTATTTAGAAACGGGTGCGGGTCCACTATGGTTCCGATCCGGAGACGTTCCGTTTGTAAGCATATCCACATCTCTTTCCTTGAGACGGTGGCGGACCTAGGAATTTTATTTGGACGAGGCTAAATTTTTCTAGACTTTGCTAGACCTTTTTCCCCATCAACAAATGGTGAAAGAGAAGATTTGTTGCACTTTAGAAAAAAAAAAAAAAAAAGTAGTTAGAAAACAACTTCTATAATTTCTGTAATTTTATACGTAAAAGGCCTTTTGATATGATGAATGAAATTGAATAGCTAATACTGTTTAATGGGGTTGCGTGTAAAGCATCCAAAACACCCCCTTCATTCTTATATGGGTTTTTTTTTTTTTCTTTTTGATATCTCAGGGTGTCCCTACCTTTGGTGCGATTCACACTGTCCTAACCGAGCCAACACCCAACTGGGGTATTCTTATATATTTTAACTTGTCTTAGTTTGGGCAGAATTGAGCTTTCCAAAGACCCTTGGGCATAGACTGAGAAAAAAGAGAGTAGAACATTAAAGTGGAACCCAATTACTGAAATCCGAGCCCTACAAAAAGAATGCCTTAAAGTGTATATGATATCGAGAATCAGAATTAATCTGACCGTCCGATTGACCTGACTTTTTTCTTTTTTTTTTTATAAAAATGTGGTTAACATAATCATATGTATATTTATCTCTATGTTTTATCAAGCTATTAATACAACAATGAAAGTTAATTTTTAATTTTCTAGGCATAGATGCAAATACAACCGCGAGATTCACGTAAGTAAGTATTTTTCAGTGTTCGTACTTGAATCCCAAAAGAGACTAATAAAATATTTATAATGATGTTTAAAAACAAAACCTATAAATCTAAACACATCAAATTAAATTTTTTTTTAAAAATTATTCTTTAAAAATATTCTTAAAACAAACAAATATATTATCTATCATTATTAATCTTTATTATATATTTAGATTAAGTCATCCTCGATGACTCAAGGAATTACATGTGGGCCATAAACTCTGCTACTAAACACTTATATGACATTATTATAAAGAACTTTCAGAGACGGTTAGGACTGGTTCATCCCTCTACAATTATCAAGACATCATCCCTTCAACGGTTCAAACCACCAGAGCGTGGACCCACTAATCATAATCCAAGGATTCGGTTTTCCAATGAACGAAACAATCTTCTGGGAATGAGAATGATATAAATCTTTAATGATAGAGAGGTAGATTTAAAATCTAAAGATAGCCCAAGACTCAATTAAAAGATGGGTCCCTTGGCCCTTATATTTCCTGACAAATGATTTAAGTCTTTGATTCATGTGCCAATCTTTGTTGCTTTCCCATCTGGTGTGGGCCTCAACCGACAAATGCTATAGGTTATTTATTGATGAGCCCTAGTTGGATGAAAAACATTTGATTAGAAATGGGACCCACAGACATCGAACGTGCGTGAGAATAAGGTTGAAAAAGAGATACGTGATATTAACATAGTTAAATAGACATGGGAAAGTTTTGTATGGGGTGCAGCCATACCGCTGCTATTAGGGGCGGTAAAGTCGCATTCGCCACTTTTCCTCCTCTCAAAGAGGAGGAAAAGTAGCAGTGCAGGTTTACCGCCCCTATAAACGGCGGTAAAGTTGCATTTTCGACTTTTCCTCCTCCGTCAGCGGAAGAAAAGCTGCACTGTGGCTTTACCGCTGCGCTTAGTGGCGGTAAAGTAGCATTTGCCGCTTTTCCTCCACTCTAAGAGGAGGAAATCTTGCACTGAAAAAGCCATGTTGCTTAAAACCGATTTTTTTTCCTTTTTGTATTTCTTTTTTTACATCTTGATTCGGTCACGGGTAGGGGCATGAGTCCAAAAAATATATAATGGACGGGCATGTATAATTAACATTTAAATGGAATAATATTGAATCACAACAAATACACAATACATTGCTTGTTTGGTAAATTTACTTTACTTGTGAAGTGAAGTTAATGGTTGATCTAAGAGAGAGAGAGAGAGAGAGAGAGAGAGAGAGAGAGAAACTAAAGATTTGGTGAGACCAAAAGGTGAGAGATCAGTTTTTTGAGATTCTCTTTTAAAAGGAAGAGCTTTTTTATTTATAGGGGTGCTCATGGATCTGGCCGGCTTCCTTTGGGTTTATGTGGTTTCGACTATAACAGATGGGTTGTGCTCAATTTTCTTTTTTTTGAACTAAGTGGTGGAGAGCCGGAAAACTAGCCTGGCCCAAATGTACACATATTTATAAGGGAGGGAGTTGCGAAGGGGGGGCCTCAAAACTCGTGACTTCTCGCATATGGTGAGATGATCAGACCGGTTGAGCAGGCCTAAGTGCCGGTAAGAAACGCATATCTATGTTTCTATAAGTCTAACATGGGTCGGGCTCGGGCTTCCTCGTTTCCATGCGGGGCTAGGCTCTGGCTAGCAACTTCAGGCCCGACTGAAGCTTTGGTTAGGCTTAGGCTTCTAGTTTAGAAGTCGGGCCATTTTGGGCAGTCCTCGGCCTAGCCGAGCGTGGTCCATGGAAACCCCAGTTTGTCTTTTTTTTTTTTTTTGTCATTCAATGGCTTTAGAAAATATCCAACTATATATTTTTTTTTTGTTAAATTGACAAGATGATTTTTAAAATTTACTATCTTTTGATTTGACCTGCTCTCCTTTTATTTTCCCCTGAATTAACCCTTCACTTTACTTCATTGGTAAAGTAAGCTTACTAAATATGAAGTGGATAGAGAGTGAGAAGTGAACAAATAGGGTGGTGTCCACTCGTGATTAAATCCTACGTTAAAAATCAATATCATCTGGATTTTTGTAATATATGAGAGAGACCGGTTTCCAATTCAATCTTGAAGCTGATTTTTATTCAATTTTGACCATCTTCCTTATTTTGACTGTCTTAATGACGGATAAAAAATTTTGTAGCCAAAATGGGTGATACATGGAACCCTCTTTCCTATTTTAACTCTCTTAGTGATAAGAGAACTTTAACTGAAATAGGCTAAGGAGAAAACCCATAAATGTCCTTCGTAGTTGGGTAACTCCTCCACATCTAGGCTGCAAACGGGCATCCGACTCTCCGATTACTCTGAAGTTCGGACCTGCAAAAAGCCGGGTCTAGAACCTATTTTAGGTTCCGATTCAAGAACGGGTTCGGGTTCGGAACCCAATTTTGGTTCCGATTGATAATTGGGTCCGGTTCCGGGTCCATTTAGGTTCCAACCCGTAGACCCGGGACCCATATGAGCCTCTAATATAGCAAATAGTACCTCAGAATCAGCTTTTTCGGGTATAATACTTGATGCAGCAGACATGATGCATTGTTAAAAGTGGTATTCTAATTACTTGTTAGATGATTTGGTTGAGTTTGGCCGAGTTTCACCTATTTTTGACTCAGTCTTTCATCAAAACGAGACGACTTGAAAGAGTTAAGAGTCAAATCAGGGAGTTTTCCAACCGTGCTTTCAATCCTCCATCTTCCCCAAGAGGAGCTGAAAGGCCAGGTGAGACCCACTATTGATTATTATGCATAGGGTGTCTACACTTTAATAAATGTAAATGCATGAATTTTTTTTTTTATTTTTTTTTTGGGGGGGGGGGGGGGGGGGGCGTTGCTGAAAGTTGTTGACTCTTCAAACACATGGGACCCACGAGAAGTCTGAAGTTCGTTTAACCTTTTAACATGAGAACTCGACATGCTCAAGACCTAAGTGCCAAGAGCGCTAAGCGGGAGCGGTGTTGGGAGTAGGAGCGGGGGCGTCAAAACGCTAAATTTTAAAATAATTATATATCCAGAGCACCTCCGGAGCGCTTATACAACATAATGCTTGTGGATTTATAAACAATTAACTATTGGGCACAAATATATCTTATCTATATATATTTAAGTATAGAAAATAGAGAAAAAAGTTAACTTTGCAATTTGATCACATAAAATAGACAATAATTAATAAGTCTAAAGAAATTTCTTCATTCAAAAGATAAATTTCAAACTTACAGAAAAAGAAAATGTACAAAAAGCCAAAATTCTGCACGGTTCGCTTTATATTCGGTCGAACCGCGTTCTGAGGATGGTCAAACCATGCTCTAAAAATGACATTGACAATGACAGAATCCTTGGAGATTTGGCAAGCCTTAACTATTTGAAATAGAATTGATTGATATAGATGATAGATAGATCAACTTGAAAAAGAGCAATTCAAAACAGACCTTCTTGCAAAATGGACATCAACTTGAATTAGAACAAGTAAACTTGTCATATTGTTTAAATTATATAGGCAAACTTTTCATGCAATAACTTATTTTTTTAAAATAAAAATACTACAATCCAGTACTGTAAAAGTTGGACTGGGAAACTTGTTAAGAAAAAAAATATTATTTTTATTATTTTAGATTTTTATTTATTCTAAAAAAAAAATGCTTACGTTCGAATACCTTTTGAAAAAAAGTAACAAAAAGGTCCTAAAACCGATTCATTCACATAAATTTTCCCAAACAACCTAAAGCACCCAAATCACCTATTTTAATTAGTTTTTAAGTTAAATATACATAATAAAAAAGGGGCTAGCTTTCCTAAGCTCAAGCCTAGGATAAGATAAGCTCAAGTGTGCAGTGGGGTCCACTTGGAGACTCTCGTGGGGATGGTGAGAATTTCAAGGACTCCCTGGATCCTCCTTTCTTAAAAAAATTAGCCCCAACCATGATTTTTATCATCTACATATGAGTCGAAAAGTTTAATGATCAATAGTCAATTTGGATCGATACATAGTCAATCTAACGGTCCAGTGAATTTGGATCTAGCCGAAAATTGGTGGA
Organism: Camphora micrantha; assembly: GCA_003546025.1. Classification (NCBI taxonomy): domain Eukaryota; kingdom Viridiplantae; phylum Streptophyta; class Magnoliopsida; order Laurales; family Lauraceae; genus Camphora; species Camphora micrantha. The sequence goes on from QPKB01000002.1 coordinate 5,632,380, forward strand.
CATGTGGATGGACAAAAGGTGAGCCCTACAAACATGAGCTTACGAAATTTTATTTTAACCTTGAACTTAGAAGAGCCTTGCTCAAAATATAAAAGAAAAAAAAAGCTTGCAAAATGTCACCTTAATTACAAGTAAAAATATTCAAGCCTAGATTCAGCCAAAATGAAACCCATGCCCAGCTATTGGAAAATGGCAACATACATACAATCCTTGGTGTAAAACATGTTGAGCTGTGCATGACCTTTTTTAACAGAACACAAAACAAAATCCAACCCCAAATCACATCCACCACTCATAAGTCATAATGACAGACATTTTCCTCCTAAAACAGTACGAGACGCACAGCTGTATCAGTTAAAGGGTCTGTAATGTAATCTGTTTTGGTTGCTGCCAGCCGAACGACCGGGGCTCCCAAAACAAAAGCACCCACGAGTCTCCGAAACAGACTCACCGACACGTCACCAGTCAAACACCCACATGCCTCTTAGACACAAGCTCCTCTCTAACCGGCCGTACATTGGGGGGGCCCCACAAGGTGACCGGCTAACGATCTCAAACTCTCTCTCTAGAGCAGTATAAAAAAGAGGTATAGAGAGAGCTTGTGCTTCGCTTCTTCTTCTCCTGTTGTAATGTCAAAAAAGAGACAGTAGGCAAAAGCAAAAAAAAAAAAAAAAAAAAACACTGTATTTCCACACTACAAAGGAGAAAGAGAAACAACAAGACAAAACCAAAAAAAGGAAAAAGAGAAAGGACCAAAAAGAACCAAAAAAAAAAAAGAAAAGAAAGAAAGAAAGAAGAAGTTGTTTGTGGTTTGTTTGTGCTGAAGAATGGCAACCATCAGCTTGGAAGAGATCAAGAAGGAGACTGTTGATCTGGTATTATAATAATAATTCTTCTTCTTCTTCTGCTAATTGGTTTTCTTATTTTTTTGTTTCTTGAATTACAACCTTTATTCAAGGTGAACTCGGTGGACGTACTTTTTAACGACATTCTTCCTCTTATTCTCGTTTTTTTTAGTTTCAATGCACCTTTTAAGGTGGGATCCTGTAGGCGGCATTTTAGCTACATGCATTTTATTATATATTATTATTTTTTGGATGTTAACTTTCATTGAACAAACTTAACAATATACGAGGGAAATACTGAAAAGCCGAAAAAGAAATTATTATATATTATTTTTAGCGTCGGTTTCTTTTTTATAATATTTGTAACACTTTTTAACGATATTCTTCCTCTTATTCATCTTTTTTTCTTTTTCTTTTTTTGAGTTTCAATGCTCCTTTTAAGGTGGGATCCGGCGAACGCACTTTTTAGTGACATTCATTTTATTATATATTAATTTTAGCATTGGGTTTTTTTAAATATTTTTAACACTTTTTAACGACATTCTTCCTCTTATTCGTCTTTTTATCTTTTTCGTTTTTTGAGTTACAATGCTCCTTTTTAGGGTGGGATCAGTGGGAGAATTCAAACTTAGGACAAATTAACTTTGATACCATATTAATTCTTTGACCGTACATACTAAAAACGTGGAGATCTTAATAGAGGCAATATAAATACTCCTATGGTGGAACCCAGAGGCTAACATGGTAGAGATTTGATAGAGGTGAGTATTGAACCAGGGTTTGATAGTGGATGGAAACAGTGTAATGCTGTCTTTGGGAAGAGACACAAAAATCGTGGGGCCCATTGGCCATGCATGCTTGTGTCTACTGTCTGGGATATAAACAGTGAAAGAGAAGGTGTTTTTTTTTTTTTTTTTTTCTCTGTCTTGACTTTGGATGCGGCGAGCAATATTTTCATATACTTCTCTCTCCCTCTTAACCTTTACAAGCATTTTCGGTGAGTAGACTGAACATAGTTGCAACAAGCTTTGATGATGACGACGACAATGATGAGGATGATAAGCATTTTTTTAAGAAAATATATGAAATATTGTTTCAAATTTGCCTTGATTTGAAATTTTTTTTTATATCATTTGGTGCAAAGAATTTTATAAAGAGAAAACACTATTTTTCTAAAGAAAAGTGAAAGTTTGCGGAATTTAAATTTGCAGATTCTACACAAATGTGCTCTATAAGTGTCCTTAGCTAACTAACCCTTCTATTAGTATGTTTATTTATTTAAAATATGAACTACCCAAAGTCAATAAATCTCTATTATATTGGTTGACGGATCATAACATCAGCGATAAAAAGTCTTTACATACAAGTTAATTGCCCGAAAAAAAAAAAGTAGGGTGAAGATGACATGATTGAAAGTAGCTAGACTAGATATGATTTGATTTATAATATATCAGAACGGAGAAATAGAATTCATACAGCCAACCCAACGTAACTAGTGCAAGGTGATGAGAGTGATCATGATAACAATCATTGGTCAAATATGCCAATAAGATATTAAAAAATATTTAATCTAACTGTGAATCTAACTTTTTGTAAACTGAGGTTTAGCATTAAATGAAGCGATTTCTTCGAAGCTTCTAGTCATCCAGGCTCCAACCCAACAGGCCAATTGGGCCATGAAAGCCCCTCACACTTCCTTTTTTTCTCAAGGACAAGTTTATAGTTTTCCACTAGGAATCTAGAGAGAATCTGGATTCACCTGACATCATATGTTCTGATTTGTTCTTTTTGCATGATCTTGTGTGTAGGAACGGATCCCTGTGGAGGAAGTGTTTGAGCAGCTGAAATGCTCAAAGCAGGGTCTGACAACGGAAGAAGGGGAGAAGAGGCTCCAGATCTTTGGCCCAAACAAGCTCGAGGAAAAAAAGGTAAATGAAAAGCTTGAATCTCTCATTTGGGTGTGTTTGGTCTGGCCCCACAAAAATATTGTGATATCTGACATTCTTGCAACTTATAGTCCTTCAAAAACTTTCTAACAGATTCTTGTTTCCTTCATTTTGAAGTCCCTGGGAAGCCCAACTTTTTTATAAGTCCAATCCCTCTCAGGCCTCATACCAATTGCCCTTTAAGTTGACATTCATCTAAATTCACTTCAATTGGAGTGGGAACTGCAGTTGGTTAATCACATGAAAAAGTCATGTGATTTATTGTAGTTGGAGTTAATCAAGTGTTTTAGATGTAATCAACCTCCCTAAGTTCATTTTTTTAGTGCCTATATATCATGATTGCTTGATATCTATTATAGTGTCCATTATAAGTTTTGTAAAACTTGCAATTATGCTTTTCCAGAAGTGATTTAAGTTTTTTTTATGGGGTTCATTGTATGATTTCTAATGTTTCAAACAACATTTTTTTCTATCTGTTTTCTGGTCTAATTGAAACAGGAGAGCAAGTTGCTAAAGTTCTTAGGTTTTATGTGGAATCCTCTCTCATGGGTTATGGAGATTGCTGCACTGATGGCTATTGGATTGTCCAATGGAGGGGTATTTTTCGTTTAGCTTACTATTGGCATCTTGTATTTACATTTGTTTTCAGTTTGTGTGCTTTATTTGTTATTGAAATATACATTCTTGTTGATTATTGTCATGCAGGGCAAACCTCCAGATTGGCAGATTTCATTGGTATCGTTGTGCTGTTGATCATCAACTCCACAATCAGTTTCATTGAAGAGAACAGTGCTGGTAATGCTGCAGCTGCCTTGATGGCAGGTCTTGCTCCCAAGACCAAGGTAATGGATTCTAACGCGAGCCGTGGTGATTGTAAGAGTGATGGTGGAAAATTTTGGTTGGTTGCAGAATCCACCATGATGCAAATTAGTGAAATCTCAAGGGGGTAATTCTAAGATGGGCCATGGAGGTTTGCTCATAGTTGCAGAAACCACCCATAGTTCATGTTAGCAAAATGATCTTGAGAAATTCGAATGTGCTCAAGGATGGTACATTAATCTTTGGCTCTTTCATGGGGCTGAGTCTAAATTTTGCTGGGGGTAGGCTGTTGCTTGCCCCATCCATGATGGGGCTCACACGGATGCATGACAGATAATCTATGTCGTCCATTTTGTTAAACTTGATGGTGGACAAGCAATTGCACCACTATCACATCCTTTGAGTATCCATAGGATTGACAGTCTCTAAGCAGCCAACAATAGAAATATGCTCAATTGTCCATCTCAAACCTTTATGGGTTGTTCTTTTAGTCAGTGTCTTGAGTAGTTGCTCCCCAATGGCAAGAGCCGCCAACTGGATGGCCTTTTTTACCTTGATTTTTCACCTCATGGCTTCTCCACCATGATTGGGTATGGAGACCCTCAGCTCCAAGAAACCTTAAACCTCCTTGTATTCTATTAGCCTCCAAAATTGTTACCCATTTTAATTATCTGTGAATGAAGGTCCTTCGAGATGGGAGATACAGTGAGCAGGATGCGTCAATCCTCGTACCAGGAGATGTGATTAGCATAAAGCTTGGTGACATTGTTCCTGCTGATGCTAGGCTCCTTGAGGGAGATCCGCTCAAGATTGATCAGGCTGCACTTACGGGCGAGTCCCTTCCAGTCAACAAGAACCCGGGGGATGAGGTATTCTCTGGATCAACCTGCAAGCAAGGTGAGATTGAGGCCGTCGTCATTGCCACTGGTGTCCATACCTTCTTTGGGAAGGCAGCCCACCTCGTTGACAGCACCAATCAAGTGGGACATTTCCAAAAGGTATGGAATGATAAGTAATTGTAATCAACTGCACCATATCTGAACAGTAATGTAATAGTTTAACCATCTTTAGAAAGTAAAATAACACTTTTAAGGCTAAAGTGCTGCATGTGATTCGTGGCGTTTATCATTGCTTTGATGCAGGTCCTTACTGCCATTGGTAACTTCTGTATCTGTTCAATTGCGTTGGGAATGATTATTGAGATTATTGTGATGTACCCAATTCAGCACCGCCGTTATAGACAAGGGATTGATAATCTGTTGGTGTTGCTCATTGGTGGCATTCCTATAGCGATGCCAACGGTGTTGTCGGTTACCATGGCCATTGGATCTCATCGCCTGTCAACTCAAGGTGCAATCACAAAAAGGATGACGGCTATCGAGGAGATGGCAGGGATGGATGTTCTCTGTAGTGACAAGACTGGGACCCTCACACTCAACAAGCTCACCGTGGACAAGACCATGATTGAGGTGAAATGAGAGAAAAAGCCAGATGGCCAAGTTTTATGGATTAGTGGTTTATGCTACCATTCTTGCTGGAAATGCTCTTCTTCTTAATGATTTAATTTGAATGGTGCAGGTGTATGTGAAGGACATGGACAAGGATACTGTAATGTTGTATGCGGCCAGGGCTTCTAGGACGGAAAACCAGGATGCCATTGACACTTGCATTGTTGGAATGTTGGCTGACCCCAAGGAGGTGAGAGCCATTGCTCTTATATCTGTACTGGAAGCAATTGTGTGAAACACCCAGAGCTTGATACGAGTGAATCCTATCGACTATCAAATCAGACTATGATGAAGACATTGGACCCACTTGTTCATCTGTAGCAATCAAGTGATCTTTAGCATTTCACAAGGATTAATCATAGAAGTGGGCCTTGTTCTTAGATCACTTTACAATCTTTTGCCTCATTCTTAGATGGCGGTTTACAAATCAGAATTCACTCTATTATAGCCTATCAAGGAGTAAGGGGATTAATGAAAACCCTGTAATCATATGCAGGGACTTGCCTGCAGCTTTGGTCTATTTGTGTGCATTTTTTTCTATTTGCTCCCCTAGCTCACATCAGCAAGCTTTTACTTGAGTAGATATTTAAACTAGGATACACATTCCTCTTCATCTTTGTGTGCAGGCACGAGCTGGGATCCAAGAGGTGCATTTCTTACCCTTCAACCCAGTGGAGAAACGTACTGCAATCACCTATATAGACTCGGATGGCACATGGCATCGTGCAAGCAAGGGTGCACCTGAGCAGGTGAAAATCTCATATGATCATTTCATGTTAAAATTACAAAGTTGATTTGCATCACTATACTTGATCTCATACCTTCTTTTTTTTTTTTTTTTTTAATTTATCAGATCATTGAACTTTGCAACCTTAAAGGAGATGCAAAAAAGAGAGTCCACGCCATCATCGACAAATTTGCCGAACGTGGACTTCGTTCACTTGGTGTCGCCAGACAGGTTGGGTGCACATAAGAGTGACACTAAAAATATTTGTCTGCTTATTGTATTAAAGTTAATATAGTGGCATGGATTGTATTGTGTGGTGTTTGTGTTAGACGGTACCGGAGGCTACCAAGGAGAGTGCAGGAGGGCCATGGCAGTTTGTGGGTCTGTTGCCCTTGTTTGACCCTCCCAGGCATGACAGTGCAGAAACCATTCGGCGTGCACTCAACCTCGGTGTGAATGTCAAGATGATCACTGGTGACCAACTTGCAATTGGCAAAGAAACAGGGCGCAGACTAGGCATGGGAACCAACATGTACCCTTCTTCAGCCCTCCTTGGGGAGTCCAAGGATGATACTGGTGGTCTCCCAATCGATGAGCTCATTGAGAAGGCTGATGGCTTCGCAGGAGTTTTCCCAGGTATGTAAATGCTTACAAAAACTATTGCTGCTATGTAGTGTGCTACAAATTTTTTTTTTTTTTATGGTTGAAGCTGGGTATTGACACTGATATTGCTATTGTGGTGGAACACATACAGAGCACAAGTATGAGATTGTAAAGAGGCTTCAAGAAAGGAAGCACATTTGTGGAATGACAGGAGATGGTGTCAATGATGCTCCAGCACTGAAGAGGGCAGACATTGGGATCGCAGTGGATGATGCGACAGATGCAGCTCGGGGTGCATCTGACATTGTCCTTACAGAACCTGGCCTCAGTGTCATTGTGAGTGCTGTGTTGACGAGTAGAGCCATATTCCAAAGGATGAAGAACTATACAATTTATGCAGTGTCAATCACTATTAGGATAGTGTTTGGCTTCATGTTCATCGCCCTCATTTGGAAGTTCGATTTCTCACCATTCATGGTCCTGATCATTGCAATTCTTAATGATGGTACCATCATGACCATCTCCAAGGACCGGGTAAAGCCCTCACCCATGCCAGATTCATGGAAGCTCAAGGAGATCTTTGCCACCGGGGTAGTCCTTGGCTCATATCTTGCTCTCATGACTGTCATCTTCTTCTGGGCAGCCCGGGACTCTGAATTCTTCACGGTAAGTACATTATATCAATAATTAAGAATGAAAACACTCATGTTACTCTACCTGGATGTGGTATCATGAGTGCATGATTATAATGAATGGGAAAGTGACTCCTTAATATTGAAATATTTTGCAATGCAATGATAACACCCTAAAGTGTTAATAAAATTATGAGTACTTGGTGGTGGATCTGCTATCAGCACTATTGTGATACTAGTAGTCCAAACATATGCAAGTGGCATCAAGGTAAACTAGAAGGCATCATACCATTTGCGTTTTGTATCTAATTTATAGCCTTGCTTTGAAATCTATACAGGAAAATTTCCATGTTCATTCAATTAGAAATAACATTGACGAGCTGACAGCAGCTTTGTATCTCCAAGTGAGTATTGTGAGCCAGGCACTCATCTTTGTCACCCGATCCCGGAGCTGGTCGTTCATCGAACGCCCTGGACTCATGCTTCTTAGTGCTTTCCTTGTTGCTCAGTTGGTAAGTGTCTAAAAACCTGTCCATCTTCTTCAAGCAGATGCAACAGTCTATAGCTGGAAACTAACTATGAGTATGTCCATTTAGGTGGCAACACTTATTGCGGTGTATGCAAACTGGGAATTTGCTAGAATCAAAGGCATTGGATGGGGATGGGCTGGAGTGATTTGGTTGTATAGCATTGTCTTCTACATCCCTCTTGATGTTCTCAAATTTATGATACGATATGCCTTGAGTGGAAAGGCTTGGGATCATATGCTTCAGAACAAGGTAAATTACTTGATTATTGATTTTATTCCATTTATAGATTTTTATTTGTGAATGAGAATTCATTTCTGAATTGAGAAGAAAGAAAACTGCTCGAGAATAGTAGCCCGCTCAAAGTAGTTTCCAACTTTCTCACCATCCAAAATGAACAATAGAATGGTTTGTGTTCTGTCCAAAAAGAATGTTGTATTATATTTTGATTTAGTGTACATTTTGAATGCCAAGAAAGGATTTTTCAATATATCATCTTCATTTTACTCACTTTCCCCATAAAATTGGCAGACTGCATTCACTTCTAAGAAGGATTATGGAAGGGGAGAGAGGGAGGCCCAATGGGCTCTAGCTCAACGAACACTGCATGGCCTACAGCCTCCTGAATCATCTTCACTCTTCAATGACAAGAACAACAACTACAGGGAATTGTCTGAGCTAGCCGAGCAAGCAAAGAGGCGTGCCGAGGTTGCAAGGTATGATTCATCATGACACATGGAAGACACATAAAAGATTGACTGAAAACATGACTTCAGCAGTTACAATTAGTCCATATATCTATGATGCATGTAAGCCAGAAAACATTGTTGTCCAAGCTGATGGGTGCCTTAAATGCCACAATTTGTTTGCCACATTGGCTCATGTGAACCATGTGTCTCTGGGAGCAGGACTTGTGAGACCTGTTTTAATCTCTCTTTGTGCAGCCACTGTGAGGTTGAGGACTACTAGTCCACGGTTACTGAAGTTGTCTGTCATTTGTTTATATTGGTTTTATGCTTTTGTTGCAGGCTCAGGGAGCTTCATACGCTAAAAGGGCATGTTGAATCAGTTGTGAAGCTGAAGGGACTGGACATTGATACCATCCAACAGCACTATACTGTCTGAAGGCAGCAGAAAGCAAGAGGAAGAGAAACATGTTATCATCTTGGATATCTAGAAGATGGCGGCAATGAGAAATTGGCATTGTACTCGTCTTATTTTATTGTTTTTCCACTTTCTCAAGTAAGGTTAGTGGTCAATAATCAAGCATGGCTTTAGAAAATCAGAGATTAAACGAGGGTGAAACAGCGGCAGATCTACTTGTAGTGGGCACATCTACTTGTAGTGATTGTATTACTCTTAAATTTGATAAAAGGCTTCTCTTCTTGCTTCTATCCTTGTGTGTGTATCTTATCATTTTCAAAGCTGTATGCGAGCAAGAATTGCTCCAACACCCATCCATGTGGTGCAATTCATACATTGACTAGATGATCATTACAGATAGGAATTGCCCTCTGATTCATAATATAGTATATGGGTTGTATGGAGTCTAATGAGGCTGAGGTTGTTGCTATTTTAGAAGCTATCCGGATTTTCACTACAACCTCTTTTCGTTCTAGACTTGTGGTTGAAAGTGATTCTCTTAATGCTATATCTTGGGTGTCTTCTTCGGCTATGTTTCCTTGGAAATTTCGGTTCTATTTGAATGAGATTAGAGCTCTATTGTCTTCAATTCAAGTGAGCTTTATTCATGTTGGGAGGACAGCAAATGGCTTTGCAGACTTTTTAGCTAAGCAAAAGGTTGATAGGTCTTCTAACTTCTTAGCTTTCACTATGTAACTTGTTTTGTGGTATAATGCTTTTATACTATAGTGCTGTTTGGTCAGGCCTCTTTGTAACACTCTTTCCTTTCTTAATATATTTTCTTCGTTGCCTATCAAAATAAATAAATAAATAAAAAATCATAATACTGTCCACTTATCTTACACCCATCCATGTGGTGCAATTCATACATTGATTAGTTGATTATTACAGATAGGACTTGCCCTCTGATTCATAATACTGTCCACTTATCTTTTAAAGTAATCATCAGTAGGGAAACTTTCGATTGTGATTACGAGGGTGATATTGTGTGTTCATATAGTTTTTCATTGTATTACGCAAATGGTTCTCTTCAAAATGTAATATGATAGAACTTTAACTTCCAATATGATCCAAATTTTGTAGACTTCTAAAACATCTCTCTTTTGATGCTCCACTGCAGCTGGTTTAGAATTCAGATCCTCGGGCCATAATAATACACATGTTCAAGCCTATATGTATGCATGGATATGGATTTCTCAAAATCCAAAACCAGGTTCCCTACATGGATGATATAAAGATAACTGGATACCTATTTAACATCAGTAGGTCCACCATGAATATGCTATTTGAAACACTTGTCTGCATGGGTCTAAAGATGGTTCCTATCCAACAAATCAGGCTGAACATCCTATCATTTTTACTGCCACTACTGCACAGCAGTGCCCGTGAGCCTGGCGCGAATCCGCGGGATTTGGGCTCTGTTTTGAGGCCCGTGAATGTACAGGGCCCTTTTTCTTGTATGCTTATTAAATGGGCCAGATTTTAGCCAATATATCCTCTTAAGGCCTAGCTTGGTCTTTTACATTTAAGAAGAAGGCAGTCATTTTATAAAATTCAGACCTAATATCGCTAGCTGTTGCTTAGCTGGTTAGGAACTTGAATGTGTCAGTTTGAGTCCCCATTTGTACCAAAGAAATTAAAAAGTTTCACGCCCATTTGCGGAATCCTAATTCCTAGCTTAAAAATTAGGCCCAATAATAAAATGGGCGGGGTTTGAATAAGCTTTGGCTAAACCAACCTAGCCCATAAAAGCCGGACAATGTCATGGGTAGGCCTGGGCAGCCCAATCTCATCCTGAACATTGGCGGGGCATGCCGGGAATTGTCCAATCCCAACCCTTAATTGAATGGGGCTATGTCAAATTTTATCCTGTCTTGGTCTGGCTCAAGTCAAGCCAGGGCTTAGCAGAATCTTGAATATAAGCTAAACATCCTCAAATTATCCCTATGCCGCCTCCGGACACTGGGTATGAACCAAACTTTAAACCCTCATTTTTTTCGAGCTTGAGATCAACAATGCAATGCAATAAGCAACATGGCGGAGTTATTCATTTCTTTTTTTTTTTTTTTGCAGGCAGAGTAGAAAATCAGAAAATCAACAGAAATTAATAGATCCTATATGGGTTAAGTAATGTCTAAAAGAACTTCGCAGAAATCAACGTAAATCATTTCTCTTTTAATATTTCTAAAAGATCGTTTAGTGCATTCCTATCATTGTACAAATCAACATCACTAGTTGGGTCGTAAGTGAACCAATCCTACGCACAAACTAATGCTATTACCTTATCAAGTTTCAAAGAAATCCTAATGTGGGTCAAGAACCCTACCTCCCGTGTTAAAATGTCCATTCTAAAGCAACTGTGGACACAAAAATAACTAAAATATCGCGAGCCATACGAGTGAAATATATTTACGGCATATTCTGCTCATTCCCAGATTCATTTTGACCGTGATTAAAAACCATTGTCCAAGCCCAAGTATTTTTGGGCTTGGCGTGCCCGGGTATCCATTTTAACGGGCTCAATTGACAGCCCTGGCTCCTCTTAATTCTCCCGCCATTGTACTTCTGCATGTACTCAAATATAAAGAGAAGTTCAATCAAATTCCAGTACAAACCACAGCTGAAGTAACATTCGAGACTCTCCTTCTCTTCCTCTCATGGCGTCTGAAACCCTCACCGATTATGAGCGAAGGAGGCTGGAGAACATTAGGCGCAATGACGAAATGATGGCTTCTTTGAAAATCCATCTCAAAGCTAAACACTTGTCTTCTGGAATCAAAACCAAAAGGTTCATTTCTCTTCTCATTATCTGTATCATCTACTCCTCTTTCTGCATTTCCATTTCTCAAACGTAAAATTTCATTTGTTTCAAGTTGTTTCAAGTTACTGTATCTGAGTCTTGTAGGTTTTGCTATTTTACATTGATTTCTCTATCTGGGTTTTCTGGGGTTTTGCTTTTCCTTCAATTTTTTTTATCTGGGTGTTCTAGGGTTTTATTTTCTTTTCAGTTTCTCTATCTGGGTATTGTTGGTTTTGCCTTTTTGTTCAATTTCCGTGTCTGGGTCTTCTTGTGTTTTCCTTCTTTTCTTCAGTTTTTCTATCTGGGTATTCTAGGTTTTACTCTTTTCTTCAGTTTCTGTATCTGGGTTTTCTTTGCTTTCTTTCCAGAAAGGAAATCAAACGTGAAAATCCCAAGCTAGATAAAAAGCCCAAGACGGAATTCCCCGCTGCCATTCGTCGTTCTCTCCGTTTACTTCAAAAACCGCCGGAATTGCCTTCTCATGCTGACGGTCAGATTAGGACACGGGAATGTCTCAGCATGCAAGAAGCGCATGTTGCTGGTACCAGTTCTAACGACCCGCAGTTCATTGATACGGTTATGACTATGTCGCATAAGGCACTTTTGAGCTTTTCCCCAAAGAAAAGAGGGAAAGAGGATGGTGGTGGTTGTTTCAATCGGGGTTCGCTGGTTTTGAGAGAGGAGAATGTTGCCTGTGTCGTCCCTGCGCTAATCTCGGATGTGGGTTTCTTTCCTTCAGAGGAGAGGGCAATGATTGTTGTGGGAGATAAGCTTGGGAATGTTGGGTTCTGGGATACAGACTGTGAGGAAGAGGAAGAGGAAGAGGAGGGGGATGGGATTTATGTTTATGGCCCTCATTCTGCTCCTGTATCGGGTATTTCAATTCAACCATTTCTCTTATCAAAGGTATTCAATTTGGGTAACTCATGTTCTTGGCTTCGCTATCACTTATGTTTCATTAGATCAGTAGAAAGTTTTTGTTTTGATCTTTTTGATCATTAAAGGTGATTTTATATGCACTTGAATTGTAATCAATTTAAATAACCCTGCAACAATGGATATTGTCCATTCTGCTATTTGGGACATTACGGGAATTTGTAATAGCATGAGGTGGAATACCTTTCTCTCAAAATTTGATTCTGATGATGATTGGGGTCTACAGTGGCCCTGAATATTACTTGTTCAGAACCACCCCAGACGTTTGAATGTCCTAACTGTCCAAGATTTGCTTTTCAAAAAAATACCATGGAGAGCATCGAAGTTGAAACTCGCATAAGTTATTTTTTAAATCTATACACGTGGACTAGTGAGGTTGAGTTTGAATGCTTCATCTTGGAATTGTAATCTTTCTATATATGCTTCCCTTTACACTAATCTTAAAAAAAAAAAAAGTTCTTGGCATTAGTTGGAAGGGATATGTAATTTGATGAACTATCTCAAGCTTAGTATGGTTTGGAATCATTCTCGTGTTTTCCTGGATAGGTAGATTACTAAGCATTTATATCTTGGACAGACTAATTCAAAAATTCACTGATGCTTCAATAATGATTTTTATCTAGGACACCTTCAATTCATGATTTCTTGTTCAAGCTTTTTGAAAAACAATCACTACATTATTCCTTTGTTATTCTTCTATTACTTGTTGAAAAATATGATTTTGTCTTGGAATCTTGTATGTTCAAACTTCTATGATGTTTGCATTGGGATATAACTGAAAGTTTCTTGCAGACATTGATACACAGTTTAGTTGGTAGGAAATGAAATGAGTGTTCTCCGTCCCTTCTTTGTCCCCTAATTTGCAGATTATAACCAGCAGCTATGATGGACTCATCCGCATGATGGATGTCAACAAGGAGATGTTTAGCATGGTTTATTCCGGCAATGATGCAATTTTCTCTCTTTCTCATAGGCCTCATGATATTGAGTCCTTATATTTTGGCGAGGGTAAAGGAAAGCTGAAGGTTTGGAATGAGAGGGCTGGTAAAACCTCAAGCTCATATACCTTGCATACTGGAAGGATCAATTCCATTGACTTCAACTCCATAAACAACAACTTGATGGCTACAAGTTCATTGGATGGAACAGCTTGCATATGGGATTTGAGAAATATCAACCCTCATCATCCAAAAAGCTTAAAAAGGGTTCATCATCAAAGGGCTGTTCACTCAGCTTATTTCTCACCCAGTGGAAATTGTCTTGCGACAACAAGGTCTTTTTCTCCGTCTATTTTTTTTTTTTTAATTTTCTCACATGTCTCTATTTAGATTTTCGAGAATGTATTCAGTTTAGTATTCTCAAATTTATCAGTTGCCACCATTAACAAGAAAGAACGGCATCTATTTTGTTCTGGCCATTAAACCGAAATGAAAACACCCGTCAAAAAATTCCATTTGATTTTTTGCTTCATTTCAGTCCATTTCAGTTCTTGTCACTGCCTTGAACCCAATTAGTAGTTAATTCGGATCCGGGGTTAAATTTAGGGCTAATTAAAAAATCTCGCCCTTCATGCCCGAAGATTGAAGTCCACTGTGACAATTGTACATTTGAATCCCATTTAGTAAAATAACCTGTGAGAATTGGCATGTAATTACACACATCATTCTTTGTACAAATACCAAAGCCAAAGTATGTATTTCATTCCCATTTAAATATTCAAGTTTCAAAATGGAAAGGACATAAAGTTTATAGACAACAGGGCTATCCCAAAAATTTTAGCCTGGAACCAAAAATATATACAGAGTAGACTATGATAAGTCCAAAAGATCAGAAGACCAAAAGGCAAAGATGAATTCTAGAGATTCCCTATGAAGCTCTCATACGTGCCGGGAGAGATGACGCTACTCTACGTCATCGGCACACCACTCATGTTGCTTTTCGTCTGGTTGAGGATCCTCTGGAATCATCTCAATCTCCGGCTCTGTGTAGTAATCTGTGGTGTCGTCTGCACACCAAGCGAAAGAAAGTCAACGACGCGTTGAGCAAGAGATAAGCAGTGTGTAATAAATATAACATGTTTCAAATACATGAATAAAGACAAGAAAAATGATCGTGAGCTATTAAAGTAATGAAGCTAGGCATTAGCACGAATATAATACAAGGATCAAGTAATAGTAATCCTAGCATCATCTAGCAAGAGCAACCACCAACACATAAAATGCAATGCACAAGCAAGGGGAGACTCCGAGGATGTCCAAGCCACCTCCTGGGGTACCAGTATCAATCCTATCCGGACCACTGATACCAAAGTTCTGCTCGAGTAGGATCTAAGCTCCTGGTCCTAGGAATAGTAGCACGGTCTAAGTCCGCTCCCAGCTATTCTGCACTGTGGACGCTGTCCAATCCGACTGCCCACCCCGATGTGAATAACCGGCCCACCTAAAAACCCCAAACTGCAGCTGGTCATGAATGCAATCCTCCCCACAGTGGATCCTACTGTGGTTGGATGAGGTATGGTGATGTGGTGCTTTACACAAGATTCGAGACAAGCACATCTGGCTAGATTTCAAGGTTTAAGACCATATAATGAGGGCTACTCCAAACGAGCCTAGTTCTTAAGCAATACCAATAATCCCCATCGAGTAGTCCTCTAATAAGTCCATTATGTCAAGACAAGTCCAGTCACACATGTCCATCAAGTACAAGGTATACAAGGTGGCTAGGGGTACACTCTAAGTCTGGTCCAAGCCCTAATTCTAAACAAGTTATGTTTTCAAGTTAGGCAAGTATTTTATGGATAGAGTGTACAAGGTACGACAAGCCACGAATCTCAGATTTACAAAGTCAAGGAAGAAGTTAAGAACCAATCCTAGGTTAAGGGTTGTCCCTCGTACATGGTACACATCCTCGATAGAGTATGTATGGAATCTGAGGCAATTATGCCTAATTTGGTGAGCCCTTGGTGTACTAAAGTTGTGTGGTGCATTTGACTCAGTTCCATGCGCATTTGGTTAAGGTACGAACAATGTATGGAAATCCCCGGACAACCGACGAAACACACCAAGCAAACATGCTTCGTTTTCGTTTCCCCTTATTGGTCATGTGAGGGTAAGGTCAATGGGTTCCAACCTAGGGGTCTAAACTAGGTTGAAGTCCCTTTTCCCAAAAGAGACGTGCCGGGTTCACTCGAGCAGAGCCTCTTAGCTGCGCCTGTCAAGGACTCAGCCGCTCGAGCCGACCCCCAAGTCCGCTCGAGCAAGCCTCGTAACTGTCCTAGCCAGGGACTCAACTGCTTGGGCCGACCCTAAGTCCGCTCGAGCGACTCATCAGGTCTGCCACGAACTGAACCAGAGTGAGTTCAGTTCAAGGGGTTTCCAATTCCACTCTCTTCTCACCCCTCCAAAGTCCTTTTTCCTGCAAGAAATGGATCCTCCAAGCTCTCCCAAAACCACATTCCATCATCCATATACCGCTATTTTCATCCTTGCATATTATTTTAAAATTTAAAATTTTGTTTTATTTTTTACATATATATGTATATATTTTTATATTTTTCTTAGAACGTAACTATGAAATTTTCACTGAAATACTTAATCAGCCGAAATATTTCAGTTTGGTGGCCAAATCAAAATGGGGTCTAAAACAAATTTGTCAACTATGCAATTAAGTGAATTTCTGAAATCCATTTAAGATATATGATAAAAACAGCTTCATTGATGCTTCCTGTTGTTATTCTTTTGTGCAGTTCTGATGACAAAGTTTTATTACTGAGTGGTAATGGTTTTGAGGATATAACCGTGATTAGCCATAACAATCAAAGTGGTAGGCTTTCTTCGTTCAGGTATGATTCAGTATGTTGATATCTTCTGTTGCATTTTGAAATAGGACAACTTTTATCACGGTTTTAAAGCTTGAGGTGTCTGACTTTGCAAAGTTCACTAATTTGTGTTGATAAAAAACAAGATCAGTATTTTATATGTGTATAGGGGAGAAAAACTAGGCGGACTCTTGGTAAGTTGATTGGAGTTGAGATATCAAAATATGAACCAAGTTAGTTGAGTATAGTTGGATCAACCAAATTTTGGCCAAGTCTTGTTTTGGTTTCTGACCAAATTGAGCTGCATGGTCGTAGGATTTTTGATAAAGTTGAGTTGACTTGGTACATTCAACCAAGTTGACTGAGTTAACTGCTTGGGTCATAAAATTTTTGTTGTAGTCGAGAGTTGACTTGGTGGTTGACCGACTCTTGACAAAATCTTAATCAAACATGAGCAGATCAAGCTTTTTTCTCCTCTCAGAAATGCTGATGAAATTGATTCAACTAGCTGACCCAAGCATTGTAGCAGAAACCCAAAAGGAGCTGGACTATGTTGGCCCAATGCCTAATGGTCCTACCCATCCTTGTTAACTGTGTTCTTTTGCATTTCAGAACCTAATAACCACCATATTCCTATTCATCCCTTTTGTGGCCTAATTTTCATGCCCATCTTGTATGTTGTGGACTAATTTACTGGCTGCATATTAGATGCATTAAGCCTCTTAACTTCATTTGATGTTCTAATAATACTTGCATCTGCTATGATTGCACAGAGCAATTTGGGGATGGGACGATCAACATCTCTTCATTGGTAACACTGGAAGGGCAGTGGATGTCATCTCTACAGTTGACAGAACAACATTGTCTCTAGAAAGCCCATACATGACTGCAACTCCCAGTCGGTTTGCTGCACACCCATATAGGATTGGGGTGCTGGCTGCTGCCACAGCTGGGAATGGTCGAGTATATTTGTGGACTGCAGAGTAGAAAGCTAACCTTGCTGTTTTCTTTTTGTCAAAGAAGCACCAAATTTTGCTTTTGGTCAGGAAGCATTAGACGGGCTCCCTCCACCATACATACGGTCTCTCGGTGTAAATTTTGTTTTTGATCCAGGTAGCATTAGACGGCTCTAGTAAATTGCAGAATGGAAAGAAGCCAGCTGTTTTTATTAGTTTGTGATTGTTGGACTTTTAACACCTTAAAAACATGCATTTGGATTTGGTTGCTTATAAGGATGGTTTACTATGCGCATTTTGCTGCATGATGCAGCGAATCTATTTCTGTACTTTTAATTATTAACAGGGAATGTTTATGCAGAAGAAGTTTTTCCTAGAATTTTTTTTTTTGGTCAAGGTTGTGTACTTCCCAGAATTTAATCTCCGTTGCTCGGAGATTCTGGATGCCGACCCAAGATTGATGGATAAGGCTCTGTTGATGGTGAGATGATGAATCTTGGATTTTAGGCCTTATTTCTATTGTCAAGTAATATAAAATGAAAATTCATGTGGTAGGCTTCCTGTGTGTGGTTTTGTTCTCTATTATTGTTGGGATTTTTACTTTATTGTTTGAATTTGAAAATTTTTCATAGATGTGTTTATACCAGTGAAAATTATCAACTAGCTTAATTTTGTGCCAATGCACCCATCTTTGCTGTCTACACCCATAAAATAATAAGACCGCAAGAACAACAATCCATCGGTTGTCGCCTCCATTGTTACCAGAGTTGCATGCACCTCCAATATTGCGATTGGAAAACATTCACAATCTCTCAGGGGAGATGCTGTTGCATGTAAAAATTGTGGATCCCGCAATGCCCGGCAGTTCATCTCTGCGTGCATCAGGCCCAATACCTCGGAATCTTTACATTTGTAGTTCTTGCCATCCAACACTTTAGCCTCACTTTAGATTGAAGAATGCTGCAATCTATCGAAATAAGGGGAAAAAGGATGCTTAGCATTAACATCCTTCCATAATTTCCAGACTAAACAGTTGGATGGCCAAGGGCTCCCATTTTGCAGTGGTGGTCCAGTGCATATGGAACACCCAGTCCTAGTTCATGTCAGGGACTTCTAAACCATAATAAGCTATGAATCATAAAAAAAACTTGGGCTCTTTAAACCATTTTAATTTCCTCCAAGAAGTCAATTCAGGGAGGAGTCACCCATGATAAAGCATACCACTTGAACTAAGCCCTCCAACAAGCTAGTATCTCCACTCCACATGCTGACAGCTGATGCTGTCATTCACACAACCCAAAAGTGTTTAAGAGACCCGAGAGGAGTTGGAGGTGGCTTCGCATGGCCCTCACTCTTGGCCTTGCCCCAGTGAAAACCCAATTCCTTATGCTGGAATACACAGCTGATGTTTTCAGTAAAAGTTCATCAAGGGCAGGCTGGGCAGCTGAAGGTTCATCTGTGGAGACACTTATAGGATACTTCCTTGATCCCCAGTCTCATTTTGAACCCATAATACTGCGTGGCCCTTGATCAGCAAGCCATGCATCAGACAAGATTGAAGGGCTATGATCTCCATATTCTCCTCTGTAAGCAGAATACTAGAAATAAGCAATATGAAAACAAATAGCACTTTACATGTCTGAACTCCAAAAAGTGGACAGTCTTACCTAGCATCACTTGGCTGCTATAGTGAGCAACAACACTTCTACATGTCCATGTCCCCGTTGGATATGCAAAATATAGAGTTTGTTAAATGGGTCCTAATGATTTAAATTATCAATCCTACTTGAATGAGTTTGGCCCGACAGATGGAGTATTTTTGTCGGACACATGTATATCCATTTCGGTTAACCTTAAATACTCCTGTTGATTTGAGTAAAAGTCGATTCTACTCCCAACTTCAACTTCACACCAAACATCCAAATAGAGTGAGAGAAGTATTATACTTTAAGTTCAACCCCGCTTCACTCCTCCTATGAAATCTAATTCATTTTACGTTGCTCATTCTTCAATGGCAATAACAACAACAACTGGGAACTGCCCTAGCAAAATCGAGCAAGCAAAGAGGCTTGCAGAGGTTTTTGGTCCATGGCCTCTACCAGTACCAACCAAATTTTCTGTTCCAATTATTATACAGGCCAAGCTCGTCCCTAACAAAAGTGTATTCAGTTTGTAAATGAGCTGGTGGTTAAACCTAGCCAAAAATCAGGTCCAATAACAAAAAAGATTGGGCTTGCCCAATCCAGCCCATGAACATCCCCTTTTGGAGACCCATTTTGTTCCTCCCGCCATTCTGCTGTTCCCGCGTTTTCTTTTTACCGCCAAATCTTCTAAATATATAAACACAACTTCCATCCAATTCCTGAACAAGGAACATTTGTGACTCTCTTTCTATCTCTTTTTCTCTGTGCATTGCAGCAGTTGCATATGGAGCCTCAAATCCTCACCGATTATGAGCGAAAGAGGCTCGAGAACATCAGACGGAATGATGAAATGGTGGCTTCGTTGAAACTCCATCTCAAAGCCAACAGCTTGTCTTCTGCTACCAAAATCAAAAGGTTCATTTCTCTTTCATCTACTCCTCTTTCTGCAATTCCATTTCTCTTGAATAAGATTTTGATTTGTTTCCAGTTTCCTCTATTCTCTATCTGGGTAATTTGTGGGTTTGTTTGTTTGTTATTCTCTTTTCATTTGATTTCTCTTTCTTGGCATGCTTGGGTTTTCTTTCTTTTTCGATTTCTATGTCTGGGTGTTCTCGGTTTTGCTTTTTTTCTTCCATTTCTCTATCTGGGTATTCTAGGTTTTGCCTCTTCTTGTTTCTTCAAAACTTTCTATCTGGGTCTTCTAGGGTTTTGTTTCTTTTCTTCAGTTTCTCTATCTGGCTGGCTGTTTTTCATTTTCTCAATCTGGGTATTCTAGGTTTTGCTCTTTTTTTCCTTGAAATGTTCTATTTGGGTCTTCTGGGTTTTTTCTTTTCTTCAGTTCCTCTATCTGGATGTTATAGGTTTTGCTTTCTTTTCTTCAAATCGTTCATATGGGTTTTCTCTATTTTCTTTCCAGAAAGGGAATCAAAGGTTACAATTCCAAGCCAGAGAAAAAGCCCAAGATGCAATCCCCCATCGTCATACGCCGTTCCCTTCGTGCCCAAGGAGTCCCTCCTGATGCAGCCACTGCCAATGGTGTCCAAGAGGACCTCATATCCTCCCCACAGAAACTGACCAACTCGCCTTCTCATTCTAACCATCCTATTAGGAAGGAATGTTTCAGCATACGAGAAGCGCATGCTAGTGGTACCAGTTCTAACGACCGGAAACTCATTGATACGGTTGTGAATATGGCGGATCATGCGCCTTTGGGCTTTAAGGATAAAAGAAGAGGGAAGGAGGATGGTGATTGTTTCAATCTGGGTTCGCTGGTTTTGAAGCCGGATAACGTTGCCCGGCTTGTCCCCAGCCGGATCTTCGACGTTGGTTTCTTTCCTTTTGAGGAGAGGACAATGATTGTTGTGGGAGATAAGCATGGGAATGTTGGGTTCTGGGATGCAGACTGTGAGGAAGGGGAGGGAGATGGGGTTTATGTTTATGGCCCTCATTCTGCCCCTGTATCAGGGATTTTGATTCGGCCAGTTCTCATATCACAGGTATTCAAATTTTGGGTAATTCATGTTCTGGGTCTATCACTTGTGTTTCATTAGATCAGTATTGTCATTCAGGATGATTTTATATGCACTTTAAATTGTAATCAGTTTAAATAATTTTGCATTAAGGGATGTTGTCCATTCTGCTTTTTGGGACATCACTATAATTTAAGGGGGGATACTGTTCTCTCCCACTCCCATCCTGGAGTTCTCTTCTCCAAATCAATGCTAAAGTTTGTTGTTTCTGATGATTGGTGTTTCTGATGATTGGCGTCTACTTTGGCAATCAATGCCATTTGTTAGAACCACCCTACATACTTAAATGTCCGAACTGTTCATGATTTGTGTTACATACAAATATCATGGAGAGCTTTGAAGTTGAAACATGCATGGGTTATTTATTTATTGTTTTTTTGTCCTTTTCAAATCTATATATGGGGACTTGTAAGATAAATTTTGGCTGCTGCTTGTTGTAATGTGGTCTTTCTATATATGCTTTCCATTTACACTTTTCTTAAAAAATGGTTTTGAAATGAGCATGAAGATATATGTATTTTGATGAGTTATTTAAAGCTTAGTATGGTTGGCTTCAAACTAATCCAAAAGCGTCACACCATCCTTCAAAAATGATTTTAACTGGGACACTTAATTTATGGTTTCTTGATCCTACTTTTTGAAAACAATTGTTACATTAAGTCCTCTACCGTTCCTCTGTTATTCATTTGATTTGACAAATGTGATTTTGTTTTGAAATGTTGTACATTCAACTTCTGTGATTATGTTTCTTGCCAATGTTGATACACAGTTTAGTTGGTAGGAAATTAAATGACTGCTTTTTTCCTGATGTGCAGATTTTAACCAGCAGCTACGATGGACTCATCCGCATGATGGATGTCAACAAGGAGATGTTTAGCATTGTTTATTCCAGCAATGAAGCAATTTTTTCTCTTTCGCATAGGCCTAATGATGTTAATTCCTCGTATTTTGGTGAAGGTCAAGGTGGTCTGAAGGTTTGGGATGAGAGGGCTAGAAAAGCCTCAAGCTCCTATAGTTTGCATGACCGAAGGATTAATTCCATTGACTTCAACTCCATGAACAACAACTTGATGGCCACAAGTTCATCGGATGGAACAGCCTGCATATGGGATTTAAGAAATATCAACCCTAGTCATCCAAAAAGCCTAAAGATGGTTAATCATCAAAAGGCTATTCACTCTGCTTATTTCTCACCTAGTGGAAACTGTCTTGCGACTACAAGGTCTGTCTTTGTATATTATTTATTTCTTACATGTCCCTGTTTAAATATTCAGGGAATAAGATGTTTCTTTAGTATTTTGGGGCATGAAGGGCTTGTATTGGTAACTGCATTATGTGGGAGTAACCAATTCCCTTCTTTAGTCAAATCAGCATTGGTGGTCAGAAGCAGGATCCTATGTAATGTGGTTTTGATCTGTGCCCCTTCAAATGTAGCATAGCACATCCATTCATCTTCCAAAATTAAACATCATGATTTGCAATTTGAGCTACATTTAAATGCATCATATATTAGCTTTTTTTAATGAAATGTTTTGTATTGAGATCTTCAGAATATTATAATTTTACCGAGCACAATAAGGGAAAAAAGGCATTAGATGCCTGGATGCCATAGATATTTACTTTGACTTTGAGCAATAATTTTGCAGATTTATTGGATTTCAACTTTTCTGGATATTTTTCTATTGTGCTTGTTGCCCTTCATTTTATCATTTCATATACCCACAGATTTCATTTTTAAAAAATGATTAAGATAATATACTTGGAATATTTAAAATGCACTAGGAATAATCGCTGATGGTGTCTACCAAGTTGATGGCATATTGGTGCTCCTTGTTGCAAATGTGACAGCAATTATGTTAGTTCTTGATGCTACTGTGTTGCATCATTCACACAATTCTTTAGTCGCCCTGGGTAAGGGGGACATTGAGTACTAGTGAAATTGTTGAAGTTTCAAGCCTTTTCAGTGCTGTATGAGAAAAGTGCTGAACACTGAAAGCATAGAGGGGGAGTTTTCCAGGATTTTGGTCTCTATGGTTTCATGCTGAGCATAAATGATAGAACTACTAAAAACTCTTCTATGGCTCATATATTGACCATGTATATTGGCAATTAAGTAAATTTCTTAATTTCCAGTGAGATACATGGTAAAACAGCTTCATTGATGCTTTCTGTTGTAAATGTTTTGTGCAGTTTTGATAACAAAGTGGGATTACTGAATGGTGCTAGTTTTGACAGTATGACCATGATTAGCCATAACAATCAAACTAATAGATGGATTTCTTCGTTAAGGTATGTTTCAGCCACATATATGTTGATATCTTTGGTTGCTTTCTGGAAATAGGACAACTTCCATTGGGGTTATAAAACTCATGTTGACTTCACTAAGTTTGCTAATTTCTGTTGGTTAAAGACAACCTCGGTATTTAATATGAGTGTAGCGAAGAAAAAGAATTATGTCGAATCTTGGTTGGTCGAATGGAGGATCAATTTCTGAGCCAAGTTCGGTCCAGTGTAGATCAATTCAACCAGGTCTTGGCCAAGTCTTGTTTAAGTTTCTGACCAAATTGAGCTCTATGGTCATAGAATTATTGATGTAGTCAGAAATATTGATGTAGTCAGTTTGACTGACTCTTGACAAAATCTTAATCAAGCATGAGCACATTAGGCTTATTTTTACCAATTGTCTTATTTATTAACACTTATATCTGCTATGCTGGCACAGAGCAATTTGGGGATGGGACGATCGATATCTCTTCATTGGTAACACAAAAAGGGCAGTGGATGTTATCTCCACAGTAGACAGAACAACAGTGTCTCTGAAAAGCCCATACATGACTGCAATTCCCTGCCGATTTGCTGCTCACCCATATAAGATTGGGGTGCTGGCTGGCGCCACGGCTGGGGGACAAGTATATATGTGGACTGCACAGTAGAAAGCTGAATTCTGCACAAGGATGCTCTAAGAGGTGGTTCAGCTCTTCAAAATTCCCTTACTCTTTACCTTGTTGCCAAAGAATCACCAAATTTTGCTTTTGATCAGGAAGCATTAAACAGGCTCCCAGATGTAAAATTTGCGGCACCATTCAAGCTCCCAGTATGAAATCTTGTTTTTGATCCAGGTAGCTTTAGGCAGGCTCGAATCAAAGTTTGCAGAATGGAAAGAAGCTCGCTGTCTAGTAGTTTGTAATTATTGGCTGTCTATTAGTTTGCAGGATGAGTGGTGGTAAGTTTTGGTACCTAAAAGGCTGATTTAGTTGGGGAGCATTTTTGCTGCATTGATTGAGCAAATCTATATCTATGCTTTTTTGAGGTCAGCAGCAGGGCAATGGTTTTGCAGCAGATGTTTTTCCTTGGATGCTGTTTTCCATTTTTGTTTTCTTTTAATTTTGATTGAAGCTATGATATGTACTGAATCCTTTTGCCAGAATTTAATCTCCATTTGATCAAAAATAGTTTTGGTTGGATAAGCCCCAGATTGATGAGTAAGGCTCTGTTGTTGATGATGTTGGATGCATACAATTTGTACGAGTAGCTATCGCCTAAATGATTGGTGTGTGCCACTGAGATGGGTTAGGAATTGAAACTAGTTTGTGTTTTGACTGTTGATCATTGATCAATATCCTGGGCCAACAATTTGGATGATCGAAATCTAATATCCATGCATGCCAAGTTTGTACATAATCATCAAATGCTTAATTGGGCCCTGCTCCTCTGATTGCATAAGGTTGCAACTTGGGCAACATCAAACCTGAATCTGACCGGATCAAAGGTGAAGCTTGGGTTGTGCTTGTTATGGGTTTAGTTATGCTCGGCGTAAATTCCGAAAACCAAAACTGGTGTCAACAGGACTCTAACCGAACCGCATTCTGGTCAGCAAAGCGAAATCACAATTTGTTAGGTTGGGTGGAGTTTCACTCAGGTCTGGATCGGTCTGAGTTCACCTATATACAGTTCGGCTTGAGCCTGGGTTGAGTCGGCGGCTGACTCAACCTGGGCCCGACCTATGTGAGTTTCATTCCTGGAATCAATGCTGTATGCATCATCTTGCCACTGCGTTTTCTTTCTGCTACGTTGTAGCATGACATGAGTGAGTTCCAATGTCCCTCAGGTGACGCTGTTGTGTGATCAAAGCTGCCATGCCAATCCTGCAAAAGACTGGCACTTCAGGTTTTGCAAGCAAGAGGTCCAATAGCTTGGAACCCTTCAATTGGCAGGGCCCTGATAGGAACCTAGCCAAGCTAGCCCAGCTGCCCGATTAGGGTGCCTTGGATTACGAGTTGGGCCAAATGATTTGCTGGGGCAGGCCTGCCCAAGAGTAGGGTGCTTTCCAAGTATGTACTTTCCAAGATTTGAATGAGATTAGCCTCATCCATTCTTATCTATTAGGTGGTAGAGAATAGTAGGTGTTGTTAGTAACTTCCTTCTTCTTAGGTAGACCTTTGATTGTAGGGATCCAATTCCATTTGTTTCTATCAATGTAATTAGCAACATCTATTTAGTAATGATTGATTAATGAAAAGAATATCAATATTATTTACCTCAAAAATCATGTGCTTGCGCAAGGAGTTCGTCCATCCTCGAATTGAACAATATATCCCCATCATTCAACTGGCATCATATCAGGCCCATCCTTGTCAATTGAGTCCACAACCAACACTTAAGCCTTCCTGTCCACCTTCACTCGGATTGTAAAATGCTGCAATCTATCAAAGTTAAGGGGAAAAGAATGCTTCATGTATTTTTCAACCTTTGGATGGCCATTTGTTGGGGGCTCCCACTTTTCGGCGGTGGGTTCAATTCATATGGAGGATCCACTGATCCAGTCCTACTTTATACCAGGACTGTTAAATCAAATATTCCATCTTGGGCTTATCCAACCAAAACTATAATACGCCATGAAAATTAAAAGTACTTTAGCATGTGCTTTTCTTTTATCATTTTAGTTTCTTCCATGAAGTCAATTCACAAGGGAGAAAATCTTCATTACAAGAAATGACAGCCTGGGCAGTCAACTTTCCTAGCCAACCATGGTAAAGCAGGCCCCTTGAACCCAGCCCTCCAACAAACCAGTATCTACACTCAACATTCTGACAGCTGATGGTATCATTCACACAACCCAAAAGTGGTAGAGACCCAAGGGGAGTCAAAGGTGGCATGGCCCTTACTCCTGCCCTTGCCCTGGTGAAAACCCAATTCCTTATGCATGGATACACAGTGGATGCTTTCAGCATTAGCTCATCAAGTGCAGTTGAAGCTTCCTCTGTAGAGACAGTCGAAGAAAAATTCCTTGATCCCCAGTCCCATGTCGAACCCATAACAACATTGCGTGGTCCTTGGACTGCAAGCCATGCATCAGACAAGATTGAAGGGCAGTGATCTCCATATTCACCTCTATAAACAGAATACCAAAAGTGAGAATTATGAAAACAGATAGCACATTACGTGTCTGAAGTCTGAAAAGTGGACAGTCTTACTGAGCAAAACTTGGCAGTTGTAGGTGAGTTACAACACCTCTACATGTCCTCAAGGGGAGCTTTCCAGAAAGCTCAGGAAGCATGACTGCTTTCGCACCTAAACAGATTATCACTGCATTGTATTCCCCTGCATATTACAGTCGCTTATCACATGTCCAATATGCTTAACTTAGAGAGAGAGAGAGAGAGAGAGAGAGAGAGAGAGAGAGAGAGAGAGAGAGAGAGAGAGTACACTTGACATCATCAATGGATTCAAAGTGAAAACTCCAAGGCACCAATGTTTTGTCATTTGTCCAAGCCATACATTTTTATAAAAGTTCGAAGCTAGAACCAGCTAAGATACCATTTTCTATCAAATATTCTCCTATTCCTCTCCTACCAAATGGCCTAAGATCAGGAAAGTGGCACCATCCTCTGCATAAGCTGACCACAAGATAGAAAAGGCCCCAAAAGATCACTCATCTATGACTTTGAGCAACGGGAAGGATGGCAGAAGAACCCTAAAATGGAAATTTCAAAGACATTGGTCCACATTTTCTTTTCATCTCAAAAAGAAATTTTAAGAGCCTCACCCTTCTGGAAGGTCTTCTTCCCTTCCCACTTGCTTAGCGGTTGGCAACATTTGGGTCCTTGTAAGGTGGACACAGCAAACAGTAATAGTCTCAAGTGAAGGGGCATATTGTTGTCAAATATTTCAGACTTCTGTTCTTCATGCAAAGTGAAGATCAAGTCTGTAGATCACCTTCTCTTCCATCGCTCACTCTCAAAAGATTTGGCATCTCATGTTACACAAGATGGGGTTATGTGGTGCTTTCCGGAATTGGTTTGGAGACCAACCGAAGAGAGTTTCTTTCAGAATCTACATACAGAACAACACCATTTCTCATTCTTTTATTTTATTATTATTTCCTTGTGGGTAGGTGGGTGGGTAGGGTGGGGTGGGGGAGTTAATTCGTCGTGTTGTAGGGACTCTAGGGAGTTAGGAGAGATTCCACCTTTTTTTTTTCTTCAAGAGAGGTTGAGAACAGACCATGTATCATCTCCTCTCCCGTTTTCTAACTGCATTTTCTTCATCTCCTTGGATCTTCGACCTTGTGGGTCCAACAATCAGCGCCTTATGATGATCCTATGTGCTTAGCCATCTCTGCATTCGACCATCCTGAAGCTATTGTTGGAACTGGAGACATTTTGTTCAAGAAATCTGATATTCCTGATTCCATAAACCCAAAGCAATTACAAGAGGTAACATCTCCCAAACTCCTAGCCCCTAGGTTTGAAATACCCAGAAAATTAACCAATATTTGATGGACCAACAAGAGGATGGGAAGGCTCATGACACGCTAAAGAGGTAGAGAAAAAGAAGGGGGAAAAACAGTTGCCTTACAGTAGATAGGTGGTGAACAGACTCTTCACAAGAAACAAATATTTGGTTAAGCAAATTTTTTTAGATTTCAGGTGACTCAATGTTTGAGAACTTCAGACCAAGTTTGATCAAAATGAAGGCATTTAACGAAGGCATTGATTTGATAATCAGTTCCCACTCAGTCATAATCCATGTGGCCCTTTTCCTACAAATGCAAATAAATTTATGTAAAGAATGGACTGTTCAGAACATACTTAATGGGGAGAGATTTGGGAAGGAAACTCTAAAAGAGTGAGTTCATGGTTGAAGCCAAGAAAGGTTTTTGCCAACTAAATAAAATCCTTATTTATCTCTATTCACCTGACAGATTAATTCTTTTTTTTTTAATATATTATTTATCGGTAAGAGATAGATTCACTATGGATGGGCATAACCCAGAACTCACATTATTATACAATCCCAGACCTTTGACAGGAGAATCTTTTGCAGAAAGAATGTAATTTCTATCTTTTTTCTTTTAAACATTCAATATTTCCTCGAAAGTTCTCCAGTAAAAATGGTTAGAATGGTCTAACTGGTGTGTGTTTAGGCTATGGCTCATCCAGGGAAGCACCTGCTGTATGATTGGCTTGGACAGGATGCATGTGCCATGTGCAAAAAGATAATAGGAAAAAGCATACTCAAAGTAATTCAGCCCTATATTTAGTAGTTATGTGTTGAATGGGATTGCTCATAGACATGTCGAAACTCACCTGATAGCTCTGAGAGATTCGCAATAGATTTCTTGTGCAAATACACTACTTTTTCTTCTTCATATCTTGATCTTGATGACTCTTTGACGAGGTCTTGGCATGCTAAAAACAGTGCCTACTAAAAAAAGAGGAGTTATACTGACTCGCTGTCAAATGTTCGGATAGGTGACATCCATATAAGCGAACAAGAAACAAGAAAAGTTCACAAGTTGAACATAAAAGAAGAAATAAATCCACACCTGAAGATAGCGTTTCGGATGGATATTCACAGCTTGGGGCATGTAAACAGCAGAGTTTGAAGGCACAAACAGATCGGGAACAAGAGTCTGGGCGCCATCCTTATCTATGAGTTCTATTCTGCAACTCCCAAGGCAGTTCTGAGCATTCTAAAGATTTGAGACAGCAGAAAATTAAGATCATTACAAAGCTGACATTCAAGGACACAGTCATCCTGTATTATTACTAGTAAAGATGGAAGAAAATTACCTCCTTCAATGTATCTGCATTCTTCATGTCTGTTGCTGGCCGTAAGATGCCCCTGGAGGGTATATTAAGACATCGTTAGATGTATCAGCAAGGCAGGTTTCCATGAGTACAAGCCACAAACTGAAAGGAAGGGCGCACATACTGAATTTCAAATGTGCTCCAAAATAAAGCCTAAATCCACTATGGATACCATTTTCTGAGAGCTATCAACTCAAGGACACATGAGATTGCAAGATGTTTCAATTGATCTGGACAGATCAATAACAGAGTTGTCAAAACTATAGTGATACGCTGTTTGTAACCATTGAATCTATTGACCTTTTTTCCTGAGTCATTGAAACATTCTGGACTTGGCTCCATCCAAAAATGAAAAAGGATGTATAGTTCTATCTTGGCTCCATCCAAAATTGAAGAAGGATGTATGGTTGGTTGGTTGGTGCAGGCGTGCTATATTACCTCTAATTGTCAAGCCTACTCTTAACAACATTTTGTCATGACCTGCTCAAGTCCTCGAAAATACCCATTTATCAGACTATAAGTTTGAGGCAAGATTTTGGTTTCCTAATTATGCACCTAACCTCCTTTTTTTTTTTTTTTTTTGGGAATAGTAAGGGTATATATTTCCAAAGGGGGATGTACAAAGAATAACAGATAGCAGGAAGGAACATCCACCCCATGATGCCCAAATACGGCACGGATACGGCAAGGACGCGCCATAGACATGGCAAGGACACAAATTTTACATGTAAAGAGTGAAGTATCGGATACGATATGATACGATACGTTGCCCATTTTGAAGTATCCGTGCATCATAGCATCCACCTCACTTGGGCATCCAAGAAACATGACCATGGCGGAGCTAGCCACACTAAAACAAAACCAAAGGGAAACTAAGCCCGCAAGCCAGCCAGCACAACCACAAAAGGGTCCCACAGCCTGGGATAGGCCAAAATAGGGCAGAAAACAAACAGCAACCAAGACTGAGTAACAAGAATGCCCTAGCTACACCTCATTAATTCCTCAGGAACCTGATCTCAGCAGCGATGCCCGTTTAGGCCATGGATTTGATCTCGAAGTAGGTTAGAGAATAGAAGCTCTCAGAGTTGACACTAGATCAGCTAGCACTCTTGCTTCAAATCTTTGTTTCCAAGGCGAACTTTTTGGATTTCTCACCTAACCTCTATGCATGAAGAAAGCCATTAACTATTGGAAGGGTATCTTGAGAGTGGAGTGCTCTATTCCAACCATGTCTTATGGCCTCCCACTTTTGGTGTTCAGATGTGGTATAGTTCTTTGCAAGAGCAAACATCATGATAGGGTAGAACTCATCTATTCACTCCTTAGCCACAAGGAAGTTTCTTCATCTCAGACTCAAAACTATTCTTAGAAGCTCATTTTTGTTAGAATTATTCATTTTGTCTAGCCTATCTTTATTTCTATTTACTTTTAGGGACTTTAGGGAAGGTGGACAATAATTCAGAAATGCTATGGCTTCTAACTCACAGTTTGACATGATTTTGTCTTATCAATGTAAGCCTTGCTGTTTTGCTAAATTGATCAAGAAAGACATTACCGTACTTAAACATTAAACAACTTAAAAGGGTTTCAATTTTACTCCAGGCCCATTTTCCTAAAGGTAGATGTGATACACATCCAGAATAATGCCAAAGCAACTTCACATTGTTCGTGATAAGATGTGATTGCAAGGGTCACTATACCATCTATACCAGAGTAATGAGATTGGCCACTTAGAAGCTGATTACGATTCGCATGGATTTTTTAAACACTGTTCTTGATAATGTTTTAGTTTTCCCGTCTTTCCATGATTTTCATATTAAAAACTATCCTGCACCGATCTATATGATGAGACCAAGCTTCAGAAGAGCATAATTATTTCGATCTGCTTTTGGATAGCGTTGCAATGACAAGTGAAGATAGCTACAAATAACTGAAGTTCCACAAGCAGTAGGTGCTCTCTTTTTAGACAAAAAGAACAAAAAATTTCCCTTAAGATGGAAATGGGTGTGATTCTTGGAAATGTAATGAAAAAAATGATACAGTACAACCATCATAAAGGACTGAAAGGACACCTTCTCTGAATTAGTGGTCCTTCAGAGCTGTTCGCCAAATCTTGATCTACCAGATCCGAGGTTCTCATATGCTCAATTGTTTCTGCTATGTTTAACAAGTTTTGACACTCTTTCCAGCATTCGGCTCCCCTCCACAAAAGCTTTGCTGTCAATTTACAGTAAGAAAATGCCATGTAAAAATTCCAATATCAATTTCCAGTGGCCTGAATGGTAACTAGTCAACCTTGCAAAGATCTGTTTAAGATTAGTTCCTCAAAAAAGGTGCAAAACAGAAAGGTCTCAACAGGCACAAAAAGGAGGAAAAAAAAAACAAACATATGAATGGAGAAAGGTCCAACCCTTTCATACCCTAAATGAGTAGGAATGAGAACCTTTAGGAGAATAAGGATGGAGGAGTCCTCCGGAAACCCCAGATGCACCACCCCCTATGCCAAGTTCATCGTAGATGTCAACACATAAGTGTGCATCCTTTGGACCTTGCTGCACACATTACCAATATCCATAAATCTTAAACTAAAGAAGCTGGCACTAGTTCATGTTGCTTTTAAGAGAGAGGTGGGAAAACTTCCCCTAATATTATATAATCACCATTTTGGATTAAAAAAAAAAGCATTAGATTCAGTGCATAACATATGATTTAAGGAAAAGAAAATATAACAATAATTCTTTTTTTTTTTTTAATTCAACAAATTAAATATTTTGTCATAGTACATCCTAACAATTGTCATGCATACAGCATGAACTTGAGGCATTGTTTAATGATCATTCTAGAGCATTCTCCACTGTAAGCGATGCAGTGCAGCATGACAATTGAGAATTCATGTTGCTGACCTCAACGTAGTTGAGAAAAGGATTCGATTCATCATCATCATCATCACCACCAACACCATCAAGGCCTTGACACATTAACTTAGGATCAGCTTATAGAGTAATACTAATTCTGTAAAAGAATCGCCACGCACACAAAATGTTTATCTTTCTACATATGGCACAAAGAAGTGATATAACCTGACAAGTTTACCATGATAAATCCTCAATCGGAGCAGTTACAATATCAATTATTTTAACATCAATTCAAATTAAGAATGGCGTGTCAATGGCAGGACCCAATTTAGATATTTCATAGGCTCAGTATGGCCACACCCAGAATGTCCTCCCATAGTTAATATCTCACATGGGTCAGTTTGGATGAGGAAAAAAAGAAGAGGAGAGAAGTGTCCAAAGCACAAACTTGAACTGTGGTACAGTTTTCTCCACACCCAAATCACCTACATGCAACTCAAGATTCATAGAAATGTAAACATAACACACTAGAAAGAGAAGGGGGGGTTTGGGTTACCTTCAACAGATGCCAAGCTACAGACAGTCCTGCAAAACCAGCTCCAAGCACAGCATATCTACAGATACCATCATATATTTGACTGAAGATTGCTTCCCAATAAATACAGTAATATAACAACAAGAGATAGAGCAAAATGAGAGATGGGTTGGTTGTAAAATAAGAATAATAGAAGAATACCTTAGAGAAGGAGGCTTCAAAGAAGAAGAAGAAGAAGAAGAACGGATTGAGGAGCGAATGTGGGGGTTCCATTGATGTGCGAACTTGGGTTTTGGGTTGCAAAAGACGCCATTTCCCAATCCCATGTGCCTTCTTTTTCTTTAAAATTATCGACTCTTTTCTTCGTGGAGCAAATTTCGACCCTGAAAAACACTTATATTTTTCTCTGTATAGTTTCTCCAACAGTAAAAATGAGATCTTTGGCCTTGTTTGTGTAATTCTGGAGCTCTATAGATTGTGGGGTAGTGGAAAATCTATTCGAGGAGCTCCACAGACTCTGGGGTACGGGAAAATCGATTTGACCCTCTGTAGAAAATGAGTTTTTACGGGAAGAGAGATGTTAATACCGGGAGGAGGATGTTCTTTTAGAAATTACATCAGAGTCCTTCGAAGATCCAGGACAGTACAATCTGTAAAGCCCCTAAAACTTTTGTGGAATCTTCCTAGTGCTTCAGAGATAACTTCGGTGCTTTATACATACTGTATCTTCCTATTGTGCGTGTGCTGCGTAAAAACATTATGTAAGTGCGTATTCCGCTCTCTGTGGATTTTCATTTTCGTGGTATAGAGAGATTTTGCTTTCCTCCCTCTACGCTCTCAGGTAGAGAATCAAAGTACTATCTATCGAATAAAATCAGTACATTTCTTTTCCCTTATCCTTTCTTATATGAATAATGGAGGTTTTAACTTCACTTTAACTTTCCTAGTTAATTTCCAAACACGTGGGGCGATTGCATCTGAAGCACAATCTTTTAAATGAGAAAACATAATAGCTTGAGTTAAGAGTAATTTTCCTTTGTTAAATGTTGATAGTTCTCCTCAGTTCCAATTTTAAGATAAGAATGGTGAACCCCCTTTACAAACAAATTAAGATCTTGCCCTTCCATCTTTTTATCTCAATTCCATCTGGTTTCACTCCTGCACCACAATGAACTGACCAACAAGCAATAAATTATACAAAG